>CM021766.1:121503543-121536939 GCA_011076525.1 Nettapus auritus
AAAGAAAGAAAGAAAGAAAGAAAGAAAGAAAGAAAGAAAGAAAGAAATCAAATAGTCTAAAATAAAATACATCACTACAGAAATATTTTAGATATTTTTCATAAGACCAACTATACTTGAAAATTAGACTGAACAACATCACTTTGTGCTGGCCACTACAAAAGTCTCAAGGATTCATTCCCATACTGGTTAGACCAGTGTTGTTGTGAAGTAAATACTCATATGAATAGAAACCCTTCAGATTTACATTAGTGTGTTAATGAAGTAAGACTTTGGCCCTGAGATTTAGCTCTTTCATTAGTAATTTATACTCTCATTAGGGATTTATAGAAATGGGAATCTAGGCTCAAATGCTAATTGAGAATTGTCAGTTGTAAATAAGTACTAACAAGAAAAAATTGCTCCTGGTCACATTGAACAGAGATTTTAGCAAAACAAAACTCCTCCTTTAATATAAAAGAAATCTCAAGCTGGTAGGATACGAGTAACTCTGCTGTCCTAACATATAGACCCTCATAAGTTGACCATCACACAGTTGGCCAGCTCTCACAACCTGCACAGTATCTTCCAGCCTCCACCCTCTAGCCTCTGTCCTCTTCAGAGGGTAGATGTGACCAGCACTCTGTGAGTGAGATATTTAGTCCCTTTGAAGCCCCTTTGCACTCTTGAGCTGGAGCTAGTAGAGAGTCCTGCAAGAATGCCCTGTGAGCACGTGGGAGGCTGTGTGTGGTCACAGGGTGTGTTGTGTGTGATCATGCAGCAGGAGAGCTCACAGTTCGGCCAGCCTGCTGGTCACAGCAACCTGAAGCCACAGAGAGGCCATCTCCCTCATCTCCCTCAGCCAAGCCTAACCACGCCAGTCCTTTACATACCAAATCCCACAAAAAAGGCCAAAGGAGCCAGAGTATATTTGAGCAGGATTCTCATCTGTATGACCAGCAGACCAAACACACCCCCACCCCACCCCAGATAAATCTTCCCTTACTCTTGATATCTTTCACACAGAGACATGATCCCCATCCACCCAGATCAAAGTGAACTCCACACAAGAGTCTAGCCATCACTGGAAACAGTAAGCGACTCACAAATTTACAGTGGTTACATATTATTTTCTTTGAAAATGAATTCAACTTAATCTAGTGAATTGCTGTAGGAAGCTATTAAGAAGCAAAACAAAACAAAATGTTTTTATTTATGTATTTAAGGAAAAAAAAAAAAAAAAGAGAGAGACAGAGAGAAATTGCCAGTTGTGTTTGTTTTAAATGAGACATCACTAAGTGCTTTCAAAACCCACTAGCCAAAGGATAAAAAGAGACAGGGCAAAGGAAGAAAAAAAAAAAAAAAAAAGGGGCTCCAGAATCTCCTTTCAGAATAGAGACACAAATATGGCTGTGAGTTTTTCAGGAAAAAAAAAAAAAAATCAAGATTTTCAAAGGGCCATGAAGAGGTTTGGTGGCAAGAGATGGATAGGCTCTCTACCAGTCACTACATGCCTACCACCTGTGCTTTCAGATAACCTTCCTTAGTAGCCACTGTCTTGGTGTAAAGACCCTAAGGCTCTCCTAGCATATCCCACCGTGAGCAAAGGAAAAATTCTGGTTTCTGTTGCACTGGGACATTACTTATCAGATGATACATTGCATCAGTGTATGGTATAAACTTTCATAAGTTTATCTTTTTCTATCTTTTCCCACAGGTTGACTGTCTCTTACCATCATCTTTATGCTTTTGCCATATCCTAATGCACCTTTTCTTCAGTTCCCATCTTTTCCCTCAGAATAGATTTCTATTATACTACTGTGCTCCAGGGTCACAGCCTAAAGTAGGTGAAGGAGGTGAAAAGAAACAGAAAGCTGCACTATGACCCTTAATTGAGCATGCTCTTCCAGGTGAAGTGCTGCTCTGCCTTGGCACAGGCATAGATACACCAAGGCTTTTCTCAACCTGCCCTGACCAGAGAGTAAAATATTAGGCATGGGATGTCTTAGTTCAGCCAAAGCCTAAAACAAAGAAGTAAGATAAAAAGAGAGGGAGACAGCAATATTCCTTACCTTAAATCTGATTAATATTTATATGACTCTGCTAGGTCAACTGGACACACTGTTTCTCAGCTTCTCCTTGTTTTCTGAACTAGGGATCCCTTAGGTTAATGGCCTCTAGACTTTACTGTGTCCCAAGGAAGAAAAGTTCATGGAGACAATAGCAATAGCCAGAGGCAGTGAATTAAAGTCTCACCTCCTCACTACACTTCTTGTGTGACTTTGAGCAAGCTACTTGGTCTGAGCATCTCAAAGGAAGTCTGACACCCAAACTGATCATAAGAAACAGACACATATCCTACTGAAGTCTCTTTCTTGACTCTCCTTGTTTTAACAAAACTTTTCTCATTTTATTCTTTAAGAAGAGGGGATTTGAGTGCAATGACTATATATATATAATTTTTTTTCTCTTTTACTTCATTGGAGATGTATTTTAAAAAAAAATGCATTTATCCTGAACAAAATTCAAGTCAGTAAGAATGAGGAAAGGAGAACCTGTTTGGCCCTCTGTAGAGCTAATGAAATCCTGCCTATTGCATTGTAACCACCTTAGTATCAAAGTGTACACACCACCTCTCTTTATTTACTCTTATTTAAATGCTAGTTTACTAATCTTATTTTTTTACTATTATTATTGTTTACATCTCTAAATATTTATCCTATTTCAATCCCTTTTCTAATCTTCTTTTCTTTACGTCTCAAGCCTCTCTTTCCCTCCACATAACCCACAACAGAGCTTACCATCCCTCTTCCCAAGGTACCTAGACTCTACAGTCCCTTCACCATCCCTCTTGCTTCTCAGCCCAATGTTTTGTATAGCTGCAGTTCATTCCCTTCACACCTCAACTCTCCCATCTAAAAAATAATAATCCTGGGAAACAGAAGGACAATATTTTTGAATCAATCATTTTCAAACAGATTTCTCTTCTACTTTTGTTCAGTTCCACTTATATATATGTGTCTAGATATCATCTGATTTTAAAAAACATCACTATGATAAAATAATGCACTACTTTTCTGCCCTTAAAATCGTTTAAGTGTCCATTTCCAAGGAAAGGTCACATTCTGGAAGAGAAAAATGAACCATGGTCAGGAACAAAGTGACCATTTTACAATAATGCTAGTAATTTATACATTTATTTATTTATTTATTGCAATTTTGAATGCCAGAAAAGAAGTTTCTACAAGATAACCAGTTTTTATTACCACCCTCAGGGCAAATTGAACAATTACAGAGAATGATGCACTTGATATTGCTGTTATATCATATACATTTTTTATAATGTAAACTTAATATCTGTTCAGGATAGTTATTATTGACTCCAGCCTGAAGAAAGTGCAGCAAAGTTTTCATAGACTCAATCCAGATGTCACATGTGACAGAATTCAAATCCTCATACTCAGAGTATGTCAAAGTATCAGAGAACATGGTTTGGAAATGATGTGAGAAACAAATTTGTGTTTCATGCTACTGAAATGATGCAAAAAGAGAGGAAATGAAAAGGGCTAAGGGACAGACCACTTTGAAGAGTCTTTCTGCCTTCAAAACAGCTTGTTTTTCTGAGATAAATTCACAGAAGATCATACATAGATAAGAATGCAAATTCTTTCTACATGTTTTCTATCAATTTGCATTACAGGGAATGGAAGAGAGAAAGCAATATTAAGTTATCCATTAAGTTATCCATACCCATTTGTATATCCATGAGCTATGTAAAAAATACTTCCAGAACATATAGATCTCAAAGACTTACTGGGCCGCTTGTTTGAAGTAGACCATCGACCTCTGAGAAATCAAAATATTTTCCATATTCCACTACAAAAAGAGACCAGTCTAATAGCTCAAAATCCAAGGGTTTCAGCCTCTCAGCAATGACTTCATCATATTGTACCTTCCCCTCTCCTTCCAGCAATAGCAGCTTATGCTATGTTACTCTGCTACCATTGATTAATTCTCCATGGAGCAGGATATGCCAATTATTCATGTGCAGAGCTGGGGGGAGTTTTTTTCAGTGAACAATCCAGATACTAAACAAAAGTATTGTTTAATTTATGCTGGATTCAGTAAAACTCTCCAAATTATTTCAGTTGGGGGACAAATTTCTGGAAATTTCAGTTGGGGGACAAATTTCTGGAACTGAGAAATTTCAGAAAAAGAGCTACAAGAATGATAATTTGTTTAAATTCCAGCACCAATTCCAGTGGTACAGGCATCCCCCTATGTGACAGAAAACTCACATTCTTCCCTCTCCTGCCTACCAGCACAGCATCCTCACCATAATGTTATCAAAATTTGGCAGGGAATCAAACTCCTCACTGATGGGGTTCCACTTGGCATAAATAACTAAACATTCAGTGTAAACTCCTTTCTCAGGTGAGCATCCTCAGCTCCAGACTAGAGCTGTTCTCACCTGCTGGCCACAGTTTCTCAACTGGCATTTCAGTATTCAATACAAAACAAGCTAAGCCCAAGCCTTTGTTTCAAAGCCCTGCCCCATCTCACTGGAGAGTGGGTCTGAGCCTGTCACATGTGTTTTAAGGAACCATACAATCAAGTTCTTATGTTCTTGCACTGAAGCTAGACCTAAATTCTTCACATTGTCTCCTGAATTTACTACAATGATTGGAAGCTCTGCAGTACTTTTAAATGAATACACACAGGTAGTACTTGTATACTTGGGAAATCACATGCCACATTTTAAGACTCTAGGATAAATGCAGTAGCTGGATGCTATCTTAAAAAAAATACATTGTCAACTGAAAATTCATGTTTAGGACTGTGTTAAATCCCACTTAAAAGGGGAAAAAATTACAGCTCTCAGAAATATCACTTTAGAGGATTCTCAGAAAAGGCGACAATGTTGCACCACTTCCTCTCAAGTCATGCTATAAAAATCTCCCTGCTTCCATAAGAGGACCTCCTGGTGCAGCTCAATTTGAGCTCTCAGTGTGACACAGTGACTGAAAGGAACCCAGGGCCCAGGGTCTATAAGCCAGCGGAACAGCAGGAAAAAAAAAAGTACTTTAATTGATTTCTCAAACAGAGACAGCAGAAACAGAGAAAGCATTAGTACTAGGCTTACAGTGTACAGTGTTAACCAAATGGTTTCTGGAACTCATCTTGGGCTGTGATATCTATGTTTGAAAGACAATGCTAGAATGAAACTACTGCACAGAAGTAAGCTTACTCTCCTGATCTTATCCTGTGACTTGACAGAGATCATTTAATCTACAGGGTCCATATAGAGACTTGCATGGACTGAATTCCTACTGAATCTCTGTCTATAAGATGTGCTCCATCCTGTAGGATGGATACAGGGATTTTAGGGTGAAATTCTACGCTGTTACATGAGGTTCCAAAGCTTGATCATGTACAAAAGTGTAAGATTTGTATACTGCAAAGCACAGATTCTGGACTACAAATGGCTCTGTCTATAATCCTGTGTCAGACTGCATAGCAGAAAGGAACTGCAGTGAACACTGTTTAATCCCTGGCACTTCTTCTCCTGCAGAGGCCATTTGCAGGCATGCTGAGCTCACGTCATACTTTCCATCCTAGATGGGGAGAAAAAGGGATGATGCTTCCTAAGAGGTTTTCATCTCTGCACTGCTGGGAAGATTTTAAGCTAGTACTACTGCCCTGGGCTTGCTCACAAAAGTTTCTATTTCATAGTGTAGCCATTTCCAGAAACACCTTTCATTCAACATCTCATTTCTTACCATATTCAAACACTGCTTATCTTCTTATGGTATTTCCCAGGATATGACAGAAGCTAGAATATTGTCTTCTTCAATCTTAAACACTGCATTTAACCAACATTAGCCAGTAGCCACACCTGCCATCACCACCATTTCCATAGCAATGCAGGGTGATTTAATTTGGTCAGTCAGTAATCACCTCATACAGTAACAACTATCTACATGAGAGGTTATTACAATAACCATCTGGCACAACTGTTCCACACACATTGCTGTTTGGGAATGTATCAGTTGACCACCATGAATACAGTCCAATTGGTTAGAAGCTGGGATTAGTCTCAGCTTGCTGTAGTTGACAAAATTGTATTTATCAATTTAGTATTTGTCACTGTAAACCTCACCTTCTACCCACAGTTATTACCAGTCAGTCCTTAAGGTTGGAGAATTCTCCCTGCTTGGTTTCATTCTGTCACCTCCCACTGGAAACTATGGAGCCTTAACACTTTTTTATATTGTCATATTAACTATCTTAAATCTTACTGAGTTGCCATAGCTGGGTTAGCAATATCCTCTTTTTGATTTAGTATGAGTACAACAAATTTAAAAATATTACTGCAAAATGCAATAATTAGCGCTCACCTACACCACGCAACAAACTAGTACTCGGTATATAAATATTAGTAATGTAACACAAATGATAATCAAATCTTGCCTTAAAATAAACTAAGTATTTAAAAAATACTGTGGGGACTATTCACTCGAATAGTTTCCATTTAAAGTCAGTATGACTTAATGTATGAAATAAAGCAAGTGCATTTACCCAAGGTATCATATGGGGATACATGACTGTAGGACATTCAAAAATCAACCTTGTTAGCAGCAAGATGGAGCCTTCATTTCCTTTTCTGATCCTGTCTTTTTTAGTTTCTCCTTTTGAGAAACCATTTCCCATTTAAATGAATAAAATTATTAATACAATTTATTCCACCATGAGGTATAATAGGTACCTCAGGGAAAAGATAATTAGAAAAAAAACCTGCCTCACAGAGTTTGTGGTCTACAATAGTTTCCTCTCATAAAAATATTAACTGCCTGTACACATTTTACAGTCTGATTCTGAGAGGTGCTGAGCACACCTATTAATGCAATGACAAAGGTTTTTTAACTAAGGTAGAATCAGGTTTTAAAAAGTCCTACACTAGTTAGACCAGACCTATTCCTTTAACTTACAGAGTTGTTTTTGTTTGTTTGTTTTAAATAAAAGTAGGGTCTCACATAAGTAAGAATTGTCTCTTTTTTTGACCATATTCAAGCATTTATCTATACAATGATCTATAGACTGTTCTTTATGTTTACTTCTAAACTCAACTTTAACAAATTCTGTCTGAATACCAAAAATTACAGAAATTTACCCTAAATAAATAAATAAATAATAGAAGCTTGGGAGAAAAAAAGATGAGTGTTTTTGATTACTGGCCATTTACACAGTATATAATGTATATTTTACACTGACTGACTAGGTAGATATTATCACATGAAGTAAGCTTTCAAGTTTGTTTCTAACATTATTTATAGAACTTGGCAAAGAACCATAGAATCATAGAATGGCTTGGGTGGGAAGGGATCCTAAAGATCATGTAGTTCCAATCCTCCTGCCATGGGCAGGGATACCACCCACTAGATCAGGTTGCCCAGGGCCTCATCCAACCTAGTCTTGGGATGTGGCATCCACAGCTTCTCTGGACACATTATCCCAAAAGAGAAACACAGCCTTATTCTGGCAAATCTACACCTTGAGGCAGATGTAACTCCTCTACTAGATAGAGCTCTTATACATGACAGTTGTAGCCCTTTCCCTGTGTGCATCACAGGAGCAAACACCTGGCTGGCCAATGCTAATTCCAGTTAAATGTCCCCTAGTAGGGCAGCTGGAGTATAGACAGTAACTTTGAGAGCTAGCTCTCCAGTTGTAAACACTTGGCACACAAGTGCTATGCAAGTCGTCTTATCAGGAGCTCCTAAACCTTATAAAACATGAGAGAGAGTCATCCAGCCCACCACTGCTGGTGGGATGCTCCTCTGGGTTTGGCAGACCTCATGCACACAATGCCAGCAGCAAGCTCTTTTCTCACTCTAAAACTCAGCTTGGGCTTCCCTTTACAGAGCTCCTCTCAGCCCTCTCAATAGTGTCCGTGTATGTATATATAAACATATATACATATATGTAAACATATATGTTTACATATATGTAAACTTCTGAACCAAATTCTTTTCCTGACAGCTAGTTCTTCTAACCTCCCTCTATCATTCTCAAGTAAGATAAACCAGAGGCAATACTCATTTACCCATGTCAAACCATCATCTGACTATTGGTTAATTAACTCTTGTAGTTGTAGGATTCTAGAAAATTATAGAAGTGAAAGTGTGTGAAGGCAGAATAATTTGAAAGAAATAATTTATATAGGTAAACTCAATGTGGTAGAGCGATATTTCAGATAGTAATGCTAGAAAAAAGAAAAAAAAAAAAAAAAAAAAAAAAGAATTAGAAATAGGAAAATAGGATATGGTCAAGGATGTTAACATAGAGAGGGGTACCAAAGAACTGATATCCTACTTTTCATCAAAGGGTGTAATGTCAGGACTTTATAGAAAGAATACAGGCAAAGACCTACATTTTTCTTAAATTATTAGAGATTTTCAGAGTGGTGACTTTTAAATGTAACATTGGTGTTTAGGGCATTTCACAATGAACTGGTTTGGAGCCTGAGTAATCTGAAAACAAAATTTAAAACTCATCCTAACCATTCACTGAAATTGTTAAAAAATGGCTATTCACCCTCTCATTTTCATACTTTTGTCCAAAGTCAGGCTATCAGCCCAAAGGACAGAGGAAGCACAACAGGGGCATGAACTCTGAAACTAGTATTTTTAGAGCTGAGTAGGTCTCTGGATTGATAAAATTAAGCTGGGTGTCCTTGCAGAGACAAACGAACTGATATTATACTCACAAACTATTTTAAATCACAGCAGATAATTAATTTTCTAATCTTGCATTTTCTGTTTTTGTTGGCTTGGCTGCTTCTCTGAATTGTTTTCTGGAGATTCAGACTGCTGTCCTGAGCAGCAGTCCCCAGCCTGCTTGTAACAGCAGAGTGGGTTACAAAGCATATACTTAGATCTGTTTACTTGGAAATCTAAACATTTTTGGCTAACTATTGTTTGGCATGAACATTTAACAGGCTGCCTTTAAAAGGCCAATAAAATTTGGAAGGCATTTACAAGGCTGAATATTACTGAAGAACACTTTGTTTCAAATTGCAGTTAATCAGACTTCATTAAATTATGTGCTCTTTAATAGTACTACGTATCTTCCTTCCGATGTACCATCATCACTGTTACCTGGTGTCTCACACAGGTTTCAAGACACCCAGTAAAGGCATTGATGAGCATGCAATAGATCACGTTCTCTCTCTGTGGAACACACAGAAAATAATTCTTGGTGCATATCATAAAATACTGACCTGTGAAAATCATAAAACCAATGCAATATTTATTCTACGAAGTACTAATTTCTAAAACACAGTTCATTCATTCATGTAAGTGACAGGAATCATCAACTCACAGAACTCTATTCCAGATTTTAAAACCAAACAAACTAACAAACAAAAACTAAATTTCAATTTGAATAAGATTAAATCTTCAAAATCAACTTTCACAAAAAGTTAATGTTTTGACAGAAAAAGCATTTACTTTTCAGAAATATTTAAATCCTTACCCATAACAAATCCCAACAAGAACTATAGGTTAAGAAAGAAGCTCCACACTGATGCACTATACCAGAAACCTCAGATCATATACTACTTTTAAAATCCATGCCAAAAGGGCAAGTGAATAATTAAAAAATAAAACCTTGTAATTTAACCATTCATCTAGGATAGATAGACAGATATGCTTTGTTTTTAATGTGGGGAAAATATACAATAGAATAGAATTCAGCATTTTCAATTTATATCTCATCATTCCTTACTTTGCCACTAGACATTCTGAATACTCAGTTGTGAAGAAAATAAAATAGATGTGACCATTTAAATGTACTGAAATAAAATATCAATTAATTAAGTGAATTTTGTGAATGCTTCATCTTCAAACTTTAATCTTATCTGAGAATCACCACCACACCATAAAAAATTGAGAAATCAAGACAGAATGGCATGAAGAAAAGGTTTTATTGGTCTGGATTTAAACGGTGGTACTGTCACAAGAAACAAGCAAGTTATGCAGACTGCTGCAAAGGAACTCTAAGACAAAACACAGTAGAAAGGCAAGCAAGACATAGAATAGATAAACTTATCTGGAAAAAAAATAAAAGCCAACATAGTTTATTTCATTTTATATTTAGGATTTCCACATATAAAGATAGCTGTGCAAATAACAAGCAAAACTGACAAATGGAAAGCATAAGGTGTAAATATTAGCAAAAAAAAATAATAATAATAAATAAAAAAAAATCTTAATTTACTTAATTTTCTTCTGTTATAACCACAAAGCTCCATGCCTCCCATTCTCCTACAGAATGAGAAAATTCTGCCTATCTCACCTTTATGAAAGTAAAGCACTCCAGTGTTTTGAGACTCCTAGTTCCAGTTGTACAATGCATCAAGCTAGAATCTAGCAATGATCTAGAGTTTAGTATTTTCTAGTCTAAATCACCTTGAGCAGCAATTTGTATTAAATCAAGAAAGCCTACAAGCAACACAGTATATTCTTGCTGGTACTTTCTCCCTCAGTCTTTTTCATAGACACACTTATATCACATCTTTGTTCAGAAATATCACCTCTGTAAATTCTGATATACCTTCACACTGTCTCAGTGAACCATGGTAAGAGCAGAAAGGGAAGACAATATTTGTAAGATTTTTTTTTAAGAGTAGGCCTTTGAAGATATTTTCTCACTGCAAATGCTTGAACAAAGTTGGTTGGTAGTAGGCTTATGCAATGACTCCCAATTTTTTTAAAAAATCTATATCGTACTACTAGCAAGCTTCAGTTTTTCTTTTAGATCTAACACCATATCATACTCGGTTGAATAACACTATATATCTTTCTGTGGAGCAGGTGAAGAATACCTGCAATCTCAAAACCATTCTTGGTGAACTACTGATTACAGAATCACAGAATCACAGAATTTCTAGGTTGGAAGAGACCTCAAGATCACCGAGTCCAACCTCTGACCTAACACTAACAGTCCCCACTAAACCATATCCCTAAGCTCTACATCTAAATGTCTTTTAAAGACCTCCAGGGATGGTAACTCCACCACTTCCCTGGGCAGCCCGTTCCAATGTCTAACAACCCTTTCGGTAAAGAAGTTCTTCCTAAGATCCAACCTAAAACTCCCCTGGCACAACTTAAGCCCATTCCCCCTCGTCCTGTCACCAGGCACGTGGGAGAACAGACCAACCCCCACCTCGCTACAGCCTCCTTTGAGTTACCTGTAGAGAGCGATAAGGTCACCCCTGAGCCTCCTTTTCTCCAGGCTGAACAATCCCAGCTCCCTCAGCCGCTCCTCGTAGGACTTGTTCTCCAGAGGATTAGGAGACAGAACGTCACTAATATGATCAAAGATACCTATCAAACACAGTATTTTCATGTATACACAACCACATCATGACCACCTACAATTATAAATGATTTCAGTGCCTTTTTTTGTTAGAGTAAGAGTTGCTGACAGCAGTCACACAATACTACTTTTAGCTCTGCAGGTGGGCAGTGTCAACTGACAGCTATAAAAAAACACCATCATAAACGAAATTAATTATTGTTGATACCTCATACACACACATCCAAAAAAAATAAAAATAAAAAAATTAAAAAAAATTAAGAACACCAACCAGACCCTATTTCATGAACTCCTATCTTTCCAGAGGACTGATATTTTCACCTGAGGCATTTCATAATTGGTTTTTCTTACAAATTGTTATTATTTGTAAATTTGAATAAAGAACAAATAAACAAGCTTTTCTTTTTCTCTGTTTTCCTCCTTCTCAAGACAGAGTGAAAGTCTAACCATGTATTTTTGGTAGCATTACAAAAGAGGAGACTGCAGTGTAAAGCCCAGGGAGGAAATGATCCTTGCTGAGGTGTGCCTGCTTTGGCTGGGTTAAAAAAAAAGAAGCAGCAGCATTTGAAATGCAGTTTGTGAAAACGGATGAAGAATGGATTAAATTTCTTTCACTCCTTTGCATGGACAAAGTCCCTGCTTACCAGGGACCTCCTCATTAAACTCACTACTTAAATGTCTCTATACCCAAAGGCAGTTGCAGTAATAAGAACTTGCATTTTCCAATAAAACCTATCAACAGTGCTGAATATTTTTGCACGCCATCTACCGGTACTCTTCTTCCCAAAACCATGACATCTAGATTTACAAAGTAGTTTTGTCATAAAAGATGGAGTTAGCTGAGCAATTTCAACCTTGCATCAAGTTCAGCCTTTTGCAGCCAGGTTGGAGAAGTTCCTGCCTACAGCTAGCTGATCTTGGCTGTATAAATTATCAGTTTTAATCCACTTAAGCAACCAGTCATCAGGTGCATGAGAAAGAGCTTCCCTCCCAGTCCCCTGTTCCTGCCTGTGTGAGGAATTACTGCCTCCAACCCTGCACTCCTACCCAGGGCTCACCCATCAACCTCACAATGCACAGCCTCACTCCTGCTGCATCAGCCTCAAACTTTACTCTCACCAGCATCCTCTCCTCAGATTTCCACAGTCTTTTAGTGAGGATCTGTGATCAAACTCAACCCCCTACACAAACTACACCCCACACACTGAATTATAGAGCTCTTTAAAGGCTATTGAATACTGATTTGATCTCTCTCAGCTATAAGGCTTCATAATAATTCAAGGCCCTTTCCTTTGCTTCTTAATACTGCTAGCTCTCCCACTTCCATGAGCCAGTGTTTCATAAAGCCCCAGCTGCTGCAATCAAGATATCTGCAAGAAAGCTCAAATCTTGTTTTTAAAGTGAATTTCCAGCCTTTACAGATGAAAAGTCTAAAAAAAAAAAAAAAAAAAAAAGCGCTCTAGGCTCAAAAACAGCCAAATTAGCCCTAAGTGTCTTATTATTAAAAATAAAAAATAAAAATAAAAATAAAATAATAAAAAAATCAAAGCCTTGGAAAGAATTACTCATTAGTTTTGAATTCTTTAGACAGATAATACTAATTTTTGGTGAACGCTTCATCATTCAGATTCCACCTTAAAAAAATAATAATTTTAAAAGGTTATCAAAACAGCTTTCAAGCTGACCAAGAGATTCAGCTTTTTATCCCCTGCCTTGCCTCCCAGCAGGCCCCCAGCTCATCAGCTGCTGAGATTGCAGGTCCCAAACTCCAGGTCTTTAAGGAGCTGATGCCTTCTAGCAGGTAGGCAGGCTTCAGCCTGCTCTTAAAGGGACGGCTTACGGCAGACCTCTGAGATAATGCCTTTATTAAAACACTTGACAAAATCTCCATGAAGGTCCAGTGGTGCTGTGCAGAACTGGACAGAAAACTTGTGGTGTGAGTAAGAGTGAGAGTACTCTCAGTCTGTGTGCATTAGTTTTTGCTGTATTGCACAGTGCTCTGCCTGTTCCATGCTCTCATTTATTGAATATGCATCTACACCCAACACAGTATAATATACCTCTATCACAGTTTCACCTAGTCTATACCTATCTTTGACAAAAACATCTTCAGTCACAGTAACAGTACCATTTCTAGAGTAGACAAATAAATATTTCTCTTAGGAGATAAACTCACACATCCTTTCCCCCTGTATTTAGATATAGCATACTTTCTCATGAATGAACATAACCTTTGTATTCAGTACCAAGAACCTGACTTACTAAAAGAAAAAACACGCTGATGTTTTCACATGTCCAAGTCAAATTTGCAAAAAACACAATAAGTGTATGCAAGGTCTTTTTGTTGTCAGTCCATAGTGACACATATATGCAAACAGCTATGAAGGTGTAACTCCTCAGGTGTTTTTTTTTTTTACAAAGGCATATTTGTACATCTGTACAAGGCTAAAACACTGTATGTATTCTTTTCCCTGCCAATTTTTCAGGAATTCATTTTATAAAACCTCACTCTATCTATTTTGAATTGCAATCAAGCCTTCTCTGAAATGAGTTGGCTTGAAAACCTTTGACAAGTGGGGTGCACGCAATTCATATATGAGTAAAGCAGCCTTCACTGGATCAGAGATAATTTATGCCAAGAGCATCAGAATTCCCATAGATATCAAGAACTGTTACAGTACAATAAGTCATTTTTAACCCAGGATGCACGGCACAGACAAGGCAATATTTTAAAAATCTTTCTACCTTAAAATGTCAATACAAATAAATATGAAGCTATTTTAAAACAACAAATGATATGTAAACACAGGAAGAACATCTTCTGCTTTCTGAGTACTTCACAGCAGTAAACCCAAGTGTTTTTTTTTATCTCCTAAACCCATTCTTAGCTTTATACCAGCCCTTCAGCCTTGCACAAATCTTCCATTGACAAAGCACCGGGGTCCTCTCTCTCCTGGTTTTCACCACCTTAACCCGCACTGCTGCCTGTAATCGATACTCTCCACTTCCCATCACTGCCAGCCTCACACGCCTGACTTATCCCCAGTGACTTGAGTTTTCCTCTCTGAGCTAAAGCTACAAACTCGTATGTGCAGAAATGTCACTGTTTTTAAAGCACTGTGCAAAGATGGAGCATTATATTAAAGAGAGATGTGTACACCCTTCCCCACTCCAAGTGCTATCTCATTCTTCCAATAGTCCCATTCACTTCTGTGGGCCAAATTTTATCCTCTCCTTTGTCATGTAGAGCAGTATCTCAGTCCATGAATAGTCTCACTGATTTAAATGGGAGTTATTCACACAATCAGCCATTAGTATGAATGGAAAGAGAAGCATACATTATACAGTAACATTTCTAATATGTCTTCTGATGGCGCAGAACCCACTGGTGGTGATACCTTTGCAAAATGTAACCATTAATGCTATTTCTTTTTTGACAAATTAGAAAAATACTCATTTCTATAAATTGCTTTAATTTTAAATAATAACACTCAAATTACTTTGTAGTGATGCAATGAAAACTCTGAATATAATGGCCATGCATCTGTTTTTACATTGCAAGATAGCAGAAACAGAAAGTTATCTAAAAGAATAAATGAATTCTCCAAAATTGTTTAACGCTAAGAATCCACCCATTCACCAAAACAATAACAAATAAATAAAATAAAAACATGGAGAGCACATATAAATAAATACATACATGGCTCACCAAATCCACACACAAGTGGAAATAAAATTTAGCTGGTTAAAATGCATTTCTATGCATTTTATCATATATTTTAAGGTACTCAAATATTGTCACCTTTTATTTTCAGTACACAGAAGAATGAAGCCACTGGGCATTCTGAAGAGCAAGAAATGAAGGGTAAGGCCTCAAAACATAAAGGAGCTTAACATTTGAAATAGCCAGTTTTGTTGACTAATGCATGCTCTGTGTTGTGGACCATACCAAAGTTAAAAAATAAAAGAGCTCCTTTAAGAAAGCTCTGAGGAAGGAATGGATCCACTAAAAAATAACATTGCAGGTGCCACAATATTATTGTGTATACACTGCTACTCTGCTTTTAATAGTCACTCCTTCCTTTGCAGAGCAACTTGTAAAAGAATTATTCATTCTCTCTGTGCATACATTTTGAGAATAATTCGCTGTACTTTTCCAAATTATTTTCAAAGTGCACGCACAGGAAAGGATACAAAACTTTTCCCAGACTACATCTGAAAGCTTGTCAGCACTCAGCACTAAGGCCTTTAATCCCAGGCTTTAAATAATTTAGGTAACACTTGATTACTCCATTGCTGGAACATCAAGCTCTGCAAAATCTGAGTAACACAATATTTGAGGGGAAAAGAGAGAATACTCTTCTATAAGCGCTTAAGTAAAATAAATTTCCTGAGAATGAAACATGAACTGCAGCCTTCTGTTTGCAAGGCAAACTGTGGTAAAGCACCACTGAGGATACTTCCCAAATAATACTGTTTTCTTGTTTCCCCTAACAAAACCCATTAGTTAGGAGTTCTGTAGTGCACTGGTCACAGCTTACACACTACAAAGTACAATATTCATAGGGCTTAGGGCTTAAGGAGCAGCTTTTCTTTAGGTTCATACTGTTCAGTGATACACCCTAGCTAAAATGTGCACGACGACTTCAAACAAACAAAAAAGCTCACCCCCATGACACACAGACACACACAAAATTTAGTCAGCATAAATAAATAAATAAATGAAGCAAGTTTTACCTTTCTGGTGGACTAAAATTTTCTTGAGAGTATAATTTCAATTTCTCAGGTAATCCACAGGGGATTCGATATTTTCTGTCTCTATGCATTTGTTAAATAATAATTAAAAAAAAAAAAAAAAAAAAAAAAGTACAAATTGCTTTTTTCTCTTAGGCACATCTACTCCTGTACTGTTAACAGAGTCTGAAATATCTAGATTTTTCAGTCATGTTCTCCACTCAAAAACAAACCAACAAAAAACAGTTTTATCCAACAAGCTAAAGTTATCTAGTACAATCTTATTCAGATAATTTTCCTGGGGGTAAGAGACATGAACATAATAATGTGGGCTGTGTGACAATCTATGCATATTTCATTACATAGAAACACCAACTTACTTCAAAATAAATAAACATACTAAAAAAAAATATTAGAAAGCAACAAAGAAAAAAAGAATTCCCCCCACTTTCCCTTGAGAATTAAATTATCACTTATGAAGTCCTTTAAGATCCCTTTTCACCACTGTCTTTGCATCCTTTTTTTGCACAGAGGAACACTAAGTTTTACTCTTAAATCTCTCAGTTCCTTCTCACTCCAAAGCTCACCGTTTAGCCCTTTGCAAAATGTAGTGCTAGAGAATCAGGAGCAACAACAACAAGCCCAAGACTGCCCTCAGCAGAGTCAATAAATGGCACATTTGACTCTCTCTCATACCATTTTGAAACGAGTCCTCACACAACTAGTGCCCTGACACCTCATCCATCAGCTCTTAAAGCACAAGAGCAGCATCCCACAAGCAAACCTCTTCTCTCCTACGCCATCTCCAGAGTTGAGGCCCAGATGAGAAACAGCCTTATCTTCCAATACAGCAAGGATAAACCTCTAAAATCAGACAACCTTGGCAATTTGACCTAAAGCCATCCTTACTTGCAAAACAAAGTCTCCATCATCTTCAGAGCAAGAAGGGAAGAGAGTGAGAGGGAAAACAGGGGTGGGGGTAGGGGGAAAGTCCAGTCCTCTGTGACCTGATTGGAAACTTTGTTGTGGCAAAAAGAAAAAAAAAAAAAAAAAATCGCTTTGGCCAGTTGAGAAAGTGCCTATGGTTGCTCTTGTATTGGGAGGGTCTGTTCAGGGTTTCTCAATCTTCTTTTCTCTCTCTCTTCCCCCCTCTCTCTTTCTCCCCTTCTCTTGTTTCGAAGGGGGCCTCTGGTCAGCACTGATTAATAAGTGTTTTTTGTTGTGAAGTGTTGAATAATAGAAGATGGCCGGTGACCCAGGAAAGACTAAACCTTGTGCTACTTTATTGTGGCAAGCTGAGAAAGGGGCTTTAGGACAGAGACCCCAAGCACTGACCCGCACACATCCTGCGGATTCCCTATTCATTCTCACAGCCTTACAGTCGCCCAGAGCTCCCATTGTTTGCCAAGCAACAATGGAGATTTTGCACAGAAAGTAAAGCTCTTTTCAGATTCCTCCCTGATGTTTTGCATTTGGGGAAACAACCATCCTTAACATATTTTCCCTTAAATGAATTTCATAAAAACTCCTAGGATTTGATGTTTTCTCATCTCTCAAGACTTTCTATATAAACCTTAGAAAACAAACATTTTCTCTTAATAAATACTTTTTTTTTTTAATTACACAACACATTTTTCCAGGGGAACTGCTTCCCCAGAGATTTTTTTTTTGGGGGGGGGAGGGAGATTTATTTCTTAGTACATCACTATGCTTTAATGCACACGACATATCACTGCAGCTCCTAAAAATAACTGTTTTCAAGCATCCTCTCTCTTGAGTGGGAGCCAACTGGAGAGTGCTGTTCCTTTCCAAAAAAAAAAAAAAAAAAAAAAAAAGTAGAATTTTGAAATCTCTTAGTTTATTTCTGCCCTGATTAGGCGAGCCTAGCTTTTATCTCCTCTCAGGCTGGCCCCTTCCCCACACACCAAAGAGTTCATCTGCAGCCACCAAGGAGGGCAAATGCCACTCCATAGACATGCTCTGATTTACCTGTAGGGCCCAAACCACATTTCTCATTCTAAACTATGCATTTATTTGCACTCTAGCCATGTGGATAAATAACTTGCAGATGTCGAGCCTTTGGGTAGGAACACAGCTAGATGGATCAGAGGTCTCAGAATTGTGGATTTTTGTTTAATTGCCTTCCCTGGCCCGTTATGCATGTATTTCCAGTCCTCTATGGCCTCCACTTACACATGTCACCAAGCAGCTGGGAGGTTTGGGTATTTGGTTGTGCCTTGTGTTTGCAGTTTATGCGTCTTCTTGTGACTCTACTGGGCATTTATGAAAAAAAAAAGAAAAGAAAAGAAAAAAAGAAAAAAAAAAAAAGGAGGAAGGGGGGGGAACAGGAGGAGGTTGCAATCAATAGGACAAATTCCTGTTAAATTGCTAAGAATGGGATTTTTTCCTCCTCAGTTATTTGAATTTATAACTGACTGAGCATTTTTATCAGGCCCATTGCTCTCTCTCGAGGCCCACACCTGCGCAAGGAGGTCTGGAAATCTAGAGGTGAGGGACGAAAAGACCAGGCTGTCAGAGACACCACCACCACCACCACCACCCCCAACCCCCAACCCCCCACCCTCCCCCCCCCCCCCCCACCAGCAACCCAAGGGGGAAAAACAGTCTTTATTAAGAATATCGGGCAGCAGAATTACCTGGGGGGGGGTGGAGAGGGGGAGGCGTCGTAAAACACACATTTGCAAGGGGCTTTCAGGCCGAAACTCTTTCATCGGCGGCGAGGGGAGGAGGAGGCAGGGCGGGGGCTGGGAACCCCCCAACTCTCCCCATTTGTCAGCGCCGCAGAGGAGGGGTGGGAGCGACGCTGGGCTGGAGGGGTGGGCTGCCCGGTGGGCTTTGGCTGGTGCAGCAAAGCGCCGCAGCCCCGCTCGCCCGGGGGCTCGCTCCCGAAGCGGGGCCCGGCTCCAAGTGCGATGAGCGCGGGGGCCTCAGCCGAAGCCCTGAGCATCCCCGGGAGGGGGGCACGGCGGCCCTCGGCCTTTCGCTGTCATGCCCACCAGATCCACTTAAAACGTTAGGAAGGGGAGAAAAGGGGGGAGGAAAAAAAGAAAAAAAAAGAAAAAAGAAAAAAAAAAAAAAAAAAAGAGGAAAAAAGCGCGCCCTGCTCTATTGTTCCCCTGCTCGATTGATATGCTAATTCCCCTTGTGAGGGCATAACAAAGAACACCTTGCACTTCTGAAAGACTTTTGTGTCCTGTCCGGAGAAGTTTATTATCAACTAATTAGCAACAACTTCTAGCAATGAGTTGGGTTACATTTTCATAAGCTTTGAACAAACATCCTGAGCTGCGTTGTGTCAGGGTGATGGGCTCGCTAAGGAAAATAGTCCTAAATCAGGGAATGAGCTTTAATAATTAGCGCCTGCTATACATGGAGCCTCTATCGACGTAGGTCTTCTTCCGAGGCGTTTGATTCACATTGCTTCCACGCTGGCAAAGGACCATGACATGCACTCTACAAAACAAAATCTTACTCGAGGATGACTAGCCATTTTTTTCCCTTATATTAAGGCTCTTTTCTTGCCACCGAAGAGCATTTCAAAGTGCCCTGATAATGCACCGAGGATAATCAGTATATGAAGAAGCTCAATACAATTAACCACATTCATATTAAACATTATTTAGAGAGGCTAGGTTTAGGCAGTCTAGTACTTCAACTATAAAAAAATCATCTGGTGAAAGGGAAGGTTATGTCTGAAATGACAACATGAAAACATCTTTAGATTTCACAGTATTTTTAAAAATTTTCCATGTCACTCATATTACAGTCTTTCCAAAGGAACTGGTCTCAGGACTAGGTTAGTGCAGTGCTGTTTCTGGAGATTGCTTGTATCATTGGAAGCAAAAGAGTATCCTGTTTCCTCGGTTTAAAGTGAACCTAGGAAAAAAGCAAGAAGACTGTATTTTTATCACTGTAGTAAGCACTGGTTATTTTCTTCTTGGCTTACGTAATCAGAATAGAGCAGAAAATCTTCTGAAGCTAAGTACACTAAGTTTTGCTGATAATTTGTATTGACTGGAAACAATATACTTACGGCCTCATTTTATAGAGGGGGTATTTTTCTTTCGAGGTGTGAGGTTTGGCGGGGCTTGGGGTTGGTAACAGATCATTACCGTGTTGCTTTTGCGGTTTATACGTGCATCTCCAGCATGGACTTCCTCTGGTCCTGAGGAGAGCTCTGAGGGGTCTGCAAGCCTTGGGCCCATCCAGGCACAGCGGCTAGTGGGATGCAGAAGCAAAGCAGCCCAGCCGCGGCCGCTTTTGCAATTCACTTTATCCTCTGCTATTCAATTCCTGTAATGGGTAAAAACGCTCTCCAGCACTCGGTCTCTTTCTGTCCCCTTCTCCAAGCGATTTCATTTGTTTAAAATCCTAAAAGGTGGTATAAGGTCTTATTGAAACCCAGTAACGTAAGGGGCAGGAGTGGATTAGATTCCTTCATTTCCTTTTGGTAATCCTAAATGCAACTATCTCTGGTTCCTTAATCTTCTCTAGAGTCGGATTACCACCCATTTGAGCGAGTGCAGCTGGAATTAGGAGATGACAAGGGTGGAAAGAAAGTGCCAAGAACTCCTGAGGTGACCGAGATGTTGGGGTGGCCCCGGCCCCTAGCAACCCTCAGGCTCCCCTTAGGGCCGCAGTCGGGCGGTGCCAAGCACCCAGCACCCATCGCCCAGCACCCAGCCGGGCCCTGCCACCCTCCTGCTTCTGCTCCACAGCATCACGGCCCTCTGGGTCCCTTGGGTGCTTCTTTGCCTCCTGGAAGGCTTCTGCCAGCCCTGCGCTTCTCAACTTTTGGCATGAGCGGGCTAGATACTCCCAGTCATGTACGAATGCCTGTGTACATATTTGCACGTATGTGTGTATGCGTGTGTATACACACGCACATGGATGCTCCTGTGTTCCCTGGAAGTAAGGACAGACATAAAGCAGCAAGTGACATGTGGAGCGGGTGCTGCCGGGCTTACACTTTCCCCTGTCCACCTGGGAAGAGTAACCCCGCGTCAAAACACATGTATGTGTGCGGCTACTTTTATAAACAATCTCTCATATTTGATTGAAATGGAATATGCCGGGATGTATATTTAAGATTAAAGCTTTATTCTGAAAGGCCCGTAATCCTTTCAAGGAGATTTTGTTGATATAAGACTTCATTGGAAAGTAATTGTGGATTGTACAGCTCTGACCTTTGCAGGAAGCAGGGTGCAGGTCCGCACAGCTGAGAAATGCTGTGCATCAATTTATTGTGAAGCCCCTGCAGACCAGCTAAGTACGCGTACAAGTTCAGGAATTTATTTAAAAGGTTACAATTAGTGGTTCAATCGTCAAAGTTGGGGACGTGGTATTTTTATATTGAGTGAAATACATGATTAATTGTACTCAAAAATAAAAAGAAAATAAGGACAGGCCTTCTACACAAATTGGAGGCAGCTAAATGCTCTTTTGTGCCTGCAGCTCTAAGGAGGCTGTGATGCATGCGAAGGAAAGTGACTGACTTAACTCATTGGGATTCAGGGAACGACCTGCCCTCTTTTGAAAAAAAAAAAAAAAAAAAAAAAAAAAAAAGGAAGAAGAAGGAGAAGAGTAAGTGTGTGTGTGTGTGCGTGTGTGTGTGCGTGTGTGTGCGTGTTCGTGTGAGAGAGAGAGGAGGGGGAGACACACACAGAGTCCTGCTTTCCTGAGCTGAGAGCTGCTGGTTCCCAAGCAGAAAGTATTAGGAGAAACGCAGCATCTTGCCTCTTTCCTGCATTTACATAATGAAATCACTTCTGTTTTTATTCCTGCTAACGGGCCGTTTTTGTTTGCATCCACTGTGAGCCATGGATGATGGGAAGGAACAAGTGCTTAAAAACAAATAGACCAAAAAAAAAAAAAAAAAGAGTGAGAGAGAGATAGAGAAAGATTACAAACCCAAGCACGCTGGGATGAGGATTACTCACTTTAGCGCTGGCTGTAAGTACAAAATCTCCTGCTGCATTTCTGAGCGATACCGAGAGGCCGCCGCGATTTGGGTTTGAGTTGCTCGGGTTTGGCTTGCTTCTTTGTTGTTCCCTCTCTGTCTTTTTAATATCATCGCCTCTTTATCAGCCTCCTGCCGAGTTACCTAAACAAGGCAGAGCCCGGCGAGGGGGAGCGGGCGGCGCGGGGAGGCGGCCGAGACGCGGGAGCCCCGCGGGCGCGGAGGACCGGCGGGTCCCGGCAGTGCGGAAGCACGGGGGCATTTTCGGCACCAGATTGTGGGTTTAGCCGGCCCGAAAAAGGCGTTTTTCTCCGGAGCGGGTGTGTGTGTGCGTCTGTGTGTGTACATACACATCCTCAGGCAGCGTGGTTTTTCTCGAGACTCTGTGGCGCAACGCGAGTCCACCCAGCTTGAAGGAATGCGGTGGTCCAAACAGCTTTCCAGATGGTTTTATTGTTATTATTATTTATTTTTTCCCTCAAGAGCACATATGAGAGCGTGACTTTGTCCTGGCAGGATTTGATTTAAATACACTAAGATCAAAACTGTCTTCCTCTCTCCTTAGCTAGTCGCTTTTCTCCCCCTCCCCTCCTTTCTTTCTTCCTTTATTTCTGTGCGAGCATTCCTGGGAAAGCGGATCGCTTAGAGGGAAAAGCTTTTGAAACGGTGGGGGGAAAATGTAAGAGAATTCAGAGGGTCCGGGCTTTCTTTGTGTGGTGCTGAAGCCGCGGAGCTGCTTTGTGCTTTGGAAGGAGAAAATGGCGAGTCCTATTGTGTTTAGGCCATTTTCTTCCGGTACAAGGGTTTTCCCCCAAATCCTAAATACTTCAGGGCTCTTTTGAAAGAAGTCTCCCGGCCCACGAAGTGTGAATAGCTGCAGCCCTGCCTTTTCCCCAGCCAGTCGTACCTCACGTATGAGAGAGTCCACACATTGCTCCTCGCAGGGCTGGTGCGCAATTCCTAAAGCTGCTGTCTTCGGAGCCTCTGGCATCGGAGCGGCAATTTCAGCATTATTAGAGACAGAGGGGCAGGTTGTGGGAAGAAGGGAGACCGAAGAAATAATAATCTGAGAACTGTCCTTGGTATAAAATACTAGGAAGAAGCAACGTTAGCCAGCTGGGGCGTTGGAGGGTCGAAATCATTTAAGAAAACGCTCGTGAACTGTTGAGCGAAGATCTGACTTCTCCACTAATTTATTTTAACTTTATTTATGTTTAGGTGTTTGTGTGTGTGAGAGAGAGAGAGAGGGAGAAAGAGAGTGTCTATGCGTGTAGCCACATAGTAAATGAATTCATTAGGCTCGGAAATAGGTTGTGTATGTGCATCGTGCGATTTTAGAGCACATTTAGCCATTGTCTGCAAGTTATTCCCGCTGTAACATGGAAAGAAAAATAGTTTGCAAGGCTGTCAGTTCTCTTCAGGTCAGTCGGTAGGTAGGTACCACTTACCAAAAGTCGCCTCTGAATTTCCACATTAATCCTTTCAAGGAAAAAATTGAGAGCCTGACGTTTTAAGACCGTTGTCCGATATTAACCACTTTTCATTGCAATGTGGACTTGCCCAGGCGTCGGTGATTGAGAGCACTTCGAAACCGTCGAGCTATCAAATAAACCCCAAGAAAGGCAGACCCCCCCGACACACACACACACCTCCTTCCAAGGTGCTGAACTGAAATCTATCTGTACTATCACCACTAATACCAATAAAGCAGAGGCAGCCTAGCAGCGCCCCGGGACAGCTTTGCGGGTCCCTCGCCCTCGGCGGCAGCAGCAGCGAGCCCAGCCGGTGCCGCTGCCGCCCGACGGTCAGGACCATGGACAGAGCGCGGCCGGGCGGCGGCTGCCGGACCGGGGCAGCCGGGCACGGCACGGCACGGCACGGTATGGTATGGCACGGTACGACATTGTATGGCACGGTATGGCATGGTATGGCACGGCACGGCACCGAGCGAAACCTGGCTGGCCTGCCTTCCTTGCTTTCCGTTTCGTGTTTGGAAACAAAAGCCTCAAGAAATGACATGTAGAATTTTCCGGCGTGAGAGCAAGCCCTGCTAGAATGCCGTGCTAGTGTTTTCTCTTCTTACCACACGCAGAAGAAGTAGAAAGATCTCTCCGTTCTGCACAAGATTGCTTTTTTCTTTTTTCTTTTTTTTCTTTTTTTTTTTTTTCCTCCCTTCAACTCCGAGCCAAAAATAAACCTACTGCTCGGATCGGCTGAATGACAGTGGTGTAAATTAAATTGATTTTATCAGTGACCAAGTTCCACAATTGGAAAAATTAAATGCCACTTTGACAGACAAGGATAATATGGAACAGATCTATAAAGCAGCTCCTTTGAACATCAACAACAACGTCAGCCCAACAGGAGACTAGGTACTGGCGATCCCTTCTTCCTCATCCCACTCCGTTATGTCACATCATTAAGTTTGCCTTTCTGCGGTACCGAAATGATTGAAACCATTGTTTGATGCAAAGGGACTAACGATGATGAGTCATGGACTTTATGCCACAGCAAAAGGCAACAGACATGGCTCTCAGGCTAATTTCTCTTTTATTTTTGATCGCGCTTCCAATCGGACTCCCCTTTCAGATGCACTTTGCGGCCCTTCCAGCCCACCCAAAGCTCCACAGCAGCCAGCAGCACACTCAGAGCTGAGCCCCGAGGACAAGCCGCTCTGCGCCCCCCTAGGAACGGCACAAGCCCGTTGGCCAGAGCCCCCCGACTGCTGGTCTTGACCGACCTCAGCGCTCTTTGCCTGCCCTAGCTCGTCTCGGCACGGCACGGAACAGCTCAGCACTGCTCAGCACGGCACGGCTCGGCTCGGCAGCTTGCCGCACGCGTGCCGCAGAGCCCCAGCCAGGAGCCTCGGGACCAAGCTGGCCCCGCACAACTGGGCCAGACCCGTGCTAACCGGGCCGGACCCCCCCCCCCGGGGACAAAGGCCACGGGCGCTTCGGGTGGGCCCGGCTGGCGGCGGGGTCCCCCGGCCCCATAGCGGGGGCTGGGGTGGGACCGGGGGCGGCCGGGGGGCGCCGGAGGGGGGACGCGGCTGTGCCGCAGTGAGGGGGGGCGGTCGCCGTGGGGGAGGGAGGGTGGCCTCTGGGCTGAGCCTGGCAGCGGGCTTCTCTTCCTCGCTATGACTGTACAGATTCATGTGACATTGAGGCTGGGGAGGTGGGAGGAAGGCGCGGGGGGGGGGGGGGGGGGGGGGCGAGAGGAGCCGGAGGGAAGGGGGAGGGTTGAACTTTCTGCCGGGCTCGGCTTTTCACACCTTTCTCTCCCCACCATGCGAGAGGACGTTTGGGGAGAGAGCGGCTCGGCGGGGTCCCCTCCGAGCGGGTCCCCCTCGACTTTGCGGGGACCCGGCCGGGAGGCGCGGGGCTGGGATTGCGCCGGGTTTCAAGGACACGGGAGATGATCGGGACTTTGGGAGCCAACATCTGCCTGGCTGGTGACGTCAGCAGCCCCGTGTAATCCTCTTGTACTGAAGGCAGATGCCTTATTTGTTTGGCTGGAGAGGCATTAATCCCTAATTCTGGAGCAGCAAGCGAGGGGGAGAGACCGGACCGCTTCGTACCCCCCGAAAGCAGCTCGCGGGGCTCTCCTCCTCTCTGCGCTCTGCTGCTCCGGCTGGGCGGAGGAGCAGCCAGCCCTCGGCAGGTTTGGCCATTTTCTTTTTTATTATTATTATTACTATTTTTTAATACTCGGAGCGGGGTCATAAGTCTTCCTTTTATTTGAGTGCTCGGATTTCTCCCCATGGATTTTGCTCTCTGCTCTCGTATGCTCCTCAAGCCGAGAAAAGAAGCTGGGGTGGTTTTTCTCTTTCTCTCTTCCATTTTCTTCCCTTTTTTTTTATTTATTTATTTTTTTTCCACTGTCCGGGGATGTTTTTGCAGCGGCGGGCAGGGAGCTTTGCCCTTTGCGGTCCTCCCCGCCTGGCCGCTTCCCACCGACGCCCCGGTGATGGGCGTTTCGCCTGACCCCGCTCGGCCGCCGAGCGGGCAGCCCGGGAGGCTGGGGTCTGGCCGGCACCAGTTCCGCGTCAATCCTTGTGGCCCCCCTTGCCTTCCCTTGCCTTCCCTTGCCTTCCTTTCCTTCCTCCCCTTCCCCTTCCCTCCCCGCCCTTTCCCTGCTCTGACTCCCCCCCTCTCCCTTTTGTCATTGGCAACCGCGCGGCGTGCGGGCTCCCGGCGCCCGTCCCTCCCCGCCTGCCTTTCTAATTCTCTCGCTTTGTCTCTTTTCCAGGCGGTCGCACGCAGGAGCTGCGGTGCCGAGGGGGGCCAGAGCCGCCTGCCCGGCTTACCCCCCGGATGCCCGGGCGAGCCGCCGAAAAGTCTCCGCGAAGCCCAACTCACCGCCGGAGCCCATCCGCAGCGCACCCGCTTCGCCTCCTCTCCTCTCCTTTCCTCTCTCCTCCTCTCCCTCTCCCGGGCCAGGCTCGGAGGCAGCAGTCGAGGTCAGCCCGCACGGGTCGCGGGGTCCAGCCCGGGTCGAGCCCGCAGGGCGATGCGCGATGCCCGGCCGCCCCCCAGCTCCTCCACGGCGTGCCATCGGCACCAAACAGAAGGGTCCCCGTCCTGACCGATGAAAGACGGCAACAACCGTGATAATAATAATAATAATAAGCTTAGTCTTTTTAATTTTTTTTTTTTTTAATTGTAATGATTTCACCCCTCATTTCCTCACTCGCACGGTTCAGCATAAGCAGGCCAGATGGGCTGCCCAGACCCTCCCGGGAAAGGGGCAGGTGCGAGTGAGTTGAATTTTTTTTTTTTTTTTTTTTTTTTTTTTTTTTTCTGCTTTACAAAGAAAGATGACATGTCCCGTCCTTTCATTTTTCACCACCGCCACCCGCCACCCGGCCGAGGGGAGCGGGGATGCTCCAGGGGTGCGGGTCCCATGGCCCGGGCTCCTGCCGAGCCGCAGGAGCAGGGGCACTGGTCCCTCCCGAGCAGGGATGCCAAACCAGAGACGTCGAGACGGGGAGAGCCAACTCCTGCGTTTCAAATCACGCGAAGACGCTGGCGAAATTAACACAGTCGCCTGGAGGTGCGTTACAAGCACACGCTTAATTCCTATGATTTTTTTTTTTATTTTTTTTTTAAGCCATTAAGTACATATATAGCAGCTTTCCGGGCATTGCAAACAACAGATGGGCCAGTAGAAAAATTCGAGCATGAATTACATCCAGCCCAGGCCAGGATGGGACTAGGGCGGAGGGGAATTATATATTTTTTATTTATTTATTTATTTATTTTCGGGGTTCGGTTGCTATTCTGTTTGCAGAGAGAGCGAGAGGGAGCGCTCCAAGGCTCTGACTCTCCGTGTTCACAGCGGACCTTGATTTAATGTCATACAATTAAGGCACGCGGTGAATGCCAAGAGCGGATCCTCCAGGCGGCATTGAAGCTCTCGCCCGGACATTAGCACAGCACCACGAATAAAAAGAGTAGCGCTAAGTGACACATCAGAGAGGACAGAAACAAGCAATAAAGGGCTCGACGGTCTGTACTCACCTTCGGAAAGCCCCACTGAATAGGACTCGAGGCCGGGACGGCTGAGCCCCGTGGAGAGGAGGGGCCCGCTGCCAGGGGATGGCAGCTGTCAGCAGCAGGTAACGGGGACGTGGGGCGCTGCGGGAGCCGTGCGGTGGCAGCGGTGTCTTCCGAGGTGGCGGTGCCTCGACCTCTCGTTTTCCTGGGCTTAAAACCATGTAAAGTCAACGGCTGGGAAATAAATACATTTTCTGCTATGATCATCGCGAGGAATTGTTCTTTGCGCATCGCCCAGCCAGCGGCAGGAGCGCTGCGCGCTCGGCGGTGGCTCCTCCTTTCGGGGGGCTCCGCGGCACGATCGTTCGGGGGTCGGGGGGGCGTTCGGTGCACCGGGAAGGGGGTAAAAAAGAAGGGGGGGGGGGATAGGGGAGGGCGGAGAAGGGGGGGGTGAGGCTGGAAGCATTGCGCTGGAGGAGATGCGGTGTGGCGGGGAGAGCGGAGCGGTGTGCAGCTCGGTGAGCGGAGCGGTGCGGTGCGGCTCACGGGTGCGGAGCGAGGGAGGCAGTGGGTCAAGAGGGTGCGGGGAGGCTGGAGGAGGCTTGGGAGTGAAAGGAGGAGCGGGGGGAGAGGGGGGGACAGGCCAGCAGAGGGGCAGGTGCATGCGAGGCCGCGGGGCAGCGGAGATGCGGCTGTGGTGGAGAAGGAGGAGGTGGTGGGGGCCACGTCGGTGCGGTGAGCAGCGGGTGAGGGGCGGGGAGGGGAGAGGCCGGGGCTCCAGAGGCAGCGGCGGCGGCCTCCTTTGTTCCGCGGGGCCTTCCGCGAGGAACAAAGGAAAGGAGGGAGGACGGGGCCGGCGCTGTCCCTGGTGCTGGCCCGGCCGCACGGAGCGGCTCGGGGCTGGGGGGAAGCACGGGGGGAAAATCCCAAAGTGGGCTGAGATGCAGGAGGGATGGCGGCAGGCAGGGCAGGGGTGTGGAAGGGGCTGAGAAGAGGCTCGGCCTCCGGCTCTCCCTGTGTGCCGTGCAGAGCCGGTGCCCCGACGGGGTGCTCCGGAGCGCAGCCCAGAGCATCCCTCCCGGCAAAGCCTAAAGCAGGGGGGCTTGGAGGGGGTCCTGCAGGGGCTCCGTTCCCGTTCCCGTCCAGGCACCGGCAGCGGCCATCGCCAGGCGGCGCACGGCACCCCGGCGGGCCTCATTCTGCACTGCCCGCTATCGAACGGCGGCCACAGCTGGCAAGAACAGGGGATGCTCTCAGAGAGTAAATAAGGCAACCCAACTAAA
Organism: Nettapus auritus; assembly: GCA_011076525.1. Taxonomy (NCBI): domain Eukaryota; kingdom Metazoa; phylum Chordata; class Aves; order Anseriformes; family Anatidae; genus Nettapus; species Nettapus auritus. The sequence goes on from CM021766.1 coordinate 121,532,394, forward strand.
CCACAGTGATAAGGACAAGGACAATAATGATAGCCACTAAATTCGCCCCCGCCTGGTGTGGGGGTCTTCACCTTCTCTCTTGCTGCACTCAGCAAAGAGCAGTGATCGCAGTGTTTTGCGTGGTGTTGCTTTTCGTGCTTTTGTTTTGCCTCCTTTTTTTTTTTTTTTTTTTTTTTTTTTTTTTTTTATTTTTTTATAATTTTTTTTTATTAATATTATTTTTTCCAGGGATTAAAGTGTAGATAGGACTTGTCACCTTCTCTGCAAAGGTACGAAGGGGACAGTCTCTGTCCTTTCCCGGGCCTTTTGCCTCTGTCTCGTTTTGTACTTGTCCTTGCATGGTCCAGCTGATAGAGGAGGCCCATCAGATTCTCTTTCCCTTCCCTCCACTGCAGCGAGTTGGGGTTGAGTCTCTCTCAATCCTCCTGCCTTGCCGCATAGCAGTTTTCATTTTTTGCTTTGCGATATCCGTATACATCTGCATACACACTCATATGCACATCTGTGTGTTTATGCAGGTTTACATTATAATACCTATGCAGGCTTATAATTTCTGCTCATCATCGCTTCTTGTTTATATTTCCTCTGCAAGATGCACAGCTTCGCAGGATCTCAGGGAGCCGAGCAGGGAGCAGAGGAAGTCTACATTCGCTTGCTTGTGTGTGAGCCAGAATGAGCCGCAGCTGAGACTGACCCTTGCACAGGTAGAGAGCGGGGAGGACTTTTAAATACCTTGTGTACTGAGCAACCCGAAGTGCTCAGTTAAATTCTTTGTAGGATTACAAACCTGAGCTGATCATTTCTGCATCAAGGCATTGTGCACACCACAACTCGCTTACATTTTCTTTCTTGAAAGCAGATACTAAAGATCTGTTATAAATATTATACTGTTCCATAGCAAAATAAACGTAGTAAATATGTACACAAAGGTGCCACTGCCAGTATCTCAATGTAGGCTTTAAAATTTTTCTTAAAGCTTGGAAAAAGATTGAACTTTATTTGGAATATGCGGAGCCTTCTTTTGCAAAGCTTCCAAAGACATGGAGCCTTGCTGCCTTCTAAATTGTAGCAGCAGCAAATGATGGTGGTGATGGTGATGTAGCACATGAAAAATGGATGTAAGTAAGGTCTGATCTAGCGACGACTCGGGTGATGGACAGAGTCATCCAGAGCTGTGCATTTCCCCCTCTGGTGTCATGTTGCTGCCATAGGAGTATTGAGGTTCTGGTGGTGGCATCTGAACGTAACCTGCATTTAATATTAACCACTTTCCTTCCTGCCTCGAAAAAAAATAAGGAAAATCCTGCCCTCAGAAGCTTATCCTCGGGGCAGCCTGATTCCCAAGGCTAACTCAATCACGGTTAGCGCTGCCTGCGAGCCCCCTCCGCAGGACGAAGCGTTAAGCCCCCTCCTCCCATCTTTCCACCCCTCTTTTCCTTTCTGAATCGACGCCTCCCCGGCGCTCCGCGCCCCTCCGCGCCCCTCCGCTGCCGCAGTGCCCCCTGCCGGCCCTGCAGGGCTCACGGCGCAGCCTCCGCCGCAGAACTCGAGCCACTTCAAGTCTTCCACACTGTAGAGCGTGAAACATTTTCTTGCCCGTCCATTGGAAATCAAGGCACTCCCTCTCGCGCAAAGTCAGTGCTGTGAAATAGCGGCTGTGACACAAAAATATGAAGGGCAACAGGCCTTCGCGAAGGGCAATGGGGTAAAATATGAAGGACAACCTGTCTGTTGGGGATGTTGAGGCAGTCTGGGGCATCAGTTTCACTCAGGGACAAATGGTCCTACTACAACAAGGGGCAAAGTCAAGGTAACATCCAGATGCAGAAAAAGGGTTTGTTCAGAAGGAAGCCTTTAAATTTAAAATCAGACTAATTAAATGCCAGTGTTTCATTTTATTTCATCTGTCCTCCTATATTCAAGGCCATGGTCAAGAAATGCGCAGAGCACAGGTAAGTGAGGTGATAAGCAGAACAAGCCCTCCAGCAGAACGAGCGCTCTTCCGCTGCCTGAACCCTGCAGAGCCTGCCCCAGCAGCAGAACCTTCCACCGAGCCTCCACCAAGAGACACAGAGGAGAAGCACTGTGTCCAGCACTTCAAGGCCTGGTGCGTGACTGCAGCTGCCACAGTGCAGGACAGTGTGTGAGCCAGAGAGCAAGGTATGGCACCAGACTCATTTTCACGCTCTGCGCAAACCTCCTTTCATTTCTTTTGTATGATTTAGCTCCGTTGATGCTGATAAATTACCACAATAAATAAGGAGTGAGATAATAGCAGACAGTAATTTGCAGTCTAACGTGAATTAATTTTCTCTTAATCAGGCACCGCTAAATAGCATGGTGGGAATAGAGTACAGTACTTAATATTAAATATTTGTTTGCCTGAAGTATTCCTAAAAAAATCTGATTACTCTAGAGTAGACCCACAATCAGAAAACGGGAGAAATACCAAATGTGAAATACACTGTTATGGTTAAATTTAACTTAGAGACAATCTGATTTACTTTTAGCATCAGTAGATAACCAAATTAACTTCATGTACTTTTCATGCTTAGGCTAGCTTATAATTCACTGTATTAAAGTAATTATGTTTATTAGGTGGTGAAAAGTACAGGTTGTGTGTTAAACAATTTAACTTAAATACACATAATACTTGTACAAAAGTAGTTAAAATCTAATCTAAGGTTGTTAACTCAGTCACTAACAGGTTTTTGTGTGTGTTCTCTACCAGAAAACACAAGATGAAATATGCTGTTCACAGCAATGAACTAGCATACATTTAAACCAATCTTAATGCATGAAGTTGGTAATGAAGTAAAAACAAGGCAATAGCTTTTGTTTCTTAGCAATTCTAGCAGATAACTGCAGAGTTTTTTGAAGATACCTTTACAGTGCCTGGAACAGAGAATAACCTAATATACTTCCCCACCTCAGAGGCTTATAGCACACACTGTTATATGTCATTTTATGACACTTGTATAAAAGGGCCCTTCAGGCTTTTCTGAACATAAAACTTCCCCCATACAGCATTCAGATCTCACTAACTGGATCTGTTAGAAGTATTTAACCTGTTTTAGGCCATCCGAAGATTTATGTTTGATTTACTGTTTTACATCCCAAGTGCGAGACAATCAGCTGAGAGAACATTTTTCAGTGAGCATACAGGTCACGGGAAAAAGCTCTTACCTTTACACTGTTATTTTTCAAACCTAACTAAAACCTTTCTGCTATTTGTTCTTTCTTTGGATCATATATGTTCAGTCTACTGATATTTGTGGATAAAATGAAAAAAGAGCAGCTTTTACAGGAAAAGTAAAAGTACATCCTTTATTTATTTATTTTTTTTTTAATCATACATACTTTCAGATAATGTGACAGACTGGGTAAAGTCCATTAAAAATCAAGGGCACAACTTCCTTCAAATTAACAAAATTAGGATATCTATGAGTCCTATTAAACAGAACTAAAAAAATAATAATGATGTGGATGTCACTAATTAGAGTAATAATTAGTAAGATGTTGACCTACTTCAAAGATTTTTGTAGTTCCTCATCTCTGTTCTGAACAGGACCCTAAAGACTAATCAGAATAAATCATCTGCATGAGAAGAGTGACAGAAACCTAAAAGAAAAAATAACAAACAAGTTTTAGATTCTTTGCATTTCTTTTGCTCTATTACAGTTAGTTAAAATTTCAAACTACTTATCTGAGTCAAACTAACAAAAGCAGGTATAGGTTTCAGGTCACAAGTATTTAATAAATACTTAGAAACCCTGACTTCTTAACCTCACAGGTAAAAAAGAAGTGTTAATGTGTTGAAAAAAAAGTATGTGCTTATTCAGATAGGTCTTCTGCATTTACGTGTCCACAAACTCGACTGATTTTTCAGATGAAATACGCTACAAGTATGCTTGATTTTTTATCAAGAGGCACATTTAAGACTAAAAGCAAGGTTTAAACACACAGGATGATGACTGGAAGTTCATAGGATGCAATATATGTTTAGAAAGGGATTCCTTTCTTCCCTGCAGGAATTGTTGACTCAAGATGGATCTCAGCACACACTGCAGTCCCTAGCTGTGCTCAGGCCCCAATTGGGGGTGAGAGCACAAGGGGGCTTGGAGCCTCCATGACCAGCAGGACAGCAGGCACTTTGAGCTGAAGGTTCATACATGTCACACAAGTCATAAAGCCAGTGTTTACATAGTGCAGTCAATTAAATAAAGTCAAATATTATCTATGTGCAAAACAGACCATTAATTTTGCATTAAGAAGGAAACACTCAACAATAGCAGAAATAATCCCAAAACACTTTTCCTTATCTGTGAACAAAAAAAACCATGGTTTTGGAAGAAATGACAGAAAGGATAAGGAACAGTAGAAAAAGAATGAAATATCATGGAAAGATGTGGAAGCTCGCACTCTGGAGTTAAAGAGATTATTTCATGTTATAAGTTAGGACTGCAATAGCTGGAGGCAGTGAGAGGAAGAAACTGGCATATGATTTGATTGCATAATATCTGTATGTGATATAAACCGGGGGGGG
>CM021766.1:121537039-121565877 GCA_011076525.1 Nettapus auritus
CCCCCCCCCCCCCCCCCCCCCCCCCCCCCCCCCCCCCCCGGGAGGGGAGGGAAGGCCAATGAGCTGCTACTACAGGAAATTATTTTATGCTGTAACCCTAGCTGCAGGCAAGGCTTCACCGGGAATATTATGTACAGTCATAGTCAGGAAAAGGGCTGCCAAGAGAGCAAAGAGAAGGAAGAACCCCCGATACGTGAGGTGATTGGGAGAACTTGATGTGTAAACTCAGAGAAAATGAAGTCAAAGGGGAGATGTGTGATGGCTCTTCACAAGTACCTAAGAAGAAACACCAGGTTGGGCAAAGAACTAATTGTATTACAGCATGGAAGCACAAACACTATCTTAACAATAAATTACTGTAGACTAAGCATAAAGAGAGGTAAATTCATATACAGTCTTCTCATTAGATTAGTGGAGGTACGAAACACTAATTTTAAGTGCGAGTAACTGAATTCTTTTACTAAATATTATTTGGGTCCTCTTTTTATAACATGCTGAAATCTCAAAAAAAGGTGAAGAAAAATAATTAGAACAGATGTCAGCCTACATCAAACAAAATATTTCACACTTATTATGAGTTCTATGAACATTCTAAAATAAAAGGCTGTTTTGAAAGAGGGAATGAGAGAAGAGCAAAAGAGCAAGAGCAAGAGAGCAAGAAAGAGAGGGAGAGGCAAGGAGAAACAGAGAGAAACAGGCAAAGGGAAGGAGAAAAATGTTTTTAAATAAAAGAAAATGTTAACAACAAAGTGTTTTACTTTATTCATTCAAAGTATTTTTGAGTTGTCTAATTTACCAATGTGTACACTATTTGTTTTCAATGAATCAGCATTTTTTTTACCAAATAAAAATAAAAATCCTAAATCCCCTGCTACTCAAATAACCCTCTGTTCTTCTTTGAAGTTTTCCTTCAGTCACTATACGTAACTTACATAGTAATATAAATTTAAATATAAGAAAAAATATTATAGGCTTACAGGAACAGAAACTCAGACTATGTTATGGCTTGGTTAACATTGCTAGAAATAAATTCTCATTTAATATTCTCTAGATCAGGGGATCCAAAGGCTTTTTTCTTTATTCATTTTTTTTTTTAACACAGAAATAAGGAAAATGCAAAGACTTTTTTTTTTTTTTTTTTTTTTTTTTTTTTTTTTCCGTTTGGTAGATTTTGTTGGCTGACAGAAGAACAATCAGCAGTTTTTAGGTTCTACTGACTATACACAATCAAAGAATTCAGCTGCTGTACACTCAGGATTAAATGCACAAATATATTGGGTTTTGCTTGCAAAGTCATTCCCACACAAGCATATATAGAATTAAAAATATGTATTGATAAATATACATCCTATATCAACTATATTAATATTAATCTATTTTCCAATAAATTTCCATCAGTTCATACAGGCATGTTATATCATAACTAAGCTTCAACAATAACCTAACCTTCATATTAAAATGTTTAATTTTCCCTCAATTTTTGAGACAAAGCTAACATTGGAAAAAAGTAATCTAAGGATGCAAAAGTTTCAGGAAATCATAAACGAAAGAAGACAAGTGGTTAGAACTGAATATACTTCACTATTTTTACCATCTTAGTCTACAGTCACGGCTGTGTGTCCAGATGCAAGACAGGAGCCTGCAACATGAAGACAATTCTACAAATCATGAGCAGCTGTAAAGGAGCAAAGATGGAAGACTAGCCAAGCTAATCTGGATGGAAACAGCAAAAGTGCCTGGAATATTATAGGAATACAGGAGATGATTATTCAGAAGAGTGCAACTGGTCCTGAGTAGAAATAAGGACTAAGATACAGTACAAAGTTAAATGAAGATAAATAAATTTCCAACTCCTGAAGTTTATACTGTAACACAGAAAAGCACAGAAAGGAGACAAAGAGCAACAGAACTGTGAAAACCGCATTATTATTTTTTAATTTACAATGCATTTTCTTCATTTGTGTATGCTTATCTTTTTATGTTGAGCTTAAGACATCTGTGCAAGCAAGTTTATTTCCAACAAACATTAACTTTTTGTGGGCAAACTCATGTCCACATGTGCAAGTTTCAACATGCACACATTTTTGATGAATTTATTTGAGCACTCATCCACTCAAAAAGTAAGAACAACTTTGTTCAACTAGCAAGATCCACAAACAGGTTTTGAGTGGATAAGAAATGTCAAAGAGCTGTTTTGTGCTGAAAACTGAAACATCCACTGGGCATGTTAAAAGAAGCTGTGTCTGTTCATACATAGGTTGGATTCAGGACCACAACATATTTTTCCTTGAACCACATGAAGAAAGATGAAGTGCGAATGAGATGGAGAGTGGGGATATACCTTGCGTGCGGAGCCATGATTATAACCCAAAACCTGTCCTTGAGGAGGGGATATGAAGGGCTTCTAAGGAACAGGAAGACAAATTTTTCTTTCTTCCTATGTACATCACAGAAATGAGCAAAACCGAAAGACCTGGAATTTAGAAAGACCAGTAAGGAAGGAGAGCAGTAGCTGAATCCAGACAGGGAAATACAGAAACAGCTCCTGTGAAGCAATTGCAAACATCAGAGATAAATCAGAACAAATGAAAGAGAAAGATGGATGATCTTTCTTCTTCTGAAATAATCCCTGTAGAATGAGCAGGAGAAAGCTGGCTTTGAATTTGCTAGACTTATACAGAAACATTAAAGTATTGTGTTTCACATATGCACATTAATTAATGCAACACAAATCAATGTAATGCACATTGATATTGCATATGATCCTTTATATGAAATCAGGTGTTTCCTTGTTGTATTTCAGAGTTTACATCCCTGTATTTTCCTTAATTTTAGAAACTGTCTTACTAGCAGTCACCTCTTTTCTGGCTAGGAATAACAAGGTGGGATTTTAACCATCAAAACTGCTCAGCTAAGGAGTCAAGTTGTGTTAAATGAACCCTCTGCCCCGGATGAGACAGAGATGAGCTGAAATGCTTGCCTTGCACGCAGCATTGTTGTGCCCTTTTGACTGCTAGGAGAGCTGGCACGTTTAGAAAGTGATTGCAATGGCAGGGAGGGGTTAGTAGACATCATACTAATGGTTCATGTTTTCTTAAGATTCTAGGAAAAAAAAAAAAAAAAAAAAAAAAAAAAAACACAGGTATCTGGAGAGATGGTTTAGCAGCTACTACTGAATTTCCTATTTTTTCCATTTGCTCAACCATGAGAAAAAGTCTAATAAAACAGATATTCTTACAGGGCCCAAAACTGTCTGAGCTCTCCTAAGCAGGCTGCTTCATAAAAATAAACATGAAAAATACAGAGCAGAATCTTAGGATGACTAAGGAAAAGTCACTTGACATCCTTTATTTAAATATATGTATTCTGGCTTGACTGTGAAGTTTTTAAAAGGCATTTGGAAAAGTTCATCATTTCTGAGAAAAATCTGCCTTTGTAAAAAGATCAGAGGTTTGCAGACGGGATCCTTATTTATTATTTCAACATAGCTTCTCAGGGGTGCCCAACTGCTGAAACAAGAAAAAGTGATTTTATGAAGTTTCTTTACCCTCTTTTCTTCCTCTGAGTATGATGCAGCAGGACTGCCTTGCCTTCCTGTAAGGCCAGCAGAACCAAGTTGGCAGCCTCAGACAAAGCTATTGCTAGACAACTGATATCTAAATTCATAAATATTTATAATCTTCCATCAAATGGCTGCTTCTCACCATAGAAAACCTCAGAGGTAATACCTTGCTGACAATAACGCCTCATTTCAGTACTGGTACCAGTCCAGGTTACTGACCTAAAGCACTTGAGATCTGCCTACCCTAACAGGTGTGTGTGTGTGTGTATGTGTGTGTGTGTGTCTGCCTGTCTCTCTCTCTCTCTCACACAGTCATTCAGCTGTGTCCTCAGTGCCCCAGTTTGGGAAGTACAAGTGCAGCTTATGAACGTTTCTCAGTTCCCAACATAAAAAAGCTGTGACCTCTGCAGCACTGGGTGTTACAGAAGCTCTGTCGCTGGAAGTGAATAAGAAGAAAGTGCAACAGGTATTTACACAGATCAATCACAGGCAAGGCAGATGAGCAACATTACAAATGTTACTTTTTTCAGGGTATAATTCATGTGACTCTATCTGTAAATCTCTGCTACTCATGTGATGCAACTGTTTATAGCAAAGTAGGTATGGTAGAGACTGTTTAATCCAACTGTCTAATGTATGGGCAATTATCCAAAACCACATATTTTCTAAATTCTGTATGTGCAGAGATGGAGCTTAAGAGCTCTGTAGGGATCAGAGCTGCTAACAAACTTCTAAGAAGTGCTCTGGGGATTGGGATGTGCATAACAACAAAATCTGGATATTCACTGTGAAGAACACTCCCAATTTAGCTACAGCCTATGTAAATTAAATTTGTACTTAATGCTTGTCACTATGCATTCCACTTTAGACTTTTTCATGGAACAGCACTGGGAGAAATTGGGTAGCCTGTGATCTTTCCCTCTTTTGTTATTAGTATGGCTGGTACGGAGACCTGGGAAACCTGGTCAAGCACACTGTTGGAAGTGCTATTATGCAACCAAATTCTCCTGCCAGCTCCTCCCTTTCAGGTTACAGCATCAGGTTACAGCTAGCTACCTGCTTATTTATCCCCATGTGTCATATTTAGACATCAAATGCATCTGTATTTATTTATAGCTATAAACACACATACATTTCTAATATATCTACAAAAATGAAGAGTTCTAGAGAAGCTATAAAATACTGGATTTTCAAAAGAAGAGGAAAAAGTTTTCCAAAATATTTTATCCTATGTTTTCTTCTATTACTCCTTTCACAAAACTAGGCATATTTAACTTACTAAAGTGCAAAGACGTCCCTGGTGTTTACTTTAAGTTCTAATCCAGTTCCTTTGTTACTGAACCAGTTCAGAAAAACATCTCTGTTCAGGAAAGCACTGAAACATACACTTAAGCACATTCTTAAAGGTAAGTGACTTCTTAAATCAGTCTTATAATTTAAAATAGTATTAATAAACACTCCTTAATAAACAATTACATCTGATATGTGTTTACAATGTAGTGATGCTTTCATAGTCTTTCACATTTCTCAGTTTTTACCACTAAGACAACAAATATGAAGATATGGAAAGACGGCTCCAGGTTTTTGATAGCAGAGGCGAAGATGTCTTTGTAAAGCCTCATTTTCAGAAGTGTACCACTTCAAAGAATCAGGTTCACAATGGAAAAGTCATCGTCTGAGCATCCAGCATCAGTAATTATTTGGAAATGTTGACTGACTCTTTTAGGCAAACCATTATATTCATAGCAACATACAACTCAGCTTCCAGTTTGTCACAACAAAGATTGAATTGTGAATAGTGGTTGGAAATGATCACAACTGCTATGTACATATAAGCATTCATGTGTATGCGTGTGTAAATGAGATACAAACCAGCATTTGCCCACACAGACTCTCAGAGAAGGAGTGTCCTCCCTTCCCACAGACTCAGTCAGACAAGGCTATCTGAGGGTAAACAGGGATGTTCCTAAAACATTCTCCACCACTTCTCCTCCTTTTCTGCAAAAATCCTCTGTGCTACATTCAAGAATGAGTCAAATTCTGTGACAAAGGGCTTCAGCAATGGTAAAGTGGAGGGGCTGTGGAAATGATCTGGTCTGCAGCCAGCACAGCACTGGAGAAAAACTATCACCACCAGCCTCACCACCTGGCCTCCACCCAACATATTGCTTTCTTCCTGACAGTGACAGGGTGAGGAGATTTCTGTTTTCTTCATCAGTGTTGCCAACCATGTACCACTACTCTCCCATTTCTCTCTCAGCTGTAGGGCTACAGTGGGAATATCCTTGCAGGACTGTTGTGAAACCCATTCTACCCATATAGTTCAGCAAATAGTACCACAACAAGTTATACTTGCACAGCTGGAGGAAAAGCACAAAGAAGGAATAAGCAACAGGGAACAGTGAGAGGGGATGGGGAAGAAACTAACAGTTACTGAGAAAAGCCACATAGGATTTTACAGTAAAGTGTGATAACTGGTAACTATTTACAATAGCCCAGGAACAATCTATAAGCTCTGAATTGTTCCTAAGTGGCATAATTTAACAAATGCCCTAAAGAACAGACTTAGTTCAGAAGTGTTCAGAAGAAAAGAAAGGTCTAAATGCATTTGATATGTAAATCTAATCAGCTCTGCTACCACACAAAAGGGATTTATCCTCTCTCTCTAAATTTTTAGTTTTATAACGGTAGTGGCAATCTTAGGTACATCCTTACTAAATTTCCCCTTTGGTATACATAGCGTAGAGTACAGCAGAGTAGAGTAGAGCAGAGCAGAGCAGAACAGAACAGAGCAGAACAGAACAGAACAGAACAGAATAGAATAGAATAGAATGGAATGGAATAGAATAGAATGGAATAGAATAGAATAAATTCAGTCGGAAGGGACTTACAAAGATCATTGAGTCCATCTGCCTGAGCACTTCAGGGGTAACCAAAAGTTAAAGCATACCATCAAGAGCAATATTTAAAAATGCCTCTTGAACACTGACAAGCCTGGGGCATCAATCACCTCTCTAGGAAGCCTGTTCTGGTGTCTGACCACCCTCACAGTCAAGAAATTGTCCCTAATGTACAGTCGGAACCTGCCCTGGCACACCTTTGTGCCATTCCCATGTGTCCTGTCACTGCCTACCAGGGAGCAGAGGCCAGCACCTCAGTGCCCACCTCCTCTCCTCCTCAGGAAGGAGCAGAGAGCAGTGAGGTCACCTCTTGACTCCCTTTCTCCAGACCAGACAAGCCAAGTGTCCTCAGCCCCTCCTACCAGGACATGCCTTCCGGCCCTTCCACCAGCCTTTTGCCCTCCTGTGGAGGCTGTCAAGTATATTGATATCCTTTTTATGTTGTGGAGACTAGAACCATGCACAACATTCAAGGTGAGGCCATACCAATGTTAGATATAGCAGAAGCGTCACCTCTTTTGACCGGCTGGCTATGCTGTGTTTAATGCACTCCAATATGTAGCTGCTCCTTATTTGCTTAATAAAGTCCTAAGCCAGAAAAAGAGTTTTACAAGAAGTGTGCTAAGATTTCAAAATTCATGCTTTCAAAATTCTTATCAAAGGAAAAATAGCACTTATTGTTGAGGGGAGGGATGACAACACAACACAATACACACATACACACAAGAGAACAAAATGTATCGCTTTCCTCCCCATACTCCTTCTTTCTAAACTCCCCTTCCAAAGCAGATCAGCCCAGAGGACTGACCACAAGCACCAGAGACGCCTGTGCTTCTGTTCTGCCTCTGCAGAATTTCCACCTCTCTCCTGCCAAGTCTTGCCACTAAATTTTTCTCAGAAGTAACACAGCCTCTCCCCTCTCAGCAGTGAGTAAAGAAATGTGCCACTATATGCCATGGTTAGTCTGATGTTGCAGCTATTCATGTAGCCTCTCCTACTATGAGGACAGCATTTGGCAAGTCCCTGCCTCTTGAGAAACTCCACTTATTTTGTGGCACCGTTACAAAAGTAGACCATGAAAGTAGCACTTCTACTAAAACACCAATAAAAATCCAAGCTAAAGATTCTATATACGATGTCAATCCAATATTCCTCCTACACGCATGAAATCAAAAACTGCCATAAGGACTACTGTACATTACAGTTCCCTTAAATGGGCTGTTACAATAAATAACCACATTAGTTCTTAGAACCACTTTATGCAGCTCCAGTCAGAAAAACGCAGAAGACATAAGTTACATCAGGTATATTTTGAAGCCTGTTATCAAAACTATCAATCATGTAGAGTTTAACAAGAATCCTGGAACATTATAATTTAAGAAAATACAGATATTGTTACAAGGAATGAAGATTGTTTTAAAATTGTCTTTGCTATGCTACAGAAAGCTTGCATTCATGCACTTGTATGCATCTCTACTGACCTCAGTCAAATCTGCAGGAAGATGTACACAAGATAAAAAGCTGTCTGGAAAAATCTCTCTCTTTTTTTTTTTTTGGTCTCAGGCAGACAGGAAAAAATACATATATATTCCTCAGCTATCTTAATGAGAGAAGTCTCTGAGCTGGATTTAAGATCCCCAGTCAGAATCAGAGATGTTATTCAGCTTTACCGTGGTAAAGCCTCACTCGGAGGCATAGAGCCAGAGCTTTAGCTATCCCTCATATCAACAATGTCTAGATAATCTCATCTGAAAAGACTAAAATCTGTCTATCAACTATAGTGAAAACATACAAGTTTATAGGCACTGCAGATTTACAGTACTTATGCCCAGGGCCTACTTGCATACTTTGGAGTATAGTCTTTTTGAGGAGAAAAAGCCAGATTGACTTATACAATGGTGCTGAGATTAGCTTCATGTACAATCCAATAAAAATTGATCAGTAATTCCATCACACTTGTTTTCCCTATATTGATCCTTTGCTTCTGTGTCTGGGAATGCATACCTAAGTTTTGTTTGTAACTGGCTTATAGAGCACATATAGGCAGTGATGCTTTACAGAGCACCAGCTCCCCACCAGCTACTGATGAGAAGCACCATTTTCTAGCAGCCTCCCTGAAATTCCTGCAATTTACCATGGCATATGTAAATAGGATAATAATGTCAAATGTTTCTTATGAGAAAGAGGAAAATGGCTCATGAAATAACCTGAGCACATATTGTAGTTGTTCTTCTTATTCTCCATCATGGAAGGCTCTCAAGACCGTGGTCCCACTCTACTAGGTACTGTGTATGTGGGCTACACACACACACAATAGCCTCCTGACTACTAAACTTTGATGAAGAAACAGATACATACAAAATCTGTGACAAACTGAAGGAAATTATGTAATCACAACCTGGCACATTTGTAATCCTTGTGAGTTTTTTTTGGAAACATCATGGAAACATCATATGTGTCCTGTCACTTGAGCATATGAGTAACAGCTCTTCTGTATCAGTGATATTTCAGTGCAGGAGAATGAGTGGGGCACCTAAAGCAGCCTTTTCCCATTAATTGAATTCTCTTTCCTTCTTGATTAAGCCAATCCACCCCTAATCTTCCTCCCCCTAATTCTCCAGCTTCTACCTGTGACTTCCGGTTCAAAGACACGCTTGGGCATCTAATAGCATGAGTGTGAAGTTGCATGGTGAAATATTGCTAGTTGTTATGTTTAAGAGTAAAAGTGAAGCATAAACACCATTTAAAGAAGAAGATGATGATGACAACAACAGGATTCATTTCACCACACTTACTAGTTTCTGTAGTAGTGGGGATTAAAGTCTCAGCTGAAGGAAACCATTGACAGGCAGGCAGGAACTGAATTTGTAACTCCTTTCCTTACACTCCAGAGTGGTTACACCACTTAATTTAGCTTGACAAATCCTACATTTGTTAGCCTTAATGTGAGAAACAAAGTTGCGTTTTTGCAGTAGAATGTGTTTTTGAAGTGGAAAATTCCACTAACCTTGCATATTCAAAAGTGATCATGTAAGAGTGACAGTGGCAAGTGGCCACTTGCCACTCCCCAGCAGTGGGGAGTATGTTAAGCAGATAAGGGGTAGGTCCCACTGACTCAAAATAAGGAGGATAGCTAAGAAAAACAGGATGAGCAGTGCGAAATCAGTAAAAACAAAAAATCATGGGCCCTCTAGTCATGAGAGAAGAAGGAAAAAAAAAAAAAAGAAAAAAGAAAAAAGAAAAGGAGACATTAATGGTAGGTCAAGTAGAATTGTACATATATGGTATAGTAATAAATGTCAAGTAGTTTGTGAACCTGCAGTACTCAGCCAATGAGGAAATGGGGGAGGAACCAAGCATCGGGTAATAGGGAATATAAGGATATGATACACTTTTGCTGGGCACTCCTGCCTGCAGGACTCCCACCACTGCAATCACAAATAAAATAGCTTCACAGAAGTTCCTGTCTGAGAAAATTATTGAGGTATTTCTCACATTAATGACACCTTGCATGGCTCCTCCTTTCTCAGATATAAAAGAGGTAAAGGAGTTGGAGTCAGCAGTAGAGTGAAGAGCTGGGAAGACTGATGGGCTCTAGGACTAACCATCACATCACAGCACACCAAGTGCTATGGACAAGAGCTTCCAAGACACTTTATAAAGAATCTGATGCTGAGGGAAGGGTAAAACAAAAACAATTACAAATGGCACTTCTTCTAAAATTAGGACAAGGGTAAAACAAAAACAATTACAAATGGCACTTCTTCTAAAATTAGGACAAGTTAAAAAATGCTTACTGTCATAACTTCCAAGATTATTGTGAAACCCAGACATTTTCCTGATGTTTGAAGGAAACATCTTCTATTCAATTGTATAATTTACTGTTATTTGTGTGAAAGGACAGAAAGATTCAATTTACTGAGTCTTGGTTCCTTACAAGGAGCAACTCGTCCATCTACCTGTGGACAAACCTCCTCGCGGAAGCGCCTCTGTCTCTCTACCTGCTCTGGAGGAACAGGCTGAATGTTTCCAGGCAGCTAAAGTCTGGCAAAGTTGATCTCTGGTTTCTCTTTAACCTCATTCCCAGGGTTCCTTCCAGGTCTAAAAACTGTAAGATTCAGGGTCATTACACTGGGCACAAACACATAGGAAGAATCACTCTTGACCCCAGGGTCAGAGGCTTAGTAGATCTTTCAGCACAACTTCTAAGCTGACAGTGCTGTCTTTGCTCTTTTTAATGCTTCTGTGGTGACGTGGTTTCTGCATCTATTGATATGACAAACAATTTTCTTAGTCTTGCATTCACAGCACTTCCTTTAGGGGAATTATATCTTTTTCTGGTTGAAACAAATAAAATAGTATTTGATCTATATGTTTCAGATGATTAAAACACGTTCACTTGTGAAACTGCTTATTTCCTGCAACAGGGAGTGAATTTTTCAGATTATGCACATAGCTAAAAATACATAAATTTTGTCAGTCATATCTATAAGCAGCATGGAAAGCTAGCAGAAGCTATTATGTTTCAGTTATACAAGTGTGATAAATTACTCAGTCAACTGACATCTGGTATAAACTATAAATTGTTCTAAAAATTATTTTGGAAAGATTATTTTATTATTATTAATGTGCTCTGTATGTCAAAGCATATCACACACACAGCTATCCTGAAATTAATTAGCATTTTCAGGGATTGCACTGAAAAGCCCCTGCCCCTGCCCCCTCAAAAGCTAGCAGAAATAATCTCAAAGATACCAGCAGGCTAAGCAGTGCTGGCACAACTTGCCTTCAAAGTATTTCCTTCAATCCCTCTTTGAAAATGAAATAATTTTTTTCCTATTTATATTAAAATATATATATATAAACAAAATATTTGGAAAAAAATAAATCACAATACTTATACTAATTTTCTAGCAATTCAAAGCCACCCCTAAAAGAAATTGTGATTTCTCAGTTAATTGCAGTCTTTCGAAATAGCTAGAAAATATAGCTAGAAAAACTCTTTCACTAACATCTCAATAAAAATATTCTGTAATCACTCAGAGCATAACAAGCAGGGTTAAATTCAACAGCTTTTTAAGAACATGATTAACTTTCAGCACACAAGTAGTCCTGCTGAAATCCTGCTGAAACATTATATTTTCAAAGTGGTTATTATAATTTTCCTTAAAAACAGAATGGTATTTTACCCAAAGTCTCTCAACTGAAAGATCAATAACTACAGTAAAAAATCAGATGTTCAAAGAAATTAGAGTATGTCAGAATCACAGGTGTCTGCGAAGCTTCATTTCATCCTCCTTGTGGCATGGCAGCACAACCGTAGAAAGATAACAAACATAATTTAAATTACATAAATACATTTTCCACCTATGACTGCAGCAGACAACCCAAAAAGCAGGAATGAAAGTAATGCAGGACACCCAAATTTGGTAGTTCCTACTTCCAGGATTTTAGACTTCCTAAATTACCTCAAATTTATTTAGCAGTGATTCTAGAATATGTTTTACAAAGGTGGTGCTGGATGCCCACTCACCAAGTTGTTGGATGCTTCATAGCATTTATCACCCATCTCTATGTGACACTGAATACAATTTCTCTTGAATATAGAAAGCATATGCCTTTAAATAAATATAGGCTTATTAACAAAAATCATTTAGTAAGTGACATCACCTTGCAGAACGAAGGCACCACAGTCATCAATATCTCTGTATTCTGAAACTGCTTTCCAGAATTAGGGGTATGAGAACTAATCTCTTAATGGCTCCCCACAGTCTTTGCTTTGAATTTAAAAGAGGAATGATGAAGAACCTAAGACTGCAGTGGAAAAAAAAAAAAAAAAAAAAAAAAAAAAAAGCTTCAGAACTGGCATAACTCTGCAAATACATGCAGAAACACCTGCCTGTATCTGCAGAAAGCCTGAGACCGTGCTGTAAGAGTGAAACAAAAAAGTAAAAAAAAAAAATAAAATAAAATAAACATGTATTTTATGACCATCTTCTCTGAACAGTCAGTTGTGCAAAACATAAACAGTATGGCCAACAGGATGCTCACACTGCTTGTGTATGTGTATGGAATCTGGAAGCCTTTGATCACTACTGGGTTTATCCACATCACCTACTTGGGGCAAGTGCAGGCGCCTAAGCTGGAGACATTTGGTTCCCCCCATGGGTTTTCCTTCCGTTTTTCTCAGCTGACACCAGAGGGAATTCAGGCTATGTCTAACAGCACGTATCACAGCCTGACGGGAGTGGGTCCGCACAGTAAGGCAGCTGGAGCCAAGAGCTCAGCATCCATGCTGGAAGTTTGGGTGAAGGTGTACTTCAGTCTAGACTCTAGTCTTTTCCTGGGGTCTGAATGCCTTAACAGTTGCAGATAATGTGTGTTTTATGTGTGAGTGTATATTGTGTGTTTCTTCCAGAAGGCCTTATTAAATCTCACCCCAAAGAAATCCCATTCATGCCCTTTGAGACCACCCTGTGGTGTGAACTGAAGCATGCAGAGGTCAGAGCAGCACTCCTGGTCCAAACTAAAATGCTGGAGCAGAGGCCCCTGCCCTGCAGCTTGTCAGACAGCCAAAAGCAAGGAAATATTTTAACAGCATGCACCTACTCTTTGGCTTTCAACTTTAATCCTCCGCATGCTGCCTAAGTAAGCTGCCTAATGCAGCCCAACGCAGGCGCCGTGAACATCCTCACCGTGGTCAGGGATGTGCAGAGGACACAAGGCTGATTCCATCCTGCTGGAAGCTGTTGAGTTCTGGAGGTCACCCTGCCCTGGAGTCCACCACACATGTCCCCAGGAGCAGCACCCTGCCGGTGGGGAGGAAACTCGGGGGATACCCGGCCCCGGCCCGCGCCGCTCCCAGCCCGGTCGCTTGGTGCCATCTAGTGACCGCCGCGGGGCACCGAGCGGCTCGGATCGCCTTGGCACGGCTCGGCACGGCACGGCGCTGCTCGGCACGGCTCTGCTTGGCTCAGTGTCGAGCTTTGCCTCTCTGAAAGCACAGGCCCAAGAGTTGCCTACAGACTACGTGGCAGGGGAGGAAGGCAAAACAGCCCAGTACCGTGTTCAGCTACTAGGTAATTACCAGCCCCCAAAATCACCCCAGAGCCTGAGCTAACCAGACACAGAATAATTAGAAATTGACGTGTTAACATGGCCGAGGACCGAAGTATGGGATGCTTCAAACGGCAGTGTCAGAAAAGTCAAGGGTAAATAGTTTATTTGCAAGGGTATAACGACATGTTTATTTAGGGCTGGCTATGCCAGCTAGTTTCTATTGGAGACAAATTGACCAGGACAAGTTTTTTTCTTACTGGAGTTCATGAACACTTCTGTAGAATGCTGAGTGATACTGAAGCCAAAGTACAGTCAACCAAAATAATCAGAACCTATAAGTAAGTCTCCTGGTATTAGCTCAGAAGTAATGAGATATTAACTGGGCGGGCCCCCCCCCCCCCCGCCCAGGATATCAAAATATCAACTGTCTGGCTTTTTATCCATGTAGCATTTACACTTTCAAGTCACAATTCAAATGTTTCTTCACTTTTCAAAGATGTGACAGAATGTCATGAGCTATGGGTTTTTAAAGGGGGGGGGGGGGGAACACACCTTTGCAATCAAAGTCAGAAGAGTTTTCAACACAGAGTTTTCTTTTACTTAAAAGATCAGAACGAGGGCAATTGAGTTAGTGTGCCCTTCCCTAGGAGTTTAAAATGATCAGTCCCTGACCCCCATACTCAGGAAAGCCTTTCAACTTGTTCTGGCATAAGCATTAAAACAGTCATGTTTTCAATGAAGTTTTTATTTTTTTCTATTTCTCCGACTGCCGGCAGGCAGTATTCATCCAACAGCATGCAAATACATTACGAGAAGAAGGCAAAATTAAGAGTCATAGAGAACTGAGAACTCAGCAGCTGTTTCCCCTTGAATTACCTACTTAGGAGTCCTTTCTCTGCATGCTTGACACTGGAACAAAAGAGGCTGCCATCCCTTCTCCTAGCCATGGCTGACAACCTATGACAGACGATCTGGCAAGCTGCAGATCCATTACGGGCTTACTGGGAAGGCTCAAGAGACATCTATGATGCCACTTTCAGGCAAGGCCCTCCACCTGCTAAAAGGATGGATAATTCCCAATTGGGATCCTTGGTGAGATGCCCTCCTGGGGCTTCTGTATGTTTTATTTAGTATTTTCATGTCAAGTTGCTTAAATGACTGTACAAGGACATGAAGCATGTCTCTATCTCTTGAGGGACACATCTCCTGATATTACCATTCAACGCCCATCAAGCTGTCCTGTCTTTCAAACATAGCTCATCTATCAGCTGGTGATGAAGGGTAACCTCTTTTGGCACTTTCTTCATCTGATCTGGACAACCCTGGAATACGCATGAGTTAACTTCCTGCAGCTCTGCATCCTGATTGACACTTTGATGCATCAACTAGATCCTCCCCTCAAGATATGAAGACCTTGTCATGTGTTGACAGACCCAATTGTTCCACAGAGTACTCTGAGTTTTACTCTGAAAGAACTGCTTTTCCTTGGCCAGCACAATTAACACGAGCAATGGCTTTTCTGGCTAAAACTCTGACTAATATTCAAAGTTTTTCTCACCTGAGAAGTCAGGCAAGTGCAACAAATAGTTATGCAAAACAACTGCAAAGTAATATTAGTCTATTAGTCCTCCAAGTTTGTTGTTGTTGTTGTTGTTGTCATTACTATTTTAAAGGTCATCAAGCTTGCCACCGAGGATTCAGAAGAATAAGTCAAATATCTAGGCCTAAGTTTCCAGAAGTATTTCTGGTTTTGATTTGCTTGGTTTTTATATATTCCCGTACTATTTCCTGATAAGGCCTTGACCACCACTGGACTCAATAGAAAGACTTGGGTCAAAAATAGTAACCATCACAGATGGCTAAGATATCTGTGCCTGCAATTACCTCAGCACTAAACTATGCTGAGAAGAATTGCAAAAAGCATTTAAACACCCTAATATATGCAGTTCCAACAAATAAACCCACTTAAAACCCACTCTACCCAATTCAAGATCAGCCAATAGATTTTAAATAAAAAGTAAAAAATATTAATCTTCCAGTTTTCTAACAACAAACCAGGAGGGCTGAAGTTTCCTCCAACCTGTGCCCTGTACCATTCATCTCGAAAAGTTCACCCCAGAGATATCTCACCTTCTTGTTACCTTTCTTTCAAGTGTCTTCTTCATGTTCAGATGAAATGTCAGTCCCCTATTTTAAGCCAAAGTTTATGCAAGATGAACATTTCAGTTAACCACACAACATTTGAAAAGGCAGACTCTAGGAGGATTCCAGGTTCTTGTCCTAGATGCCCCCCCACACACTTATTTAATCAAGTCTGTAAAAAGAAAGTTCACAATGTGATAACTATGTTCATTTTGGTCACACCCCACCCAACCATATGCTGTTGTTTTTTAGCACACATGGAATTTTTGCACGCTAGCAATATGTTGGAGCTTTTTGGGTTTTAAGTGCTGAAATTAAATTACTTCTGGTGTGAAAACTGAAACCACCTCCAGCAACATGCAAGAATTTCTGAAGTTGTTGCAGATTCTACAATATTTTGAGTGTGGAACAGAGGAGCTGTACCTCTTCTTTACTGTTTTCTTAAATCGGTTTACGATGCAGAGATACTAACTTGCTTGGGACACGTGTATACAGCACATTTTAGTGTGGCATGAGCATAGTGTGGCTTTGGAAAAAATTAGTCCTGTTGAAGAAAAGCAAAGATAATGCAGTAACATAGCAACATTTTGCTTAAGATTGCTTGATTAAAACATACAAGCAGTAAACACGGACAGCTACAAGTTGTTTATTCAATTATCCTGAATTCCATGTTTCTTTTGCATGAAAAAGGTAACGGATGATGAAAGCATCAAAAGAAATATCTTTTTTTTTTTTTTTTTTTTAATAAGTGAATTAGTTATAGGTTAAACACATCCTTATATAATTCAAAGTAGGAAGCAGAACTAATATTGCAGTTCACTCCTTCAGATGCAAAGTTTTTGGTATCCAAAGACATTAATGTCACTGCATATTGCAAAATGGCTGCCATGGTTAGCTTAGAGGAATTAATTTCTCTTTACTGAGAACTTCTGGAAACTTGAAACATATAAAATCAAATATAAGAAATATTTTTAATATATATTTTGCACACATTGATAACAGAAAAGATTATGCATTATGGAGCTGCTTCTACTGGGTCTGGTACATATTTGCTACATTGAAAATGTACTTAATTGTTCCATTTAAAATTTTTATACATCCAATTGTACCATATTCAGATAACTTATTATATATATAGTTCCAGTCATACATATCCAAGAATCTTGTAATTTTTAATGTACTTACCCACATAGCACCACAGAAATGCATTTAACAAGTAGTCTAGGACAGAGAAAGAAACAGAAAAAAAGCTCCCAGTTTCCTAAGCTAAGACAGGAGCAGTCTTTTCTCCAGGTAAATGACACATTTCAGTAGGAGGCTGTCACAGAGCTCAGCTTCTTAACACAGAGAAAAAAAAAACAAAAAAACATTTTGTCTCACAAGGATGCAGCTTGTCTCCTTTGAGTCCACCCATCTTGAATAGCACAGGAATATCCCTCTTGTTCTGCCACCCCACCTCCCTTTCTTCCTCTTTTATCTTTGATTCCCTCCACTACCACAGAGCACCTTGATACTTCCACCAGAAGACTTGAAACATCTCCCCAGCCTCTCTCTACCTGCTGAAAGCCAGCTAACTTATTAAATAATTCTAACGGCCAAAAGAAGGCATCTTTCATTTCTTCTTTCCCAGAGCCCTCTCCAAAAAATTGGCTGCTCTAGTTCACCTCCTTGTCTCTTCTTCAATATATGAAGAGCATATTCATTCAATTAAGTATGGATTTCTATTCCTTTCCTGCCTGCTCCTTCTTGTTCTGCTGGATGCACAAGACCCAGCTTCTCCTCCTTCCACCCCTTCACCATGTGACACCTGCTGCAAGCTGGGAGACCGTTTAATTTCCCAAGTTCTTTAGTTGTGATGTGCCCCGTCTTCCCTCAGTAAGTCCATTTCTTCAACTTTGTCTTAGCTTCATACAGCTAAAAGCTTCTGAGCTCTATTAGAACAGTACTCGTCCCAGCCAAAACCCAGGGTCCTGCTATACCAAGTATTTCACAAGTTTACACAGAGGTTGTTTTTCCAACATCAGCCATCACAGAGCTGAACCTCAGGCATCCCACATGGATAAGGTTTCCATCCTGCTCACAAACCTGACAGACTTCCCACAAAAAGCCAGCCTAATTACAAGAAGTAGGTATCAGTGTGGTAATTCTATTTCTTCTTGTGTTTTTATCAATTACCTTCACTATATTAATGTTTATTAAAAGGGTTTGTCTTCTTGTTTGTTTGTGTTTGTCTTAACAATACACCATACTGTGAAATAGAGTATTTTTGAAGTCACAAACGGGAATTGTCTTGAAATCATCCAAACAGCAACAATGGAAAGAAGATGGAAGTAAAGGCAATATGAAAGCCTCAGTGTAGAACCACAGTGTTTAGCTAACAAGGGTTCAGTAACTGACATTGCACAAGGCTAAACCTTGGTCACTGCTGACATTGTACCATGTAAAGAATCAGCAATAAGCAAAAATGTTTCATGGAAAATTCTGACAAGAATTCCGAACTGAATCTCATTTTCACTGTGTTTGGATACCTTTTGTCTTTTTTTTTTTTTTTTTCCATAATGACTCAAGCACTGAAGTATTTCTCAACAAAATGCTCTCAAAAAGTATTTTAAATTCAGAATGTTTGTACTTCAATGACAGTGGAATTAAGAAATATTTTTACTCAAATTTTCAGTTGCCGTACTGAGTTAAAAAGTATTGTTTTTCTGCAGTTTGCATTTTGCAGTTAGAATCATAGAATCATATAATATCCCAAGTTGGAAGGGACCCATAAGGCTCCACACAGGTCTACGCAAAAATTTAGACCATAAGACTAAGAGCACAGTCCAAATGCTTCTTAAACTCTGACAGGCTTGGTGACGTGACTACATCCCTGGGGAGCCTGTTCAGTGCGCGACAACCCTCTCAGTGAAGAACCTCTTCCTGATGTCCAGCATGAACCTCCCCTGTCGCAGCTCCATGCTGTTCCTGCAGGTCCTATCACCGGTAACTAAAGAGAACAGACAGGTGCTTCCCCCTCATGAGGCAGCTGTAGGCCTCAATGAAGTCTCCTCTCAGCCTCCTCTTTTCCAGGCTGAACAGGCCAAGTGACCTCAGCCGCTTCTTGTATGTCTTCCCCTCTAGGCCATTCAACATCTTTGTTGCCCTTCTCTGGACACTATCGAATAGTTTCAAGTCCTTTTTGTACTGTGGTGCCCAGAACTGCACACAGCACTAGAGGTGAGGCCGCACCAGTGCAGAGCAGAGAGGGACAGTCCCTTCCCTCGACTGACTAGCAATGCTGTGCTTGATGCCCCTCAGCATGCGGTTGGCCCTCCCGGCTGCAAGGGCACACTGCTGGCTCATATTCAGCTTGCTATCAACCACAACCCCCTGATCCCTCTCTGCAGGGCTGCTCTCCAGCATCTTGTCACCCAGTCTGTACTGGGTTGCCCTGTCCCAGGAGCAGGACCCGGCACTTGTTCTTGTTGAACTTCATGCGGTTGGTGATTGCCCAGCTCTCCAATCTGTCCAGATCTCTCTGCAAGGCCTTTTCACCCTCAACAGAGTCAACAACTCCTCCAGTTCATAAACAAATCATGAACTGGAAGGAAACAAAAAAAAAATAGAGAAAAAAAAATTATCTTTTGGGAGCTATTCACTCAATGCGCTTAGAGCAGGTAAGGGGAATAATTTTTTTCACCATTTCTGAAAAAAAGCAATATGCTTCAGGTAAAACTTCCATCACCCTCTGTGATTTTTTTTTAAGAAAGCAAACACTTTCCTCTCCCAAAACAAATCTTAAATCAAAGCTTCCTCCCAGAAGGTCAGATATTTCTTGTATAAGCCTTAAATACACACAGCTGTGTATTTTTTTTTATTTTTTTTTTTAGAACAAAGACTCACACCAGCTTCTTTTAGTATTCCCTTGTCATCATGAACCAGCAGGAATCAGAAGGAGGTTCTGAGCAGGTTAGTAACACCTGCTTAGGAGGGTCAGGAAAATGCTGGCATCCTCTTCCACTTTGAGGAAAACCCAGGCATAGGTCTGAAGTGTTTTGCAGACCCTGGAACATTATTTTATTGGATTCTAAATATAAATGTTTATTATGATTTGTAGTTTCAAGCTAGCAGCATTCTGCATTGGCGTGTTACTGAGCCAAAGGCAGGCCTACTGACGATATGGTGTGGTATCTTTCTTCCATTTGAATGTTCAGAACTACCTTTGGACAATTAGACATAAGACTATATTTCCTAAATTTGCATAAAATGAGAATCACACAGATGGACAACACATGCTTCCCATAAGTCCAGTGTGAAAATTACTCTATCACTTGTCGTTGTACCCAATCTTTCCACATTTCTGGCAATTCACATCTTAAACAAACAAGAATTGTGACAAGCAAAACAGATGGTCTCTCCTCCTCCTTCCTAAAAAGTTCCAAAGGCACATTTCCCAAAATTCTTGCTTTATAATGGTGCTGTTCTACTTGTCACAGCAGTTTTGAAAAAACTTTCTTTAACACACAAATAGCAGGCCTAAGCCTCTTTTACACTAGCATCCTGTAAAACTTTCCTGTAAGTGCAAAGGATCTACACAGAGAACGAGCTAAAGCCCCTAGGACTTTTAGGTGAATTTAAAGAGGTGTCAGTCAAGACATTTAAAGCAGGCTTGCTATTCAAAGGCTAAGAGTGCAGATTCTGTTTCCTTCTCCATTTATAACTAGATTATTAATTTAATCAGTCTTTTGTGTGAGCCCATTATTCACTATGTGAGAGATTTATCAAATGTACATATTTGCTAAGTAAAGAATGTCCTGCAACAAAGGCAGTACCTAATCAGTGGCACATACACCTCTCCACTGGGAGTGTTCACAATGGATAGCTTAGAATGGCTTTGTGTCTCACTGTGGCCTTACAGCATATCAGCCTTCTCATTTCACCTTCCTCTCCACTCCATGTGGTCTTCTGCTCAAATGTATTAACTATGGCTACAGTTATCCATCTCCTGCACAGAAGGAGCTCTGCGGTGTTTTGAGAGATGTTACAGGCAAATGCCCCTTGCAAGGGTTATGGAGCCACGGACCACCCCATGCCAGTAACTTATGAACAAACTGATGGTGAGAAAAAGAATGTCAAGTATGGAAAAATCTTTGAGGAACTCATAAACAAAGCCCTCAGAACAGAATGAAAGGTAAGCAACAACAATACAAAAGATACTGCAAAAATATGACCAGGAGTGTAACCTGGTTCTGTCTCTAAGCAACACAGACTTAAAAAGGAACCCCTTATTTCACCAGAAACAAGTATTAATAAGCAATATATCCATCCCAGAATCATACCAGTAACCTCCTCAGCCTCTTCAATACCATTTCATAAGCTTTTCTCGGTCTATACAACTACGTGTATATGTGTATAGATAGGCATACAAATGAATCAGAATTACAAGAGAAGCTGCCTCCGTATCTTTTTGTTACTCCAGCTGAAGCTATTCCACTGTGTAAAGAAGAAGTAAATCAAGATTCAGTAAGCCAGAAAGATGTCATATGAGCAAGCAGAAGTAAGGTCCATGGGTAAGGTACCACTGAAGGAATAGTAAGAGTGCTCCCTATCAGAAGACAAGATACAAACTTGGCTTTCTTCTTGCTGCATGTGTTCTTCCACCATTACTCTACCATAGAAAAGGTGAGGCATCATTATTCCTGTCTTAAAGGAAAACAACTGTTGTCAGCTGTGTTTTGAGAGAAGTCTGATTCTGTCAGAGTGTATCAGGTGGTGTCAGAAAACACCTACTTAAGGAGCCTCTCAGCCAGGTTAAAGGAAGGGAAGCAATTTACTAAACACCATAAGGAATTGGGTATGATTGTGAGGCCTGTGGCAGCATGCACAGAGAGGCATGGTGATGAGGACCTGCAAGGTAGCAGGTAGGCATATGTTTTCTTCCAGACTGCAATTTCAGACTCATGTGCCTCAGGGGCCCTCTTAGTTGTCCCAGTTTGGCTCTAACCCTTGTTTACAGCTGGTGTATTTAATCCCCTACCCAGAAGACATAGGGAGGGCTACATATTCTGTATCAAAGCAATGGCAAGCTTTGTGGTCAAAACCACTGCCACAGTGAACTCTCTCACTCTTACACTACAAGTTTGTGCCCTTCCCTCTGAATGGCAGCATAAACGTGACTCTTGACCTTGACAGGCTGGAGGGATGGGCTGAGAGGAACCTCATGAAGTTCAACGAAGGCCAGTGTAGGTTCCTGCACCTCAGGAGGAATAACCCCAAGCACCAGTACAGGCTGGGGGGTGACCTGCTGGAAAGCAGCTCTGTAGAGAGGGACCTGGGAGTCCTGGAGGACAGCAGGCCGACCATGAGCCAACCATGTGCCCTTGTGGCCAAGAAGGCCAATGTTACTCTGGGCTGCATTCAGAAGAGTGCTGCCAGCAGGCGGAGGGAGGCGATACTCCCCCTCTACTCAACCCTGGTGAGGCCACTTCTGTAGCATTTTGTCCAGTTCTGGGCTCCCCAGTACAAGAGGGATGTGGAGATCCTGGAGAGAGTCCAGCAGAGGGCTATTAAGATGATCAGGGGACTGGAGAACCCATCATACAGAGAGAGCTGGGCGTGTTTAGTCTGGAAAAGAGAAGACTGAGGGGAGACCTCATCAATGTGTATAAATATCACTAGGATGGATCCAGTCTCTTTTCAGTTGTGCCCAGCAACAGGACGAGAGGCAATGGGCACAAACTGAAGCACAGGAGGTTCCAGCTGAATATAAGGGGGCACTTCCTTGCTGTGAGGGTGACAGAGCACTGAACAGGTTGCCCAGAGAGGTTGTGGAGTCTCCTTTGGAGATATTCAAAACCTGCCTGGATGCCATCCTGCACAATGTGCTCTAGGTGATCCTGCTCAGCAGGGGGGTTGGACTGGGTGATCTTCAGAGGTCCCTTCCAACCTCAGCCATTCTGTGATTCTGTGATTCCTACTTACGACTTGGAAGTGTGCTTTTCTCAGTAAAAGTTTTACACATAAATTCAGATGCCTGCGGGTATGAAAAGGAAACAATAGAAATGCATACTTAATGTACAGCATGTTGTGTAACAGGACAGAGTGCCATGAATGTTTTCTTGCATCTGTATGCCACCTAAGTCACTCAAGTTAGCTCCATAATTAACTGACTGGATGGCACCTAAGGCTGATTTGTTGGTTGAAAAGAAAGAGAGAATACAGAGTTTCTTGCTAATGATCAGGATCTGCCACTCTCACTTACAATGAATATCATATTATTCCCTGAATTGTCTCTTTAGTTTTAGTTGACCAGGTCAAGTCATCATTAAATTAGGTTAAGCAGTAATGTATGCCAAAAATATTCCCACTGGTACTACTGGACTATTTCCAGAATAGATTACTATTCATGTTTATCCCTGCTATTGTTCCCCTCCCCTAAATAATGCAGAACACAGCAGAAGGGTAATTTCATATTAGAACGCATAACAAAAAGAAGAAGTCTTACCTAAAGCATTTATAAATTCACATACTTGTAGCTAAACGTAAATGATAAATGTTTCTGTTTACGGAAGGTAAATATCTATCTATACTGGTAGGTCAAGACAGATACACATTCATATATAAACACTTCTGATTGTTACACTGTCACATCAGTTGTAGTCAGTATGTAAAAACAAAATAAATGAGTTTATTGTTATATTTAAGATTATCTGATACTTATAATTTGAAAAATAATATCATCATGTTAACATACTAGTTTGTGGAAGGTACATCCAAAGACTGCAGTCTTCTATTTGGTCATACATTTCATACATGTAATCAGAAGTTTCCCATTCCAGTCTGGCAGTGTGTTTTGATTCTAGCTTGAAGTGATCACTTCTGAAGCAAAAAGCTCAATCACTTCCTATACCCAGCCAGCTCATTGGAGTCTCTGCTTTATACTTAAAAACTGCACCTACACTGTGGAGTCAGGACAAACTCTTCTGCTTCAGCTGCATTTAAAACTAGATTAGGTACCTCTGTAGCACTTACATCTAGAGAACAGGCATCTTCTAAGAATGGCAATTAATTTAAAAATGAACTATGCTTTTTTTTTATTATTTTTTTTTTCCTGATGAGAGACATCTTGCTAGTTTAAAAGCCAAAACACAGAACTCATTTTGCATGACACAAATGGACCTGGACTGAAGTCTGGGGACAAGAAAATAAAAAAATAAACAAAACAAAACAAAATAAAATAAAATAAAAAACAGAGAGACTTGTTAATAAACAGTACCTACACTTTATCAGCTCAACATTTCCTTCCAGGGATATGGAACACTGTTATCATCAGTTACAGATGGAATCCAGCATAAGCAGAAGTGTAATTAGTCCACGCTAATGATAGGCAGCTATGTACAACCTCTGCCTCTCAACAAACAAAGATTTCTGAAGTGGCAGCTCAAAGGCAAAAAGCAAAGAGATTCCTGTAAACATCTGTGCCACTCGCCATGTTACCTTCTGGTGATGAAAACTGCTGATGCAAGAGCATCCTCACTAGCTAACTTCAAAAGCCCTGTGTCCCTCCTGATACACCTGTGGGCATCTGCCTATCTTGAGGGACCT
Source organism: Nettapus auritus (assembly GCA_011076525.1). Classification (NCBI taxonomy): domain Eukaryota; kingdom Metazoa; phylum Chordata; class Aves; order Anseriformes; family Anatidae; genus Nettapus; species Nettapus auritus. The sequence goes on from CM021766.1 coordinate 121,561,289, forward strand.
AAGGGCGTTGCATAGGGAAGAAACAGCATAGCCCAAGTTCTTTAAAACTAATCACTGCAGTCTGGCAAATTTTTGGCTTGCAACCACCCCCAGCAGCCATTCAAAACTGCCAGGTGGCTCCGTCTTGCCAGCGAGATGATTTGGCAGAGATTTTGAAATGAAGCAATTCAAAGTGAAAATCATCTGCCCTTTCCAAACAGAACTGTCTCAAACACTTGATTAGATTTCAATCCCAAATAGATATTTTTCCATTCAAATTAAGTGACTGCAAAATAAACCATTTTTGTCCTATCCTATCAGGCTACTTGTGCCTCATAACAGCTTTGCAGTGTTTTTGCACTTTGTCTTTGCTCAGGCATGGGCTTTATAATGGAAACTGACAGGATATGTTGTAAATGGAAATTATATTTTGGTAATCTTGGGATATAAGAACTTGATGTTAATAAAAACTTGTGAGCCACAAGGTACATCTGCCCTCAGCTTCCTGCCACGTGGTATCTTATCTCCTGCAGCAGAATTTACAAAAAGATAAAACTGGTATGGGATGCTAAATATGAGCAGCAGTGCTTGAGAGGCTTTAAACAGATTTCGTTTTGATTTTAAAATATTGAATAGTCAAACCAGAACCTGAACTAGTTTTATAAATTTTCTGATCTCAGAAAGATTTCCAGTCTTGAAACTGTTCTAAGATCTTATTTTCATGTGTTTTAGTGCCAAATCATTTTATTCTGTGTTGAAGAGTTTTTGTTTGGGAACTTGATCTTATTTACACCATGAAGAGTTAAGGAGTTTAAAAAAAAAAAGTCAGCATCACCTTGGGACTCAATTTTACTGCTATTACGTACCCTCCTGCATCATGTTTCAGTGATGTCACTGTGCATGCCCACATGAGGTAGTCACCCAAGTAGATTAGACAGCATGTCCACTATCCTTCTCTTCCTGTCTTTTTTACATGCAGATATGACACAGTTGTATGGCCTTGTGCCAAGACAGGGAGGATTGCAAGGCAGGTTTCCTGCCTTCTTTCCCTGCACTATCAGCAGCCTACCTGTTCAGCTCAGAGGTAGCCTCTCCACTCCTTTACTCAGTTACCTACCCGTAATGCAGGGATAACCATGCCTAGTGGATTCACTACAGTCTGAACTTAATTAGGCATAATTTGTGTCATTGCAACGAGCCTTTCTGCAATCCATAGTACAAACTATCGGTTTCTGCCTTTTGCTACAAGGCAAAAAGTATAATTAGCCTAACATCATTATCATAGGTTTCACAGTTACTGTAAGACTGAAAAAAACATCTTTACAGCTATTTTAAGGCCTGTAGGGAGTTCTCTGGGCTTGTCCCCTTGTGTAACAGTTTGTAAAGGTTTTTTTGTTTGTTTGTTTGTTTGTTTGTTTGTTTTTTTGTGTGATTCCTCCACCAAACCCACTTATCCGTGGTTTAGATGTAGCAATTTTCATCCCCTTTTTACTTGTGCTTTTCAAGAAGAGGCGTTAACTTCTGTCAAGCCTCCAGGCAATAAAGCTGCCTTCTTGAGTTCTTCTTTGAGATCTTTTAGAAATAGTCCACAGAGACCAGCAGTCTCCTGACTAAATTGATTAGTGCTTATTGTGTTCACTGCTTCAACTATTTGCACTCCCATCTCCAAAGAGCTATTTCTGCTCACACAAACACAGGCAAACCTGCTGAGAGCAGCATAACTTCAAACCAGATGTGATATATAAGAGATAGGATGGCCACAGAAGGAGATTTTTTCCACCAACAGTTTAAGTGTGCCACCCTCTGGACAGTGGTCTGAATCGCCTTTTCCAAACTACACCAAAATATTGAGATTTGATTGGTGCCAATCCCATCCAATAGGCTGGAGATCAGAACCAAAAGCAAATTGCATCCATGTAATGCTGGGTCCTGATTAGCCCAACCACAAGCAAAATGTAAGCTTTTCATTAATAGCTCTGTAGCCCACTGCTGGAAATAGACCTGATTCTGTGCCCTCAAGCACTGCAATTCATTTTCGGATATTGAATTTGACCTGCAAAAATCTACATAATTTTCCTCTACCCATGGACCACTGAGCTCCTTTCCAATATACCTGTTGCAGCCAGCAGAGACACATGAACTGCAGTACCACTCAAGTCAGAAGATGGGTTAGCAGTGTATTTTGGACTCTGTCTTGCACTAACCAGCAAGTCTCCTTTACAGAGATTGCCAGGGTGAAATGCAAACTGAAATGCAAAATGCAAATAAAGCAGGAGACCATAAAACCACCCTAATGAAAGTAAGCAGTCCAGTAACTCTTCACACAGGGGACAGACTCTATGAAAACTCTTCCCTTCAGGGAGATGGACACAGTCCAGCAGCATCCCTGCTAGCTTGAGGTCCTACAATTCATAAGCCCACAAGAATGCCTTCAAGTTCTATTCGTCACAATGTTCCCAGGCCATCCTAGACTATTCCTTCTTGGTTGAAAACTCTAGGTTTTGTTATTAGATCCTCATAGTGGCATCTTACTCATACTTCTTGGAAGCAGTGTTCCTTAGTGGGCAATTTTATAAGTGATCAGATTTGCAATGGATTAAAATGTGATGAAAGTGCTGCATAAAGCAAATTAAAATTGAAAGTGTGTGTTTGTAGAATAGACTTATCTAGTGTTTGATAGATGGGGAAAATATTAAAGAAAGAGAGATCTCTACAGAAGAGAGCTTTGTCCAAAACACATGTCCTCACTGTACAGTAAATTGACCAGCAGCCTATTCTTAGGAAGGAAGAAACTACCTTCTCACAATTGGATTATGAGATTAAAAATAGTATTAAAAAAAATAAACTTAGAAAATCCAAGAAGACAGTATATACTGTGACATGGCCACAGCATCATATCCCAGGCTCACTCAGCATGCAGAATAAGTTGATGTGCAAAATCTTATTGAATTTTTCCATGTATCTTCACTCAAGAGATGGTTTGAGCATTATTTGCATTGCCACAGCACAGTCTTTTATCGACTATGTTATTTATTACCTCCTGGAAGTTTATATGATGATGTCATTTCACAATAACTGATTCACAGCTATGAATTTGTCTCACCAGCATGCCCCAGAGATGAAGGCAAGGACAATTCACAGAAGGGAGGCTGAGGCACAGGGACATTAGGGTCCAGTTTAATTGATTGTCCCTCAGGTGATCTTCCAAAGTATTTAACATTATACAACACGATGCATCAGACAAAACCTAAGATAAATTTGTATGTATGACTCATGCAGCATCACATCTTATCTCTGTAGTAGAAATAGAGATCTCACCAATTTGTCCAAGCAACTCCTGAGATATCTTCCAGGCAAACCATTAAGTGGCTGCTATTAGAGTCTTCATATTCATTAGTGACAGGATGAGGGTTGCATGTGCAATGCTGAATTTGGTATTTCCCTACTGTAAGTTTAATTGTACAGCACTCCACATGAGTTGAAGCAAAGCTGAGGTTTTCACATTCACTTTAGGGGCACAACTAAGAGTTGTTTCTCCCAGCCATACCCTTCATATTTGCCCTATTTCACCTGAGCTTCTCCCTCTCTGGCACATAGCCAGTCATCTCTTTGCTACAGGGTAGCTCAGGTTTTCGCTCCCTAACAGCACCTATAAATATATTTTTTCTCAGCTTCTTCCTTTCTACTTCTTTTTTTTTTTTTTTTTTTTTTTTTTAATTTTTAATCCAGTATAGCAGATCCCTCTGTTTACCACATGGACACTTTGAAAGAGAAAGAGCAGGTGGGAAAGTTCACTGGCTATTACCAGCTGCAAGCCAGAGTCTTACAATGTGAAGTATTAGAGAGGCTCACCTAGAGTATTCCTAGCAGCTCTGTCTTCAGTGGTTGCAGTGGGGACTGCTGCACTGTGACTTTTCATATTAACACGAAAATGACTCTTAACTCATTGTTACTAAGCATTGCATCAGATACACTTCATAATGCTGGTTTCTTCAACTTAGCAACCAGCAGTGCTGTAAGGTCTAGTTTGTATTTCAGTGTTTTGTCTGTGTAATTGCAGTAGCTAAAAGTGCAGGGAAAAAAGAAAACAGAATATTGTAACACATAAGTTACTGCTTTTTTAAATTATAGCTCCACCAATAAAGCTTACAAAGCTCCCAACATGTGTTTCCAGCACAGATGCAGGCCCTTAGCATGTTGACAGTCACTAAACAGCATAGGGTTCCCTCATCTCACAGTCACAGAATAATCCTGAGATACAGTTTAATGTCATGTCTATACTCTGCTTTTGAAGAAGAATCATGGAACAGCAATACCACAAGCAGGATTTGAACTGCCTACATAACCTCTTATCAGTAAAATGCAACTCTTGTTCTTAAGTGATCAACTAATCTGCACTGTTCCACCAGTAAATCACATAACATGTAGCACGTGTTGTAAAGCAAAGCTTTTCTTTCAGCAAGCTCAAGTATCTTTTCTTTCAGTAATCTATTAAATAAAAGGGATCTTTTCCAGGTTAAGCCAAGGCCAGGAAGATCTGTAAAACTTGTCTTTTTAACTCCACACTGCAGGGAAAAAAAAAAAAAAAAAAAAAAAAAAAAAAAAAAAAA
>CM021766.1:121565977-121610192 GCA_011076525.1 Nettapus auritus
AAAAAAAAAAAAAAAAAAAAAAAAAAAAAAAAAAAAAAAAAAAAAGCTGAAAAAACTGTGTCAAAAGATTATTCAGTGTCTGACACTTAGTGGCCAAAATATAGTATTGCAGTCATAGGCAGGCTACAGAAATCAGTACCTCTTCAGAAGTAACACTATTCAAAAGTGACCCTACTGGGTACACCAATATAAATATTAAAGAACACACAAATTGCCATCTTGGTAGTTTATTAGCATGTGTTTTTAAGCTCCAGTGAAAATAAAGCCTGGGTTTCAATCATAGGTAATTGAACCTAAAGAGAGGCCACAAAATCCAAACACTGTAATTTAGTTATTCCAGAATTAATAAAATAATTTCTGTCTGATCATACACTACTGACAACAGGCTCTTCTTTCACATTTGTGTCTTGAAAAATGCCAGCCACATTACTGGCATACTTTAATAACACTCTGTGGGAGTTTAAGCCTGCTACTTGGGCAACTTAAGAAAAAGACTACTAAAACGTGAAGTTAATTCTGCCAAAAACGTTATCTACGTACAATCTCTGAAGTCAGTTTATTTTAAAATAAGCCGTGAAATAAAAATAAATAGACACACCTATGAATTACTAACTTCATGAACATACTTAATTTGCTGCAAAATAAATCAGAATGTCACAGTATATTCTGATGTACTGTATGCCATAAAATCTATTACAGCATAAAAAATTGAAATAATATTAAATATATACATATATATATACATGTATATATATAATACAAATGAAGAAGTCCCCAAAAGGTCTTTCATGGTATAGTATCAGAGTTTAGGCTTTGTTTTGTATCCTCAGACCTACATTGAAGGCAGGCTGGTGTGAAGCCCAGCCACAGATGTCAGGGATGAGAACATCATCTTCTGAGAATACTATCTAGAAAACGTGGTGTGACTGAACCACTCTAGCCCTAGTGAGTAACTTTGGCTGATGTGGTCAGCATCAAAAACACAGAGGTAATCCTGCAGATTCAGGGAATCTAATGAACTCCTCCAAGAAAAGGGCAGTACAACACACGAGACAGCCCATACCCTCTGCTGCCACATTTAGTATAAGGTGTATAAATCATCCAAGAAAATAAAAAATAATAATAAAAACCAAAACTCTAACTAAATGCAGTAGATTTAGCTTAAGTCTTATAAATCCTATGAACTCCTTTTGCATAGCAAGGAACAGGGTTTGACCAGAGGTGTAGAATATTGTCCAGGAGAGACATTCCAATAAAGGCACGGGAGATGTCAAACAGAAACTCAACATCAGAGATGCATAGTAAGTTTGGTACTTTGCTCTTTGGGCTTATGGACTAGAATATTCTGAATTACCTTCAGAGCACTGATGGCTTGGTTCTGAATCTGAGCCACATATGCCAGAAATAGTTCTGTGTATCTGTTCCAAAGTCGTGTTCCTTGGAACAGGAACTTCTCTAGCTCAGAAATCAAGTTTTCGAAAAAGTTTTCTCACTTGTTTTCTAAAAAGGAGTAATGGTGCAACCTTGCCTTTAGAGAGCACGAGATATTCCTTTCTTCATGTCAGGAAGAAGCCACATGTGCACAGGTCCTGGTCATCCTGGGGCACTATAACCACTCCAGTATCTGTTGGAAGGGCAACACAGCAGGGCACAAGCAATCCAGGAGCTTCTGGAGTGCATTAATTATAACTTCCTGTGATCAGGGAGAAAACAAGGAGATTTGCTTTTATAGAATCATAGAATATTCCAAGTTGGCTGCAGTGTCCATTATATGGTGGTTTTCAGGATCCTGGGAGTAGGGAGCAAAGCCAATAGCTGGATTCCCAGCCCTGGTCCCCATGAGAGTAGATTCAGGCCCCTTCAGGAAACTACTTGGAAGAATCACGTGAGATACAGACCTGGAGAAGAGGGATGCAGGGTAGCTTGTTGATTTTCAGGGACCACCTCCTACAAGATCAGGAATGATCCATTCCCACCTTCAGAAAGTCAAACAAAAGTGGCAAGAAGCCTCCATGAGTCAACAGAAAGCTCCTGATTAAATTCAGACTTAAAAAGGAAGCATAAAAGAGAAAGAAGCAGGGTCAGGTCACACAGGAAAAGTACAGAAACATTGTCTAAGCATGTGATGAGGTTAGGAAAGCCAAAGACCATGGGGAGCTGAATCTGGAGATGGATGTGAAGGGCAACAGAAAACATTTCTGCAGGTACAAAAACATCAAAAGGAAGAATAGGGAAAACATTGGCCCACTGCTGAATTGGACAGGGGATCTGATGACAAAGGACATGGAAAAGGCTGAGGTGCTCAGTGCATTATTTGTCGCAGTTTTTACCAGCAAGATAGGCCCTCTGGAACCACAGACCCCTGAGACCAGTGGGAAGGATCAGGTAAGGGAATAGTTAAACAAACCAAACATACACAACAGGTGCATGGGGCCTGACTGAATGTACCCTCAGGTGCTGAAGGAGCTGGCTGATGTCATTCTGAGTTACCTTTGAAAGGTCAAGGTGATCAGGGAAGGTTCTTGAGGACTGGAAGAAAGCAACTGTCACTCTACCTACAAGGGTAGGAAGGAGAATCTGAGGAACTACAGGCCAGTAAGCCTCACCTCATTCCTAGGAGACTGATGGAGCAACTAATTCTGGAAGCCATTTCCAAATATATGAAGAACAAGAAAATGACTGGGAAGATTCAACATGGATTTACAAAGGTGAAATCATGCTTAAACAAACTGATACGATGAGATGACCATCTCAGTGGATGAGGAGAAGGCAGTGGACAGTGTTTATCGTGACTTTAGTAAGGGTTTTAACACAATGTGACCTATAATAACATCATTGATAAACCAATGAAGTACAAAGTATGTAAGCAAACAATGAGGTGCACTGAAAACTGGATAACCTGCCAAGCTCAAAGGGTTATAACCAGCAGCACAAAGTACAGCTGGTGACCAATGACTAGTGGAGTATCCCTGGGGTCCATACCAGCTCCGAACTTGTAACATCTTCATTAAATACCTGGACAATGAGACAGAGTGCACTCTCAGCAAGTTTGTAGATGGTACGAAACTGGGAGGAGTGGCCCTGCCTTAAGAAAAGACTTTGCCAGAAGGTTGATGGAGGTGATCCTTCCACTATACTCAGCCCCAATTAGGCACATTGGGAGGGTGGGGAATAGATTTGTGCTCTCCTGTACAAGAATCCAGTGAAGGACCACAAAGATGATTGAGGGATTAGAGTATCTGATGAATGGGGAGAGATCTGGGACTGTTCAGCCTGGAGAAGTCTCAAGAATGTCTTACAATGTATGTACATACCTGATGGGAGGAAATGAAGAAGATGAGGCTAGAGTCTTTTCAGTGGTGCCCAGTGACAAAACAGGAGGCACAAATCAAAATTTCCTTGTTGTGGTTTAACCTGGCCAGCAGCTAAGCACCACACATTGAGTCACCTTCCCCCCTCTCTGGGATGGAGGAGAGAATCAGAAAAAAAAATGAAAGCCTGTGGATTGACATGAAGACAATTTATTAGGACAGAAAAGAAAGGAAAATAATAATAATGATAACAGTACTACAAATAATAATGCATACAAAACAGCACCCTACCAGCTACTAGGAAGAAAACTAACTCTATCCTAGCCAAAACCAGGACATCCCTTATTTTTTGCTGTGGAAATGGTCAAACTGGAAGAGGCTGCACAGAGAGGCTGTGGAGTCTCCATCCTTTCAGATATTCAAAACCCAACTTGACACTGTTTTGAGCAACCTGCTCAAAAGGCCTTACTGAGCTTGTATTTAAATTTACCTTTTAAAAGGCCTTAATACATGCATACATAATTGTACCCCATGTATCTGACAGTAGAGAAACATCCTTCATCTCTTTACATTAGGAGTGAAAATGCACTCTGCAAATCAGGTTATAGCCTTTCCAGCAACTGTTTGAAAATAATATGACTGAACCTATATCAAGGCCTTTAGTTACCTGCTTCCATGTCAGGAAAATCAAGGCTGCTAAAGTCTTCCATGGTATCATGGGAATATGTTCGGTGGATGCTATTTCACCAGTAGCTTTTCAGCTTGAACTGACATTTCTCACTATGCATACCCGTCAGTGTCAGAAACTATATCAGGTTTTACAGCAAAGTTTCTACATCAGCCTTAGAGGGTGTCAGTCAGCCTGTGCTTTCCACAGCCAGACGGGCTCGTCGGGCAGCAGGACTCCCAGCTGTGCCAAAATGCAGTCTGCACAAACATTCATGCTAGACACCTAACCATCCTGACAGCAGATATGCTCAGAGGAGGGCACACGTTTCCCCGCACAGCTGATGCTTTCCCTCCCTGTAACTGCAATAGCTTTTCACTGGAAGTAGGAGTTAGTGTTACTATGGTAGAGTGTTTTCGCTTGTGTTTGTTGAAAGGTGTTTGATAGTAAGCACAGGGTTGAGTGAATGTGTCATCTGCCAGACTCTGTACACACTGAGCAGAAAAGAGAAAAGTTGAGCAACCAAGCTGTTTTCAAAATGTGTCCCCTGATGACTACAAGGGTTTGATTGGCCGCATCAACTCATCTCATCTCATCTCATCTCATCTCATCTCATCTCGTCTCATCTCAGTGTCTTGTTTTGAATCTATCTTTGGAAGACAGATTCCGAAGACAGGAGACATAATGGTAAAATTAAGATCTCAAACAATTTTCAGACAGTGTCCTACAAAAAAAAAGAGCACTGTTGTTTTATACTCTGGAAGGGATACTCATTTAAAACTGTTCATAACAGAAAGGATATCAGTAAATTTCAGTTCTGTGTTCTGCTCTTTTTGTAAGGATCCATCCATTCCATCTCTACTTAGACAGTGTCAGATTCTTCATCTTTTTAGTAGTGGATTTTCTAGGTCTATCAATAGCCACCACAATCTGATAATGAAAACACTATACCAGTCCCCAAAAAAGCAAGGTGTTTAGAGCTTCTGTCTTTATATGGGAATACTTAGGACAATGACCATTCCAAGATTTCAGAGTCAAACTTTAGTACTCAAGGTAATAAAACTCAAAACTCTCAATCAAAAACTACATGTAAGGTTCAAGTTGATTTGCATGCAATGAAAAGCAGCAACTAACTACAACCTGATTTTCTGATATTAGAAAAAAAAATATAGTTCTCTTACCCATAAGGTTCACATTTGACCATTTGTATATCTGATGATGCTTAAATGAGACCCCTAAACAGATATGTAATTCTAATATTGCTCCAGATACAAACTTACTTTTAATCACCTTCATTTTTTCAGAGAGTTGAGTCCTGTAGCCTTCCACTCACCACAAACACCTAACACATATATCCACCAAGCCTTTCCTAGATATCTAAGGCCTCTATATAGCTATATAAGACCTCTATATAGGTATAGGCCTATATATATAGGCCTCTATATAGGCATATAAGGCTTCTATCGGTGCTAACCAGAGGAATAGAAATAAATAGCTTTCATCCAAAAATTAGAAGCAAACTACAAAGAAATTAGCAAAAGGGAACCGGTAACACAATGAACCAGCAAGATTAGTGTGCAGCTAGTCACCATGTCAGAGGAAATGAATTTTCAACATTTTTCATGGAAAAAAAAAGGTGATTAGAGAGAACAATTGGTAAAGAGGAAGATCCTATTACCAGTTTGGAGAACTTGAAGGCAAAGGTCTGTCCTTTTTTTTTCCCCTTCATCTCCCTCAGGAATAAAGAAAAGAAAAATGCATCTAAGAAGAAGGAAGGTATCCAACTGTACTCTATCCAAGGCTGCTGAGGATTTACACAAACTGCACTGAAACAAATTTCAACACATTCTCTTTCACAAGTCAAATCTGAATTAGGGGGTATTTACAGCATAGATTACAGCTGTTAAAAATATCAGCACAGACTTCAATAAGTGGTTTATTGTGTAAGTTCCCCAGTTCCTCTGCTGTTTTCACTGCTGATATTGAACTCCAGAATTTGAAGAACCTATTGGAAAATCACGGAGTACACAAACGTGAGGATTTCAGAGAATGTCCTGCATGTATAAGGATGCATACACAGGGTGTCTGGAAATTATTTTTTTATTCTTCCTTCTTGATTTTGTGATTAAGGCATGAGGGGAAAAAGATTTTCATACAAGATGAATTAGGGGGTTTTAAAATTATCTCTTCCATCTTTATCTGTACTATTTGCAGCATGCTTATCTCCTTCCACTCCTTCCTAATGCTACAGATTTACAGTGCCAACAAAAGTAATGAATGACCTGAATTCACCTTTAAATCCCAGGAAACTTGAACAGCTTGTATCTACTGAAATAACACTCTTATTGCAACAGCTTTCAGTAATAAACTCTTAACTGGACTAACAGAAGTCTAGTCTTTGTTGAATACCTCCTCTAATCATCTCAATACAGAACAAGCTGTTTACTTTAATGTTTATTTTCTTGAAACACAACAAGACTTCATTGTTTGAATTACTGCATAAATACGTAGCTTAGAAATAGTCACTGGTGAACATTATTCATGGATGTAGAGGTCTTAAATGATTCAGACTCTGATTCACTCACATCCTCAATAATTATCGTCACAAAAGGGAACACATTTTAAAGAACAGGATGTGAAATTAATGTTCTGAAGAATTTGTAAAACAAAACCTCTACAGATTTTTTTCTCAAGTTCACTACAAATTGTTACTGACTTCTAATGGCTCAATCAGGAGTCTTTCAGTTTTAAACAAACATGAAACACAGATTTTTTTTTCATAATAAAATCAGAATACAATGGTTAGGTAACTGGAAACTTTTAGAATTATTTTAGATCACTTTAGACCCAGTGATGCTGCATTCTTGCTTTAATGATAATATACAGGTAAAGTTATTGGGTTATTTTGTAAAAATGAAAGCAACTCAGTAAACATCCATGAGTCTTCCCTCAGCTCTGAGTCAAAGCTTTTGGGAGATTTACTGTAAAATTCTTTGCAACATCTATCTGAAAATTAGAAGTAGGGTTTTTTGTTGTTGTTGTTTGTTCGTTTGTTTGTTTTTTCCCTGTAGTTCTTGTCTTTAATCAGACCTATTAGTGGAATTAAAAATAATAATAATAAAATAAACCTCCATCATGACAATTTATACAGCTACAGTCTTGAGATTTAGACTAGGTTACAGACAAACATTTCTGTCCTCAGGCATGGCAAATATGTTCAACAAAGATTAGCTCAAGAGCTTTTTGGATGTCTTAGGTATTTGAATAAATGCTGTGTGTTGCAGTCTTGTTTCAGAATTCCCAACTTTGCTAATTGACTGTACAACATTACATTTTGTTTCCCATTTACTGTTTTTTTACCTTTGGTTGTCATTCATGCAATCAAAAGCATTAGATATACCAGGTGATGTAAATCAACTTTACAACAAAAGGTAATATAAGTGAATTGTTTATATGAACTATTTGACAAGTATTTTTGAATAATAAATGCAGTTGTGCAGATGAAAATCAGATCACAAACCATTGTTTGTGATCTGTGGCTAACATTTTGACACATACTATCAGGTAATATATACCTGTTCAGTTTTAATTTTGGTATTCATTTGTAACTTTGAATGCTCACACAATCTGATTAAGTTTTCTCAATCTATTTGAAGTGTGCCCAGGTCTAATGGAATGATGACATAATTAATGTTTGCCTCATATCTATAAGGAACTAATCTAAAAAATTAAGTAACTATCTAGCTTTTATATATATATATATTCAATTTGACAACCAGGAAAACAGCAACAGGGTATTTTATTTTAATTCTTGTAAAATGTTTTGAGCAGCAGGTTGGATAGATGACATCTAGGGGTCCTTTCCAACCTATACAATACTTTGAGTCTTTTTCCAGTGAAATCATGAGGTATGTAATACTGCAAATCTTGCACCTGCATCAAACATTTGTGTAGAAATCTTTTGTGTTCTTCTCTACATTGAATAATGTTCTACCTGATTTGTAACGGTTGTATAATCATAGAAAATAAGGCTAAAAGAGGTTAGTCTAGTCTGCCTCCCTCATCTGGGTCCATCTAGTCCATGATAATCATTTCATTATGAGGCTGGCATCTATAATAATTCAATAATGAAAGTTCCATTACTACCATAGGACTCCAAATGGGCAATTAGAGAGAAAGTTTATTTCATGTAGAAAATATATCCATTTAATTTCATACATTTGGTGGTGTAGATCTTGATATGAGAAGTTTGGAATGATACAAGATGAATTTACTCACTGAAAGATACAAGATACATACTTGAATGATACAAGATTAATTTACTCAATGAAAGATCATTTCCTATGAACTGTCCTATTACTCTTCAAGAGCAATAATACTACAGCTGATTGAGGGGACAGATTTCTGATGAAATTTTTGTTTTGTTTTTTAATTTGAGGACATAGTCAAAAGAGAGAACAGAAAGTATGTCACAGTAATCAGTGAGGAAATGGAAAGAATGTGTAAAGGCAGGGTGCAAGAAACGCAGAAGAAAACATTTGCTGTGGTTCAGGATATGAAAGTGATAAAGGAAAATAAAAGTGATAACAGAGGTCCAGATGAAAAGGAGTTGTGGAAAACTTAAGACAATGGATGTAGAAAAGACTATGCTAAATCTAAAAACAAACAAACAAACAAACCACCACTACCAAAACCACATAAATTGTCCTACACAGGTATGTTTTCTATAATTTACTCCAATTTAAATATATATATGTTTAAAAGCCTTGGTTTCAACATCCTTTTTATTTTTTTTATTATTTTTTTTTTTTTTTTAAGGCTTCCTAGGGCTGGCACATCACTGGGACAATGGATCCTTCCTGAGCAAATCTGCATGTTTTAACATTGTGTTCAGATGCAGGCAGATGTCATCTGTCATCCTGCTATCTATCAAGGCAGACAACACACAGGAAGATGTGATAAAGTAAAAAAAATTACACAGTGAACAGTATTGCTCAGCTTCAGTTCTTCAGCAAAAACATAAGCTATCCCTTTCTTCTGTTTTAGCTCCCTCTTACTGATCCAAGGACTCTTTGTTTTGTATGAAGCATAGGAATGTGTTGAATTTGAAAGCTATTTTAAATAGCTCTTCTGCCTCTAAACTTCTTGGTCTCATCACATTTTGAAAATAAAATATATGCAGTCTGCAGCCACTCTTCCATGGAGTAGAGAAAGGATAAACTGCTAGAGAACATGGGAGACTTCTCTGAAAATCATGTCAACTTGTTGATGGATATTTTTAAATTCATTTCAGATTCATTGTTTTGAAAAACTCTAATTTTTTTTTGTTTGCATATAACTGTTGCCTTTATGCATGGTTCTATTTTAAACAAAACTTCATTGGATCAATAGCCATAAGGTTTAACAGATTCTTAACAAGAAGTTATGCGTTCTGCATCTTTATCCAAAATTCCCAATCTGATTACATCCTGTAAAGATGTACATTGGCAAAGTTTCCTGAAACAGAATTTCAGACCTGAACATTGTCTAACGTTAGATGGTAACACTACATTCACCAGCCCAAATCTCATATTCTCTCTCTTCTGTTTGAGGTAACCAAATGATGAGCCCAAATCTAAACAGTTATTAAAGAAAGTATGGAATTTACATCCAATTACTTTGTGTAATATCAGAAATCTGCACTTAGAAAATGTGGGCTTAGAAGAATGTAAACATTATGGCTGTGGGAGATCTTCAGCCTAAAATTATGATCCTAAGTGAGCTGGATTCCCATATCTTTAGATGGATGAAGGAGAAGGACCCTGAGGTTAACGTAAACTCAAGTAAATTTATTCTATTTGTTTGAAATCAGTCTTACCAAGATGAACTGTGCTATAAGGTGATACAGAAGAAGGTCAGGGGATAAGAAGAAATAAAAATTGAATTGATCAGCTATAATTCAAGTTATTGTATGAAAAGTATATTTAAACTACAACTATCTATTATCGTATGTTCTGTTATTGCTGAACATACACATCCCTTTTTGTCAGGAAAATACCTGCAAATAGCAGTTTCCCCTGATTTTCGCGTCTTTCTCACATCCTGCAAGTCTGAGGGTTGCTTTTCTCTTTTCACCACAACCTGGGACTGCTCTCCACACAAGCAGGTTCTGCTGCCTCTCTAAGCGGGTACAAAACTTAGGCTGTCAAGTTTTCCTCCACTGCTTTCTTCAGTTGACGCTCTTTCAGCTATGATTCAGCCTTCACCAGATGAACTGAGATTTGTCTGGAACCTACCTCATGATTTATACTATCTGTTTTCTTTTTTAAAAATTGACAGAATTTGAGACAAAGTTTTAGGAAGCGGGCTGTGCAGCAGGACAGATGATGCCACTGACATTACACTCCCTCTGACAGTCTGTGCCTCACCCTGCCTGCGATCACCTTCTTCCACAAAGCTGCACCTAGCAATTACTTTTGGTGTCTATTGCGGAGCTGTCAGCCCCCCATCAGCTGTTAGGAGGCTGAATTTTGCTCCTTCTGTGCCTTATCACAAAGCCCCTGGCTGACAGGCTTCCTGCGATGTGTGCATCTGACTGCCGCGGCTCACCGCCAGCCGGCTGCACCCCCCCCAAGACCACGCTCTCACCCTCAGGTATTTAAGCTGTGCTCCCTCCTACATCACCAGGGGATGGGGAAATGGAGGTTGCAATGACAGCCAGCAGCATAGAGAGGAATGGAACAGCACAAGCCACCAGTAGCAACTCTTACTTTTTGACCCCACACTGCATGCTCCTCTCTTCCTCACTATGGGATTCCTTCCCAGGATGAATACTGTCTGCTACCTCAGCTGCACACATCAGTGCCATTTATTATTGGCAGCTCTGGCCTCAAAATTAGCCCTGCCCCTCAGGCACAGAGAGATGAGGGACATGGGTGCTTCTTCAGTTCAGCACGCATCATATGGATTCAAATGGTGCAACCACAAGGAGGAAAACCCTGGTCACCCTAAGCCAAAACTTTACAGCAGAAACTGTTTCATCCACTATGTGTATCATTCCAATTTAGTCCCCTCCTACTTTGAATCCCTTCACCTTTCAACAGTTCTCAGTGTTGGCTTTCTCACCTGCTTGTGTTCCTCTGCCTTGTGCTCTGTCACCCCAGAAACACACGCTGCTGCTTCAGCAGCTCAGTCTAACCCCTCTGCACCTGGGTGCTTCAGAGCCACAGCTCAACCTGCAGAAAGGAATTAATGGAAGGAGTGCTCTGGTCTTTGAGATTAAAGAATATTCTCTGCAGAAAATCCCTGTGGTCTCTAAGTAATTCTTTGCACATAAAATCTCCAGTATAAATTTCAGCTGCATGTATAAAAGATTCCCCACTCTATGGGATTCTCATGCAGATGACAGACCCAAATGACCCTGCTCAGGCATGCTACAGGTATGACTGAAGCAACTTAATTAAACTCCTGGCTGTCTCAAGGAATGAGTGTTGCTCTCTATTTTTCATGTGCAGGTTTCATTTGGCAGCTAACCAGCCACAAAGTGAGATATTAGAGAAATATATATATATATATCCATATAAAATGATATAATGATGCTGCCAGCTTCTTCTCCTTTGTTTATATCTACTACAATCTGAAGCCAAGATGAGAAATGTTATTTTTCCATTTATTTTACGTATGCATATACATGCACACAGAGATACATACACTCCAATTTATTTAAAGATTCTAAAATATTAATTATTTCTGCAACTTTTCCTTCAAGCACCTAAAAACATAAAATAGTAAGAGAGCAAACTTGTCTTCCACAGCACAGCTGAATTAAAAGACATGGGCAGGTCCTTCTCTAAACTCCTAACCCTCCTTGCTCTTTTCTACCCTAAACTTGGAAGTGTTGTTTTCTGAAAGCAGCTCAGCTGTCCTAAGAAAAATTGTAATTCTGTAATTTGAGATGTAATTTCGATACAATTATTTTTGTAGTTGTTTGCAATCACAGGAGAGGACCCATCTTCAGCATTTATTTACAGTTGCTCATGATTTTTATCAGGAAAGAATGACAACAGCAATAAAAACCAAACTGTTAAATGCTTATATTGTCTGCATTTTTTTTTATCCCTTTCAATTGGAAAAAGTAAGGCCAACATTGTGAAGAATGTTGAAGAAAGAAAAATGTTTTCCCTTTGTTACTTTTTCTGTTGTGTGCTATTGGGTGTGCAAATTACCTCTCACTTCTTTAAATAACATTTTTCCCCCCCTTCTTCATTCAGCATAATGGGAAAAAAATAGGTGATGGAAGTGGAGACATCAATTTTTTTTTTATTTTTTTTATTTTTTATTTTTAAATCAAAGATTCACATTTTACTTCACATCACAAAATTTAAAACACAGATGTGATAAAGACAGTTTGCATGTGGAATAAGGATGGGACAAGCCAGTTGCAACCAGATATTGTAAAACAGAATGGCTTTGCCATCCTGGATCACAACACCTCATGGGGACAGTGCCACCATGAGGGTCACAGTGAGAAAAAAGGCCCAGACTACAGAACTACAATCCTCTGGCTCTTGTACAACAGGGTGAAAAGCAGGGGAGAAACCACAGCAACGCCCCAGCAGGACAGCAAATGAAGAAAGTCAAATGCAAAACCATGCCAACCAGAACAAAAAATGTAACCTGAGCTCAGAGGCCCTGAAAAACGATGACTGGTGACAACCTGATGAAGGGGACTCAGATCGATTTTAGAGAAAAATTATCATGCTTAGACATATAGGTAGGAATAATGAAGGGGCACTGCACAGCTGGACATATGTGGGGCTCTCAAATCCCAAGTACAGCAGGGCTACCAGCAGAGGCAGAAGATCACTCTGACCAACCTAATGTGCAGAGTGGGGACAACACTTTGCTTAGTCTGTAGGACCATGCTGCAACTGAGACACCCCCAGATGGCTGAATTTAAAGGAATAAACAGAAGCACACAATGACCAACATAGAGCATCCTTTTACCACCAACAGTATCTTCCACGGGGCTAGCTCAAGAGACCTATGTACCCATCTTCTGAATAGGGAAAAAAATTTTAAAAAGGCAGCAAAGGATTTGGGGAAATGTAGTAAGAATGATCAGTAATTCTTAACACTTTACACGAATTCAGTCTGTCTCAGCCAGATCAAAACACTTGTCTGCTTTTTCTAGTTATACTAACCTGAGACCTTGCAGCAGTGCTACCACCAAGCTCGCTTTCTTACTCTTGCCAGTTTAACAAGAACAAAATTTGAAGCCATGAGCCAGTGGCACCCAGTGCAGCTAGTTCAGATAGGTCCAGAATAGAACCAAGTGGTACAGAAAAAAAAAATGTATAAAACAAACTGAATAGAGCAAAGGGTATATTTTTCTCAAACAAACAAAAAACAACTTACAGTTTATTGGACTGCTGTGGGCTAGCACCAAGAGCTGCAGTCCTCAACTTTGACATGCTAGGAAGAGAAGAATTACCTCCAGATCTTTCTTGTGTCTCCTCCCCAGACATATGGGAGGCTGTGCCAATAAAAGAGGAGGGGAAGGGGCCACAACACAAGGGTGTGGTTAACAAGCATGGCTTCTAAGGAAGGCCTATGGAGGATCATCATGGAACAGAAGCATATCCTCAGGGCTCTGGCTCTGGTGAATTTCTGAACTCCTCACACTTGGTGAACTTGTGCAGCAAGCCCTGGTTGACCATTGACCCACAGCCCTAGTAGCCCTAGGAGCACCAGCACCCTGAGCTGAAGTTGGAGTAGGAGCACGCTGAGACACCAAGGGGTAGGCCAAGCCTAAAGAAAACAAAACAGGAGCCAGTAACATGTGTCTTGATGGCAACATGCAAGATCTGACAGCTCTGGAAGTGAATCAGCACAATTCACCATCTGGGTGAGGTCTCAACGTTGCTGGGTATTTCATTGCTTATTAAAGGGGGTAAGGAAAGGAGGGAGCATCAGGAGAGTGACAGTTCATCCTAGTTCCAGGAGTGACTTGCATTTGGGAGCTACCATTAGTTTTTTTGCTTCAATTAAGAACAAGCCAGGTCTCCAGAGTGCTCTGTTTGTTCAGAGGCATTAAATCAAGTCTAGATTTTTTATTTTTTATTTTTCTTAAAAGGGACAACTATCTTTGTTGCAGCTCAGCACAGAAGCTGCTGGGTAAAAATCTGGACTGGATGAAGAGACTGATCCCTAACATCTCATGGTGCCCCTCTCCTCCTCCCTCTTGACCTTAACAGTGGTCTCTTAGCAGCCAGAGATGCACTCCAGTTCCCTCCCAGAGTAAAAAGAGTGGATTTCTGCCCAGCAGTGTCTAGAGGAGATGACATTCGTTCCCTCCAGTGGACTGAAAAAGCCTCTTAGAAACTCTGATATGCTTTTTTCAGGTGGTCTAATTCATTCTGTGTGGCCTCACTTCTTTACAGTAATCTACAAATGAAAAGGATTTTAAACAGGGACTTGGGTATGGAATTTATATTTCTTCCTTGTCATCAGCCTGCCAAGGACCTTTAATTATCATTTTTGCTGGTTTCAAGTAAGATTGAGACTACAGGTTGCTCTTGCCCAGAGTCTGTTCCTTGCCTATGCTGCCTTCTAACCTAGCCACAGCTTCTAGAGAAAAATGCAGAGTTTTTCAATGCAGAATGGAAAGAATGAGGCTACAACTTCGTGTAACCATCAGGAACAGTCTGTAAATCCTGCATAGCTTAAAATGGCAGGAAAAAAAATGCAAGAAGATAATTTAGAAAGTCAGCTGGCTGTACTGAAAACACCTCATAAGGTTGACTGGCTAATATGCACCTGAAAAGGTAATCTACAGCATATGCCAGAATTTCCTGATCTCCTCAGTCTGGTTCCACAATATTACTCCTATTTATAGACTGCAAAACAAGAACAGTCCAGAGTGATTGTTTAGTCTGATATTCTGTGTAAGAGAGATTTTACCATTCCCCTACATTAATTCTTGATCCACATCCAAGAGTCTATTTATCTAGTCCATTAGTTTTCAACCTTTCACAATTTGCATACCTTTAAGCTTTCCAATAGGCTTGAGATGTTGTACGGGGATTTCAAGCCCACTGACAACAAACTTGGCCTTCCAAGTTACCTTTCTTACACCTCTTCAGAGTAGCCCTTGGACCTCCAGGGTTCTCACAAATATATATTAAAAAGAACATATACCTTTCAAAAGGCATCCAGTCTTAATTTTAAAAAATCAAAATAAACATTTTAAATTCAGGAATAACCCTCCCCCCATTCCTTAATGCTGATTAATAAACTACCCTCATGGATAGAAGTTCACTGCTTCTTACCCAAATTTATCTGATTTCAGCTTCCAGACAGTATACGCTGTTTCTCTTTTCTGGCTAGGCTGAAAAGCCCTCCATTACCATGCTCCTTTCCTGTTCTGGACTCAGAGACAGACTGTGCTGCCCTTTTGCCTTCCCTCTGATAAGTTAAATGGATTGATCTTCCCCCAGGCACACTATAGGGTATATTTCCCCACCCATTAATCATTCCCCTTTATAATGTAAACAAAACAAAAAGGTATTAACTACATTCTTCGTATTTCTCTGTTCGTACTTATGTTATTGCCTGGTTTAAAAGACAATTTTATTTAACTAAGTTATAGATCATTAAGCTGAAAAAAAGTTTGCCCGTTACTGCTGTTTTACCATCTTGCCCCATCTTGTCTCATTAGCAGGAACTGATTGAGCATGAAGGTGTTCCCTGGCTGTCAGTAGATAAAGTAGGTGCTCTTGGCTTTCATCTGTTCTGAATTCTCCTTGTCTCATTATCTTCACAAGGTCAGATTCTTTGACACAGGGACTGCTTGCTTAGCACTCCATTCTGGTAATTACTTGCCTGGCAACCTTAACCATAAGTAGATTGCATGTATATGGCAGCAATGAAAGTATCAGCATACAGGCCAACAGCCATATATCCATATAACACAAATACCATTAGAAATGTGTTCATTCTACTGATGTAATTGTTATGCTTCCATATTATCGCACTGCTGCAAGCACGATGTACACATTAAAATGCATGGTTTATATTACAGCACCTAAAACAGAGTTGCAATTCAGCTTTCTTTTAGGGCCAATCTCATTGCCTTTTTTCCTCAAAATTTGTGATTGGCTTATTCAGGAAAGACAAAGCTGCACTTCTCTGAATATGCTTTTACCCTGTGTTATAAAGACATATAAAGAAAACTCTTAAAATTTTAAAGTTACTAGAGAGTTCGGGAAATTCTGGAAGGTGACATCCACTGCTGGTACAAACACTATCCTCAAATCGGTGTACAGTCTTCTGCAAAATGAATGCTTCCTTTGATCTGTTTATTGTGAGAAAACAAAAAAATGCAGCATATGATGGATGTCTCACACAGCTCCTTTTTTTTTTTTCAATTTTACAATCACAAAATTACTTCCTTTACAACAAATCTTATCTCCACAGTTCATCAACAATAGTCAAATTGTATTTGAGTTACTTACATCTGCAAAGTTGTAACAGTAATATATATTTTGTTTATGTTCCCAGAAAAATCATGAAAATAATAAAAATGTGAATGCCTCATGCTTTGGCTCAATGCCTAAACAAAAATACCTTCATACTGCTGTGGCTAAAACTCATTTATAGCAGATTTAAACATATTTATTCTGCTAATGCAGTGCATCCTCAGATCACCTAATTCTTCTTAATGTGTCAGCGATATTCAGATTTATGACAAAGCTTTCAAATCACCTATTCAATGTGATCTCAAAGGTGGTCGAGTATCTAAATAAAAACCTGTCCACAAGGCACTGGGGAGAGGTATCACGTTGCACTTACGTTGTGCCATTTATTGATGGTGGTCACATCATCCACATTTCACAGATGCCCTGAGAAATTAGATGACTTGGCACTAATCATACAGCAAGTTAGAAATAAACTTAGACCTGCAGCATCTCAGTTTCTTAATCTCATCAGTCTAGTTCATTTTATTTTGAAACCTCTGATGGTCACAGCCACAGGGTCCAATACAAACCCTATTTTTCCTATCAGGATGCCCTTGGTTTGCTTCTAATCCTCCCTGCAGCCCACAGCCCAGCTTCCCAGGCTCAGAGCATTTCCTACCATTCTCTTCCCTGACCACAACCTGTAGTCATGGAAAATCCATCCTAGTCTTGTAGTGGCTTCAGTAACTGGTGTCCTTCCCCAAACAGAAATTACCACTTCTTTCCACACACTTCAAAAGCACATTTAAAGGCAGGTGAAAGCAGTAGCCCAAATAACCCTCCAGAAATCCAGATTTCCTCCCCTTTTGTCCTTTAGGTGCACAACACTCCTTAAATAAGGCTCTGCTTCAGTTACCATCATGAAGGTACCTATAGGAACTGAGTCTGTTGGTTCTCAATATACAGGCTGTAGCTTTTTGTTATACCTCTATCTTCCTCTCTGGGAATCTTTCCCAATTCACTTTAGCACAATCATACTCAGCCTTAGCACCTGAAGCCCTGGCCATGTTTTGGTGGAACAACCTTCTTACCAGCTGCAAGGTGGCATTCACTGGAACATGTTCTACCTGGGGGCAGCGCTCATCCTGACATTCCCACTATCTGGCCCACCCAGGGGCAGTGCTCATCCTGACATTTCCACTATCTGGTCCACCCTCTTATGCCTTTTACTGGATGCAGTGTTGCCATAGGGCACAGGGTGCATACCTGTGGCCCAGAACTCTGCCTTTTGTTTTGGATTGAAAATATGTACATGTCCATTGTGTGTGCATAAAGTCAGTAACATACTTAAGGACTTTTTTGGTTGCCTTGTGCCTTTCTTGCAGCTTTTAATATCTAAATCAGAGGATTAGACGGAGGGGTTCATCCCTGGAGGTCTTTAAAAGACGTTTAGATGTAGAGCTTAGGGATATGGTTTAGTGGGGACTGTTAGTGTTAGGTCAGAGGTTGGACTCGATGATCTTGAGGTCTCTTCCAACCTAGAAATTCTGTGATTCTGTGATTCTGTGGTTTTACTATTATCATCATCACTTAAGACTAAAAAGATGAAAATTGATATACAGCAATGCTCAGCAAACCAGTGAATTGTAGCAGGGGAAAACTGCCTGCCTTTCATTTCACCAGGATAAGCAGCTCATGGTGTTTACTGATGGGTTTCACTGAGTGCAGTAACAATCCACTGGTTGTTTGAAGATGACCAAAGAACCAAGGCATTACCACTGCATCCTGGGCATTTGCTCAGCTTCTCATGGTATGTAGTTTATAGAAACTGATAGACAAGCAAGGAAAAGAAAGCTATGTATATCTCTGTTAGCTTCAAAGGTGACCTCCATGGTATAGCTGACTGGGTGCAATGTGTTCACAGCCTCCTGGCAGATGATCCACGTTCCACTTTGTTCTTTCCCACTGATCCTGTGGATCCTGCTTCCTCCTATACTCCACCTCCTTTGGAGACTAATTAGTTTCAAGTCTTTCTCTTTCCCTCGTCATTTTACCTCTGAAGAATTTCTTAGTCCTGAACTCAGTCAGGAAGGAGTTTCAGTCTTGCTCACAGCAGATTATCACCTACCCTCTCCGGCTTTGGAAAACTGGTGCCCTGGGTACATTTATTTATTTATTTTTCATCTCTGGGTAAACAAAGTCAGTTAGTTACTGTTTGGCTG
Source organism: Nettapus auritus (assembly GCA_011076525.1). Taxonomy (NCBI): domain Eukaryota; kingdom Metazoa; phylum Chordata; class Aves; order Anseriformes; family Anatidae; genus Nettapus; species Nettapus auritus. The sequence continues at coordinate 121,584,615 of CM021766.1, forward strand.
CTTGGCAATGCCTTAGGCAGTCTGTTATAACAGGTTTTCTATCAGTCTAGACAGCAGCCAAGTTTGAATGTGAAGTTTTTTGCATGTTCTGAACTTTTTTGCATGTTCTGAACTTTATACCATAAAAAATGTATACCTTGCTTACATATGACTGCCACATGAGGAACCAATGCACCCAGTGCTTTACTGAGATGGGACAGTCACCCTTGAGGAAACCCAAAGGCTGAGAGAAGGAAACAAGATATAGTCAGAACATGTTAAGAAAGCAATGAGTGACTTGTATCAGCAAGAGGAATTTATCAGGAATGAAAAGAAGAGAATGTTTGGGTGACAGCCAAAGCAGGGTGTTGTTGTAGCTGGAGTTTTGCAGGAGAGCAGTCATGGAAAAAAAACAATTTACACTAAATGAAGACAGAAAACGAAAAAGAAGGAAAAAAGGGTCAGCATCTTAAATACTGAAACCAAGGTAAAAGTGTGATATTCCAGACTGGGCTTAAAAAAGTATTCATTCTGAGCATAGGAAGCCATATCCCAGAAATCTCCCACAGAGCAGAGCACAAGCCTGCAGCTGCTGTGAGGATTCCAAGGCAGACGAGTTCAAACAGGATGTTTTACCTATTTTGCAGGATCTCTTTTTCAAAAGAACAGTGTGTGGGATGTTCATTTTGTTTGTTTGTTTGTTTTGTTTTGTTTTGTTTTGTTTTGTTTTTCCCCTGAATTATAGTATCTGCAGCAGATACTGCTGTCCACTCCCTTTCACTCCCTTTGGGAAGTTTGTAATGTCTCTCCAAACAGATATACCTTACAGAGTGACAAATGATAAACAAATCCAAAGAACGGGTACAGTTTTTCAACAACATCTACACAGCTTTCCCTTCATGTCTTAACCCAGTCTTAGGAGAGACAAATGTCCTTGCAGCCAAGATGTCAAACCGCATTTTTAGGTGCATTAAACACAGCACAGACAGCTGCTCAAAAGAGGTGATTCTCCTGCTATATCTAACATTGGTATGGCCTCACCTTGAGTATTGCATGCAGTTCTGATTTCCCAAGTATTAAAAGTATATCAACATACTTGACCGCATCCAGAGTAGGACAACAAAGCTGGAAAGCATGTCCTGTGAGGAGAGGCTGAGGACACTTGGGTTGTCCCTGCTCCTTCCTGAGGAGGGAAAGTGGGCAGGGAGGTGCTGGCCTCTACTTCTTGGGAACCAGTAACAGAACATGAGGGAATGGCACAAAGCTGCACCACAAGTGGTTCATACTGGACCACTGACATCAAAGGATTATTTTTTTTCTATGAAATGCCTTGTGGAGTTGAGATTTTCCAACAAAATCTTGTTCTAGTTGGAAATCTGTAATGGAACTGTATAACACAGTGGGGCTTGTGCAACACACTCATGCTGATTTCACTGGAAGTTTGTCACTGTAAAAAGAAAGCATATACAAAGAGAGAAATTGTATTACCCTTACTCCTAGTGGTTACAATTCTGCTCTCATAAAAAGCACCCATATTAGCCTCATGCACCTCCAAAGTCCCACTTAGGACACTTTGTCAGGCATAGATGACATGTGAGTCCTCTGCTGGCACTCTGTGCAAAGGTCAGTTCATCTCATGTAATGCTGATAAAGTGTGGCCCTTTATCCCTAACTTTAACCTAGAACTGCAGATCCAGCTATCTCAGCAGATTCCTGAGATGCTGCCTCTGCAGCATGTTAAGAGTTTCCCACCAGTATTAAAACCATTGACCCAGCCCAGCTTGTTTTATTTCCTCATTTACCCAGGGAGAAAGACTCTGATATTTTTTTTATTATTATTATTATTATTTTTTTTTTTTGTGAAGGACAAGTCCTACTGAGTCTTCTTCAAGGTAAACAGGCAGTAATTCTTAAGGTCAAACAAGTACAGATTCTCAGGAATGAATAATTAATAGGGATATACAAAATGTCAGAACTCAAGTTTCTAGGATTTGCTAAAACACAGACAAATTGGAATCTGACAAAAGCAAATTGTGTTTAATAACCCTTAAAGATGTGATCCCTGAAGCATCCTGCAGTACCCAAGTCTCTCCTTGTCCAACTTCTTTCATCTTCATTTGTGCCAGACAAAGACTAGTGAAAATAATGTTTGAACTTTAAGTAATAAAATCAGTTATAAAATCACTTACTTTATCACACATTAAATGCTTTTTTTTTTCCTGCTACTGCTTTTTTTAACCTTCCCGACTATTTTTAGTGACTGCAGTTTCCAGCTGCACGAAACCACAGCTCCTGAAGCAGCCCAGTGACACGGGGAGGGGTGCCTGGCAGGCACAAAAAGCTGTGTTGCCTTTTGCACTCCAAAGTGATGCCAAACCTTGTGACTGCAGATGATGCAACACCGAGACCCAGCTACCAAGCCAGAGACACAAAATAATATAAGGGCTTTAGCTAACTCAGTCAGGTGGATTATGATTCTAGGATTCTAGGATCCTATAATTGACATGGAACAAGGGCAGGATAGGGTCACATGTAGGTGGAACTTATGGGGGAAATCACAAAATGGTATGTAACTGTTCATTTATGCCTCCTATTAAAGTCTTTAAACCTGTGACGTGTTTCTGATATTGGCATCATTTCAACTTTATCATCACTCCGTGCAACTGAGCTACTTCTGATTTATGCTAATGCCAAATTAGTTTCACTGAAAGTGCAGAATCAGGCTATCTAGCAATAATGAAAATAAGAAGAATATTAAGATGTTGCTATTTATTCCATGCTGGCCTTCTGGACACTTCTTGGTCAGATTCATAGATAAACCCTTCAACTAAGTGCTCTGAAACCAGAAGATCCCATGGAGTTAGGCAGTTGCAAGCAGTGGGCAGTGAGTCTGGATATGTCAAAAGTGAACCTGAGAAATGAGAGGCAGAACTGTTCAGAAGAGGAACCATACCCGTGAAGTTCTCTACTATCAGGAGAAGAAAAGTTTCAAACCACAAAGCTGTCAAGTGCTGCAAGGAAATTTATGAGCTTTGATTTACTTCTCAATGTGTAGAATTTAGCCTGGCATTTGGACACCCCTTTTGTCCATATTGCATTGAAGGAAAAGACATTTTTTCCATGAATATCACTTAGCATGGGAAATAGTTGCAATATACATCAGTATTAACAAAAAGTGTTAATAATTGCTTAAAATAACCCAGAATCATTGAGAATGTATAAAAATGCAGAATATTCAGAATAACTGAATCTAAGGTGTTTCTCAGCACATGACACCATTAATGGACTAGCTGGACAAATCCTACTGAATTTATCCAAATTATTGAAGTGGCATGAGTGGGAGAAACAACTCAAGCAGCACTCTGGACACCACATCTTCTCTTGTTGTGAATAGACACAGCTGGCCAGCCAGCCAGCCAGTCACATATATAACATAGGGAGAGGGAGGGAGACAGGAGCAGCCTTACACATTGAACTGCAAAATTGGAGGCTCCCAGGCAGAAAGATCAACGAAATCCTTGAAGACTGAAGAAGGGATGGAGCACTAGCTGTTGGTACTCTCTGTCCAGTGCCACAGTAATGCAATGCAAACTGTAGTTACTCACAAAAATGATACCTTTGGCACAATTTATTTCAGTTCAAAGTCTAGCTAAATTTTGGGAGAAGCGTAAAGAAGACACGAGTGGTGAGCTCAGTGGGCAGAGAGCATCAACATCTGAGGAGAGCACGCTTAAGAGGCGCAGTCCTTCTCAGTTACACTCTCTCAGACTACACCCATACTAACAAAGTAATTCAGGGCCAAGGCTCAAGCCCATGAGCATTCACAGAGGTCTGTGAGTCACCACTACCAGAAAGCTGTCCTGGGCTATTTTAATTCAACAGCATACATGTAGCAGCATCGCTTAGCTAGGCTGCCACCAAAAGACACATTTTTTTCCACATCCTTCTGTTTGCCTCTGTATATCAAGTTGGCATGAGCTCTCATGCTCTGCAGTGACTGTCCATGCACTGAAGCCAGCAGTACCCCTCAAAGATCTCTCTGAACCTGATGTGGACCCCAGGTACAATCGTTGTCCCTAGTATGCAACAGACAGTTCTAGCAGCTTCTCATTATCTCCTCTCAGAAAGGTGAGATTGAGACTCACATTCCACGTCTGTTATCTTTACATTTCTGAAGCAAGAAACAATTCTTTTCTTGTTAGAGTGTGGTTTCATAACTGCTAAGCTCCTTCTGACAGAAGCAAGGAATACAGGATGACTTCTTTTTCTGGTCATTCAAATTTGTACAGAAATTTGTCCTCCAAAATGTAAAGTATCCAGATTTGACTTAAGTCAGACTTTGGGTCATACTTTACATGATTTTTTTTTTTTTTTTTTTTTTTTTTTTACTTAAATCACGTACTCTTTATATTGTATATCCAATTCACTATCTTGGCATCCTCATAAAGGAAACAAGCAGGTTGGAACAGCACAACAACAAGATTTTTCCATGCTGATTCCAGTCAATGTTCTTTGATGCAATTACACTGCTCAGAGATCTTGCAAGGCTGCTATATTTCAGATACAGATAAAACTTTGTTTCCAGATGGGTATGCAATATAAAGAAACAGACTAAGTATAACTTCACTGAGTGACAAAAAGTCTCAAGAAAAAGAATAGTCTCCTTCCATTTCATCTATTTAACTATTTATAAATCTGGATATTTTTACCTCTATAAACATAGAGTCCTATTTAGGTTCCTAATCTCAACAACATCCCATTACAAGGAATTCTGCCATCTGTTACCTTTTATTATTACTGAACATTTCACCTCTCAGATCCACAGAATGGACCCTGATTTCTAAATCCATCTTTACCTTTCTAAATTGTTTGTCACCGCATTTATCACAGAAACTGTCAAAACCAATGTTAGCGGCAGTCACATTATCACCCCAAAGACAGTCGTGTTTTATGTGCACTCTCTCAAACTATGTAGGCTTTTAAAGAATGCTTAGCGATACAGAATATGGGATGAGCCTGGGATCTGAACCTTGCTCAGCCAGAAGCCAAGGGCTAACAATCTGTTTAGGGATTAGCCAATTTCCAGTTGGACTAGCCCTAATCACCTCCAGTCATGCCCAGGGGATATTAGCATTTCCAAAGCACAGGCAGCCCTGGTCTTCTGGGAGGAAGCTCAGCACTCCTCCCTAGTAGAGCTAAGGATTAGGGAACCCCAGGGAAGAGAGAGGGGGAAGATTTGAATCTGAATGGACCACGTGGAAACTCCAAGGAGGGGTTAGCATCTGAAAGCAGGTTTACTTTCCCAAGTCAGGGCTCTTCTCTATGCTACCTGGAGGCAGAGGTATGCACAGGGCTGAGGAAAGCATCCACAACCTGAACGTTTAATAAAGAGATGGAAAGAGATCCTTTGTATATGACCCTGCAGACTAAACATGAATAGTTATGCTTCCTCTTGACTGTGACTTTATAATGCTCTGTAACATCATTTTATTTCAGTTTTTGCAAACCTTTTACGCTCACTTGATTTTCAGCACAGCTAGCAAAGCACCTAGGCCTAGAAATCCTCCAGGAGTAGCAAACCTTAAAACCAAGCTAAAATCCTAAGTACAGTTTATTTAGATTAACTCATTATTATAACAGAACACACCTCTGTTTAGTTGTGTAAAGTCCTCTGAGAGCTGGAAATGCCTAGGTCTTTATGGAAGAATTGTCTTCTGATCACCAGCAGCAGTCTGGAAAGCTTCCAGACAATAGCAAGAATTAGTGAGGAGGAAACATGTTAATAAGAATGCGCCACAGATGTGAGCGCTCACTCCCCCAGTTCAGTGTGCTCATGAATTAAGGGTAGTTAGCAGCTTCTTGACTGGTGCTGTCTTGAACATCTGCAGACCACAAATGTAGCTGTTTCCCATCTTTTTCCCTTAGAATCACCGAGCTGCTGCTCCTGTCTCCTACAAAAATCAGTCATCGAAATGGGTGTAGCATCAATCATCTTATTCGGAACTGAGTTTTAAGAATCTATAACCTGCGTGTTGAAAAGATAAATGCCAATAAGCATCTTTTACATTGAATGTTTTAACATTTACATTTTGTATTGAAGTCACTCCTGCACCATTGATACACTAAAGCAGAAGGAACAGCATCACCTGTAATGGCACAAGCAGGCAGGTGACGAAGCTGATGAACTGCCTTTTAAGGCACTACCAGAACTAAATTATCAGTAAGTAGAAAAGCATCTGAATCACGCAGACAGTTTCACAGTTGCTGGAAGGCATTATTATTACTGCCACTTGTCTTTGTAGTAATGTCAGCTCTAAGTGTAAAGAGGGTAGCGAGAGATCTGTTCTCTGGCTCAAAGCGCATACAGTGCAATACCATATGCTCCCATCAGAAGGAACTGTGGGTGCTCACAACCAGTCAGGATCAATCTCTCAGCTAGGCAGATCAGAGGGTTCAAACACAAAGGAGAGGTGGTAACTCTCCGTGATGTGCTTATTCTCTTAGCCATGATATTTGGGTGTTGGGTTGTTGCTGGAAGGCTTTGGTGGGAAAAAAATGTGTTTTAAGGAGGAGGTGTCACAATATGTCATTTATAAACAGTGAATGATATTGCATCATACACATTTATAATATATCCACGTGGACAGGTGCAGATACATGCAGGCTGCTTAGTCGGTGCTCTCAGATGGCTGGATATGAGCCAGCTCTAGTCTAGAAGCTGTTTAGACACAAACCGGTAATATACGCAGCCTGTCATCAGGCCTCATTGACTTGAGCACAGTGCAATGTTAACACAGTTATATAGACCAGAAATGGCTTATGGTTGGCCAGCTTGGAGGGTGGGGAGACAAATCTCTCAGCTATGTCCACCCTTGGGAGTATGCACCCGAAGATCCCCCCTAAATTCCCCAGATTTGCTAAGGAAGATGCCAACATCCGAGATGGAGCCAGTGAGAGGGGGCATTTTCAAGCTCAGTCAGAATCTAAAACAAAGTCTTTGCTGTGGGAATAAATATCTGTATGGGTCTTATCTCCCTTTGAGATTTGTCTTCTATTTTTACAATGTTCATAGATATGCTGATAGAAAAAAAAAAAAAAAATGTATCAGTGTTGCATGTCTTTCAAGCATATGGCTCTCCTTAGAGCCAACAAGGCTTTTGTATGAAAAATGAATATGAAATCAGGGCAAGATTTTAGTATACTAAACTAAATTTCTTCTAACACTATGCACAACAAACAAAAAGAGGGAAGAAAAGGTGGGAAACCTGTTAGGTGATCGAGCTACCTGTAAGCTTAACTCAGGTCTGCAGGCTACCTCAAAGAAAAGATACAAAACAAGCAGACAAACAAACAAAAATCCTCCTTAGAGATTGCACCAGTCAGCTGGCCAGAAAAAAATGCCAAAGCAACAGTGTATTGGTGCCATCTGGCTACTTTTCCTCTCTCAGATGGGTCCCTGCCATATTCCTGACCAGGATATTGGAAGAACACGATACAGGCCATATCCAAAAAATCCTCACAGGTTTTATACTGGGCCCAGTGGATGCTGGAACAGGTTTCTGGGAGTCAATGTTATATAAATGTCATGCAGCGCGAACATGCCTGAAAAGACTAATAGCTGAATACCAAATCTTTCTATGTTAGAGGCACATCTGGACTTCAGCAGCTGTAAAAACAGCCCCATGTTCAAAATGCTTCAGGTAAACAGGGAGCAGCACGTAAAAATATGCTGGCTTTTCCTCGGAAGCTATGTTTCATTTCAGACTTTGTTTTCAGATCTAAAATAGGACTTTTGCATTATGGAAGACAAGTTTGGGGGTCACTTTGCCAGAAACTAATCCCTACCTAAGTTGAAGAAAGCCAGGTTGTGATTATCAGACAGTTGTATTTATTTTGCTTGATATAAATGTAATCTAGGGATCGAAAGCAAAACACTACATATTCAAAAGATAATTCACAGTTTTAGATATCAACTGAAAATCAAAATATGCACCATTTGCAGTCAGCAACATTCGCGAACCACATGTATGGGGTATGTACAGCTGGTGTAGAATTTAATTTGAATGCTATTTATGTGCTATGCATGCTGCATATAAAGCAGACTGTCAACTGTTCACTTCCAAAAAAGGAAATAAAAGATACAAAAATTAAACAGACAAACCCTAGGAACCTCAAGTTTTCAAAACAAGAACAATGGTCAGAATAACGTTTATATCTGCTTGTGATTGCACACACTTCAGCAGCTTAACAGAACCTTCCACTCACTTTCTGTATTTCTTTAAAACATAGTGCAGTTTGTAATTGTTTATGTGAGGTTATAAAATTCATCTCTCCCTGAGGCACAGGAATGACCCCTGCCTAGTGAATATATATTCCTTAGATATTTTTTTCAGCTTCTAATATTTTAATACAAGTAATTTATATCTGAAACGATTTTACTGCTTTTAAAAAGTGTAAGATTGCTAGATTTTTAAGAGAGAAATGTTGTTTATTCATATAACATACGCATTACAGGCCTTTGCAGTGTAAGTTTCCTGATGTTGCCCTAATAAATAAGCAAAACACAGGACATCTGACTGGAGACTTGCAGACTTTACTTCATGTTCATTTGATCTTGATTAACATCACAGCCAGCTGCACCCCACTAATTTGTTATTTTACAAGCTAGATCAGAATCACCTATGAATGACTCGTAATTCACTTTGACTTTCAAAAAAAAAATAAAAAAGTTGAAAAAAAAAAAAAAACTAACCCATTTCTTCCTCTAATCCCTTTACCTTTTATCTTCTCTACAATTGTGAATAAAATTTAGGCCTGTGCAAAGCCAGCACTGGTGTTGCCACTACTGAAAGCAGTGATACTGGTAGTTAAAAATAATATATATACATATATATTAAAAAAATGCATCCAGGACTCTTATCAATGACAGCTTCAACAACACAGGCAGAACCAGTTGTGGATGGGAAAGTCAGAGGCAGCATAATAAAATGGTGGAGTTTAGGAACATAAGAGGAAGGAGTAAGGTAAAAGCAGGACCACAGACCTGGAATTCAGAAGAGTGGAATTCAACCTCTTCAGAGGTCTTCTTGGAAGAATCCGATGTGATAAAGCCCTGGAGGGAAAAGTGGTCTAGAAGAGCTGGTTAAAACTCAAAGATCACCTCCTTCAGGATCAAGGACTGTCCATCCTGACAAGTGGAAGATCAAGCAAAGGCAGCAAGGAGATCCTAACTGAACGTAGACATAAAAAGGGAGAATACAGAAGTTAAAAGCAGGGGAAAGAGACATAGGAGAAACACAGTGTTCATGTTTGATCTTGCAGGAACAGGGTTAGGAAAGTCAAGGTCAGCCTGGAGCTGAATCTGGTGAGAAACGTGAAGAGCAACAAGAAAGGTTCTACAGGTACTTCAGCAGCAATGGGAAGACTAGGGAAAATGAAGGTCTGCTGCTAAATGGGACAGGGGACCTGGTGATAGAGGACATAGAATCACAGAATCATAGAATGTCATGGGTTGGAAGGGACCTTAAAGATCATCTAACTCCATCCCCCCTGCCATAGGCAGGGATGCCACCTACTAGATCAGGTTGGCCAAGACCCCATCTAGCCTGGCCTTGAACACTTCCAGGGATGGAGCATCAATAACTTATCTTGGCAACCTGTCCCAGTGCCTCACCACCCTTACAGTGAAGCATTTCCTCCTAATGTCTAATCTACATCTATCCTATTTTATTTCAAGACCATCTCCCTTTGTTCTGTCATTATCTACCTTAGTAAAGAGTCCTCCATCCTTTTTATAAGACCCCTTTAGGTACTGAAAGGCCACAAGAAGGTCTTCCTGGAGCCTTCTCTTCTCCAGGCTGAACATCCCTAGCTCTCTCACCCTTTCTTCATAGGAAACATGCAAAAGGTCAAAGTACTAAAAGCCTTCTTTACCTCAGTCTTTACTAATAAGACCAGCCTTAGGAAGCAAGGAAGACTTCCCATGGTGAAGAAGGGCAAGGCTAGGAAGAACTTAAACTAACCGAATACATGTAATTCCATGTGATCTGACAAGTTGCACCCACAAGTCCTGAGGGAAATGGCTGATGTCGTCATGATGTCACTCTCAATTATCTTTGAAAGGTCTTGGTCACTGGGGAAAGTTCCTAAAGAATGGAAGACAGATATCACTCCTATCTTCAAGAAGTACAAGAAGGAAAAGCCAGTCAATTACAAGCCAGTCAACCTCATTTCAGTCCCTGGGAAGATTATAAAAGTCCTCGTGGAAACATTTCCAAGTACAAGAAGGACAAAAAAAAGTGATTGGGAATAGTTAGCATGGATTAGTGAAGAGTAAATAATGCTTAACCAGCCTGATAGCATTCTAAAATGAAATGAATAGCTCAGTGAATGAGGGGAAAGCAGTTGATATTGTTTACCTTGACTGCAGTAAGGCTTTTAACACTGTCTCTCATAACACCATCACAGACAAGCTATCAAAGTACAAGTTAGATAAGTGAACAGTGAGATGGATAGAAAACTGGCTGAAGAACTGGGCCCAGAGAGTTGTAATAAGCAGCATAATGTTCATCTAGAGTCAAAACATCAATGGTGTACCATAGGGTTCAATATTGGAGACAACACTTTAACCTCTTTATTAATGACCTGGATGCTGGGACAGAGTGCACCCTAAGCAAGTTCTCAGATTATGCAAAGCTGGGAGGAGTGTCATATGGTTATGACACCATTCAGAAGGACCTGGACAGGCTGGAGAATTGGGCAGAGAGGAATCTCACAAAGTTCAACAAGGGGAATCTGGGGAGGAATAACCCCAGGCACCAGTACATGGTGGGGGATGACCAACAGGAAATCAGATATGCAGAGAAGGACCTTCAGGTCCTTGTGGAAAACAAACTTATCATGAGACAACAATGCACCCTTGCTGCAGAAAGAAAAAGGAAAAAAAAAAAGAAAGAAAAAAGAAGAAAGAAAGAAAGAAAGAGAGAAAGAAAAAGCCAATCCATGGCTGCATTGGGAAAAGTATTGCCAGCAGGTCAAGGGAGATGATCTTTCCTCTCTGTTCAGTACTGGTGAGGCCTCTGTGAGATAAGATGTCCAGTTCTGGGCTCCCCAGTACAAAAGAGAGGTGAACTTATGGCAGGGCCACTGAGATGATTAAAAGACTGGAGCATCTTTCATATGAGAGGCTGAAAGGGCTGAGACTGTTTAGCCTAAAGAAGAGAAGGCTCAGAATAAAATCTTAGTAGCTTATTATTTTTTACATTTTGTTGTATATACTTTTAAAATAAGAGTTAGCTATACATCATGAGGGAGCAGTTAAAGGTTTATTAATGCCTAATTTTGCATTAAGATTTATTACTGGTGATTTGCAACACCTCTAAAAAAGAAGCTGCTTTCCCCTTAAAAGCATAGCTGTATTTCTTGACTCTATTTTCCTTTTGACTTACTTAAAAATACTCAATAGGGAACTATTATTACCTAAATAGAATTTCATGATTTGTAATTACCTACCATATATAAAATCAATTAAAATGTAGTCTGTTCCTATGGTGTTGCATGGGATGTCTTGTGAGTTTTATAGAAAAGTACATAGAAAACTTGCTACTTTGCAAATCCACCATGCAATTTGCATAAGCCTACTATATTTTGTGTTTGTCAGTATCTATATAGGCTGATGTATTTTCTGTCAATCATTAAATTGTGTAGGTTTATTTTAAAAGGGTTACAGCATTTATTCATGCTCTGGCTCTCTCACATGAGTGAAATATTTAATCAGAAAGCATAGCAGGTAATGTGTTCTCCAGTCAAATTTCACTGTAATTGCTTTCCAGGATAGTTTCAGGGCAAAGTATATCGTGCAAAGTTGTCTTCTTATTGTGCTTAATAAATTCTGAGCTGAAGAGAGAACACAGTTGTCTTGAACAGGCAGGACTGCTTTGTTCTTTCTGACAACAGTGTAAAGCACCCCAGGAAGCGTGTAAAATGAACAAGACATGTCTGAAATCCTCTGCGCTGCACTATTTATGTCTGCTCAGCTTCTTAGAGTTCCCTCCTCCATGTTTCAGAAGGTGGGCTCTGCGACATCTGGTCACTACAGAAGGCAGATGTTTAACTGCTGTTTCTATTGCAGCCAGCAAAAGGAAACTCTTTTCTAGCTTTTTATGAAAGTCACAACCACCATCTTCTACCTGTGCATTCTATAGAAAAGCACAAAGTTGGTATTAAAAAGTTGGAGTTAAAAAAAAAAAAAAAAAAAAAAAAAAAAAGATAAAGTTCTGCAGAAACTCCTTCTCTGGACTCTATATCACTAAGGTTCATACTCTTAACAAGTGGTGGCCTTTCCATTTTAATCACTGAATTGAATTGAATAAAGAAAACATTCACTTTGACTCTTTGTTGCAGTGGCACAGGGAGACGTGCTGAGAGGCTGGGATAGGCTGTGCATAGCACAGGTACAAACATAAAGAATCCCAGGAAATCCATGCACACTTGTTACCAAATATATTGTTTAGGGACCTCATTGCTAATCATTTCGCAATTTCCATTCCTGCTTACTGGAAATCCAGGTTGGTACTTCAGGCTGATGTAGATTCTGCCAGTAACCCCAGGTAACGGTGGTTCTAGGAAGACTGTCCTTCAGAAATCCCAGGCTCTAGAGGCCAAGGGGAAAGAAACTCTGCAACAAAGAAGACCTTTAGTGACAGAGGATCAGGTTAGATCAGGTGAGACGGGATCAGATTAGAGAATACTTCAGCAAACTAGACATCCATAAATTCATGGGCCCTGATGGGATACACCCATAAATGCTGAGGGAGCTGGCAAGCCTGGGCCTGGGGTGTTCATGCTGGACACATCCATGTCTATGCCAACAACAGTCATATTGTATAGGGGAGCAGTGGGGTGTCAGCAGTCAGCATGTGCCCCAGGACAGGACAGCTCATTGCTGCCACCAGTGGCTGAGCCTCTATTGCTGGGGAGACAGAGAGGAGCAGGAAAGGAAGCGCTTCCCTCCTCGTCTTGCCCACTGGCTCCTGCGTGGCCACTTTCTGGTGGGTCTGGGTGCCACGTCCCCCCAGGCTGGGGTGGTGCAGTGCAGGGCCTGGAGATGTTTCTCCTTTCTGCCTGAGTGATGAAGGATCTGTGTTGGATGCAGTCCTTGAGTCATCCCTGCCTGGGAGCTCAACCAGAGGGGCCAGAGCTGGTCTCAGTGGTGTAGTGGGTTCATGTGGCAAGGTTTTGGTAGCAGGGGGCTACAGGGGTGGCTTCTGTGAGAAGAGTCCAGCAGCCGCTCCATGTTAGATAAGGGCCAGTTTCAGCTGGCTCCAAAGGGACCTGCCGCTACCCAGAGCTGAGCCAATAAGCGATGTTGTTTGTGCCTCTGGGAGATCAGATTTACGAAAGGGGAAAAAAAAAATAAAAGAATAAAAAAAGCCTCCTGCACAACAGCCGGGAGAACGAGGAGTGAGAACCAGCCCTGCAGTCCCCAAGGTCCATGCAGAAGGAGGGCAGGAGGTGCTCCAGGCACGCAGCAGCAGTTCCCCTGCAGCCCGTGGAGAGGCCCTTGGTGGAGCAGGCTGTCCCCCTGCAGCCCATGGGTCCCACATGGAGCAGATCTCCACGCTGCAGCCCGTGGAGGAGCCCCCGGTGGAGCAGGTGGATGTGGCCTGGAGGAGGCTGCGGCCCATGGAGAGCCCCCGCAGGAGCAGGCCCCGGGCCGGAGCTGCAGCCCGTGGAGAGGAGCCCACGCAGGAGCAGGGGGTCTGGGGGAAGCTGCAGCCTGTGGGGGACCCGTGCTGGAGCAGTTTGCTTCTGGGGGATGGACAGCAAAAGGGCTGTGAAGGAAAAGCAGATATGGAAGGAAAAGTAGATAGGGACCATCAGGCAGAATCACTTCTGGATTGCATCATCCATGAAGCAGACTCGTATGCTTTGAACAACTGACATTCTTGTCAGAGGAAAAAGTGTGTGATGAACAACCCTGCAGACATGAAGGTCAGAGAAGAAGGGGGGAGGGGAGAGTTGTTTTGTGCACAAGAGCAGAGATTGCCTTGCAGCCTACGGGAAGGAGCCATGTTGGAGCAGCTTGTGAAGGACTGCAACCCATGGGAGAGGGAAAAGAGTGAGGATGACAGAGCAGCAGAAGCAAACTGTTAGCAAGTGATCACAGCCCCCATTCCCCATCCCACCTGCAAGGGAGGTAGAGGAGGTGGGAATGAAAGAGTGAAGTTGAGCCTGGGGAAAAAAGGGGAGAAGGGGAAAGGTGTTTTAGCTTTTGTCTTTTTTCTCACCATCAAACTCTGTAATTGACAACAAATTAAATTAACTTTCCCCAGATTGCGTGTTTTTTTCTGACAGTAATTGTAAAATGATCTCTCTGTCTTTGTCTTGACCTAAGAGCTCTTCCTCTGCCCTGGTGAGGAGGGGAAGTGAAAGAGCAACTGGGTGGGTGTCCATCTCACGATTATGAAGTACATTACCAACACTTTGAGGGAAGTGATCCTTTCCCTCTACACAGTGTTGGTAAGGCCGTATCTGGAGTGCTGTGTCCAGTTCTGGGCTCACCAGAACAAGAGAATTGAGAATGTGCAGGACCACAGGAATCAAGAATAGAATAGAATAGAATAGAATAGAATAGAATAGAATAGAATAGAAAATAGTTCAGTTGGAAGGGACCTACAAAGCCCATTGAGTCCAACTACCTGTCCACTTCAAGGATAACCAAAAGCTAAAGCATGCTATTATTAAAGGCTATGTCTAAATGCCTCTTGAACACTGACGGGCATGGGGCATAAACCACCTCTCTAGGAAACTTGTTAAGTGTTTGACCACCCTCATGGTAAAGACTTTTTTGCTATCAACATGTATAAATACCTGATGGAAAAGAAATGAAGAGTGAGTCAGAACTTTCTCAATAATGTCCACAAATAAGACAAGAGACAATGGGCATAAATTAAAAACAAAAAAAAATTCCACTTGAACACAAGAAAACACTTTTTACTGTGAGGTTGGTGAACATAGGAATAGGATGCTCAGAGAGGTTTGGGAGTCTCCATCTGTGGAAGTATTCAAAAGATAACTGGACATGGTCTTGGGCAACCTGCTCTAGATGACCCTGTCTGAGCAGGGGGCTTGGACCACATGACCTTCAGAGATATCTTCCAACCTTAACAATTCTGCGATTCTGTGGCTGACAGTGTATAAGATTTAGAACTCATAAAAATGTTAACAGTTAATTAGACTTTGATGAAATTTTTCTGTCACCGTGATCATTTCTCATCAGCTGAAGCCTCCGAAGAGGCTTCAAGAGAAAATGTCTGCTTGAAATGGCTGCTCCAGCTCACCCAGGAAGTAGAAGCTATTTCTAACAAGCACATACTACTACTACTACTACTACTACTACTACTACTACTACTACAATATGCAGTCTAAGTCAGGCAAAACTTAGATCAAAATGTACAACTTCATTTATCAATGTCAAGCTGTCCCACTTTTCTTCTTGCACTGAACCTGCTCCAGCATCCTCATAGACAGACCTAGATTAAATTATTTTAATGGTGGTTTCTGATTTTAAAATCAGTGAGTAGCAGAACACCATTTCCCTGGTCTTCAATGCATATTTAAACATAAGTTTTAGCATATTTTAAGTACATATGCAAATTCTGTTAGTTATAGCAGGTGCATTTAAATGAATGTGAGTTCCCTTTCAAAATGCAGATGAGGGTTACATTGTAGGAAAATTTGCAGACAAGAACTTCAGAAGAGTTGGCAAAGAAACTTACAATTTTCTATAATCTGTGAAGCGCTGGAGGAGTTCAAGAGGACTAAAAGTAAGGTAATATAATGCCCACAATTTAAAAACAATGACTTGTATGCAAATGTCAGCATGACAAAGAATTAAGGCTGATTTTAGTGGTGAGGAAAAAAAGACCAATGACCTGAACGCCAGTTCCAAGTACAATTCTGGGGCTAGTTAAATCTTCAGATATATAAACAGGTAGCAATATGGAAAGAGTTCAGAAATAAAACAGAAAGAATAAATGAGAGGAGTTTTAGCATGATAAACTCGAGGAACCCAAAACACTGACTTCAGCGAGTGTGAAGTAAATGGCTCAGTTACATGAGTAAACATGATCTTCAGCCTAGCTGGGGTAGGTATAACATCACAATGCCAAGGAGCTGAAAGTAGTCAAATTCAAACCAGGAGAAAGCTGCATGTTTTAAACCATGGGAATAGGTGTAATTTGAACAATTTCTCTTAAGGTAACGGTGCATTAACACAGGAAACTGAAATGTTAAGATTCTCTTTTCTAAAGACTTTATCTAGTTTATACTGTTTTTCATTGCAGTCTTACACAGGAGGTCAGATCAGATGCTCACAGTGGATCTTTTGGGCCTTTTAACCATAATCTGTACTTCATGACTCTTCCTCTGTCGAGTGTCACGTGCATGCAGATGCTGCTCATGCAAGTACTCATGCTTGCAACAGTTACAGGAGGATGAATTACACACTCTCTCTGTGGTACTGTAACCCACATGTTTTATGCTGCAGCACTTGACTTTGGCCCAAAGAAAGAGAGAACAGCTGTTGTTTGGACTCATTAAGAGCCAAGGAGCCTGACAGAGATCTGCTCCATGCATTGCCGGTGCGCGAATGGATCAGTACATCCCTGCAGGAGCACAATGCAACAGTCGCTTCCAAAGGGCAAGTGCCAGCACCGCCTCACAACACGCTTCCCCACGCCTTCCCTTAGCAGGAACACACCATCAACATCTTCATTGCCTTCCTAAAGTAAACACAGCAAAGACCTCCAAGCACTTCTAAATGAGCTATTAACTTAAATAATTGAATTGATGCTGAATTGAATTTGCATATTTGTCATTTGGACCTCTGGGTCTGCCCTGACGCATCCTTTTCCTGACTGCCATATTTTGGGACTCAGTCAACTCTACCTGCTGGTTGTTGCCTGAAAATGTCTTGTGCAAAACAATTGACTTAATACCTCTTGTCTGCTCGCCTCTTGGCAGAGCATGTGTCCATCTGGAGTTACAACCTCCTATGGCCACCAGGCTACCTCTCATGACACAACCAATATCCTTACAGATATGCATATTGTTTTTATCAAGTGGTGGCAGCTCTTAGGGCATGCTGGTCTTGCCTTACCTCCCTCTTTTATTTTTTGCAAGTACTTAATTTCTTTTGATTTATAACATTTTTTGTGTTGTTCTCTCAAGAACTGTTTCATTGGCACCAGTCAGTAATAGCAGTACTAAACACAGTCAGAAGCTGACTCCATAGCCCCTTTTTTATTTTCCATTAGGCATTTTCTTTTTCTCAGTGACGGTTCCCAACAGGCTGAAGAAAATGGGAACTAAAGGGTGTTTACCTAAGCCTGCACTTTACTGTGAACTGCTAAAGTGATGTCCACTTAGCTGAGACTGTGTGACTCTAAACGGTGCCTGCTGTTTCGGCAGATCAGCAAAAATTATCTGAAATACAAAAATGTCCCATTTAGTCACAGCAAGGCTGTCTCAGGGAAGCGAGAACAGAGAGGACAGGGAGCTTTCTCAAACACCTCAGTGAATAATCTGTGTCAAATTTGACCTAAAGGAATAAATCTTCCCTATACCAGCTATGTCACCTATGGCCATAGCTACTCTTTATGTCCTTTTTCTTTAATTTATGTGTATGTTTTACATAAATGATAACCCTTAACAGTGTTTGAACACCCACAATTTCTTTCCAGCCATTATAATATTCCTCCAGCATTTCTCTTGTATTTTCTAGTTCCCAGATGATTTCTTTGTGGACTTATTTTATTTTTTTAATTGTTAAACTTTTTTTTTTTTTTTCTATAACTGCTTAAGAATCACAATACAGGTTGATATAAAATCCTTTAAAATAAAATATTGTGAGATAAAAACCTTTTGTTCTTATCCTTTCCTTAAACTGCCAATAATTTTTGTAAATTAGCTGTTCTGGCTACCCTATAGTAATATCTTTAAGTTTTTCTTCCAGGGTTTAATTCCAGAAGTAGGCAGCTGTTTTCCAACTTTCATTTGAAATTGGATGCATTTCTGTTTTCCTCACAACATAGCATAAATATGGTCTAGCAGTAAACGTTGTTCCACTGCATTTCTATCAACTACCAGACCTCAGTCAGGTTTGTATTCAAACCGTAGAAACACTGATTTGAAACTGAAAATAAATAAATAAATAAATAAAAATCTATAAGCCTAAGGTACAAGCTGCCATACCTGCTTACTGATGGCAATAAGTGATGTACGGTCAGTCTCTGAACATAGATGTCTTTACCATTGATTGTTAATTTTTATTTTTTTTTTTTTAAGTTTTAATTCAAGGACTGAAACTAATTACGTTGAGTTTCTGTTGGCTTCTAAAACCTGCTGACCCTCTGTACTGCTTAGTTCAACCAGTTCAGTAGGGCAAATTTCCCTTCATCGTTTGGCATCCTGGGGAAACTGTGCATCCTGCACTTGTCAGCTGGAACGGTCCCAGTGATGAAGGTCCTAGTTTTGAGGCTATATCTGCACACCTAAGTAAAGGAGGTGAGGAGCAGACCCTAGCTGCCACAGCAAAGTGGCACAGGCTGATGGATACCCACAGCACTAGGGCCAGACCCCTCTTCAAGCAGAATGGCTTCACCCATCACCCAGTGCATTTAGCCTGTGTGTCCTCAAGCCCCTGGTGACCCTAAGATCTCATTGTTGGTTTGTATGTCTTTTATTAATTTGCTAGACCTAAAATAATATGAGGGTTGTGGTGTAGCCAGTCCACACAGTGCTGGCAACACTGAATTAAGACAAACAGGGCTTGCTGAGAGATCAGGCTTCTGGAAGCACAAAGCTTTCCACGTTGGTTTGAGAGGACTCCATAGCATGGAGGGAGCTAAACCTGGTGCAGTCCATATTGCCCTTTGGGATAAATTGCTGGCATGACCTTTTTGCAGACTCTTCCCAAACTCTGTTTTGGAAGTAGTCTGCTGAAAAGGTTGAAAGCAGAGGCCGGGTGTGTACTAGCAACTAAACAATGTGCACTGCCTGTGTTCAGGCTCATTCTCTGCCATTTTATCTTCCTTTACTTGGAATTGTGATCTACCTTCTGGACCTACAGTTAATACATATTTTACTTACTAGATTAACATCTTTCCCTTACAAAAAAAAAAAAAAAAAAAAAAAAAAAAAGTATTTAACTTTACAGTAGCATTAGATCTGTTATGTGAAAGGTCTTCAGGTCCTGTGATCTATCATTTGCAAAATATCTTTGAGCACGATGCAGTAGGTGCCCTCCAGGCTGACTGTAGCCACTAGGACGTTCCCATCTGGCCTGCCATCTTGTCTGTAGCAGACGGAGACCAGATGTTCAAGGAATTAAATTCACTGGGACAGCTGAACTTCTTCCCGTGCCTTCACAGCCCAGCACAGAGAGAAGCACCCCAGTACTGTGCCCATCACAGCTGGGGTGAGGACAAGAGAACTAATAACTGTTTCTGCCCATGCCTTGATTTGTTCATTAGCATCCAATTTAAAATCTTTGTCTCCTGCCTTTCTGATTGAGCATCTGGAGACACAAGCAAGATATCCTGAGGCAGAGCACAAAGCACAACAACCCCTTGAGTGCCCTCTCGCCCCAGGTTAAAGCTCCTGATCCCACAGTACCTAGGGAGCAACATATACAAACCTGCATTTAGCACAGGATGAGTGTGTTAGCCACAGGTAAACAGAAAGCTTACAGGATCCAAATCTATATATGGTCTTTCCTTACAATTTATTCTTACATTGCTACCTTTCAAGTCCACTAGTCTTCTGCTAAGGAGTTGCTTATTACCCCTAGGGATTTCCACAGCTGCTACAGCTGTTACCTTCCTCCTTGTTCTTGCCCCAGCTCTTCTCCACTTAAAAATGTTTGAAAAGTCATACAAATCTTTTACTTTCATATACACTTCAAGCTTCTGGACATTGTGCTGATCTGCAGAGTTTCTCATGTACATAAAGGTCACTCCGCTCTTTGTGTATGTCAGCTGTGCTTTTTGTATTTTTTTTTTCCTGCCTCTGGTCTCTTCTGTCATAGCATTTCAGCTTCTCAGACAGGTCCAGGTGTCAGCCGTGTCCAAGTGTCACCCTCCCTCTCTAAGTCCCATTTCAGATCTGGCACTTGCCTTGGCTTGGCAGTTTTCAGTCGCTCTTGTAAGAGTTGGTCCTGGGCACATTCAAGCTGAGGGACCCAAACACCCTTCCAAGGCTGTGCCGGGGGAGCATGCTGCTGTGGCCAGGGATGAAGAGGCCAAGCCCATGAGCAGGACACGGCTGTCCCACAGGCTAGAGGTGGCCTCTGCGCCCTTCTGTAGTTTCTGCCTGATCTTTGTGCTGAAGCCCCAGCTATAGTTTCAGCTCCCAGCAGACTCACAGCTGAGCACCCCAGGCTCAAAGACTTCAGAAACAAAGGCTGAGGCAGGCTCTGGGGGTGCCTAATTGCCATTTCTATACATGCCCTAATTGGGGTGAGTCTCTTGATGAGTAAATCCAGCAAATGCTGGGCGTGGAGAGCTGTTTCCGATCCGCAGGCCCTGCAGGCAGAGCAAACTGCAGCCAGCCTTCCCTGCTGAAGGCGCTCAGAGGAGGAGTTTGAGTGTAGGTACCTGCAGGAAGGATGCTTCCATGGTCCCTCATAGAATTAGTATGGCAATGGACCAGTTGAAAAAACAAAACAAAACAAAAAAGCACCACAAATAAATAAAGTACACTTTTTTCCAAAGGAAATGCTGCCAGAGTATTAAGTGAGTGGCACTGAGACCAGCAAAGCTTATTAGAAAGGTAGAGGAAATGTACTGCTTTAAGGGTTAAAAATGAAGTGATTTCAGGGAGGACTCCCCCCCCATCCCACAGTCTTGTGCTGTGGTTTCACCAATACCACCCAGATCAGCCTCCGGCACCGACAGAGACACCACCATTTGTGCCAGTTTCCTGGTGCGAGTGATTGATTAGAGCTGGTTGAGCTTGCTCTGTCCTGAGCAGGTGTGGAGCAAATTTGCCCTGACTCAGTCAATTAACTTTATCAGAGAATCAGAATCAACAGCATTATATACGATAATACGATAACAACATGTTACAGCACAGGCTCTGTGCTTCTCACTGTGCCTGGTCTCATGCTACCAGTATAATCCTGGAATTAGCACTAAAAATGGTGCCCAAATTTTGTAATGTGTGGGTACTTGGGTCCAGATTCATCCCATGCATGAGCAGAAGTTTGGTGAGCTTACTGCAGCTATACTCTTCTGCACCATATGCTTTATTTGATACACAGGAGTAATTACCAAAGCTGAAAGCTTTGTGTTTGAGTCTGTTGTATCTTCCAGGGGGCTGGTTTGGTTTTAGTTTGGTTTTGTTTCAGGAGAGTACACAAACTACCCTAACAAGTGAGAGAATCCTGAATGAAATCATTTGGTATAGTACACAGATGGGAGGCCAAATTTAGAAAAGCAAAACTTGGACCAAGAGACTAGATAACCAGAATCCCAAAGGGCAAACCTGATATGTGTCCTGTGATGCAGAACATGGGTCCCCAGGGTGACTTAGGTTTCCCAGAGCTGAGGGTCCATCTCCCATAGTCCTGCCATTATGCTGGGAAATTCCTGCATAGTTTCCTGTGGCCACAGTTAGAGAGAGACAGGGAAAATCCTATGTCTAAAAAAATGTGCCTTAGGGGGCCCCTGGCAGCTCAGATAAGCATTCCTCCAAGTCTGATGGGCAGCCAGACTGGTATAAAGCTGACCTCAGTGAAGTCACCTTGCAGGCCGTAACACAATGCTGCTTGTTTGGTTCCTGAGCCAGCTACTGATGAAGTCAAAACACATATTGACCAGTACATTAAAGAGGGCTTCTTTCCTGTGTTAACCTGGTCTGATGCTATATGTAGAGGCATGTATAGGGCCAGCAATGTGAAAAGGCTGCCTATGCCCTTTCCCTGACAATGCCTCCCTAGCTCACAAGTCCCCAGCTGCAATCCTACACATTCTGTAAATCAAGCGCACCTCGCCTTGCCTCAAGCCACATCATTTGTTTTCATGCCCATTTGAACTCAGCTAAATCAAGCTGTTGTCCAAACGGATGGTCAACCAGAGAAGTTGGACCATAATGAAGTAAATCAGTCTGAAATATGTTCTGATCTTCCTGCAAAGTTGCCTCTTCAAAGATGACTGTCACCTTGGTGGATTCAGCCTGCAGGTCCATGGAGCCCCTTGCCTCCAGCAGTCCTCTCCTGGAATAATCAAATAACTCTGCAAAGGAAACATCGGTAACTCTCTGTGACAGCCTAAGTAGGGCCAAGGACGCTAAATACTTTTGTCAGCCCTCAAGCATTGGCTGGTCACTCGTTCTTACTCTCAGAAAGGAAGATGTGTGTAAGCTTTGTAGTACCTGAGCTCTTCTTGGTAGCTGAAGCTGTGTTACAAAATACTATAAAAGATAAAGTTCCTCAAAATGCTGAACTGTGGTGGGTTTTTATGTGTAGGTTGATGTTTGTTTGTTTTTCTTTTCTTTTCTTTTTTTTTTTTTTTTAACCTATGGATAACATTTGGCCTCTGTCCTTACCCCATGAAGGTTTCTGGCTGAGCTGTGGCAGTTGGTGTGCCAGCGCTGGGTATGAACAAAGGACTCACTGAGCTACCAGCACAACATGGAGCAACACCAAGGCAGCTGTAAGTCACCCCTGGCTGCCAGAGCTCAGTAGTTGGTCATCTCAGGATCATGGCAGGGTCCCTGCCTCACCTGCTCATGCCTCCCTGTTTTTCTTTTCCTTGCTGTAGTGGTTGCAATGGGGTTGGGTCCTCTAGTTTGCATCAGAAGCCCTCTGCCCACACACAATCCATGACAGGAGTGGGACTATAGCTGGCAGCATCCTCATCTCTGGATCGAATTGCAAGTTCAAATCCCATTGCAATGGTTTGGCTCAAAAATATTGTGAGCTTGTGTCACAGTGCTAATCAGAACTAGGCACTGTTACAAGGAGCTTTCCTCCTGGTCATGATCTCTGCTGTTATTAAAGGATCTTGTCACTTTTAAAACAGCGCTGTTCCATCTCATAATGAAGCAAGGCCATATGGTATATGAAGCAAGATTACAAGGAAGCAAGACAGGAAGAAAGCAAAGGCAAGCAAGAAAGAGAAAGAGGGAAAGAGACACAGAAAGAAAATGAGAGACAGAAAGAGGGAGAGAGAAAAGTCAAAATACCAATGAGATACACTGCTTCCTCTTTTTTGTTATGTGCCATTTCTCCAGATCCACCCTGTAGCCATAATCGCTGCATTGTACTACAGTGAAAGCAAATAAAAAGAGTACCTGGGAGAAAAAAATGTGATCTAAAAAAGGGAAAAGTTCCCCTGCCTTGTAATACGTGCAATTCTGGGCAGTGTAGCCATGAAACGAGCTATCTCTGTTTCAGTGAACCTGCTATGTTTTAGAGGATGTTTCTCTTATAGATTCTAAACTTCATGATAAAAACAGCAAACCTAATTCTGAAATAGGCACCTACCACACCTGATTACCATAACCAGGAGCACACACCTCTAAATCAAAAGTCAGTTGAGTTGGAAAAGGTTTAAGTTTTTTCAATAAATTACTTTTTATAATGACTATAAAAGTTATATAGTACACAGGGACTTGCTAGAGGTAGATACTTTACTGTACCTGAATTGCTGGGAATACTTCCTGAGACATAAAGCTGACAATCAGACAGCTGAGTGTGTTTGAAAAACATCGTCTACCAAGAGATTAAAGTATGAATTTAGTAAAGTAATCCAGGAAGGAAATCCTTTGTTCTCCCTTGTTACTTATCTTGGCAACTGAAGTGGCGTAATGGGAAACGAGCTTACAATTTAATTTAAAAGCAGTTGAAATATAGGAAGAGTCTGAAAACAAAATATTTTTTCTCTGTTAAATATATGGATTTTGAGTCTTACTGAACTGTATTTCAACACATTTTTGTATTTTATGTCCCTGATAAGTTATTAAACATATAAAATTGCCTTATTTATAGAGTATAACAGAGTTGCTAGCAATAGTGTCTGTATTTTTCAATATAGCAACTACTTAGATGTGCATAGATTCTAGATGAACTTTTAATTACAAAGGGAAGAAGAGAATTGCTAGGAATAAAACAGGTTTGTTAATCTCTGAAGAAAGGAACAAAAGGAGTGAAGTTTCTAAGTCAGTAAATGCATTTTTTTAAAGAAAAATAAAGCACAGTTAGAAAATAAATCCTTGTACTTAGAATTGTTGAGAGAAGGTCATAAGGAAGGTTAAGGGGGAGAAAACTAAGTATGTGAAACTGAGCATATCTTTGTGATGTGCAGCATGGGGAGTAAAGGGAATTCACTAATGAACTTATACAAACTACTGACAATTATTTTAAAGTGTTTCTGGAGAATTAGTGAGCTCTAAGAGGTTTGAAAAGAAAGGGGAACATGTTACTGGTCTTTAAAAGTGGCAGGGGAAGAAGAAGAGAAAGAGTGAACCTGTCAACTACCATCTGCTAAGCCTAACTTCAGGCTGCAGTAATATAGTGGAAAAAATATTAAAAGGTAAAAATCCTAAGTACTTAGGGGAGAATGGATCCACAACCAATAAACAGCATGGATTTATAAAGAAGGGAAGAAAGGCACACGCAAGCATTTATTTTTCTTTCTATAATTGCAAAGTGGTGGCTGAAGGGAATACAGTAGGTGTAATATAAGTGCCTACCAATGTATAGATTTGGATGTATGGGTCTCAGTAAATTAAATAAGATCTAGCAGTGTGAAAAAAAAAAAAAAAAAATCCAATATAATTTTTGGGCTTCTAACACAGAGGCATCATGTCATGTACTTGGGAAGTGATAGATGCCTCTCTCAGTATACAATACTGATGAGATAGCACTCGACTACTGCTTTCAGATTAAGTACTTTCAGTGCTAATAAAGGTGAACTGGAAGGAGTTCAAGAAGCGTGGAAGGAAAAGGAAATGCCTGTTGGCAATGAAATATTAACTGAAAATAAACATCTATAGCTTGGCCAAATAATAGTGGGAAGAGTAAGGTCAGTGTCACATTCATTACAGTGGAAAGTTTCTAATATAAAGAAAGTAGGGTTGAGTGTAAGCATGAAAGATAGACAGGGAGTAAATACTAACTGTACATGGCCGGCACTCTGGCCTCTGTTCCTGCTGAGACCCATCCAGACATTTCTTGTGGGTGTTTCAAAGGGACAGAGAGAATAAGGACTTGCTCTGAGGGCTAGAAACAAGAGTAGAGTGATTAGATGGAGCTGTATCAGGAATAATTCAGGCTGAAGGAGATAAATAAGCATTGTAGGTAGCTCAGTCAGTCCAGGGAATTGTTTGCTAAGCAGAGCAGGTTACCCTACTTTGGCCAAAGCAGATGTGCATATGCATGGGGATCTATAGGAGTTAGGAAGGGAATGGCTTAGGGGTGGTTGCCTGGAGAAAGGAAAGAGGGGAAAAAGGAAAAGGGTAAGGAGGGTGAGACAGAAATGAAGGAAGGAAGGAAGGAAGGAAGGAAGGAAGGAAGGAAGGAAGGAAGGAAGGAAG
>CM021766.1:121610292-121668081 GCA_011076525.1 Nettapus auritus
GAAAGAAAGAAAGAAAGAAAGAAAGAAAGAAAGAAAGAAAGAAAGAAAGAAAGAAAAACATGGAAAAAAAAAATGAAAGAAAAAGATTGGGGATGGCCAGAGTCTCAAAGTTCCCAAAACCTAAGCAAAGCACACTGAATTGTGGGCTCTTCTAGTCATTCTCTTTAAAGAGAGAGAGTTACCTGAGAGAGTCGTTCTCTCTCTCTCAGTTAACGCTTCAGTGCTGGTGCACTCTGAGCTGTCCCTGACCCTGGAATGCCATCAGGCTCTTCCAGCCAAAATCCATTTCAAGTGCATATACTTCCCGAGGTGTGACTATGTAAATGCATTAATAAAACCTCTTGAGAGCCTCTTAACTCTTACCCAAGCTCATCCTTTGGCCCCTCGGCTTCAGCTTCAGAAGCAGACCAGAGGCACGACCATTCCCTGTGCTTCCTGCGTGCACTTTCGGCAGGATTCCCCCACTGCCCCATTTCCAGGCCACTTTCGGTGTTCCCAGCCCCTACCTTCCCTGCCCGAGACCGTGCTGTGCTGGGGCTCAGTGCACTTCTCCCACTGTCCAGAAGATGGTGCTGTGGATTTTGGATCGGGAGAGACGCGGCGGGGGGCCGGGGCCGGGGCCGGGGGCTGGCGGCCCGCAGCCCCGCTCCGTGCCGGGAAGGGGGCGGTGGGAGGCTGGAGGTCTCGCCAGGGACCCTCAGGTGCCAGTGGGGACCCTGCAGCCCCGTAAACTTTTCCCTCGTCCCCCAAGGGACACAGGAGGTGAGGATGCTGTCCTCTGGGCAGCGTTTCGCAGCCCCTCGCCACCCAAAATCTCTGCCGCCCCCCCCCCCCCCCCCCCCCCCCCCCCCACGCTGTGGTCCCAAAGCTGGGACACCGAAGGCGGGTTTGTTCGGAGAGCTTCGCCCCCTTCTCCTCCTCCCCTACACGCAGCACCTGTGGGCTGCGTGGTCCCTGGGAATAAATAAAAATAGAAGAAAATGAAAAAAATAATAAAAACTTCCCAACCTGGGAATTCACCGGGGAAAGATACCTCTGAGAAGGTTTGTACTAGGAGGGAACACAGTGGAGGTGGCTTTCTTTTTCTGTTCTAACCTTTGTCCTCTCCATCCTGAACTTAACTAAAGTTTGCAAAGGGGTGAAGAGAACACGCAGGCAGCCGCGGCGAGGGCAAGCTCTCCCCGACCGCCGGCTCGGCTGTGCCCTGCTGTAGGGGGATCGGTGTGCCGGGGGCAGGAGAGGCTGCAGGAAGGAGTCGTCGGGCTAAAATCCGCATCCAGGTCCCGGGAGCCCTTAGGCAAAATGTCCTTGCCCGGGAGGCTTTCAGCACACGGTAAGCCCAACCCTGGCAGAGAGGGAAGTGAGTTTCAACTTCTCTCCCGGGTGGGGAGCAGCAGAACAAAATTACTCTCGAGTGGAGCTTGGGAAAAGAGCAGTGGAAAAAGAGCAGCCGATGTGCTTTAGCCCTGCCCCGGGACCCTCCGGCCTTCCCCGGCCCGGGGTCTCCCGGTACAGGGGCCACGTTCACGTTTGCAGCTGCCTGCGGCCACCGGGCTCTGGGGGCTGCGGGCTGCTCCGTTCCCCAAATAACTCCCGAAGCGGAGCCCAGCGGGCTGCGGTACAATTAAAGCAGGTAACGAGACGCCGGGCAGATGTGTTTTCATTGCGCTGTAAGATAAACGCGGTGTTAAATGCCTGACAACTTCCCAGAAGCAATCAGCAAAAGTTTACGAGTGCATAAACCTCAAAGACCATTCCTCGGTATTTTTATAAGCCCCGCATTTAAAGCTTCTATAAATTCTTCTGCCTGCTTCCAAAGTTCCCGGAGACTACAAAACAGCCACTGCTCACGGGAGGGTGCCCGGGGGACCGGTGAGAGGCAGCTCGCAGCTGGCGAGGCTCCCTTTTTGTCTCCCTTTCCCCCCCTCCAAAGCTAAAGTTTGCCAGAAAGTTGGGATATTAAAGCACGGCGGGGCACAGGCGAGATGGCTGGGGTGCAGCAAAGTTTGAGGAGCAGGGGGCAGACCCAGAAAGAAGAAGGACTGGAGAGAGATAAAAGAAAGAGCGAGGCAGGCGAGCGGCCGGGCAGAGACCCGCGCACAGCTGATGGGTGGACAAGGATGAGCTTAGAGACGAAGAGGGAGAAAAATTGCAGAAGAGATGTGGGTGAACGCGGCCGAGGACAAGGGGAGGCGGCCGGGACCCCCGGGATGTGGCTGTGCCGCCCCTGTCCCCCGCCCCGACGGCGCGGCCCCCTCGGTGCTTGGGGAACGGGAGCACTCGAGGTCCCCAAAGTTTAAGGCAGAAGGAGGGAGGGAGGCAGCACTAGTGAGGGTGGGATGGAGCTGGAGACCTCTGTCTTCGAATGAATAAGCTGCGAGAACCTTCCCCCTAAGCATCAGATCAGAATAAGGCTATCTGTCATCCTCAAGTGCCCAGAGGAGTTTCGCAAGTTGGATGTTAAACAGATTATTAATAAATAAATAAATAAATAAATAAATAAATAAATAAATAAATAATCGTTGTGGTTATAAAGCCCTTTGTTTATGATCCCAGGGAAAAAAATGAAGTCTCTAATAGGCAGACAATAAAGGCAAAATGCCTTCGGATTAATAATGATGGAGGTTAACGGTGTGGCATCCCCCGGAAAGGGGGAGGGGAGCGAGGAGCTTGGACGGCGACCAGGGACAAGTGCGGCAGCCAAAGGGGGCGGGGGGGGGGGGGGGGGGGGGACACACGGCCCCTCTTCGCAGGGCTCGGCTTGTGTGTTCGTGTCTGATCCCGAGGCACGGGGTGACGGAGGGCCGTATTGTAGCCGTGTCCTTGCTGGATGAAATCTCAGTCAATTACTTTGAAATCCGCAGCTTGGCTTCTTTTCATTCTTTCCAGGTGAAAATTCAAACGTTTGCTGTTGTCGCCTGGTCCTTTCTTTCCCGAAACAAGGCACCCAACTGTTCGGATATTACCATTCAAAAACAGGTTCTGTGGCAAACCTCATTTGTGAATCTATTACAGAGATTAATAGATTATTTCTCCTTTTTCAACTAATTCTCAGTGGGGAAATTTAACCATATGGTAAGGAGAGAATTAGAATTTCATCACATTAGAGCAAAATGTAATGAAAAGAGTCCAACACCTGGGGCCAACTCTGAAAGACACAATTAAAAGGTTTTTAATGAAACCGGAGAAACCCCAAATTTCATAGCCTTCAGTAATTCTGCCACATAAGAATGATTTGCTGCAAGTGTTAGGAAATATTGTTCTTTACTGATGTCAGGAGGCTGAAAACCCCGCCGCGAAATGCTAGGTGCTTTCAGAGCGCCGACAATGAAGCGGGGAGGGAGCTGCTGGCGTCTGCCGGTGGAGGAGCAGCGGGACAAAATTCACGCAAGCCCTTTGGGCTGCCGCTTCCGAGGGGAGATCCGGGCGCCTCGGCACAGCCCCGGGGAGCTGGCTCCCCGGGAGCCGGGGGGAACCGGACCGGGGCCGCCCCTCGCCCTGGCACCCGCAGCCCCGGGGGGAGAGGAGCGGGGTGCCCCGGGAGGGATGGAGGGATGGTTGCAGAGATGGATGGATAGATGGATGTAGGGATGGATATAGGGATGGATGTAAGGATGGATGCAGGGATTGATATAGGGATGGATGGAGGGATGGAGGGTGCTGCCAAGAGTTGGTCCACGGCACCAAAAAAGTTGCGCCGGTTTTGCCCTTTCTCACCCCTCCCTACTTCCCCAGTTCGGTTCATTTTCAAGGTAACTGATGGGGCTTTATATTTTTATAGGGACACGGGGGATAATCAGTCTAAAGCAGCAATCTGCTACTCGAAAGCGGCTGAAGGGAGGAGGAGGGGAACCTCCTCGCAGTTTGGTTTCCATTTGCTGGAGGGGGGGGGAAGGGGGCTGGGGACCATTCGCCTCCCACGGAAGCAAGGTGGACTCTGGCGGTGGGCAGGAGCGGGCACCTCGGCTCGGGTTGGTCCGGGGACTTTTTTTTTTTTTTAAAAAAAAAAAAAAAAAAAAAAAAAAAAAAAAAAAATTAGTTTTTTTCCCAGGCGATCCTTTCCGAGAAGAGGGGAAGGGGGGGGAGGGGGCTAGAAGTGAATGTAAATGCGGGGGTGGGTGGGCTGGGGTGGGGGGAGAGGGTGTCACTCCTGACTCGGCGGCTAAGTTAGCAGAAGTCTGCTGGCAGCACTCGGGAGGGGAAGTGTTCAAGCGGGCTTTTTTTTCTGCAGTGCAGGGCTGTAATTTGCTGAAGGAGGCAAAGAACATCCTTCGATCTAAGTAGGGCTTTTAGTGTGCTCATTGATGAGTGAAAGTCGCCACACATGTCAAGCTAAAGGCAGTTGTTGGGTTACTAACAGGACACAACGTCTTGCAAACATATGCGTTAAGCTGTGTATACAGATGGCAGGGAGAATAATGGAGCAGGCGCCTCTTATAAAGCTCTAGCTGCTGCCTGTCTTCAGACCTGGGAAATGAAACTATTCAGACTCAGGGCCAGATAGCGCCTGGGATTGTTTGTTACCGTTTTAATCCTATTAATTAAAACGTTAACCTGATTGGGTAGAAAGCTCTGTCCCAACAGGCGAGTCTTCTTCATAATAACCTACTCTCAGAGATAATGATGTAAAAGACTCCCCCGTCTGCGGCGGCTGCTGGTTGATGGCTCCGGAAATCTCTTGAAGGTGAATCCAAGCAAGATAAACGGTGGAAGCGGCTCTGCTGGCAGCGCACAATGCCCCAGCGCGGCGCCTGCTGAGGGCGAGCCGGAGCCGGGGACGAAGCCGGGGACGAAGCCGGAGCCGGGGACGAAGCCGGAGCAGCAGCAGCAGCAGCAGCGGCGGCGGCGCCGGGCAGGGCGCAGCCCCGGCGGGAGCCGGGAGCTCGGCAGCGGCAGCGGGACGCCCGCTCGCCGCCCGCCGCGGCGCGGAGGAGCCTTGGAGTAGCGGGCCGGGAGCTGAGGGGGGCGGCGGCGGCGGCGCCGATGGAGCGGGCGCTGGGGCTGCCCGCCGAAGAGGACCTCTTCCACAAGAGCCTGGCCGCCTCGGCCAAGCGCATGGAGTCCGCCTTCCGCTCGCCCCCGGGGCTCGACCTGTCGCACCCCCGCGACCGCCAGCCCTCGCCGCTCGCCTGCTACGAGGCGGCCGAGCCCGAGGCGCTGCTGCAGCCCGGCGGAGGAGGCGGCGGCGGAGGCGGCGGCGGGGGGGACCCGCTGGGGCTGCCGCCGGGCTCCGCGTGCGTCAAGTACGGCGAGAGCGCCAGCCGCAGCTCGGTGGCCGAGAGCAGCGGCGGCGAGCAGAGCCCCGACGACGACAGCGACGGCCGCTGCGAGCTGCTGCTGCGCGGCCCCGGGGGGGACCCCCGCGACGCCTCGCCGGCGGTCGGCGGCGGCGGGGGCAGCGGCGGCGGCGGCGTGGGGCCGAAGGCGGCCGAGGGGGGCTGCTCCAACAGCCACGGGCACGGCGGCAGCAAGAAGTCCAAGGAGCAGAAAGCGCTGCGCCTCAACATCAACGCGCGGGAGCGGCGGCGGATGCACGACCTGAACGACGCGCTGGACGAGCTGCGGGCCGTCATCCCCTACGCGCACAGCCCCTCGGTGCGGAAGCTGTCCAAGATCGCCACGCTGCTCCTGGCCAAGAACTACATCCTCATGCAGGCACAGGCCCTGGAGGAGATGCGGCGCCTCGTGGCTTATCTCAACCAGGGCCAGGCCATCTCCGCCGCCTCCCTGCCCAGCTCCGCCGCGGCGGCGGCGGCGGCGGCGGCCGCGCTGCACCCCGCCCTCGGCGCCTACGAGCAGGCGGCCGGCTACCCCTTCAGCGCCGGGCTGCCCCCCGCCACCTCCTGCCCGGAGAAATGTGCCATTTTCAACAGCGTCTCCTCCAGCCTCTGCAAACAGTGCACGGAGAAGCCTTAAGCCGCGCCGCCGCCGCCGCTTCGCCTCCTCCGGTAGCCGGGCAGCGGCGCTGGCAACCGGGGGGCTGCGGCCGGGCCGGGGGGCGAGGGGGCGGCGGAGGGACTGCGAGCCGCCGGGTTCCCCCCGCCCGCCCCCCGGGCCAGCGGCTTTTTGGGGATGGAGACGGGCCCCGGTGGGAAGGGGGCGCGGGGCCGGGGCGGGTGGAGGGGCAGCGGGGAGGGGGCTTCGGCCCAGGGGGTGCCGGGGGGGTTTCCCTGGAGGTGCGACCCGCACAAAGGAGAGGCTGAGAGGCGGCAGGCCGGGAGGGCTGGAGCCGCGGAGAGGGATGGAGAGAGCTCCCCCAACCCGCCCCCCGGGACCCCGGCCCCGCCGCCCCTCCGCCCGCCCGGGGCGCCGAGGTCCCGGGGCCGGTCCCGGGACAGGAGCCGGCGGCGGAGGTGGATGGATGGGACAAATCAGAGAGGGCACTCGAGCATAGATTTTTTTTTTTTTTTAATTATTATTAGCAGTATTATGATTATTCTGAGCCAGGAAACGAACAAACTTGAAATGTAAACTTATTATTTAAGCGACTCGCAGAAACAAAGGGACTGGACCACTGCTATGGAAGACTTTGTATTTTTTATCGTCTCTAAACTTTGATCCTGTGAAAATGCGCAAAGTTTTGGTGAGAGTGATTTAAAAAATAATAATCGAGAGAGTTAAAAGAAAAAAAAAAAGGCAAAAAAATAACCGACCCGAACCCCTCCTCCGTGTGGCCGAAAGTATCGCATTTTTCAAAGAAATATTTACGTGCACCTTGTTTCTTCCCACTTCGCAATGATGTATAAACAAGACATGATATTTATTTGTTATTCTTTAACTGACCCTCCCACGCCGACAGTACTTCTCATGTGTTAAGGTCACGGGTCTTCTGTGCGGTTACTTTAAAATGCTTCTGAAATTCTGTTTATGGATTAACTGAAACTGTGTGCCAAGTGTTTTAAGACGTTCATTTGCCAACGCCGTATAGCCAGAAATGCTGATGTATCCGAGCTGCTTAGGTTTATGAAAGGTCATCTGGATTTTAAGTTGCATCATCCCTGTATTTCAATTGAGCTTTAATAAATTGCTTCAGTCCAAAAATTACAGGAAAGGTGTATTCTTAATTGCTCAACCAACTGATTTTTGAGAGGGTATCCTTTGCATTATAACAGGTAATAGCTATTTACTTTTACATGGCATCAGAGCAATAGCTGCTACGAGAACATTTGCCAAGCCAATGTTTTCCCAGGCGCTGGGTGGTTTTCAAAGGTATAATTTAAACCGCTTTTAACGTGGATGTAAATTATTCTGACTGTGGATGATTATTTAAGTTGAAATACTTTAAAATACTTTAGGCTGATTTACAGAACGCGTGGAATTCTTATGTTTTCTTTTTCTTGAGGGGTGGGGTGGGAGGGTGGGGTGCTTTTTTTTTTTTTTTTTTTTTTTTTTTTTTTTTGAATAAAAATGAGAGATGAAGAGCAAGAAGTAGCTATTTACCCAAAGTGAGCCTTCAGTTTGAGTTTGCATGGCTGGGTGGCTGTCTCTCTGCCATTTGTAAATCAAGATTTTTGTTTGCTTTGGTTCGTTTTTTTATTTTATTTTAATTTTTTTTTTTTTTTATTCCAAAACGAGTCCTGCTATTTTCCACTACTTGCAGATAATACAAATTCGGACTGTCAGGTTGGATGGCGAAATAGGAGCCATGATGGATCTGTTGGCAGGTCACGGATGTGTAAAGAGTGATATATATTAAATAGGTCAATCAGATTATGACAGCAATGTACGATCGTTTGTATGTGTATCTATGTCGGAAAGAATCTTTATTAAAATATTTTGAACAAACGCTTGTATTATGCTGTGCTCTGTTAAGGATACACCTCCAGATTTAAGGGGGGTGGTGTTGCTCCTTTCCTTTGCCCCCCCAGCACCCCCCTCCCCTCTCCCAGCCCCCGAGACGGGGCCAAGGAGCTCCCTCTTCTCCCTCACCGGGCCCCTACAGGGGTCGGGGGGTGGCAGCGCCTCAGTCCCCCCTGATACCCCGAGTTGAGCCGTCCCTCTACCCCTTTCCACCTCCTTCTTGTCCCTCCCCCAGTTTTGGGACCGGCAGAGCCGCCTCCCCGTGGGGCACCCCCTTCCTCCCCTCCCGGCCGGCGCCCGGTGTCCGCGGTGCCTCCGCTCCCATCGGCGGCCCCACACGCGGGGGAAGGGGATAAATATTTTCCGCTCCACTTGCCATCACAAAAGATTAATCAGAACCTGTAACTTTTCAGGAAACATAACTGTAAAGTGCCACGGAGCTGTGGGAAGGCAGCCCAGAGAGGGTGGGCAGATCAGCCCCCAGGCGCAAGGAGAAGCGTCTCTCAGCATTTACTAGACAAAGGCTGGGTGCGTCTAATTATGATTATTAAAACAATTTCCATGACGATGTCTAATATTATGTTAATTTGAAAACAACTGTGTATGAAAACTGTCGACTATAATACCTAAATTCATTTAATGAAACACATCGTTAAGGCAATTAAACCTCCTGGATGTGATTAAGGAACATAATTACGACACTGTTCTGAGCCATAATTGGGTGTCTTTAATCAAGGGGTAAAGTGATCAGCAACACAGCCATTAGTTTGTATTGTTCTGTCTCTGCTGTCCATCATTCTGATTAGGAATTAACCACCGCCACCAGCTTGGCGTGGTGCGTGCCTCTGTGTGTGCGGGTGCGCGTGTGTTCGTGTATTTAACATCGCAGGACGCATTTGCTGCAAGATTTACTGCTTAATACCTCTCCTTTCCGAGCAGCCTTCCCGGAGCCGTCCCCTCGAAGGCTCGGGCTCTCGGGCTGCCCGAGGAAGGGGGTGACACCGGGGGAGGCGAGTCCGGGGCCAGCCCTCGCTGAAACTCTTGCAGATGCCGGCACCGGGCTGGGGGGCTCCCGGGGGGCCTCAGGGGCCGTCCCCTTCCTCCCGGCTCTGTCTGGCTTAACCTCGTTGCTCCCTCTTCTTCTGGGCGATGTCGCCGACGTGTCCCTCTCCCGGTGCCTCCCGTGCGAAGGATGCTCGGGGAGGAGGGAAGCGCCCTGCACTCCCTGCCATCCCGGCTGCCACTTTAAAGCTCTCGCTTTACCTCCTCCTGGCTTTCCCGGGAGAGGGCAGGGGGCTCGGTGCGGGCTGGGGGCGCAGCCACTGCCGGCCCCCCGCTGCTGGCGCCCCTGGGGAGCGAGGAGGGGGCGCGGGGCCAGTCCCGGGCAGGTCCCGCCGGGCAGGGGGAGGAGAGAGGCTCTCCCGCCCCTCTTCTCCCCCGATCCATCAGTAAGCCTTAGCCAGAGGTGTCCCCCCTCGGAAGGGAGACTTCCCCACCTGCAGCAGCCCCGGCCCTGCTCCCAAAGCCCCCTCGGACCCGCTCCCTTCCCCCGGCCCCGAGCCTGAAATCGTCCCAGCATGAGTGACATTGGCCTTCCTAATGTAATGACTTATGAAAGATATAATCATGTGTTAAATTGAATCCTCCGCTTAACTGTTAATGGTGTGCTCTGGGCACATTTACGTATTAGATGCTATGGTAACTAATTACCACTAGAAGAAGGGATAATACACTTTCCAGACTTTGACAAATAATTATGAGTGTTCACATCCCTGCTAGCAGCAGTTGCAGCGGATCTGCTGGAATGAGTAAGTGAATAAATGAATGGGTAAGTGAACTTGTGTGCATGGAGGGGACTAGATAATGAATAGTGGTCAAGTGAGTTTTCTTATTAAAACCTTTAATGAAAATGTGATTTAAGGTAGAAGGGGGGAAAAAAAATCGCGACGCTGCCTCTAAACGTAATTAAACCGCGTAATATAAACATCAGAAACATAAATAAGTTTGCTTTTAATTAAAACGCAGCAGTCAAAGTAAATTATCCACGTGCTCGGAAACTTTACAGCAATTAACTCGAGGGTTTTGGTGGCGGAGGGGGGATGTCGGAGGGGTTGGGGGGGGGGGGGTGTAAAATAAACGAGCCGGGACTCGGCTGCTCCCTGCAGCATCCTTGGTCATTTGGGTACCAACAGGCCAGAGGGAGACGGAGCTTGTCGTCGGGCGGGACAAAACTTTGGGCAAGTGGCGCTCCGGCCCCCCCGGGCTGTCCTAGCAGTCGGAAGAGCCAGCAGCCGGCCCCTGTCCCCGAGGTCGCCCGACAGCCCCGTGTCACTGAGCCCCCACCCGGCGGGGTTTGCTCCCCCCCCCCCGGGCTCAGGAAGGGTTAAATCCCCCGAGCCCCGAGTCGCCCTTGTCCTCCTCTCAAGCCGGTTCCGAGACGTGTAATAAAACACGAAGCGAATTTATGGGTTGTTTCAAGCACTTGAGTGCTGTGTTTTTAAATTCATATATGCGCGTGTAAGAACTATGAGCTGTGAATAATTTGAAATGCTATAGGAAAATGATGCGTTTTAGATCAAACATAACCGTTTGCTTCCATAATTGTCTCGGATGAAAATAAAGAGAAAGATGCATTTCGAACAGAGACAAAGCTGAAAACCTAATGACAGCCATAAACTGCTAGACAGCCATAAATTAACGTCTTCATCAAACGCTGAAGGGATCAGTGCTTATCTAAATCAACAATTATTTCTTCCGAGAAGTTGCAGAACAGATTGCCCCTCTAATACTAGTTTGAAATCCCTCTAATTGAGGATTTAGGGGCAAACAACCGCCTTACCGGAGTAAACCCCTTCTCTCCACCGGCTGAAGCCCTCCAAACTCACCTAAGCCCCGGCAGGGCTCACTCCAGGGGGTGGGGGTCCTGTCCCCTCGCCCCCTTCCTCAGGGCTTTGGGCTTGCTCCTAGGAGGAGCCCTCCCGTCTTCCCACCTGCAGAGATGCTCAGCCGAGGTTCCCCTCGCCGCCGACTTGGGAAAGCGCCGCCGGGGAGATGTCTGTCCTTCCTCCTCGGGAGGCGGCTGGAAGAGACGGCGAGGAGCCGGACGAGCCATTGGCTCGCAAGGCGAGGAAAAGGCTTGCTGCCTGCGGCAGGTTGGCGACTTTGGAGGAGAGGGGTAGCTGGAAGGATGAGCTGCTGCAGGAGCCCGCCGGCTAAATTCATCGCAGGGCATTTACTTGCTGCCGTTTGCAGCCGCCGTAGCCAGACCCTAGACTTGTATTCAACTTTGCTGTGCTCAGAGGTGCTGCTTTTTTTGGGGAAAAAAAATACAAACCAGCACATACATCAGCGTCAAAATCAGTTTAGCTAAACACCCTGCAAGGCTCCGAGCAGGAACAGCTGAAGCTTAGACTTCTTTTGACTCTTTATTTTGGTGTAAATTGTTTTGGGGACAAGCGTATTTCTGCAATTACAAACGAGGTATTCAGGCAACCTCATACCTGAGATCCCAGGGAAGCCTGCTGCATAGCAAGAGCTACACAAACACGGTACTGCTTTATACAAGAGTAAAGATCCCACTACATTTTAATTCTTTGCTTTCAAATGAAATGGGTATTTTAGATATTTTTTACATGCTTCTTTGCATGCAGCAACAGTTTCTTCAGTTATTAGCATTTATAAACACAGAGTTTAACTTAAAGGTCACCACACCTTCACAGGTGTAGTTTTAAATGGTGTTTTTATAACTAGATCAGTTTTCTGGTATGCTGTGTCTATCAGGACACAACTGACCATGATACACAGGCATGTTTAGGTAATGGGCAGAAAAATCATAGAATACTTCACTTTCTATGGTCTGACAGTTAAAATAGCCTTTTTCATATGAATTAAGCATATGTCTTGCATAAACTGATAAAACAATTTTAAAATACAATGCAATATAAGTAACATCAAAAAGTACCTAATGTCAAAACAAATATTGGATAAAATACAGTATTTGAAGCTATTGTTACTCCTCAAAGCTCCCTTTCAGACCATGAAGGAAAGCTCACTCTGAAGGGCGTGCTTCAAGAAACCTCAGACAATGCCACTTTTTCTTTACAAATGTCAGTAACTTTTAAAATAATATGGAGTTAATGCAATCACAAAGTTACAAGCACATTTATCAAATACAGAAAAATGCTGCAGGTCTATCTTCTCTACAACATATCTTCAACAATCCTCATAGACGTTCCCAACAAACATTTCCGCATGAAGGACTGAAGAAAAGTGATCTCTAGGATACAAGCTTCATATTAAACAGCTACTGGCAGAATTTGGTAGCTACAGTGATGCTTAGAAAAGCTAAGTTGTACTTTGCTCATGCAGTGCTGGGTTTTGAAGCAATTTTCACTCATTTCCCTCTTTAAAATGAATGATCTAAATTTACACAAGGTAGTATATCTGGTGCTACCGAGAGGTTTGCAAAAGGAAAAACCTAGGAGCTGTATTTAGGTACCAATCTTTATCCTGGGAATTCAAATCTTTATATTAATTCTGAATAATGTCCTAAGAATGTCAGAAGTATCACCTTTCTTCCTCATCCGGTAATAAGTGGCTTCAGTTTCATGGGGTAAAGCAGACTTAATCATTTCCTAAATTCCAAGGAGTAGCTCCATGCCAGTGCTGATTTTTTTTTTTTTTTTTTTTTCTTACAGAAACATTTTTTTTTTTTCAAGATCAAGCAACAGAAAAATGCTGTATGCTGACTGAATCATGTAAAAAGGAAAGCAATAGTTGTGAATTTGTGAGAAAAGTGGAAATGTAAGGTGGAAAAGATTACCATGGACAGTCATTCAATATTAAAATAGATATTCATTTTTATTGTATCCTTGAAATACAAAATTCACTTAAGATGTTAGATTACTAAAATAATGAAGTTTCAATTTTCTCGCTCAGAAATTCACAATATACCTTATTCGATCTAAGAGCCTTAATGATGGATATTAACTACTAAAGTAGAACCTAACCATTGTTCATCTATATACAAAATGTCAGTTTGCACAATTAAGAGCAATTTACAATCTTTTGAATGTCAGAAAGTTCAATAATGATGAAGTAAAAGATAATTTATAATTCTACAAGTGAAATGCACAGACCAGCAATTACTCATAAAAATAACAATGCCAAAATCAGTGACATGCAACAGGCTTAAAACCGTAAACTGAAGAACAACTCTTAAATGGTCTCATATTAGTAAATTAGGACATATTGCAGAGATGTGGAAGTCAAATTTGTGAACAGGTACACATAGAACAGTGTGGTTTTTGGAGAAATATAGCAGTTTAGTAAGTTTACAACAGGTTACAGCAGTATTCAGTGACAGCATGAAACCGGAGAACAAACTGTAAATTAAAATGATAATAGTAAAAAAAAAAATCACATTTTAGTATTCACATTAGTTCATGATAAATTCACTTTTCTTCTCACATGCTACACAGGGCCACGCTGACTTAGAAAACCTATTTTATATCAGAAAAAAATATATTTTTTCTTAACAGCAGAAGATAGTATCAGTATAGCCAATAGGCAGTGCCAGCTTATAGTCGAGGCCGAAGCTCTCTGACTTGTAAAACTGAGCAGTTGGCACACCGTTTCACTCCAGGACGAACAGAAGGAAGCCAGGACCACCCATTAGCCCTCCTGACTGGTCCTGTGTCAGTGGGGTTGGCTGGGGAAGGTGAGCAGGCACTGCTGGGCCTGTTGGGCAGCCCCCTTCTGCAGCGGAAAGGAGGGACAAGGCAGCAAAAAGTCCCAGCACCTCCCTCCACCCGAACGCTTGCCAACAGTACTATGGTGCCCAAGTGACCAACACTAAGAGCTCCTAGGTGATGATCAAAAACCATTTTGCTCCCTATGTCATGAAGCAAATGTGCAAAGCTGTCACAGGCAGAACGTTGTGGCCAGTTTGGCTCCAGCTGGGGCTTCGAGGGATGTGGCAGGCTCGCACCATTTAACTGCTCCAGCTTACTGGCCAGGAATACCATGGGTTTTCGCTCTCTGCTCTGTGGAGACCAGGTCATTCCTGGTCAGACCAGCTGCTTATTCTCACAGTCACTTGCATAATCACAGAGTATTTGGGAGAAGACCAACCAGGCCTAACGTTCCTCTTTCCTGCTCTAACACTCATGACTTTGAAGAGGGGGTGAAGCTTACCTTGACCACAGATGGGGCACACAAATGTATGCAGCCCCTGCCTTAGAGATGCAGAAGTCACATACCAGGAGCATGGGTCTACCAGGGACACAGTTCCAGGACATGCTGGGCAGGCCCTGCTTTGTCTTAAGTTTGATCCTTCTGGTTCCTGAGTTAAAAGAGCAACTGACTTTATCCCAGAAAAATGCTGGCCTCCTGTGTGGTGTGAGGTATGGTCTCCAACCCCCATGCAAAGCCTCTGAGCGCCTTCATGGAGCCTTAATTCGGCTCCTGGGAAAGACTATTTTTTATTTTTTATTTTTTTAAAGAAGGAAT
Source organism: Nettapus auritus (assembly GCA_011076525.1). Classification (NCBI taxonomy): domain Eukaryota; kingdom Metazoa; phylum Chordata; class Aves; order Anseriformes; family Anatidae; genus Nettapus; species Nettapus auritus. Next base: position 121,624,603 of record CM021766.1, read on the forward strand.
TAAGGCCTACGGACTTAATTTGCTAGTTTGGAAACAATCTAGATCTTCTTTTAATTTCATAACAGATACTGTACAAACTGATAAGCAATTAATCTGAAATTACTAATGATTTTAATGTACTTTTGGCACAGTCCTATTATGTCCTACTAAATTATGCAGCAGCCTGTGATATCCTCATCCAAAATCCTAAAAATAGAACACAATTATAAAAAAAAATCTTATGTTTAAAACAAATACCTACTGTTATTTTCGCAGTTGCTTCAGGTTTGTTTCAAAGTTGGATGCCAAAGAAAGATTTATCATCACTGTGGCATGAGACATTTTACAGCTTACACTTAAGCAATAATGTAGTATAGTCAACAGTATAATGATACCAGCATTTCCTCTGTCAATAAAACAGGCTCTAATGTCCAAACTGCATTGTGAGCTATGGCTGAGTACAGAATAGCTCCTACCGAGTAAGTACAGCAGTTAAGTAACTTGAGCACAGGAATCTCTCCATAAAAACAAATTTTATTCTGTGGCACAAAGTAATAATCAGCTTTTGCTCTTGATTAAATGTTGACGCAAAGTTAAGGCATTTAATCAACTGCAAAGCCCAGTTAATATAAGTGTACTCCAACACTGTAGATGCTATTGATATTATATATGATGAGAAAATGTTCATCCAATATATCTCACAAAAACACAATTTTCTCCTCAGAGGATTTGGAATGCAGCTGTGCCAATTTTGGAAAGACTTTCTACTAATGCTTATTTAGGTTATGTGCTTTACATGAATAACTAAACAGTCTCCTACACAAATAACAATAAATAATTCTAAACCTTAGTATGTATGTAGCAGTTTCCATCCATAAGCTATCAAGTGCTTAAGAGACAAGTCAAATTTCTGATTTTGGAAGACATGGAAGATTGAGGAACAGCAGATTGCAGCTCAGTATTCCCAAAATGAGCTAGTGGCTCTGATGCTCCACTCGGAAAAGACGAGAGACAAGTCAAGCTGAAGTTTTCAGAGCAATGTGTCTTTTGCACAAAGTAGAGTGTCAGGTGCTTTTTTTGGGCATCATACCTCTGACAGCACCAGAGCTGGACACCCCCAAAACACAGAAAAGCAGACAATGAAATACTGGGAAAAAAATAAATCTTTTAGTGATTTGCTCAGCAATCATTGAGAAATTTCTATAATGCTGCTGGGTACTCCAATTCCAGATCAGACAGCAGTTCATTCATCATCCGTAGGGCAAATCTGAACTCATGTCCAGACAGGGGTCACACCTCTGTGGTTGGTTAGCTATATAGAGAAATGCAAATCCTGGCAGAGAACAGATTAAGGGTTGGCTGCCCAAAATAACCTCTTGCAGTGATTACTCATCTTTCTTCCACTCTAAGTTCCATGAATGACGACGGGACACTTGGGCATATCAGGGGAAGTCTTTTTCATGTGTAATGTTATTTGTCAGCTGGCAGTGTGGGCAGAACTTATGCTGGCACATCGCAAACTGAGATTTTGTGGGGAACACAAAGCAAGGCCCACAGACATGGCTACTCTCCCATCACAATTACGATCTCATCAAACTGAGACAGCCATGGGAATCCTCCTCCATCTCCAAAGCGGTGCCTAGGAAGAGAGACAGGGTCTACAAATGTTACATCCCGTGCACCACGCACCAGGAAATTCATGTTTGAAACAGGATCTTGTCACCCAGTGAAACCCATATGCAGCCAACCTCTGTGGCTACCTGGGGTTTTAATGTGCTCAAGTTTTGGGCCCAAAGAGCCTGTTTTCCATCTTGTAGAGAGAAAATTCTGTTTCCAAACAGGGGTCACACTACTCTGCCTGTGCATAGGTTAGGCACATTAAAACACTATTAAAAAGTAGTTTTAGACACCACTCTTCTTGAAACCCTCTCATTATTTTGCCTTTCGGGAGCAACTAATAAACACAAGAAATTATGAAAATAAACACAGACACATGCTACTAGTAAAATGGTAAGACAAACAGAAGGTAATTTTTGAGATGATAGAATCATTTCAAACAGGCTCATATATTTTCTACCTGAAGAGTATACTGTTTTTTTGTTTGTTTGTTTGTTTTTGGCTCAAAGGTTTGATCCAAGGCCTACTGAAATCAACAGAACCTCTCCTCTAACATTAATCAACTGCAGAAAAAATCATAGACTTTAATTTCTTTGTATTGCACAAAAACAGAGCATTCACCCTTGCTTCACACCACTCATACCAATCAAGTTCATACCACTCAAGTCAGAGATGTGTTTCCAGTAAGATATTCTTGCAAGTTCTCCCCGTCTAACCCCCATCCAACCCATATAGCTTTCATTACATCTCCCAAGTAAGGAGTAAGACACTCAGGATCATAAAGGGAACAGGGTAAATAAAAAGTTAGAACCATTTTCCTCTAAACATCCTTTCACTATTTAGAATTAAGTTCCCCCTTTGTTGCTATTGTACTTCTACAAGCAAATGCAGTGATACTTCCAGATGGTGGGTTTGTCAGACCTCTCCATCTAACAAGGGGGAACCTCGTGACACAGCTATGGTAGGAGGCCTTTTGGCTCTAACAGTATGCTCACAGTGTATCTGGATTGTCAAGTTTCTGAGGAGTCTGAGGAATTCCCAATGTATGTCTGTTGAGCCCATTTCCCGAATAATGGCCTGGATTCAGCTTCATGTCATCCTCCCTCTAAAACCTACAAAACTCATGGCCAAGAGTATAGGGATCTTTCTCACACGGACTATTTACCCAGCCAAATACTCATCATCTCACCTCACGTCACTACTCACAGCTTGGGCAGGGTTGCTTGTTCCCATGTCCGACATCTACCTCTAGCCTAAGGGCCTTGCTCCTCAGAAAAAAAGTAAGGAGGAGGTGAAAACAGAGAAGGTAGAAGCAAACATTCCCAAGAATACAAAGTTGAGTGAGGAAACAGAGCAAACACTGAGATTAGTAGAAGACATACAGGCAGCCGCTCACTTTTTTAGGGACCTTAGCTTGTAACGAAAGGCAATATCAACGTCTGGCAGAAGGATACCAAGGCCCATACGACTGTTATCAAGTCTGACAGCTTTGCTTTCCATTAGTTCTACATCGAAATGAGCCAAAAGTAAGAAAAGAAACATCTTCATCTCATTCATCGCAAGGAACCTCCCTGGACACATGCTGATCCCAGAGCCAAAAGGCATTAGGAAATACTTCAGTTTTCTTCCTGCCTTGAAGAATGTGGTTTTCTTCTTGCCATTCTCTATGTAACGATCAAACTTATACTCCTGAAAATAAAAGAGAAAGAGAGTGAGAGAGAGAGCTAATGAAACAGTTACATGAGTTGCTTTGTTTGCATGGCAGCAGTACTTTTTAAACTCAGAAACCAGGATCAAGAGGAAGACAAGGAGTAGACAGCTTCTCCTTTATAGTTGGTTGCCTCAAATTTCCTTAGCTCACATTACCGTCCCTGTAAAGAATACTGCTGAAATCCACTTATTTAGCTGCTTTACATCAAGCTCCTTCAACTTCCATGTCTCATCCACTGAGTGTCTGGCCTCTATTGATTGTAGTTAGATTTTGACCGCTTTGTAGCAGAGACAATGAACCTTAGTGGAAGGACAATTTTCTTGTAAAGGATTATATGTGCTTGGTGTGGTACATACATCATGAATAAGGATATTCTGCCAAATTCTGCAAATGCCTATGAATAAATCAATGCATTGCACAGATCTTGTTTTTGCAAGATCAGAGCAAAATCCATCCTTCTTTTGCACCCAGTGGTGCAGATTATTCGAAAAGCAGACCTGACACTTTGCAGTCAATTTTCGCTTCAGCTGGAGATGGTTGCTGCGTAATTTGCCACATCTGACCTTCACATGGTTTACTCCAGAAGCTGCGTGCAAAGCAGGACAACTGCCAGTGATTGACCATTGTAACGAGAGTGTTTTCAGGTAAGGCTTGAGGCTGGGCTTGTAACTTACGTTCCATAAACTGAACATCTTTCCGACTACTTCCCAGCAGCAGGATCACTGCTTAAAGATAATTCATGTTTTTGAATGAAGGAGATCTGGCATCCTCACTCAGTCAACGGCAAATTAACCACTTACAAAATCCTCCTGCATGCTTTGAATAGAAATGACAGACACTTCTTGCTTATGGTCACTCATTAGCATTTGTCCTGCTTTGCATACATCTGCTATAGCAGCAGCCATTTGGAGCTGGCTGGGAACAAGTCAGTCAGACAGAAACCACCTCAACTGATTAAAAAAAAAAACAACACATCACAAAACAACACAATGATAAAATGCACTGATACTGATCTACCCATTAGGTTAAAGGCTCTGCAAACCACACACTGAATGTCTGGTTGTTGAGAGAAAAACAGTGGCAGGGGACCTGGCCTATGGGAAAGGGGAGAAGGGGAATGCGCACAGGAGGGGATACAACTTGGGGTGTTGAAGACCTGTTTCTCTAAATGGCAAGGGCCTGGATTTACCGCAAGGTTAAAAGCCATTATATATATATATATATATATATACTTTTTTTTTTTTTTTCCGATGAGAAATAACTATTTTCGGTCTTTTTGAATACTCCAGCCAAAAGGAACCTGCTTTATTATTATTATTATTGTTGTTGTTGTTTTTCTGGTTAAGTTACTGCTTCATTTGAAGAACAGTAACAAATGAAAGCCCTGAGTACCCCCCTCTTCCTTAAAACAGATTAACTTCCTGAAATGTAAAACCTGTTGATCTAAAAAACACTGCCAAATATGAACTGTAATAGCTTAAAAAGCAAAGCAAAGCAAAACAAACAAACATAAACCCACAAAAACAAATCTCTTCACTTCATTGGAATATGTCCACAAGGTGAACTCCTTGTGTCTGGAGCTGTTAGGAGCTATGGTATTGCACACATATACACATACTGGACCAAACAAAATCCCAAGAGCCATCTGAATGCTGTAGTTCATTTTAACAAAAAGAATAAATTGCTGTCTAAGGAACTGGAAAATCAGAAAACACATGTGAGACAGCAAACTCATGCTTGTGTTGTTGAATCCCCTAGTTTTGGATAGTTTCTTTGAGCCAACGAGCTAGATTTTAACAAAATACTTATTTTTGACAATGCAGGAGCTTTCAGCCATGCATGTGGCTTCCTTGGAAGGAAGAGGGTGGATCATGGTGAGGAAAGGGTGAAGAAACTGGAGATGAAGTTTAGTGTGGATGGCCTGTTCAGAGTATTACAAAAACTGAGGAATCTCCTGTGACTGGTGTGTCTCTCTCTGTCACATCTTGTATTTAGCTTTGTTGGGGAAGCCACCATGTAGGGTTTCCTGCAGGGTTTCCTCATATTTTATTCTATGGGATTTGCAGAGTTCAATTACTGAGCTCTGTAACTTAGCTGTGTTATGATTCAGAGGTTCATTTACCCACTTCCTAAAAATTGACTCATTTATTTAGGCTCTGAGTGAAGAAGGAGGTCAACAATATATGCTCACACTTATACAATATGGTGCCAAAGCAGAAGATAGCTTGAACTTAAATTTATGTATCCAGGAGAAAAGCATTGCTACAAAATTATCTCGTCAAGCTGCCTGTTTTCCCAGGAAAGTTTTCCCTAAATACATGACAAGCTCAAGACTGCACCTTTCAAAAAAAATCATTCTCCATCTCTATCTGATCTTCAGTAGTTATTGTTGAAAGCACACTGCATATTTTAAAAACCAAACAGAACAGTGATTTCCCCACTTTTCGAGAGGGCCCATGTGCTGAAATCAATGTACTGCAAAGTGTGGATTGCTCATTCACTATCAAAAAGATAAAATATATGAACTAAAGCTGTACTGTGAAAGCTGAGCAGAGCTGATACCAAGCAGATATATTCAAGCAATAGAAATATGGTAATGTATTCTGACAATTATTGAATAAGGGAGGGGCTCAGCTACCGCTCTGATGCTTTGGTCTAGGACCTAAACAAACAGATGGACTTCTGACAAATCAATAATGTTCTCCAAAATAAAGTGTTAAGAATAAAATGAGAAAAAGCTTATTTGTTAGTTGTGGCTTATAAGGATAAAAATACTAATTAACTATTGCCAATATATTATTTTTTTAAAACACTGATTTTCTCAGCAGCCTTTGTCTTTATTTTTGGGTGGGTACAGACAGCAGGGCCCTACTGGACGTAATTTCCATTTTTGTGGCCCTTGTGTTCATACCTGTAACTATACCCTACTCCTGCTAGCTCCAACACACTCCATACCTTCTCTCACTGTCTCTGCACAGCAAAAAGTTGTCCTGCACAAACAAATAATCTGAATATCACCCTTCCTCTGCAACCCCACATTCACATCTTTATCCCCAAGTTCCCAAAAGGGAGAGCTTCAGGGAGCTCTTGAACATGGGGTTTCTACAACCATTTAACGACCTCCCATGTACCTCCCAAAGCTGAACTGTGGTCTGAAATGCATCTTTGGCTCAAATACCAAGGCTGGAAATCGGCATGGCAGGGAGACAGCTGTTTGCCTAGGAAAAGGGGGATGAGGAATGATTCATGTGTAACTGCTACTTCTCTGGATAAGGAGGCATTTAATGGACTCAGCTTATACACAGCTTCACCTCCTGTGTATACACAGCTTCACCACCCTGGACCAGGGACAAGAACCTGGTGGAAAAACCTACCGGAGACCAGGACTATTCAATTTGCATGCAGGTGGTGAACTTCTTAAGCCGTATTAAGGCTGAGGCAGGGTGGATTAATTTCGAGTCTTTGATATTCATTAACTCGAGCGTCAGAGAAAAATACAAGGAGATGACACAATTACCCTCGGAGCTTCACTGTGGAACAACAGCTTTGCAGTTTCAAGTTCACAACACTATACTAATTGATCAAGAAGGGGTGAATCCCTATGAAGAGAGGTGAAAAAGCATAAGGCTCAAGTAAGACACTGCTATTATAGGGCTTCAGAGAGTCAATGATGCTTTGGGGGCACTTAGCTAAATGGCCCACATTATTTGCTATTTAAACCACCTTCTATTATTCAGCCCTCCTTGGGTATCAAATGATCCACTGCCAAACAAAACCCATACTTAGCCTAAGTTTATGGTAGTCAATGTGCAATTGTCAATTCCTTTGAAAGCAGTAGTAGTCAGTCTCATCACCATATTTCTCTCTTCAGGCCATGAATCCTTTGACCTATAGGGCCCTCAAAAATACATCTGAAAGTCGAAGATTTGTTCCACAAGAAGGAACAGCAGGAAAAAAAAAAAAAAAAAAAAAAAAAAAAAACTATCACAAAAGGCCTGGCTGCTGCAATGTGCCTGAAGTAGGAAGAGTAGCACCAGCTGAGTGTTTACCTTAGGATCTTCATAGACCTCAGGGTCCATGTGCAAAATCTGAGGGTAAAGGGCTATCCAGTCTCCTTTCCTCAGACTGACTTCCTGATCCCCTTCAAGCTTGAGGACAAAATCCTCCTGGCTGATGCGAATGTTCATGGAAGACGAGCACATCCGTAAACTCTCGTTTAAGGCGCTTTCTGCGATTAAACAAAAACGGAGGGGGGGAAGCATCAGAAATATGGGAGATGACTGCAAGTTATACATGGCTGCAGCTGCTGCATCTCGACAGGTTTAGTAGGGCAGGCTGAAGGAAAAAAAGAAAAGGAAAACAAAACATAAACCAGACACCACGAGGAGGTACTAAACAGTCCCGCAGGGTGGGGGCCGCTGCTCTGAGCACTGCGATGTGATTCTCGCTGATAGTTCTGGGAAATCGTGTCGTCTGGAGGCAGCCCTGGATTTTGGGTGGAAAGTCATTATTCAGGCATCACGTTGAAAACAACGCAATCAGAAAACACAAATGCTTTATGCATTTACATATATTTTGGAGATTGCAAGCAAATACCACTGAAAGCATCCACGGAGCTATTCCGCTTGCCTTTCAAAAGCTGTTGGATGTAGCGTCAGGACTACACGTTAGAACAAACATTTCACTTGTTAATTCCGCAGTCAGCCTGAGGATTTTTAAATTTATTTTGTTTTCAATGAGCTACGTTGCCAAACGATAATGTCTATTATGGTCCAAGTGAATGAAAACAATTCATTATTTGCCTGGTAGATTTAAGAGAGAAAGACACTTTTAACTGGCAAAGAGAAAACAAAATGTAGTCCTTTCAGTACTAGGGGAAGCATGATTTTTTCTCCACCATCACATCCTGGAAGGCTCCAGAAGCTGAATGTCCTTGCTTTCCCAGTGGCCTTCACCTTTTGCTCCTAGCACGACAGATTTTATGGCTAATTTCCGGCAATTTATCCTGGCAGTTTGAGGAGGAATTCCTTTGGGAATAATATGCATAATTTGCATAAATCATTCTGATAGCATGTATATCAGCATCTAGCTCCTGTCTAGGGCTGCATCTCTCACTTTGTAATCAAAACTGACTATTTTTCCACCAGCCTGTATGGGTGCTGTTATATGTGGCTTGATTCCTTCTAATCGCCAGTGTGAAAAATAGCCTAAAATCGGGTTTTGCTTTCACATAATAATCCATTTGTGCTTGTATTTATGTTTTGCAATACCAAATAAGCCTGCTCTAAGCGTTCACCGAAGCACTGTAACTACTGCACCCAAAAGGTTGGTTTATTAGAGACAGTAGCTACCCAGTGTAGATGCATCTGAAAAAAATAATAACAACCGCTCTTTCACAAAATATTAAATCTGGTGCAGCATGCATAGCAAATAAAGTGGCCCTGGATGCTTTCTTGCAGGAGGTTTTTCCTTAAGCATGCATTTGTCTAAAGAAATGAGGCTGCGGTCAGCTCTGTGTGGCCAGCGCCGTGATTCAATGTGACGTACAGTGAGTCTGTGCATATTCTTTTGGACTGCCTTCGTTACTATAATCAGGCAGAGTCAAATCGGCTTGTTGGTGACGAAGCCAGAGAAGAACCCTGGTTCCAGAATATGGCCTCTACTGCGGATAGCCACAAGGCACCTGACACGATAGATTTCAACTGGCAGTGCTCTGGCAACAAAACTTTGTGTGGTACAAAGGGAGGGTCCAGCCTCCGCTCGCAGACTGCCCCCAGCCTCCGAAAAACAAAGCCCCTAACTCCACGCCAGTCCCTGGGTTGGGAACGGTGGTGATGTACACGCAGCACCATTCACCTAAGAAATCAAATCGGGTGGGGGCTGGGGAGAGCAAAAAAGGCAAAATAATTACTAAAACGCTGCTGTGCAGTAGCGGGCGTGCATTTAGTTGGACGAGTGATGCGGTCACATTGTATTGGGGGCCATCCTCCCGGGGCGTGTGGCGGTCGGTGCCCGCTGCCGGATCGCAGCTGACAATTGGGCAGCGTATCTTATGCAGAAGTTAATCACAATAATGGAGCACAAAGTGTGGCTTAGCGGTCAGATCGTAAATGACAAATCTGCTTTACCTTCCAGTACCAGCTATGTGTGGAAGGCGAGCTTGGCTCTAGCTCTGAGCGATCATGCCGATAATCATTAGATGACAAAAGTAATGAGTCACATTATGATCAACAAAGGAGGATGGAGCTTATACGGGTTTGCAGGCTAGCATTAAAAAAATAGACAGTCAGCCTTCCCCAAATGCCCGGGCTATATGTTGGGAGGAATGACAACTGCACAATAACGCTGCAGCCTTTGCTTGCAGTTGTCATAGTTCAGCAGACACCAGCCATTGCTGCTGACAGACCAGCTGGGTAGCTTGGGAGGCCTTCCATTCTGCACCATGAGGTACAGTAAATTATCCAGCACGGTAGAGCAACATCTGTTTCTGTGCTTGTGCCGAACAAACAAGGCAATTTAAAGCATACCAAGGGATAACCAAGCAGCAAATGAACATGACCCTCATTTTTTTCCCCCTTCTTACACACACGAGATGCTAAACTTCGCTGTATGAGCGCCACATAAAGAAGCCAGGCTGTTGTTTGATAAGGTGTTGTCAGAGAGATTTTACATATTTTCTAGAGAGAGAGAGAGAGAGAAGTATCTCATAGTATTGTTATTCTTAGAATCCTCCCACTTCTCTCTTAATTTCTCTTATACTAAAGCTAGCACTCAGCCTCCGATTCATTCTAGATTTTTTAAAAAAACTGTTTCAATATACTTATAAATATTCAGTCTTTAAACCCTAATTTGCTATACTTAGTTCACATGCCTTCAAGCATTTGTCTTCCAATTTCCACTGAATAAATGCGTACTAATGAGAAATAGAGCAAGCTGCTGAGGCAAAGCTGGGTGACTTGAGCCTGGCCTGCCACCAGCTTGTGATAGGCAGGCAAATTGAGTTAAAATGAAAAGTCTTGTCAGCTGAAATACAACATGGTAGCCAAACAGCAAGCTGTCAATCATCCAGCCAAAACAAGGGACTGCAGGTAATAAAAGGTCATTGTGAATCGTAAGTGCATTTGGCTTTCATAGGCAAGTTAATTTTAATTAAACATGATCTTGATCTGTAAATGTTTTATAAAACTTATTGTGCATAATGGATTGTTAATTTTGCACTAGGAGATAGCAGGTAATAGGGTACCATCATTATTACAGTGTATTGTAGGAAAATAGCTATCGGTATGCAAATATTTGGAGGGGTCACATACTGACATGCACCGAGGTGTGCCAACACAAATGACAATGGGAAACAAGTACATTTGCAACTTAGGAAGAACTACATGGTACTGCCCAGCCCATTCCAGGAAAATATATTCGTTTATCTCAATCCAACCAGCAATTTTAACACTTACCACTTGTGTTACAATTGCATACTCTGCATTATCTGTTTTTGGATTCCTACCCTTTTGTATATACGAAACAAATTTTCAAGCTGTGCTCTTTTTGCAGGAAATATCTGGGATTCAGCAATGACCTGGGGCAAGAATATTTCACCAGATAAATGAATGGACTAATATTAAACAAACGAACTGACTGAACATGCCTAGCATTAAACATGAACCAAGTATATTTCTGTGCTACCCTTTGCATTTCCAGTGTAGCCATAAAATCTGACAGACCGTTCTCATGTATCGTTTACCGTATTAGAGCTCCATTGTGACTCATAATGACTAATAATGTATGTTACTCTGTAAGCGCACACAACTACGCGTGTTTCGGTTGCTGGAAAATTCTTAGCTAGACGATACAGTGTGCTGCCCCAGAAATGCCATACGAAAAAATAATCAGGGCCACAATTTCTGACAAGAGCTGGTTTTGCTGTGGGTTGAAAGTTCTTTTTTTTTTTTTTTTTTTTTTTTTAAATCAATCACATACCTGTATATTGAATTTAGAAGTAAATCAGGACATGTCATTCCTTAGACACAAGGAATATGGCCATAACAACAACATTGCCTCTGAGACAGGCTTTTTAGCAATTCTTGCTTGCTCTCCATAGCATGATGAATCCAAAAAAAGGCTCTTGTTACAGTAGGCCAAAAAGAGGACGGAGAATCAGAGCACTTAAAACAGGAGAAGGAGATGACAAGGTGATAAATACACAAGAATCCCACCTGGCTGCCTTACTTGGGAGCAGGGACATGAATTCCTGGCTTTCTGTGCTCTGTGTTGGTATGGGGGAGAGGGAGGAAGAAGGAAAAGCTCCTTCTCAGATGCCATGGTCAGAAAGGTGTAAGTGCAGAGGCAGAGCTGGCCCACAGCGTGCTTTCCCCGCACAGTTGCCAGTGCAGACTGGGAACTTTCGGTGCACAAGTAATGAAAATTTGGACCTTTGTCCTTCCTATACATTTACTAAGAAAACATCTCTTTCCATTCTCCACTGAAGCATGAATTTAATTCTCTTATAGTACAGTTTTTGCCTTTCTATATTATTATTTTATGGGACAGTATCCAGCCCTTTATGACTTAAGTGCCAGAAGAATTGAAATCCAGCTTCTGTTCATACCACATTACTTTTAACGCGATTATAAAATTTAACAAAAGTGTTACAAGACTACTACAAAGTAGGATGTGGCACTTTCCTCTCAACATGTAAATCAAATGTTACCAAGGTGCTTGACAATTTCTAGGAGCAGCGGGGGGATGACACAGTTGATGTTGTAAAGTGTTCACTCCATTTTGCACCAGCTGGTTTTAGTGAGGAACGTGCTTTATTTTTCTTATTCTTGCACTTCTGGGGTGCTTGTATTTTTCCCTTGCCATTCCCATCTCTGTCTCCAAACAGAACATAAATTCTCTCTTGATCTTCTTGATGCTTGGCAACTTTCCTTTTCTATTATTTGTTGGTGGATACTAACTCTGATGTGAAGCAATTTTACTTGTGTTCTTTAAAGTATATAAATTGCTTAGAATGTCATGTTATCCTGATATCAAAAGCCTGCTCCATCACTTGGAGATAAATCTGCACCAAAACAGCTGTGACTCCAGATGAAATTGTCTTACTAGACTCACAGTATATATGATTAACTAATGCTTTAATACAAAGTAGCTGAATCAAACTCAATTTTATATTTGTGCTATGAGAGACAACTCAAATTGTACCACAGGTTCTTGATGCATACCATACAAGATGGCCCTGGAGAATGCCAACCCCCACTTACATGCACCCCAGGAGCAGTGACTGTGCTGCTCCACCACACTGTCTTGATATCCTTCCTTTTAGAGCAGACCATCAGGTCAGGACACCAGCTACCAAACCCCACAGACATGAGCTCAGCTTTAACAGGGGACTGGCATCAATACCTAATGTGAAAGTAATATCGATCCTTTATGCTTTTTTTTACAGCTGTTGTTGTCTATCCTGATACCACTATCTACAGAGATTTTCAGATGCTTCAAGGCTAGGTTCCTCCTTGCTCTACATACCTATGAATGTTTCCCTCTCTCCTCCCTTGGGCTAATTTCAGCAATAATCTTGTAAGTGCCTGTGTACTTGCTGTGCTTGTGCACTGGCAAGTGAAATGAAGCCATCAGCTGATGCCCTGATGGCCCATCCAGCTCCAGAATACAACTTCTAATGGTGGCCTCCCTCTGAGCCACTGGTTTCGAACTGGAAGACCTGTATCTCCCTTACAGCTCTCTGTTTTGAATCAAGGTACTTCTTTCAGTACTGGAAACGCCATTTCTCATCTGTAAAACTCTTACGTTTAGTTCAGAGGCACAGCTATGCTGAAGCCCGCCTCAGAAGTCTTTTTATTGTGGTAAAGAGAGAAAAAGAAAGAAACCGCTTGTGAAAAAAAAAAATACATTTGCAGTTTAAATACATTATCCTACTTTAATTTCAGAAATGGGTCTTTCTTGGCAGTACCATACCAAAGTATTTGAAATGCATTAACACTTCGGCAGATGCTCAGAATCAAACAACTTAATAGGCATCAACTTTTTTCAAATAATTGCAAAGCTTCGATTTAGCCTTTTGCATACCTTGCATAGTTAATTACCTAGACTTTAATGTTTACATGCAATGAGAGTATCTACAGCTATAAACTACATAATTTATAATTGATGTAAATGGGTGTTATTATGTCAATTAGGCAGCTGTGTCCTCCACCTTCTCAGTAAACAGAAATGAGTGATAAACCGAGTTTGCAGGGAGAGACCCTCTTCCCTTTCTAACAGATAAAAATAAATTACCCAGGTAGACCAGGTTGTCCAATTGTTCTCTGGTGAGGTGGATGTTATACGTGGGCCCTCTCTTCTGACCTGTTGACTGCAGCAAATGGTCAATCTCGTCACGCACCGCTGCAAGAGCTTCTGGGTGCCGCAGCAGATAATACATGGCCCAGAATGTAGCTGGAATCGTGTTTCCCACAGAGGCCCACAGGAAGGCAAAATGATGTGCTGGGAGAAAATAAGTGAAAAGGAAGATTAATAGCGTTTATTACACTGATTAGATTTGCAGTGTGCTAATTAAAAGATGTTAGGACACAGACCCAGCCAAGGATCAGTGAATGCTAATGAGGACCAATAGGCTTCTGAAGTCTAATTTTCTGCTTAATGAGAATAGTTTGAAATGTAATGTCGGGGGGGGGGGGGGAATAAGGGGAGTAAATGCAGCTCAGTTATAATCTTTCTCATTATCACCATTAAGTATCTTGTTTTACCACCTCAGCACAAAAAAAAAAAAAAAAATCAATTATCATAGAGGGTTGTTTCAGAGTAAAACATTTTATCATTAGCCAATTAGAAAGAACATAAAAAAATTTCAAGGTCGCCATTTTGCCTTTTTATTTCAAAGGTCTATAGTAAATTATTTTATTTTAGACAAGCAATCATTCATAAGTTTCCTACCTGCTTTGTCATAATCTCCAAGCAGCTCATATTTCTCAAATATATCTTGTCTGGCTTGGACCACTTTTGACCCTCCCAGCCATTTTGTCATGTTCTGAAGTAAAAAATGATGTATAAGCTCCTTTCGAACCTTCTTGGTAGCTCCTAGCAACTCAATTGGTATGTTTGCAGCTAAATAGGGAAAGCTGGCATCAAACTTGATAAATTTGTCTCTGATTTCACTAATAACTTTGTGGCCATCTGCAGCAGGAACTCTTCCATATAGTGTTACAAAACTGGCTTCAAACATTACAGAGCAGCAGAATTTGTACATTTTTTCTGTTTCCCAATCTGTTGCTTGCGAGCATTTCCATTCAAATATATCCTGGAGATTTTTCATCATGTGGTCAGAAATTATGTCCAAAGGCTTGCCTTGTAGATACTGGTAGATTCTGTGCAGGTTTTCCTTGAGATCAGGGAATTTTGCTTTCGACAAGGCTGGGTAGTCAAAAGTTTTGGAAGCCATCTTATTAGCAAATTCATGGAACTCAAGTTGCTTGCTATTTCGGATGACGTAAACATATTGAAACGGGTCCATGATAAAGGTAATATATCTGCCTGAATAGAAGAAAAGAATAAAGACACATGGGCTTTTATAATCTGGTGATGCTTTCAGAAGTAGTAACTGAAAATAAGCACCGCCAATGTCTGGAAGAAGAGGACAAAGAAAATTCCCAAACCAAAAGTCTGTGAAGAGATCTGCAAAGCAAAAAAGGAAGATAAATTGTATTTAGCTTTAGAAAAGAAAGAATACTGATTCTCTTTGTCAGGATGCAGATTTCACCAGTGTATACTCTTGCAGCACTTCTAAAATCAGCACAAAGCCATTTTGATGCAGACTGATGTACTGGTTTTGGCAACAGTAGGGTGCAACCTGTAACTGTGGCACTCTGGAACAAGTAATTTACTACACTGCTATAATTCATGAAATACATAGAGTCAGAGCAGCATTTAAAAATTATATATATATTTTTAATAGCAGAAAGGGAGAAACACATTTCACCTGAATGGAGGAAGTGGATGAGGGGGGCTGGAGTAGAAAATGTGTTACCTAGGCAGCTTTTCTTCAAGGAGATGACACCAAGACTCAAAATCTGCTGGTTACAGCCTTAACTGCACACTGCCAAACCCCAATATTTAAAGCCCCATCTTTTTTTTTTTTTTTTTTTTTTTTTTCCCCCTCTGAAGTTTTGTCTAACTTTTTGTTAAGAATTTGTTTAGTACCAATAAAATGACCACAACAGGATTTGGTTTTGAAGCTCTAGCTTACAGTAAAAGAGGCTCTCATTCTTAAAATGGTTGCTATTTTGGGGCACAAACTGTCCTGGCTTTATAAGACATTGTGTCAGAGTGCACGGACAACTTTCTGTCTTCCTGAGGTATTAAGGAGAGACCACAGCAGGACCTCCAGTTGTACTAAGGTACAGAATTGCAGCTTTTGACATCTTTTTGAAGTTGTCTATGCCAGAAAAAAATCTGAAATTTTCCCCCAAGTATAAAGTCAACTAATAAATAAGAGTATTTTGGTGAACTGTCATGAATCAAAATGCTAATACTCCCAAAGCCCAATTAAATCTTAACTCTTTATGGATGATTCCCATGTTAAGTCTAAATTTAGAACTCCTGATTCTTAGCTTGTAGGGACAGGTGCATTAGGGAAAAAATTACCCATTAAAATGTACACATTCTCTGTGAAATATCCTATCCATAAACCCAGAAAATATCAAAGCTTACCATACTTATAGTCTAATTCTCTCTCACTAAAGGGACAAATCTCCTTTGATTTTAATGGGAACACTACATACTTGACTGAGGACCAAATTTGGCTCTGTGACAGATGTCCTGAGATAGTCACTACACTAAAAATGTCAACAAGTATCCATGGTTACCATATAGGGATATTTGAATTATCATAGTTATTCTGTATCCTGACTTGTATATACACACACTGCTCTGTGGTAAAGACGGGTGTGTTCTGGACTTTCTTTGCATGTAATTTTCATCCCGTTTACATCCACTGCAATCCCAGTGAAACAGTGAGGAAAGACAAGGGATAAATTGAGAATTTGACCCCCATTTTTGTCAACAGTGTGAAGGTTTTTGAGGCACTTGTAGTTTGCCAGCTTGACAAAAGGATCTTCAGTTCCCAGTCCTCTTCCCTGACCATTTCTTCCTTCCCAAACTGCCCCAACCTCTGCAGGACCTCCTCATGTCTTTGTTCAGCTTTAGAGCTGCTTTCTTTGCACTCCTCTTGCTCCAGCTTTCACACACTTGCATGCTCTTATTGAGGCCACCATCTTTGTGATCAAACCTTGGAAAGAATGCCCATTGGAGTGATTTTTAATAAATAAACTTGGAGTGTTATTAACCCTAAAGACGAAAGCTGGCTTCCTAACTTTGCATTTACAGGGTAAACAATTTAAGTTAAGATTTTTAATTAATATTAATTTAAACCATCTGTCCACCATCTGCTTATTTCTGATGCAAAATATGAGTTTCTTTGTGATCTTTAATCAGACACTTAGCAAACGCACATCAATTCTTATTATTTTTAAGTAAGAAAAGATTTTCAGCAAATGGGTTTTCAGACAAACAAACAATTTTAGCAATAATTTTAAATCAAAAGTCTCTCAACACTAGCACACTTTGGAAGAGAAAATCTCTAACAAACAGAACATCATGGATCCTGATTTTTATTATTCTCATCAGGTTCCTGGTAGCAAAAAGTAAGTATGTACCAAAATACCCATTTTGTAGAATTCAGTTCAGGCTCCAGACCATTCCCCTGCAAGTTAACAATACGTATAAACACATGAAAAAAATACTTTTGTTACTGTATTTATTAAATCTCTAGCCAGAAAAGTTGAACCCCCAAATAACAAAGGCAGCTTGTCTATGTACCTCACAGAGGATCTAATTTTAGATCATTAGAAAAAGACTAAAATCTAAAGACTAAAATCTGCAGTTATAAAGTTATTGCTGTAAGAGTGGGTATGGGAGCCTTTAGCAACTACAATCATTTTTGCACACAGATGCAGCCACACAGGTTTACAACAGTGCCTTCCATCCAGCAACAGACCGAAAATTAGAATGTCATGCCCCAACATCTCCCCCACCCTAAGCACCCTTTGAGAACATAAGAGCAAACACTCAAACCTTAACGAACATTCTGACCTCAAGGTATGACTTCAAAGTTTTTTGTCAATATTGCAATTAATTTCACCTTTCAAATCATTTCATTGTTTTTGTTGAAGTCTCTTCCCACTTACTGTCCCTGCTGGTGTTTGATACCAACCAGTGGAAACCTTTCCTCAAGTTTCCACTTACTATACAGTATTTTAAAACGCAGTGCCTCCCTCCCCTCCCATGCCTCTCTGTTGCAGCTAATGCCAAGAATTACCTCTCGTCTTTTCTAAAACAGTACCAAAATATTGATTCTTCTGAGTTTCCATCAGAGTATTGGCAAAGGTAAATGTCAGATCAACCAAAAGTGGAGGAATGCCACATGCTTTCCAAATCAGGAAGTTTTAACTATTTGATGTATTTATACAGAAACCACTGAAAGCACAATGCCTTTCCTTGTTAGAATGCAAAAAAAAATCAATTTAACACACATACACACAAAACCAAACCAAAACAAAAAACCCAAGTCATACAGAAATGTCACACTCTGAATCCCAATAAAGTCACTTGGCTTTTTTATTTAGTACAATAGAAACAAGTCAAAATAATAAATATACACTTGTTTCTCTAAAAAGCTGAGATTTTTTTTTTTTTTTTTTTTTAATATGGATACAGAGAATTTATATTCCTTGTCCAATCCTTCAGTTTGCACTGCAACCGTGCTGCAAATAGCTTGGTTATCTCCTTGTAGTTTACACAGTCTCCTAGAAAAATAAGATTGATGTGGAAAATATGAAAATTGTCAACTTTGGTAAATCTGAGCACAGAAGCCAGTATTCGTATGATAGTTAAGAAATTACTCTAATAATGCATTCTGGAGCTTTTTAATGCTAATGATGAAAGACAAGCATTTCATATGACATATAATGATGGATGTTATTTCAGTAATGCTTGCAGCAGACTTCAGCTTTGTAAGAGGCTCATGGAAATTACCTTTTGCCTAAGACAGAAAAATGTGGTATGTTACTGTAGGTGTGTCATGATTTAAAAGAAAAGAATGACTTATTAGCAGAATTATAAAAGGCCAAATGTGCTTAGCAAAAACACCAAAAGACAGATTATCAAAATTTGAATTAGTCTCATAGACAGTGTTGCAATGCTCAGTATCATTCCTAATAATGTATCATCAAAAGCAGATGAAGTTTAATCCCAAGAAACTGTGAGAAAACTGCTTCAAGTTCTTTATGTTCTTACCTAGCTGTCTGCCTACCCGGCTGATCCTTAGCAAGCAGAAAGCTTGGGCTGGGATGTAGTGTCATTTAAAAACAACAGACTCAGTATCTCTCTCTCTCTCTCTCCCTCTTCCTTTCCTTCTTCTTTTCTTTTTTCTGTCTCTCTCTTTCTTTTTTGAAGACTATCGCATTTACGTAATCGCCCTCTTATTAGGAAGATTCTGCTGAACTGCTGACAATGATGTACAGTAGTGCTTCGCCGGTATGACGTTTGGGGAAAACGATTCTGCTGCACCACCACACAAAACCAATTAGAGAACTATTTTCTGCGACAGGTCAGGAATTTACATTGTTTCTCATAGAAAGATGTGCTTTTTAATTTCTTTATTAAGATGACATCCATGTCCCTTGCGACTTTTAGGGATGACAATCATTTGCTCATCACATGGGAAAGTACAATCAGCGAAATCGCATTACCGGTACGGGGCAATGCCAGAAACTCCAAGCATCGTTCCACATTTTCCAAATGAACTAGTTTGAGAACCAATAATTAGAACAATACATATTGATAGGATTTGTTGACAGAACCTGTAGTCACTCACCAGGGGGCTAAAGTAATGATAGTACATATACAGCCGGCTATGTTATGTTTGCTGAACATACAAACATCATCTTTGTCAAATCACTGAGACACACAGAAAGCCTGCATGACTCGGAATCAGGACAGGATATGAGCTACCAACTAGCTTCATCTTCTTTTTCGAGTTGTGGCTGACAAGTTGTTTCTCAGTGAAGACTTGATGGTCAGTATGTTTATACTGAAAAAGGAGAACTCGAGGTAGTATCTCCAATACAACAAACTCACAAAACCAAAGATTTCCTTGTGTAAAGCTGAAACAATATCCGTAACTCACTCTATTTACCTTAACCTGTATACATGAAAGCTTTCTCAAAATACCTAAACACAGGGAGATGAGTTGAAATGGAATTCTGTTTATTATGCAGACAGAAATTAATTAAACTAAATTACACTCACAGATTGTTTAAAGACACAAATCTCTAAATACAGTCTTATATAAAACAATAAAAAGGGGAAAGAGAAATAACTATTTTGTTAAACAAATTAAGGATTCTGAAGTATGATTGTATCTGCTTTCATGAATGCACTATGGTCTTTGAATTATTATTATTAATTTTACTCACAAGAAGCCATTACTGTACTCACTCATTCTCTTGTGAGTATACATTAACAATAAAAAAGACTATTTCAAATAAAGTTAGAGCTGCAGATGTGTTAAACTCACTTCAAGATGAAACACACCAATTTCCAAAGGAATAATAATAAAAAAGGAATGAATAATAATAAAAAATACATTTAATAGCAGTAGAATGCTTTTCCAAAGGACAACATAATATATTTGGTAACAGGAAGAAAATAATTGTTAATTAAACATACTGCTTGCAATTTAATTAATAGACTTTTGAAGAAAAAAATATTTGTATTGCAAAACATTATTTATATGGAAAAATAAAGCTAAAATCACTGCCACAAAATTAACAAGCAAACTTTACATTTTACATTTTTATTTGAAACGCTCTAAAAATACAGGAATAGCTAAAAATGAGGTAGGCTTAACTGTAAAGTAATAATTGATGCAACTACAAAATTCATCATTTGAACAAAGGTATCAGCATGTAGAGGGGCAAAAGATCCATAACACCTACCTACTAATAAGAGTTTGTCTTTTTCTGAACAAAGGAAAATACTTGACCTTAAAATTATTTTAGTAAAAAGTATATATATATATATATATATACACACATATATATGTAAATTTATATGTTTAGGTTTCATTCAAGATTCCAGTTTCATTCTGCGCCTTTCTGGTACATTTAAGTGTATATGTGAAATCACTCAAATGTTTGTATTTGAGCTAGCATAGTAAAACAGCTATAAATACAGAAAGCAGCAAGGTTATATCATACTTTATTATATTGTTATTTTCAGCAAGCATGATCAGAGTAAGAGACTGGCAACAGGAAGTTTCTGTGTTCCAGTCCTGATTGTATCACTGAGTCAATGTGTCATTCATTCCCTTGTGTTCCTGTCAACCAGTTGTAAAATGTGTGAGAACATATTCTGCACTTTTTTTCTTAAGTGTTTTCTAAATTTAATCTGATATTTTTCTGTGCAGTGTCAAGATGATGTTAGTTCTCCCTTCCTTAGGAAACAAAAAAAAAACCAAAAAAAACCAATACACATTTATATGTGTTGGGAAAATCTATGTTCATACATTTCTCGTCTAAAAATTCTGTCGATATGCATATATACCTATAGCTGTATATAAATACACATAACCGTAACTAAATCTTGCAGATACATATTATTTATATGAAACATTTGAATTTAATGTATTGTGTCCTATGGCATGCAGAAATGTTTTTGGTTAAGTAAGATTCTAAATTAAACATCTGAATTAATATTTAACTTCACTGATGGAAAAATCAAGAGGAGTACTAAAATACTGCTCACCAGCAATATGTACAGTGAAAATATCTCCAAGTTTCTTTTGCTGATCCAGTAAGAATTTGTAAGCATCTTTTCTAAAAATCAAAGCCTTCCCAAGGTAAGGAATCCAGCCATTTATTAGTGGGGGCTCTCCAGTCTTCCTGTTAAAAACATAAAAAATAAATAAATCAGGAATTAGCTTTGGCATGAGAGCAACTAATCTTTATATTTATTTATATATTACACTTAGACCTACCATCTATGCATATAATTCTTACAATGTATAATATGCTGTACAGAAAGTTCTTCAGATATGACGGCAGGTTAAATCTAATCACACCTCTGAGCACAGAAGGCTCTGTGTGGTGATTATGAAAAATAAGAGGGGGAAATTGAGATGCATTTAACTACAGGTCGTCCAGTTATTACCATAAAGTTATGAACACAGAAAAATTACATTCTGCAGAAAATCTCACAGCGAAGAGTCCTCTCGTTTTCAATATTTTGCATGTCAAAGGAAGATGTATCAGAAGGCAATTATGACAGATTTAGGTAAATAGGACGCCGACATACCACACTAAACGATTAGCTTTACAGATAAGGTTTTAAGAATTTCCATTTACCAGCACAAAAAACAGCTACCATTCTAACTAAATACCTTTAACATAAAGAATAATAATAGAGGTCGAACATTTACCATAATAAATCTTAGTCTTCGTATGTTTATAGTCTGCTAAGCCAGAAATATGTATGAACAGTTTAAGATGAAATTGTAGATAATATTTGTAACCCAGTCTGAAAAAGCAGCCATGGTGTGTTAGTTATGTTTGAGGAATAGTATAAAATATCTTTCAAGATTCTAGCACGTTACATATTTCTTTACAAAGGAAAAAAGGTCCTATTCCTGTCCTTTTCACCTGTCCTATTCCTAACTGCAAGTTAACGTCTTTCCTTCGTGCTGGTCTTCAGTTGCTTGAATCTGATTTACAACAAAGAAACATAAAGCATGCTTGCTCTGGAAAGGATTAAAACAAATATTCACGAACAACTCTACATCCCATCTGTGAAGGTGACTTATACTACATGCAGAACAACTCATTCTGATTAAACACAAGATATTTACTAGCTCGGATCTAATCAAAGATCAAGGGATCACAAGCTTTACTACTATCATACACAGCATGGATTTTTATGTAGCTGGATTAACCCTATCATAGGCACATTCCTCCTTGAACTGCTCAAACAGAAATTTTAAAAAATATAACAAAAAGGTATGATATGATGAATTTATTATTTTTTATTTTTTCTAATTAAAACTTTCTGGGGGAGGAAATTATAAGCCAGTGATTTGCTCTCTTACTGCAAAAAAAGTTGGTATAAATTTAGTTTAAAGATTAACAGATGTGGCCAAATCAAGTTGCACATCTTGAGATCCTTCTATTTAACTGTCCACTAATTACAAATGTTGGTTTTCAAGAAAATCATTTTGTTAACTGGAAAATAAACATAGCAAACATTCTAGTAAAAATTAGAAAATTTCACAGCCTATGTGTTTGCATGGGCTTTTTTGGTTCTTTGGGGTTTGACGGTTTGCGGTTTTTGTTTGTTTGCTTTGTGGTGATTTCTTGATTGTGTGGAAGGTGCATGTTGCATAAGCCAACATGACATGTGTCCTCCATGGGCAAGTAACACCATTATTTACTTGTGTGGTGCAGCAAACTTGGTACTGGTTAATTCTGTGTTAGGTGAACACAAGACAAGAACTAATCTGAGATTACACGAGAGAGATCACCAGCCCTGGCAGTCTAACAGCCCACTCAATACCCTTAATTATCCCCTCAAAGCCTGTAATGAATCTGGATGATTTACCAATTTTCCCCCGAGACTACACAGTCCCACCAGCGGCCTCCTTTCACTTCTTGGGCTGGATGCGACACCCTGTACATAGCCCTGTGACAAATATTTAGATAGGCTTTTTGTCATATTCTAATTTAATGCATCTAATTTCACTCTCCGTGTTCTGTCAGTCGGTCAAAAGCTGTATTCTTCACCAGCTTTCTGCCGGGTAAAGAGGACGCAGCTCAGAGATCCAGGGGAAAATTAACTTAATGCTCTGAGTCTGTGGGATCACATCAGGGAGACGTTTTGCTATTGCGAAGACGTGAGGGTCACCGTTCGCTGCAGCCGTGTTCAACTCAGCAGCAATAAGCTGAGCACCGTTGAACACTGTGGCACAGCTCCGTGCCTTCCAGGGGGAAATGCAGCACCCGTTCGACTTTCGACCTACAACAGGCTGATAACAGAGACCTGTCTTCATCTCCATCTTTGCTTCTCTTTAGAAGATGGAGGTCGTAATGACTCACTGTGTGTCTGCCAACACACAGCGAAGAAAAGAGTGCAGCTGTGGCTTTCTTGCCCCCTGAAATACAACACTTCACTGCACAAAGCTTTAGGCAGTACTGCTCACCTCAGCCAGGCTTCCTGAAAATCTCAACTTCTCACCTGCAGTCTGCCAGCACTCAAAAGTTTGTGCTGCTTTAACTACCTGCACTGTGCTGCTTTTACAGCTGTTGGTATGACCCACCACAAAGCCAAACTTTCCCCCTTCAATTAATTTCTTACAAGTTTTACCTTAGGGCTCCAACTTCAGATAAATGATCAAATATCTAATCATTAGACAAGATACGACAAATGTTAAACTTACTGTTTTCTCATGGTATTGATTTTTGTATCAAATGTAACATTTGCATTAAATGTAAATATCTAAGAAACATTAAAAAAGAAAAAGTATGAAGTGTTTTGATGGCGATTTAAGTTTGCAACTTTTTAAATTCAAGCACTGAGAACTTCCCACCTGACCATCCCACGTATAATGTTACTCAGATCAATTAGCATGCTTAGCATCTCATAGTATTTGCTGCATGTTCCTTAATTTTGTTGTTGTTCTTTTTTTCACATATTGGATTGTTCTTACATATATACAGGAATACCTACACTTAACTGAGAAATCTCTTTAAAATCAGTAAGAATTAATATGACCAAGTTTTACAAATAAAGCACCAGCAACATATCCAATGCAAGTAGGCAGATCAATTAGATCAATTAAAAAGTGGAGGGAAACCAATTTTGTTGTATCTTCCAGCATGGGTAAATGGATAATATCAAATAACATTATGCAAAAAGTCTTCTGGCTACAAATACAGTCTGTAAATACAATGAATAGATTATTTATATCTGTAATTTTTCTTTCCTTTCATGCTGAAAAGATATATCCTTGTTAGCAAGTAATGAAAAAGAAGTAAAGTTTTGGAGTTTGTTTACAGATTCTTTAACAGGAATTTCTGAGCTCATCTAAAACATTTAAGTCACTGATTCAGGTGTGACTACTTAGTTATTAAGGTAAGGCAGTATTAAAAAATGTGATTGTTGTATCTATGTCTCATTTATGCTAAGCAGCAGTGATGCAGTAAACCAAATGAAAAATGCACTGCAACATAAATTATGTGAAAAAAATAGATAAAAATATATACATATATTTATTTATTTATTTCATTTCAAAGTTTTCTAAATGTTGTTTTTCATTAGTAAAAGGGAA
Source organism: Nettapus auritus (assembly GCA_011076525.1). Taxonomy (NCBI): domain Eukaryota; kingdom Metazoa; phylum Chordata; class Aves; order Anseriformes; family Anatidae; genus Nettapus; species Nettapus auritus. Next base: position 121,649,358 of record CM021766.1, read on the forward strand.
TTATTTGGGAAACCCAAATCAAGTCAACATTTGTGAGGCTCTGTGAATGTTAATGTAGATTTTTTTTTTTTTTTTTTTTTAACTGTAAAGTAAAAATCCTGAAGATCCACAAGCAAACAGACTTTGCCAACATTTATCTGCAATATTACTGCTTTATAAAAGCACACAAGCTTTTGCTGGTTACACCACTCCTCTGCAGTGCAGGGCACTGGATCAGTGTAAACGAGAGGAGAATCTTTCCTATTTCACTCGTTATTTGTATTCCAAAGGAGCAGATGCCTTCCAAATTATGCAAAAATCCACAGCACATCTAGTACTACAGCAGATGAACAGGTTAATTTTTCTCTTTGCACATAATAAATCATAAATGCTTTAACACCCATAGTTGCATTTCATGAACATAAACCTTCTGTTTAATAATGTCTGTTTACAACTAGAATCAGACATACAGTAATCTCTTGCCTGGGATAAACATTAATCCAGATCTGTCTAGAAAAATTATACAATTCATTACCATAAGTAATCTCTATTGTGCCCTGTGCTTAACCTTCATCTTTTTTCCTGTCCTATAATCTTGCAAATCCACTGGTGGTATATGATTGGCATCTGGTGTGAGCACAGCCTCCACTGCACAAAGAACGACCGAAAAAGCCACACAAGAAAATGTCACTCTGCAGGGCGCCGCTGGCTCCGCTGGCCGCTTCTGAGCAACTCGTACCAACGGGTGAAAGAAACCCCAAGCTGGGGAGAAAAAGAGCCCAATAAAACCTAACTGTATCACTTGCCACAAAGGGGCCATTTATACTTTCTAAACCCACAAAAATTAAAGGCATTGGTCTGATTTCTCCATTTCGTTTTTGGTCAAACTACCACATCCCACATCAACGTTGGAGCAGACCATGCTGAGGGACTTCAAGGAATGGAAATGTGTGGGTACAGGAGTAGAACAAAAGCTATTATGAACATGTCAGAGCAGTCTGAGATTATTCACAGGCTCGATCACAATATTTAAGCAACAAGACATGACAGACAGTGTCTTTCCAGGGGCTTATGAGTGCTCTAACTGTGAGGAAAAGAATGAGGCCAAAGGCTTCAACCCCAACAAAGGTAATCCCCAGAAATGTGGTGTCTGGAGTGTCTCGTTGTATTATGAAAGAGAGACACAGGAAACTTAGGACAGGAGAAAGCCAGAAAGTCTTTCTTTCTTTCTTTCTTTTCTTTTTCTTTCCTTTCTCTCTCTTTTTTTTTTTTTTTTTTTTAATTTAGCAGTTAGTTTCTCCCAAACCTTTTCACAGCATTAGGTGTTTGAATCCATGAGGACAACACAAAACAAAAAAACAGAACATTTTCTTTCAGACATTTGTCCACAACAAAATTTTTTGATACTTAAAAAATTAAGCAGGCTTTAAACACCCCATTGAAATTATTTGCTGCAGCGATCCCCTGGCACTCAAAGTTTTCCAGCCTGACCACATGCAATATTTAAAAGTATTCCCTGCAGAATTAGACAGAAAAGAGCTTTAGTAACATACAGTCTTCTACCTTTGAATTCCCAGCTTGAACACTTCCTGCAGAGGTAAGGACCAGCTGTTGCTCCTATCTGATCACTACTTCGGGGCTTACGTAGAGCAAATGGATTCACCAGGCCATGTCTTGGCAGAGAGATGCACACGAGGACTGACTCAGTGAAGAAGATGGCTCTTCACACATGAAAGGAAAAACTCCCTGCTGCTGCCTACACCTTCATCGAGGTAAACTGACTTCACTTTGCAGTGCTGACAACCTCCTCCTTTCCATCCACTGATGACACAAACGGTGTGTTCAAAATTTCAGTCAAAAAAAAAGTTAAGCAATGTCTAGACCCAGGAAATACACCTTTGAGCACACCAAGGGGTAGAAAAGTTTATTTGCTCTTTCAAAAGGATCATACGTCAAGGACAGACTATAATGGTGATGTGAGACAAACTAGGAGAAATTCTGATGAGAACAAACTAAACAACCAGTGACTATTCAGGCTCTCCCACAAAAAATGCAATATTTATATTGAAAGTATTTTCGTCAAAAACTTCTGGGATTTTCAATAAAAATGCATTTTTTTCTGTAAAAGCATACAAGCTTTTTGTTGTTAAGAACTCTAACTTCTGTAGTAAACCCTTCATCACAAGAACCTATTCACCTACCATTTTTTCCCCTCTTCTATTAATTCCATTTGGGTCATCTGAATATCCAAAAAATACCTGTACTCAACAACTCATTCAGTAGCTCTGAAATATTAATGTCTAGGAACTTTTTTTTTCCATTTTTTTTTTTTTTTTTTTAGCTACATTATCTTAGCAGCCGTAGGTTCACATTGCACGTATCACCTATTCAAACGTTTGAGTTGAAGGGCACATCCAAAAATTCAACCATTACTTGTAGTGACTGGGGCATTGCCTAAAATATATCATTTTGAGAAAGCACTCTGAAAAGTTTAAAAACAGAAACCGACCACAAAAACAAGCTTTTGGCTTAGGTATATCAGAGATTTAAAATTCCCAGAAGGTTTCTACACAAAAGGTAATGTTAAATTTTCTAACAGCCAGAACCTAGTCATGGAAAAGACTCGGTCAATGCAACAATAGTTCAGTGATACTGGAAGTTAATACAAATTCAGTGCTTATGGCCCCTTCTCTGAAATGCTATGTTGTCTTTACTCTGGGTGAAGTCAGTAAGCGCAGCTCATGGTTATTTTGTCTTGTCTTACATTTGGGATCACTTGCCCAGTCTGGGTATTTTCCTTTCTTAGTTTAACTGTAATCAAATAAAAATAGTCTAGGAAGGGATACTGAGAGGTTACTTATTCTGTGGCTCATATTCCAGGTAGGCTACTTCATGCCAACATCTTCTCTCTTATTCCCCTATGCTGCTCTTGAAGATAGTCAGTAATGGAGTCTCCAGTCTCCCCAAGCAATCTGTCCTTACCAGAAAATTTCTCCTCTTGTGTAACCTTTATCTTCATGCTGCACTCCACACCCTCTACTTCTCATTCAGTCTACAAAGGATAAGAGAATAAATGATCCCCTTTACTTCTGCAGGGGAACTTTATATATTCAAAGGTAATTATCACGTTCTCCTCTAGTTTTCTTTGGGTTAAACAACCCCAAGTTCTTCCAGTACTTCCTCATAACCGTTTTCTAGACCTCTGTATACTCGCACCACTCCCCTCTCGACTTCCTGAATTTAGCCCACATCCCCTCAGAAGTGCAGTGCTGTGCACTGAGCACCGCACAACAATTACCTTGTGTATCTTGTGGGCGATGTACCTAGCTCTTCATCCCAGCACAACCTCAGCATCACAATGGTGGTGAGAAAAAAACAGCTTCAGAACCATTACAGACTTCAGCCTTTTCCCAGAGGAAAAGGATCCTGGTTCTGTCCAGATGCTGCTGGTTAGTCCTCTATTTTTTCCAGTTTGCCATTGGAGCACTAATCCCTCCTTTGCAGCCCACTCCTCTTCTAATATTATCCAGAAACATAAAATGCTTTTTTTCCCCCTGTATTTGTGTGAGAAGGACTGGACCAGAATATGAACTCCACCAGTATTTCCCTTTACCACTGTCAGGAACATATTTACACTGCACACTGACTGACTTCACCAACAACCCAACAACTCTCGTCTGATATCCATCTCTTCCATAATCCATTTCTGCACTTTAATACATTGCCTTACTGCAACACATGTTAAAACTGTACACAGTAACTAGCTCATAGTAGGAAATCATATTAACCGTCTGGCCTAGAAATGACAAGTGAAGTGTGGATAAGAATGTCAGCACTCCACACAGAAATATATTCAAACATGCAGAAACCATTCCTTACGTAATAAAGAGCAAACAAATAAATTCAGGCAATCTCAGGAACAGTGGTGGGACATCATCACGTTTAAAAAGCCATGTTAACAAGGAAAGTGAGGAGAATATTATACAACGATGTTGCATCTTCTGTGTGCATCAACTGTATTTTCTTTGAGTAGAGAGTATAGAATTTAAGAAGTAAAAAAAAATATTAAAAATCAACTATTATTTTCTCTGAAACTGTAGGAATGGTAAATAATGAAGGATGTTCATTAGAACAAAGAAGGTAATGACAGTATAGGCTTTATGTCACGTAAGTGAGCTGTCCAAGAGTCTGGTTTCTTGGTTAAGCCGGACATCCTGAAGTTCTCTATAATCAGAGAGAAAAGGTGTGAAAAGGCTTTTTTTCAAAGTATTGCTCTTTACTAACAACAAATAGGTTAGAGATTCTCACTTAGGCGGTACAGGGAGTAAATCCACCCTTTTTAATGGAGTACATTATATACCACTCCAGGTCACCAAAGAAACTCTGCAGATCACTGGTCTCTCACTTGCTCTGTCTGCCATGTACATCATTTGCAAATACCAGCAGCCAACTCCTGATTTATCTAGGTAATTACATAGAGAAACAGGGCCACTTACTCTGTCTTAAAATGTGCATGTGCATAGCTTTAAATGAATTAAAAAAAAAATCATTTAATGTTTAAAAAAGATACAACACAACTATGAAGTCCTTAATTAACAATTTAATGACTTCCACAATTACGGCCATGCATTCCCCAACTGGAAGTACAACAGCAATCTAAATGCAATTTTCCACCTCTCCTCCTAATGTTTCAGATGTCAGACATTTCATGAACCTCATTAAAAAATTAACAGTCAGGACATACACATTTTGCTCAAAAAATGTACTGAAAAATTTCAAAGTCTGAAGAGTTGAATAAATACAAGAATGTCTCAGATACCTTGCTTAGTCCACTTACTTGTAAATAGAACTCTAAGTTGGGGTGAAGCACTGAGAGAAGGTGACTACTCCTGTCACTAATGCATACATCACATGAAGACATCAACTGAATACAGTACTCAGGTGAATGTTTCAAAAACCTTATTGCTTTTAAGACGAACAGTATCAGAAGCTTATGTCTTCTTCCCTGTTATAGGATTACATATACTTGCTTTCCAGATCCCTGTTTTCTCTTTTTCCCCTATAGCTTTAAAAATCTATTGCCTGTTAGGAGAAACAGTCTTGAAACCTAACTCTCCATTACAAATTCATTCTCTCCCGCTTCGTCTCCTTCTGCCACCAGCCTAGATTAACATCTCCATTTCTCCATCTGAACTGATGCTATGCTTGAAATCCCAGCTTTTTTTTTCCCTCTCTCCCTGCCCTCCACAACTTTAGCTTTTCCTTCTTTCAGCACAGAAAATAGGCAATTTATTTCAGCAGAGAGTATGTTGCAATCTGCACTCTTCTTTTGCTCCTCAGTAGTTGCAGTGTCTCCTTTTCTTCCCTATTCATAGATGTTCTTCTTTCCTCAAATCCCTCTTCTTCTGAAAATTCCCTACTCCGTTTTCCATTTCCCTTGAATCCATTCTTTCAATCTTCTCTTTCCCTAACCTCTGCTGTGGCTCTGCCCCTGCCTACATTAGTCTTTAGCAATCCACACTTTCTCATAGTTCACAGCCTGATAAATCCCGATTATGCCTTAACAAGCTGCCACAATTAGGGGGCAACAAACCTGATTATTTCTGAATTTATTTTCCTTGGGCTGGGTAGAGACACCTTTCACATCGCTGTACATATGAGAAGCACCTTTCTATTCATGCTGCACACTCTGTAACAGCAGCCTCATTCAGCATCTAGTCTTATCCGAGTGGATATGAAGTGCAGTCTTTCACTAAACATTCTTGGGTAGGACTAGCCTGAAACTAGACATCTGATCGTCAGGGAGATTCTAAAATATCTAAAAACATTTTTATTTTTAAACATTTAAAAAAACCCAGACCTTAAATATATTTCCCACCAAACAGCTGCTCCTCAATTTTACTTTGCAAGTACCAGAATGAAGGCAGCTGCAGCCTGCTCAGTGTGCCCACAGACTTTCCCTCCTGAAAGGACCGAGGAGAGGGATGCTTGTGCCCTCTCCTCCTCGCAGGGATTTTTTGGGCAGCCTGCGGGCAACCGCAGCCTGTGCAGACACCCTGCAAGCTGGGCGATGGATTGTGCTGCTCACAGACAGATTCCCCCCGACCTCCCCCTGGGGTGTCCTCATCTGCTTCTCCCTCTCCTGAGCCTCAAACTCTGCTGAGCCCATAACAGATTTAATGTGTATTAATTTAGGAGCTTCGGTGTATTGCCTGAAAACAATGGTTTGATGCTTGGGAAATATATTCCTTTAATTGGTCTGCGTCTGCCCTTCTTAAATATTTATGTAAACTCTATTGTGTTCAAGGGCATAAGGGTTACATCTAAATGAAGTTATTGGCTTTGTGTTTGTTAGTGTTCTCTGGAATGTATGACATCCTCGTCAGTTTTAGGTAACCGAGCTAATTCCAATTTTAGGTAAATCAGGAATGCATTTTCATTCTGCAGTCATGGAAAGCTAAAATATTATTAATTGGAGATTGTAAGATGCAATGATAACTGGGACATCGTAGGTCTGAACATGTTTTAAATCCCTCTGCTGTGAAACAGGGAGTAGAAAATACAAACACAATTCTCAATTTTTTAAATTAAATTGAGCAAATGTCAACTTGGGTTGGGGACTAATCAGAGGCATTACAATTGCAAATTGTAATTATTTTTTGCAATTATGCAATTGCATTATTTTCCTATGTTCTTTCCTCCAGAAAATAATATTCATTTTATAAAAGCATAATCTTTTTGAGGAGTCTAAGATTTTACTATCCTTGATTTACTGAAAAATGACTTTTTTTTTTTTTTTTTTTTTTAAATACTAAGCAATTGCATAATTTCCTGCTCTGGTTCAAGAGGATAGGATAGATCTTGATTTTGTTCAGATTTAGATTTGAAATACAGAGAGCCTAATTTTGCAGTCATCTGTACTTGAAGAGATGGAACCAAAACACCACATCTAAACACACTTCTGCACTTCCTAGTACACTTAGAATGAAAATGATTTAAAAGAGCACCATCAAACAACTTTCAACATTGTAAAATTTCCAACTGAAAGCTATTTTTTAATTCAAACACTGTGACTTCAGTCCATTTCTAATTAAGTTCACCCCTCCTGCCTCTAAACTCAGTGGCACACCTGGCAGGTAATAGCAATTACCATTTTCCATCGAGTAAAAGCCTGACTTTGAAAATTACAAATTTCATTTTAGAAACATTCAATGTTTTGTAAACAGCTCTTCCAACTGAGCACCATCACACCTGTTTTTAAGCTCCACATTATCCAACTGCTGAATGGCAACAGTAGGTGAGGTAGTCTACACACGGAACACAAAATTCTTTACAGTCTCAAAGCTTCACGAGTCTTAGAAATTTAAAACATTTCCACTGGGGAGATGATAAGAGTTACAGGTTCTAATGAAAAGAAAATGAATGCAATCAGAGAAAAAGATTCAGGATATTTTGTCCATGTTTACATGATTGTGCAGAAACAGACTCAAAGCTGGGACTCTGGCCAGGTTGTTCATCCATTTGTCTTTCTTCTTGCTGAACCACCCCCAGGACTGGCCATTCAGCTGGTGCAGAAGGCCATGGCTGTGGGCAATGGCTCAGAGTACACCCAAGGGTCCTCTGCTGTGTGGCCTGCTACTTGACCCGGCAGGTAGCCCATGTGCACCTTGAATTTTGCCATATGACTGTTGCTGGATGGACCAAACAGTCCAGATTTCTCCCTAGAAGACAGGTGGGATCTGCAGGCAGTCTGAAACTCCACCAGCTCAGTTTGCTAGTAAGGCTTATATGAGGTGCTGGGTCTTGTGAATGCCCCAGACATCCGACTCTGCTGGGATCAGCCACCTCAGATGCAGCATAGACACTGCTTGCAATCTTATTTACATCTGTATGCCTGTGTCCAGAAGAAAGGCCTTCTCTTTGTCCTACGACTTGCATATTTGAAGTTCGGTCAGGTTCTACAATTTTGAATTTCTCCAATCGAAGGCTATCATGTCTTGCAAGTGCAAAAGCCTTCCATTGTATCATAGGGTGGATATCAACAGCATTGTAAACCAATGGAGAAACGTGCAAAATGTGAACTCACTGAAGTCAGCTTGGTTATTCACACTAACTGGGAAGATTTCAAGTCATGTGCTGCACTGCGAAGTCAGGTATGAAAATGTACATGCTGTCCTGTTGCTCATGAAAAATGGTGGCATTACAGGGATGCTGAGGAGTGCATCCAAAGGCATGGCCAAATCCTGAGTAACAGGTTTCCCTAGATACAGGGAAAAAAACCACCACCAACAAAAAACAAACAAACAAAAAAACACTTTTAAATACTTTGGTTATAAACTTGAGTCTTTATAGAAGGAACTGATGTTATTATTTACCAATAACTGTTCCATTTATATGCTGTATCATGCACCTTTGCCTTTATTATTTTTCAATTAGAAAAAAAAATCCTAAGAAAATGAAAATTAGAAATGAAAGGTTATCAGTAACAATTTTTAACATTTCAATTCCAAGCATTTGCACCATTCTGATCCAAAGTAGCCTTCTGTTAATGATACATCTGTCATTTCATTGACACCCCTAAACAGCTTTATTCTCTTTCTAATTAAGAGACAAAGCTGATTATGTCAATCTATGAACTGACATCTGAGTGCTTTTGTTATAATGTAAGAAGCAATGAATATGACTATTGTTATGCTAAAACAAAAAACTTGGGAATTTTAACTGAAAAACCCAAGATGGCAAAATATGTACTGGCTAAATTAAAACAGATTCTTCCTATTCATGCAAAATGCACATGTGATTGTATTATTTAATTAAATGAAGATACCCTGTGAAAAATGAATTCCCAGCCATAGAAAACATAAAGCAACAATGATACATAATACGCCTGACTAAAATATGTGAAAAGAAGCCATCAGATCATAGACTATCTCAAACAAATAAATGACAGCCTGAACCATCAATCCTCAATGAAAAAAATAAGACGTAAAATAATCCAAACTGTTTGCATACAAAGACATGGTTTCAGCTCCACCCTGTTAAATCAGATACCTGCTCAGTGGGCTCTCTTGCATGAAGGAATACTTTCTGGAAGTATTCTCCTGTGGTGACATATGCATCAGCTGGGAAAACAGAAAATAAGCAGCTTTCACCTCCAAGCTACTGTAAATGTTCCTCTGTTTTGTGAACCAGAACTAGCTGCAGTGACTGCTCAGCCTGGTGAACCGACAGGTGTTCTTGTGACAACACTGTGGATGGGATGAAATGCTTGCTACTGTAGGAATGCCTTTGTGTTTGGATGGAGATGTGCTGGACTTGAACAATCTCCCACATGCCCACACTAACTGCTGTAATCTGTGTCACCTAAAAAGGCCACAGAGAGGACAGCAGCAGGCAAGCTCCACAGAATCAGACCATCTTCAGCATTTTGGGATGCTCACAGTTTTCAGGCTTGAAGATAACATGAAACAGTTTTCCCCTCAGCTGTGATTAAAGGCAACAGACAAAGGTTACGCCTCTCATGTGACAGCACCAGAGCTTTGGTACTGGTGCCTGTGCTCACAAACTCGCAGCTGCAGCTGCTAGCAGGAGAGCACAGAGCCCTTTCCAAGGAGCTCCACTGTCTCTGTGCAAGGGATTCCTCAGGACAGAGGCTGACACAGCTCTCCTGGCATCCACTAAGCTACACGAATTTGCACTCTGAAGAGCTGGTCTTCAGCTGCTGACCATGTCAACCAGTGTTAAACATAGATTTTTCTTTATTCCATTGAAAACTTTTATTCTAAATTATCAGAAAAAGACAAGACTATAAGCTACAGTATCAACAGCATATATATATATATTTTATATGGATTATATCAGCCGTGTTCTCTAACTTGCACACTGCACCTCTGGTTACAAATGACCACTCTTTTACCATTTTTTACCATTAGAAGCAGTGACTGGTTGAATTTCTGTGACCTGTTCCAGCAGGGGGATTGGACTAGATGATCTTTCAAGGTCACTTCCAGTTGTGATTCTGTGACCTCAGATGGAAAACCCCTCTGTCTTTGCCTTTACTGAGCCTTTGTCAGCAAGGAATGTACCTCCTTGCACTTTTATTAATATACATCTGAAATTACAAACTATATTCTCTGCACTGGATATGCAGGATAAACATATTTCTCTGCATAACTGCAGAGAGATGCAAGATGGGTGATGTTTACTACTTATAAAACAAAGTGGTCTTGTTTGGTACAAAAACAAGTGGTACTTGCTCTTCTTGGTTTGTTCTCCATGGAATACCTAGCTGACTGAAAGCAAAATTTTGGGAAGTGATTTAAAGGAATTCTTAAAAGGGGTAATAATTTTTCCTCTGCCTCAGAATCTCCTCTAACAGTGTGCTCCATTGCCTACTGTTACTAACCAGTTTGATAGCACCTAGTTCTGATAGCTACCCGTTGATAAGATTGGGCTGCTCACTGTTTAGTTGAAGAAAGGGAAGATCTCAGAATGTATATTAGGTTTGGAAAGCTGCAGCACCTTCTTCTAAGCCACAACCATTTCACTCACATTGAAGTCATAAGAGTGGGAAATTTACAGAAGAGTTTGGAAACACATCACACTCTTAACTACAGCTTCCATCAGATGCCAGGTCACCTCAGAGGTGACTGAGAACAGTACCAAACTGTTCTAATCTAAATGTAAATACCTGGAGTCAGGATAACTGAACAAAAAATATTGCTGATATTTGGCACTGCCTTGTGTTTTTCTATTGATCTGGGTTGTGCATCTAGTTCATAAGAGCAGGAAAATAAATAAATAAATAAACACATGTACAGGCCCAGTGGTATGAATCGTATGAATACTCATAGCAGCATTAATTTATACATTGCAATTGTTGGGCCAAGAAATACTGGGTAAGTAGAAGTATCAGGTTAGCACTGGTACACTAACAAAGCAGACTCTGCTGGTCGCAGAATATGAACACTCGCCAATATGCATGGAGCAGGACCTATACGACAGTCAGGATCACTATGACATTCCCAGGGAAAGGGGACTGTATGTCAACTGAAGAACTCGCCTCCATAAATTGCCTTTGAAAAGCAGATTTGTAAATCCTTGTAACCAAAAACTGCAACCACACCTGGCCTTCGCACAGCCTCAGAGCTGCTCCTGCCCGTGCTGGGATCAGCCCCCTCCGAGACATCAGCTGCCACCACCGGGCACTGGACATTTGCCAGTCACAGCACAAGCAGCATCCTCCAGCAGAAGAGGCATTACAGTCCCTTCTCTTACTCCTCCTGCCCCCCTTGGACACGGCCGAGGGCAGAGAAGTGCAGCCAAGACTTCGCTGTGCCCCAGCAACTCCTCGCTGCTGCGAGAGGGTCACTGGCAGCCAGAATGATTTAGAGCAGCCTTCAGGCTATTCTAAGTTACAGCAAGGGACTTGACTGACTCATTGCTGCTCCAGGACTGTGGGAACATAAAGCTACCTTAAAGCCATTTTCAGACATCCCTGCTTCTGAGCCGTGCTATTTTATCCTTGTCTGCAACTGAAAATAAATGAGACTGCAGCTTGTTGGCGAGTCCTGTGGCTGCAGCAATGGGGTGGCTTCCTTTGCCTTTCTCCTGCCTTTATCCTTCTGTCTGTTTGGGTTTTGCAGCTAGCTCTGGGAGTGCTGGCAGTCCCGTGCTCGAGCAGAAATGGTGATCCATGTCAGCCTGTGCTCTATTGATTGGTCTTTCAAAGCTGAGGTTCCCGTCGGCTGTGGGGCTCCGCGAAGCCACGCCACACACAAATTTGTTGTTTGCAGACAAGGCGTGCAGCGTTCTGCTTGTCCACATGTGTGCCCTGCTCACCAGGAATAGTTTGGCAATTTAGCATCTTAATTAAAAAAAAAAAAAAAAAAAGCTGCTGGTGTGGTGGTGACAGGCTAAACTGCAGGGAGATCAACTGTTTCATTTCAGTGCTTATCAGCTTGCTTATATTTTTACTCCAGAGGGACTTTGATTTCAATTTCTGCATTAATAATCTATGTTGTCAGTGCACAGAAAATACCAAACTACATTTATTCCCCCAATTTCTGTAGTATCCATGCATTTACTATACACCTTCTGTTTTCCCTTCCTTTTTAGATTTGCCATTTTTAATGCTCTCCCTTGTATATTTTTCACACTTACCCTCTTTGTCCTTTTCCTCAGTAATACCTTTATTAAATTCAATCTTTTTAGTAAAAAGTACTTCAATTTTTTAATATTATTGCTTCTTCTCCATAACTATCTGGATTTTACATTTCATTAAGCAGACAGCTTTAATTTTACTTTTCTCTGACTGTTCCTTTGATTAGACTGTTTCTTGTCTTGACCCTTTCATTTTATTTTCTCTTCTGTAATTTGCTTTTACTCTGCCTAACCAACGTGTCTCTTTTCAGGCGTGCTTCTATTCCGTATTGCTCCCCTTATCTTTGTTATCAGTGCTTATCTGTGTTGCTCAGTGCTGACAGAGTTCTTCCCCTAACCCTGTGAATGACAGTGACAGCATCTGAGTGGTAGCTGGCAGATTTAGGCACAGGAATTATCTGTCTGAAAAGATTTTATTTGTTTTCATTTTTGTTTTTATTTTTGTTTTGTCTGTAAAATCAGACCTCTTGAATCCTAGAGCACCAGGGGGCATTGTTTCATTTAGAAAATAAAAATTGCCATGATAGCTATTAACTCCACAAGTCCACTGCAACACCAATCAGATCGAAAAGGGGAAAAAAATGGAGCTACTATGTCAATTGCAGTGACCAAGGTGGGCTACGGGTCAGATGCTTTGATGCTTGAAGATGGGTATTGTTCTAGAAAGCTGTTCCATGGTAAATCAGAAGTGTCACACCTCTGACCTCCATTCCTGTACACCTCAGCGTTCAACTATTGCATTGAAGTGGAAATCAAGAGACCAGAAGTTACAATAACACCTCCTGAACAGAAACCAGAATTTAGTCAACGGTGGAAAATATCGAGTGAAGTATCTAGAAGGAACAGGCAGCGATGGCCAAGGGAAATTACACATAAAAGTAAAGAAACAGCCTGAACTGCCATTAAAATGAATGGAAACGTAAAGCAGCAGAGAAAAGTGGATTATCTCCCAGGATTGGGCTCAGTGGCGATATTTTTGTGGTATCATTAATAGGCTGCATTTCATATAACCAAGTGCACGGTAATAACAAACCTAAGTGCAACTTCACAGCTGACTAAACTTGTAATAGCAACAGGCAACTCTATTAACACTAGTGAAACAATGCTGTTTGCCAAAGAAAAAGAGAAAAACAAGGCAGCAAAACTGTCTACAATTATGAGGGAAATCATCTATGTAACAACTTAACTAATGCCCAGAAGCCGAATGACTCACAGTATTAAGGAAATTGGAAAGGGTGCTCAGTAGTGTTATATAATTCGGGACACGTACATTAGAATATTGCAGTCTTAACATGCCAGCAACAAATTTAAGCATTGTGCAATATATGGCTCCAAACCCCACAGAACATAAGCAAATGCTTAATTTAAACTGCACTGTAGAATTAAGCACGTAGTTATTGACAGATTTTGGATCTAAATGTTCAAATGTGCATTTCTTGTTGTTAAGGGCGATGCTTCTATTTTCATATGATTTGATGTTTGGGTAGCTTGAAGAGTTTTTGCTCTATGACTTGTGCCCTAAGTGCCTTCGTAAGAAAAAAAGAAGTGAAATGTAGCTACCTCTGGACTGTTTGCTGTGGCTGATGAACTTCTGATGGAACTGACCGCCACTGAGTAATGTGTGAAACATTCACTCTTCCCACAGTGATGAGTGTTGCTACAGCTCTGCTAGTTCAAGCCATAATGACCCATTCCCAGGGCCAGGCCACATACAGACCATAAAAAGAAAATAATAACAAGCTTCATGTCATACTCCCGATCCATTAATATGGGATAGCTTCCATTTAAGTGAAAAAAATACCCTTTTTTGGCTTGGGCCCATAACAAGAAGGATCTCTTGACCTGCTGAAACCCATGGGAGCTCCTGTCTGACCTGCAAGCTCAGATTTCCTCTAGGTGGAAGTCAGAGCCCCAGAGTGCATGCCCCACTGGAAAGTCATCTGGAAGGTAGTGGGAATCAGGTATCAAAACTCGTATAGCAAAGCTGTTATAGAACAATTATTCCATAAATCCTCCACTTTTTATGTTGCCTTCAGATGCTGAGCCCTGGTCACTCTGCATCCCAACAGTTGGGCACTGCTTAGCATATCATATTCTTCCTCTGAATGGCATATTGATTTTCCACAGGAAAGTGAATCATAGAGCAGACACTTCATAGTTTGTTATAAAGACCACTCAAGACTTGAGAAATACATGTCTATGCATATGCACATACAAATAAATCAACAACCAAAATATCAAAGAAAAAACCTTCCTTTTGCCCCTCTATATTATTTGCAAACCTTCTCCTATTACATGCAATATAGTTTCTTCATTTTTACTAATAAAGCTCATATTGATGTCTCTCCTATATAATGAATACCACAGAAAAGCATACATTCATATTATATATAAAATCATACACACATTATTACACACACCTATAGCAGAGCTAAAACAACACCTGCAATTTGCCTGACTGTGCTGTGTTTTACCTCCTTGTGTATTTTCAGTTCACCATTACAATTGAAATGATTTCAAATGCTCATCTTCTTGCTTTATTATAAGGAACCTGTTGAAGTCTAATTGAACACCAGATAAGTAATTTAATCTTGGGCTTCTACTGCCATCTGCAATATTAGCAAAATGCTGTAGGTAAATTATATCCATATACCCAATTGGTTAAAAGAGTTTACAGTTCTTCAAGAAAATGTTCGGCACAACAGCTTGCAGTAACTCCATGTATTAATTTTCATTCTATTATCAACCATATCTTTTATTTATTTTCCAGTAAGCTTGCATTTTAGAAATTAAGCACTTATGTTTATTGTTTCCTCCATTAAGATTTGTATTGGAAATAATAAGTCTAAACTTAAAATCTAATGTTTACAATTAAAGAAAATCTGTGATCAATGAATGCTTATTTGTGGAGTAAATAATTTGAAAACATAGGCTGAAGTTTGAAAAGGGGTGGATATAGTGCCATTAACCCATCATCTAGATAAAATTCACCTAGGGAATTTGGAAGCATTGTTGCAATGCAAAGCCTATAAATACACTTTAGGGTAAGCCTTAATATCTCTAGCTGAAATGTTCTTTTAGAAAATATAGAGACATGTCTTCTATTAATATCTAATGATTAATACAGATCCACATCTTCAAGAGCAGCTCTGAAAGCTAAACCTAAGCAACTCTGTAGAGCTGCAGCTATATTACATCTGTCATTTCCTAGACTGTAAAGCTAAAGAGAATGTTATTGTTAATTTCAATTTAATGTGTGGATAATACTGTCCCTAGGCACCAACTTTCTACCAAGGAGGTTAGATTATTGCAGTAGCCACATAATTAATGGCATTATCAATTTTCTTACTTTTTAAACATTTGCTTTTTGTGAGAGAAGATTGTTGTGTTGCTTCTGAAAATGTCTTTACAACCAATTATCTTTCAGTGCAGCAAGGAAATAGTAAATGGGTATTAATCATATAGGACTTCCTAATATTGCTGGGATTATCTCATTTTTAATTACAGGTGACACAAATGGTTACAAGCTTGCCTGTTTGTGTAAGGAATGTGGCAAAATACTTACAGCTGCTGTTGCATGCCATTTTGTACAGTGTTTGGTCCAGTTATGTGCTTACATAAAATATTCCAGTCTGCCTTGGAAAGGCTCTTCAGCCTGCAATATCAGCTTTGAAAATTTCGTCACAGAAAATGAACTACAGTCGTCAGTTCAAGTCTGCCTTGCAGCCAGTGAGTCAGGGACTTCTTCCTAGGAGGTTTAAAGCAGTTGTGCTCCCAGACAATATGCAGCAATGTTTTAATGCATCTTGTTTTAAAGAGATCACTGCCATAATAAAGGCTCACATTCCTACTAAATTAGAAGCCCTTTATGACTCAAAAGTTGAGCTCATAATCCCACTAAAATGTCAATTTCCTAACAGCCTGACATGTACAGTCCTGTGCTGGTAGGATCCTCATCCTCACTGCCCTGCCTAGCATGGCAAGTGAGCAGAGACACGTTTGGTTGTGATATACCCATAGCATTCAGTCCTCAGCTAGTGGGTCCTGTCTCATAAGCATCTCATAAGACACCTTTCCAAAGACCCATGCTCAGAAGAGCTGCCCGAGATAAGTTCCTGGAGAGTGAAGAAAGAAAGGAAGGCAAAAGAGAAAGAACATGGTCAGGGACAACACAATGAAGAACACTGAGATGAAAAAGAAAGAAACAGATCTGGGAGTCACCCAAAGATCTAGGAGGGCAGAAAACAGAAGAAATGAAACATGCTCAACTCCAGGGAACAAACTTCTAGTTCCTACAGTATGGTTTCCACAGACACCCTGCCAGGCTGCCTCTAGTTCTTACACTAGGAAGGACAGGCCTTTAAAATCTATAGGATCTGGACCAAGTTGATTAAAATATTGTCTTTTTGTTCCCTGGAGTTCAGCATTTTTCTTTCTTCTAGGTCTTCGTATTCTTTGATAATTTCTGTGCGAACATTTACTTGTTTATCTAAAGCTTAAAATTAAGCAGCTTGTGGGTTATATTGTTATCCATAGGTATAAGAATATAAGGATCTCCACAACTGACCTGAGAGGGTACAGCAGTCTTTCTGATGTGCAAATCTGCTTTATTTTTCTCAGAAACCATCTACATTTTTCTGATGCTAGCACCAGCAAGAGGACGAAACCTTCTGATTCCTGCAGGTGATATCAACTGCAGTTGTTCTACAGAAATGTGGACAAGCTTTCTGCCTCAATATCTCTGCTTCCTTATGCAGTGCCCTTCAGCTGAGACATTTCCTGAATCATGATTTACTATCTGTAAATGAATAAAGGGGAATATGACTTATTCTCATGAATTTGGCCCTTCAGGAGTCAGATTTTCTTAGAGTAGAAGAAGAGAAGAGATAAAATATTGCTCTGAAGGCAAGGAGACCAAATGGAAGGCAGAAGATGGGATTAAGCAACATACAGTTAAAGCAGAAAGACACAGGGAAAGAAGTAGAGATCATACTTCCAAGAGGACTTGAAAGATCATCTAGAAAAAGAAACTGCAAACAAAACCTCATGACACCAGGGAAGAAATGGGAGAACAGATATGCAGAATATCACTGAAGTTGTAGTGTGCCATCAATCCCTTTTCACAATGCATTGTTCAATAAAAAGAAAGACTGGGCAGAATTACCCTCAAGTTATCTATCATAAACAGTTCATACACTATTAAATGTGCTAGCTGGAATTTAAATTCAAAGCCTACATCTCTTTCACAGTTACTATGGAAGCGCCTACCCTCTGTATATTTCAGATCTACAATCTTAGACTTGGCCTTCTTTGCATACTAGATTATAACAAAATGTTGCCACCTCTTCCTGAAAATATCTCTGAACACTGACCTTTCTCCTCTTTCATACAATGAGAAATCTCATCAAGTGTCCAGATGGGCCCTTCAAAGCTACTGGAAATGGTTTGGTAAGGCTCCTCCTTCTTCATTCTGACCATGTTTTAGTTGGGGTGTTTTGGTGGGGGACCAGGAAAGGAGGCTGCCCTGTCCTGTGGCTTTCTTTACTCCTCTGCATCAGGTTCAAACTGTTCTCTGTTGCTAAGATGCTTCAGGGCTTCCCTCTGCTCTTGGGGAAAACGGAGTTTCCTAAAGCTCCACACTGCCACCAGCACAACCTCTCAGTGCTCCCTTTCCTGTTACACACCAGCAGCTGGGAAGAGCCTGTTCCACATATCCAATGCCAAGGGTGATGGTATCTGAGAAAAGACTGGGGATGTAACCCTCTCATTTCAGCTGCTTGCTATACACATTCCCTTATCATTTTCTATGGCCACACAGTGCCCAGCTAAGATCTGTCTGCTCCTGGTTTTCACATATGGGTATTTTCTCATACTCAGCCAACGACAGTCCAAAGCTTTAGCTACCTATTGGCTCTCAATAGGCTGGGTGAGGTGGGTTCATGGGTCTTTTCAATCTAACAGAGGTATACCTATAAAACCACCCCATTACAGAATGGAGGTGACTGACCTTGGCATATCTACAGGACTAAGGCCTTCATGTGCATGTTTAATTAAGTTCTCATGCAGACACCTCTCTGTTGAAGATCAAGAAGCCCAAATGACTGATACCATGACCATGCTGTACCAATTCCATGGAGTAACAAAGGACTCCAGGGGTGTCTGCAACATCTGCCATAAACTCTGGAAGTGCATAAACAAAAATTAATTCTATATATAAATATTTTTTGTATTCATATTACAGGCTGTGTCTGTTGCTGGGTTATAGATCTTTAAAAATGATCCCTTGCTGAGCGTAGGACCATAATACTCTGTAAGATGAGTCACCTGAGAGCCGTTCCATTGTGATACAAGCTAGTCTTCAGGAATTTTCATGGATAAATACAACCACTCTAACACTGTCAAAGACTATGAAATGTTTTTGAAAGCAGAAGACCACTGTGCAGAGAGCCTACTAACTCCTGTATAAAGCAAGAAGTTCCCCATTGTTTTGAAACAATACATCCAAAAGTGAACCATAAGTTACTAAAAGGAAAAAGGGAACTAACTTTTTTTTTTTTTTTTTTTTTTTTTTTTTTTTTTTTTT
>CM021766.1:121672672-121683064 GCA_011076525.1 Nettapus auritus
AAAGAAAGAAAGAAAGAAAGAACGAGAAAGAAAGAAAGAGAAAGAAAAAGAAAGAGAAAGAAAGAGAGAAAGAGAGAAAGAGAGAAAGAGAGAAAGAGAGAAAGAGAGAAAGAGAGAGAAAGAAAGAAGGAAAGAAGGAAAGGAAGAAAGAAAAAGAAAGGAAGAAAGAGAGAAAGAAAGAGAAAGAAATTGAGAGAGATTGAGAAAGAAAGAGATTGAGAAAGAGACTGAGAAAGAGAAGGAAAAGGAAAAAGAAAAAAGGAAAGAAAGAAAGGGAGGAAGGAAAGGAATTGAGAACTTTTTGCTTTGAGAATTTTTTTGCTTTGAGATATTTTTGCTATTCCTTTGAAGAACAGTTTTTTTTTTTTTTACAGCCACACATGTAGCCTGCAAAATATATTTCATGCAGTACTACATAATTTCTGTGAGATTTCTTGCAGAAAAGGAAACACTGATTTGAAAGCAAACAAAGTAGATTTGTCTATCACACACATATCCAAAGGGTAAGCACACTAAGAACCCTGTTCAGGAATGGCAAATATTCCGCCCAAAAGCACAAACAGCAGCCCTACAGCAGTCTGCAAATTGCGCTGGTATCCATCCCCATCAAATTAACATTTTATTTACAACGAGAAATTTCACCAGTTTCTGCTGGTGGCATACCACGGTCCAAGGGTCTCTGCTAAAAGCTGCTTCCTGAGGTCATTCATGACCACACACCTCCTGGGATCAGGTGACTAGCAAAATATGCTTTTTGGTATCTCCAATTCTGCTTCCTGCGACTTGGTTGTTTATCAATTAAAGTGATAAATACAAATGACTTTGATAACGTACACGGCACATTATGCAGTAAAGTAAGCCCCAGAAAGCCCGCTGTAAGAACTGCACGCAAAGTTCAACAACTGTGAAAGAACTATTAAAAAGGACACACAAACAAGTGACCTTGACTGACAAGCGCACTTCATTCCAGCAATAAACAGCGGCGGTGCTGATAAGTGTTCATTGGCGCAGAGAGTAATTACCTATCTGTCAGCGTTGCTGGTGTGTGCGAAATAGTATAAATGAAACATACATAATGTACAGCAATAATATCGGGCATGCAGAACCTAATGTATTATCATCATTCTCAGGGCTCAGGTTTATGTGGCTGCCACCACTGAGTAAATGCCTTCTAGCCATGATAATTTCATTCTAATCTCTGTTCCATATTATAATTTTCATAGCTAAAAGATACTGAGGAGCAATACGTTTCAATCAAGGGCTAAATAGAACACAACCTGTAACCGGGTATTTTATACACCTATATATATTTTTTTCTTTCAAAAAAAATTTAGTCAATTTATGAATAGACTGAAATAAGCTGTAAATTTATGGATGACAAACTCTGTCTGTAGCAATGTCACAATGTCTGGAGACAGGCTTTACATATCTTGTAAAAGGGATGCCAGCTTTGTCTATCATATCTCACAAAAGAATTCAACCCTCTGGAAAAATAAAGGTTTCTCTGCCCCTTCCTAGTATATTATCAAAAGAGGTTAACTTTTAAATGAACAAAAGAAGGGTCCTACTGAGTTAAAAATAAAACAAGCTTGTAGACAATGTGTGTTCCTATTTTAAGTGCTGTTTAAAATTCTGTTTTATTGCATAACCTTCACAGCTAGACCACCACCGCAGCAAACAAATCTGTACGCTTCTTCATTAGTACACATTTTAAAATAAAATCTTTGTACATTTTGAAATTATTTTGCAAATCTTTATGAAGAAGCACCACGGTGATTTGTAAGCATGCTACACCTTCCCTTCCCCTGCTCCATGAAAAGGAAGAGGGAACAGCGAGAGCTACTTTTACCCAAACACCTTTGACTGTGTTTTAGTATCGGTGAAAAGTGAAATAAAACGTGCATTGGAGACTACATGAGACCAGCAGTGGATGACATGTGGATGATGAACTGTTGCGCTGCTGGCACCCACCCAGAAACTAGACTGGGATGCAGGCCTCACCTACCTGCGCTTGAGGAGCCTCCCAACGGGCCTCTAGATCACCCAATACAGGAGGCACAAGTGCTCCACCTGGCCACGTCCCAGTAGGCAACATGGTGCCACTGGAAGCCCCCTGGGCTAAGGGCTATGGGTGGTGTGCGGGGAGCAGCCCCTTGTTGGGGGAAAGGAGACAGAGGGAGGGCAGTGGGAGGCCAGCCTCAGCTGAGGCCAGCCTTTTCTGCTCCTGTCATCCCCAGCAGTCCTCACCTGAGCAGGCTCCAACCCTACCTTTCACCTACCTCCTCTCACCTCGGCCAGCCCCTGCTTGCACTGGGATTCATCTCATCAATAACTCCACTTGTTAGACAAGCAACGCACATGCAGAAAGACAAGCAAAATTGAAAGCTTGGTGGTTGCAATGAACAGGGGTGGGAGGTGTATGCAAACCTCTGCTCCGCCTGGGCCCGCCTGGGGGGCACCCCCCCAAAATCTCCACAGCCACCTGCTTAGCACCGTGCCAGGCCTCCTCCTCAGGACGGCAGATTTCCCAAACCATCTCTTCAACAAATCCAGATTGAGCTTCAACTGGTACAGAAACCTGAAAGCCAGCATGTTTTGCCTGGCTGGGAGTTTCACTAGAGGAATTTCACATGGCTCCTAAATATAACTCAACAGCAATATTTATTTTATTTAAATGTTTCAGAACATTGCATTTGACAGAAGACAACAGACTGGAAAATTGCTTATACAAAATGCAGGAGGTGGTCGCAGTATTTCCTGGCATGTGGCATTCCTCTGCACTTGGCTGACACTCGTGTCACCTGCCAGGCGACACGGCCGCCTCCCTACGCCTGTCCCCAGCATCCAGCTGCTGGGTGACGGAGCCCAGCACGGGAACGTGCTACCCCGTGCCACCCCTGCTCGCTGCTTCCTGACATCGCTTCTCAGGCAATGCTCTTTCAAACATTTGCTGAGAAGCCGGTGTATTGGCAGGCATTGGACAACATTTTGATGCTGAAGGTTGGGTTATAACAATGTTCTGATGGCTGAAAGTCAGAAAAGGTGAAATTTTCAGGCAGTTGGACTATGTGATCTTTTAAGGTCCCCTCCAACTATTCTTCTATTCTATTCTATTCTATTCTATTCTATTCTATTCTATTCTATTCTATTCTATTCTATTCTATTCTATTCTATTCTATTCTATTCTATTCTATTCCTATCCTAGCCTATCCTATCCTATCCTATCCTACTCTACTCTATCCCATCCTATCCCATCCTATTCTAATTTTCTACTATAGTTTTGTCTAAAGACAAACATATCCAAAATATATAGCGAATTCAGACTGCAAATAGCATACTAATAATCTGCCTTTTACATTTAAAGACAGATTTCATTTCAGGGAACAAAATACTACCAATACTGAAATATTCTACATTTCTTGTGAGATTAAAAAGGGAACAAAAATGCACCAGGCAGGTTTCTGTGTCCACCATTAACAATTAAAAGCATGGCCCAAAACACATTAAGCCATTTCCTGATTTAGAGCCAAAAAGAGTTTTCAGATGAACAAGAGTTTAGAAACAAAGTGCATTTTCTGTTTGTTTAAACAAAATGAAACAGGTTGTCAGAGAGGGCAGGGGAATAGAAAGACTTTCTTTTTACCTGAGAAATGAAGGGAAAATGAAAATGTTCTTTAGCCCAGTTCAAAGCACTGGCATGAGCAAAGTAAACAGAGAACCCCTCCACAGCTCTGACATCAGTTTGCTAACCCAAACTGGAATTCTAACTAGAACACAAAAAACCTCTTTGAAAGGCTCGCTGACATCCAGACGGTATACAAAATTTAGTGCCTTGCTCCAGATTAACACTTGCAGGTGCAATAAAAAGGAAATACAGCATGCTCCAACACAGCAAGAGGCACATTCCCCATTAACAACAGTCTCAGCAGTCCTCCTCTTTGTAGCATGCACGTCAGTCCTGTGAACAGCAAAACAATGAAGAAAGCAGAAACTACTGAGACTCAAGATATCCTGCAGTACAGCTCCAGCTTTCAGTCCACGGCTGTGTCCCCAACTGTCCTCCATTCCTTCTTTGTTTCTTTTTAAATCATGCTAGATAGGGCACCGTTCAAACGTGATGTGCATACCCCCTGTAATAGCTGGTGCCTAAAGGATAAAAGGCTTATTACGCTTTCAGCTAAAGTTGTTAATCCCCTAACAAGCTGAAACAGCATGTGCTGTAGTCTTAGAGGCCCAGGGTTCAATGAGTGATCATCACGTATGTAGGAAGTTGTTGCTACAATGGCAAGTAACATCATTCTTTCTGGCTCTCAAAAACACAAAGGAAACAAACAACCTCGAGGAATTACATTCTAAATCTCAATTAAAGGTATGTTGTTTTATCAAGCATGAAGTTAGGAACCACCAGAATTAAAGCTGCCCCATGTTACTGCGTTTCATTCCCTTTCTTTTTTATACATTATGACCCACTCATCAGCTGCAGGCCTGTGTATGCTCTCTTCTTCCATGGTCTCAGCATATCATCAGGATCGTTTTCAGAGAGCAAATTAAGACTCTGCAGTAAATGAGGCTGTTTTCAGCAAGACTCCTGCCTCTAAATGGCTCTCAGGGTCAGAGATTTTCAAGCAAGAGGTACAGAAATGAAAGTGTTATGGAACTGGAGAAAAACATCAGTGTGGTCAAGGGAGATGAACGCCACCGAAATGAATCCTGTGCCTGATGCTCTCACAGATTTCTTTTGTCACGCATGGCAAGGCCTTTAAATCAAACTTTTGACAGATATCTCTTGTATATATCCCATTCTTCAGATGCAGTAAGCAGGTTTACAGCTGGCATAGGTATGTAGAGGCTTGGAGGAGCACAATACATCTTGAAGAAGAGGCAGGGAGCTGGGAGTCAGGAGGTGTTCATGCCGCCGTCTTTGCTCCACCAGTGCTTTGCCATGTAGAAGTGAGCCGCCTGAAACTATCCCAGTTTCCCCATCTGCAAAATAGGCCTTACAGCAACCTTTTATGTCCCAAAGGAACCCTAAGGATGAATTAAACTTATATTTACTGGTCTCTAAAGTACTATACTGAAAAGCATGGAAAAAAAAAAAAAGAAACAACCATCTCTGGGTTGGTTTCAGTTGCTGATGCCATGAGGCACATTTCCAAGAAGTTCTTACACCATCCTCCCCACTCTGCCACAAACCAAGTTATTACCTGAAGATTCAGAAACCAGGTGGCAATCAGGTGGCAATACGCAATTGACATAACCTTCAAGCCTACCTGGCTTAGGCTGAGGAGAGCCACGAGGGCTCCCAGTGGCCTGAGGGCTGTCCAACCAGAACGTCCTTGGTATGAGGTGACAGGGGAGGCCCCATGTGTGAGATGATAGCATCTTTTAGAGAGAACAACTTGAAAGCTGAAAAGGTGTTCTGCCCTGTAATCCTCCTGAGAAGGGGCACCAGGAGTTAGGCTATTCTGGTTCTCTATATTGAAGACAGAATATTCAAACTTTTTTTTTTTTCTTTTTTTTTCTTTTTTTTTTTTTTTTCCCTGGTATAAATAAATATTCTTAGCTGTTTCCCTCCCTTCCCACCTACATGTGAAAAAAAAAAGAAAATGCAACAGAGAAGGAGTCTGCTTTTTTCCTTTGCTGTTCCTCTTCCCAAAATCAGGCTCTTTCCAGCACACGGCCCAAGCAGAAAATACGACTCTTTGTTAAAGCACTGTGGTATATTATTAGCTCCCCCCAAGTCTAGTCAGCCAGAAGGATTGTACTGTTTTTATTTAATTATTAATAAATCCTCCAACTGTTTGTATGGCAGTAGCAAATAAAAGTCTAATTAAAATTTGGAATCCCTTGTAGTAGGTGCTTCCACACCTACCTCCAGTGTCCTTTCGTGTTACTGTCAAACGCAGAATTTCCCCCAGTATAAATTTTCCTGTTGGAAACCACTGGCATCTTCCCTTCTAAACAGCCTTGTCAGAGAGTGGACTAAGGCAAATTACACTGAAGCCAAGAATATGCCTATTCTGGCTATATACTTATTTAAAGTCAAGGACATTTTAAAGAGCAGCTCCAAGCTACTGTAGAGATGCCAGCCTATGATATTTTGTGAAGTATGTCTATGAAGTAAATAAAAATAATAATGAAAATCCCAACACATAAATAATTTTTAATCAGAGATATAACCCATTACACAATAACCCTGAAAACCGCTGTACACCCTAGCTGTTGCTCTGCAAATAAAATACAGTCCACTATAATTAAAATGCTCTAATATGCATTATCCATCCCCAAAGATGAATTATTTAAGAAATTACAAATGGGTACTTTTTCACTAGGTGCCTCATACTGACACATGGATAGTCCTTTCTACTGAAGTAAACTGAATTACTCAAATGAACAGGAGTGGAACACTTGGGCTTTTATTAACAAACACCTATGCCCCTCTAATTCTCTGAGAAGTCTTTTTCATTTCTAAAAAGGCTGTCTTATGCAGCTTCCAGAACTGTAAGGATTCCTGACTGACTAGTGAGATGTTATTTTTCTTCCAGGAAAGAACGATTAATAAAATATTGCCTCAGCAATGAGAGATGATAATACATTTCTAAAATAAAATAAATGCATAAAATAATATTTATTTCATGCAGTTAGAGATACCTACTGAAAGTTGTATCTCATCTTGTCTAGGATATAGGTGTTCTGTCACCTATACCACGTACCAGATCGTAATCGCAACAATGAAAAATACCAGAGCTTTTCTCCCAATTTTTATGTAACATTATTCAGATCTTTGTAACTTTCTGATAGAAGAAGACCGTATGCCACAACGCAACATATACACAAAATGTCTGAGTTATGGAGTGTTAAAGAAACATAAACATGGAGCTGTTTCACTTTTATGAATTTATGACTCGGTATCATTTGAATGTATGTTTTACGGTCTGATTTTTGAAAAAAGGCCTCACATGATCTCTCATTTCGCATCCACAGCTTAACAGTGTTAAATTCAAATCTGCACCCATAGTATGCACAGAAGTAGGGTTATCTTATCAATATAGCTGGCTGTGCTTTCATAGCATATGTTGTACTGAACATCCAAATGACATTAACTGCATCCAAGTCTAGCTATTATAAAAAGGAAAGATTAAGGGCTTAAGGTTTTTAAAAACAGACAATTCCCTTTTTTAGTGTTTTTATTATATATAAACAGTATGTGTACACACATATATAAGCAAACTCTTCTTAAAGTAAGAGAATAAAGAACTCCCATGCTCCTGTAATTATGCCCATACTAAAACAATCGTAATAGCTCTGTTCTGAAACATTTTAATACAATTAGGACAAAGTTTGTCTTATAAATATCTAATTAACTTTGAAAAGGCATCAAAAATAATCAAAAAATGTAAATTCTGTAAATTTACAATGCAATAATCCCACATTCTGAACTAGAATATAATACAAATTTGCAATCTCTTTCCAACTGAAGAGAGTCACACACAAGAAAACATGGCCATGCCCTAAGTAAGGATATAGTTTAAATCACTCAGTTTTTATCAGCCTGCAGCTTCACATGAGTTTGAACCCAGTGGCTGGAGGTGAAAGATCTCTGCACTAATTTACTGCACCACTGAAATGTTTCCTAATCCCTCCTGTGACTCCGAATGAGTTGAAATCTGTCTTTGTATAATTTTTCTGTTGTATCCTAATGTATTCAACAACTTCTATGAACACTGAAGACTTCTTTTCTCCTCCTTAAGCAATGAATGTGAATGGATGTCAACACCAGCAGCATTCCCTGGCCAACAACAGACTTAATCCTCCGGACCTGAATCCAGTGTAGCAACCTGCATCCACAGTCACACAGGTTACCAGGAGCATGCTGCCCTTCAAGCCTTTATATTGTTTGCATTTAGCCGCTGTTTTCAAAACCTTTGAGAGGCTTGCACAGTATTCACAGAAGACAGCCTCCTCGTCTTTAAATGTCAACCACTCATGACAGCTTTGCCCCTCGGGAACTATGAATCCTGAAGGATGAATCTGGTGCTCTCACAACAGGGCTCTCTCAGCACCCAGCTTCCTCAAAAACAAGCTTAACATACAACCTGTGAGCATGCACACTAAGGGGAAAAATAAAGCAGAGACTACTGCTTTAGGGAGAACTACCAGGATCATTTTATTTTATAGATGCAAATCAACTTCTGTTTTTTTTCTTTTCTTAAAAAAAAAAAAAAAGGCACATATATTTCTATTTAAATATATACATACACAATGAGTTATATATCATACTATGTATAACATATATAGTATTAATTATACATAACTATACATAACTATATATAACTATATAACCGTATTATAGTATAATAAATAAAGTATTAATTATAGCATATATACAACATATGATGGGTTTTAATACCTTAGTCTTTGAAATTGCCTGGACATTTGAAGAAATACTTTGATTTCTGTTTCTACTTGAATTTTATCACAATTTCTGATGACAACCTGCCTTGAGCTCAATACTAACAAATCATTTTTGCAGTCAAAAAACTTCCATACTTGATAACTAGAAGCAGTAAAAGAAACATATTAAAGACTGCCATGGATTTGGGACAAATGCTTCATACCCCATTTCACCTCGTCGTGGGAGAAGATGACTGAATTCAACTGGAGATATGTCCATGTCAAAGTCAAAAGGAATGCCTTGAAAACACATGCAAGTTCTTGGCTTCTGGGCCATCACTAGAGAAGGTGGCACTGGAAACCATATTAAGACATGCTATTGCACAAAGGCCAGAGACACCTGAGAGAGTCTGCTGGCTATTTAATTCAGTTTAATTCAGTGCAGTCACTACTCTAAGCAAGCAAACCTAGAGAAGGATAAGTTCAGTCCAGAGGGCTGATGTTAAACAGCTGGACCGGGACAGAAGCTGGTACTCATAGATGCTGCATGGCATCAGCCCCTTCCTGCAAGGGCTACCCTGCAGGTGGCCTTCCTGCTCAGCACTTGGGGGTGTAGGTGGTTGTATTTGGATTTTTCTAATGGCTTTAGACTGATAACCTGAAGTAAGCACTGAAAGGCAGAGAGAGACCTATGCTTACCTCAGAAGCAATAAAGGCCCAGAAAAATAAAATGTTAGCAGAAATGAAAAGAGCAATATTTGTGAGTTAAGGCAGGATGGGCTGGGTCTCCTGTGATGCGCTGCTGATTTATACTGCCTGAGGTCAAAGGAGCTCTGCTAACTTTCAGCAACAGAGCCCCTGTCCTATTTATCTAAAAGCATTCTGCATCTGAATTTGCTGCACACTTATTTCAACTGCACATCCACAAGACTGTGTAAGTGAGTCTAAGGCAGTCTGTTTACAGGTACATCTATCTATTCAATGTGCATGCCTTACACAAAGCACACGCACCAGCAGAGGGGCAATAGACATGTTAAAAGCTCCTCCTCTTAATTACATCTCCACAAAGTAATCAGGCCCTTAATGGCTTCAATATGCTTCAATAGCATGTTAGTCAGATAGAGGAAATTTAAAAGCTTTGCAGATAATATGCAGCCTCTCTTTTTTCTTACTGTGTCCTGAAACACTTCCCAACCCCAATTTCATCACTTTCAGCACAAAATTATGATGACACAGAGAAGATATAGGTAAAAAAACATAAAAAACATGTTTTATCATATCCAACAGCACATTGCTGAGGTCCTTCTGATAAAGAATGAAATTAGACATCAACATAAGGAATAAAGTGTCTGTTTAATCCCTCTTCCTCCGTGGCTGTGTCACAAGGCAGACCTTTCCATCATACAGATCCTCATTGCACTCAAAGCTACTGCAGAAAGCTTTAAAATGAGATATATGGGCCATTCTGCTTAGCTCCTCTGAAGTCTTTAGGGCCCTGTGTATCTGTCAGATTACAATTTGCCTCTGGCAAAGAGGCCACTATTTTTTTTTATTATTTTTATTTTTTGGCAGAAAAAAAGAGTCAAAACTAAATTCTGTTTTTAAGAAAATAAAAACTCATTTTCTAGGTAACTTCTCTGGCTACGCCTACCCAGTCAAGCAAAGTTTGGAGTATCAGTTAGAAGGAAAATTAGAAAAAAAAATCAACTGACTGTTAATGAATTTGGGAATTCTCTCTGGTATCCATGTGAGGTTGTTTAAAGAGAAGTCAACTTTAAATTCAGTCAATTAAGAACATGATTTAAAAGCTGCTTCAGGGCCTGCCCCCAAGCCAATTTACCAATTTTGTCATTTTGCAATCAGATTTGTGTATCCTATGTTAAAAAAAAAAAAAAAAAGAGAAAAAAAAAAAGAAAAAGAGACACCCACAACACACACACACACACAAAACAAACAAACAAACAAAAAACAAGAACAACCTTATTTCTGTATCACAGG
>CM021766.1:121683164-121797345 GCA_011076525.1 Nettapus auritus
TTTTTTTTTTTTTTTTTTTTTTTTTTTTTTTTTTTTTTCAAGACAGTAAAAGTAAACTGCCTTGGAATAGTAACAGAAATGCAGTTTAAGTTGCTGGTGGCCTTTATTTTTCTGTTCAATTGTCCTGAATTATGATGGAAGGTTTTAGTTAGCAATGCACTTTTATTATATTCTCAAGAATTACTTATTTTGACTTTGAAATTCACAGGAAGTTAAAAGTTACTGTTTGCAGGTAAAAAAAATATATAAAAAAGATGAGGCATAACCAATGCTATTACAGCTAATGACAGAAGAAACTAATTGTACTTTATTATTTTTGGAACTATGTCTATAATCTAAAGCATGGCTCGGAAACCCATCCTATTAGGCTCTCCACAAAGCCACAGCAAACAAAGAAGGCATTTTCTTCCTCAAAGACCTTACTTTAAACAATAGGCAGCCACTGTTTATAGGCAGCAGAAAATAGCAAAATAGCATAGGGATAACATTCAGTTAACAGTGATTAGCAGTCATCTTGGCACACAAGAAGATAAACCATTTCTTTTTGTGTCATCATAAAGAAATTCAAGCTCTGTAGGTCATCTATCAAGGGCAATATCCTCAGTATCCTCAAAGATGAACTGTCATTCTGGGCAGATAAGGGAGATTGTGTAAATTTTTGGATACTATATGAAAGGTTAGGAGAGACGCGAAGAGGAGAGACCATGAGAGACATCAAGAGTGAAGGTAAATATATTGCATTTTTGGGGTTCATCCCCAGTAGTCATATTCTGAGGTGCAAGACCTGAGGCATAACAGAACAGGTAAATAACAAGCATGCTAGATAGACTTACAGACAAGGAAGGTGGTATCTTAAAGATGTTATTCCAAAATATTCTGGAGGATTTGGCATAGTCTGGACAGCAAGACTTGAGCAGACAATAATGACATGCCTGATTTGTTGGAAGACTGGTGGCAGGGGCTATGGCAATGGAGAAATATGCAATAAGAACAGTGGGGGCTAGAAGGCAATGTAAAGCTCTGTTTCTTTTCACAAGGGCAGAAATCAGGAAAGGAGGTGTCCCAAAGTCAGTGTTATCTAGGAAATAAAAGCAGCACTATTTGAAATGTTCTTTTACACACAGACAGGCCTGAACTACAAAGGTGAGTTGACTTGTGGCCTGGTATTAGCGATAGTTTGCTCAAGATCTGGGGACAAATTCTTATAAACATAGATATAAAACACAGATAAGTTTCTTTCATCCTAATTAGAGAGATGTTCAAGCTGTAACTAAACATCAATGAACATGAGTTCATTCACAGTCCAAAGAAGAACGCCAAGTTATAACAATTAAAAAAGGTGAAACAGATACTACATGGCTCAAGGGTCAAAAATCTGCATCCAAGCAGACTGAGCATATGCATGCATATCTTGACTTCATTAATTTAATGGAAAAAATGTACAAGTCAGTCTACAATGAAAACTCAGCCCTGGGTAATTCATTAACCACTTCATTGGCTGCTCCACCACTTCCTTGCTTACCTTGAGTTATGAGCAACTGCCCAATACCTTGCATGTTTTTAGATCTTAGAAGATGTAAAAACTCTTTTCCAAGATCTTTTTGATGAACATTAACAGCTTTAGATACAAAATACATAAAAGTGACAGCTCTCATATTTTTGCAAGATGCTTCCTAATGTATATAATACCGCATCCACATTTTTGTCCGAGGGATCAGGTAATTGGACACTTATGAGTTGCCTCACCCAAGGCAACAGAATTTGTGTTAGCAGAGGCTGGCACATGCAGTTTTTATAATGCCCTTTCTTTACTGTCAATAAATCCTTTCAGAGAATAGAAAAGTCAATACACATCCAAGTGGACGCTATGACCATGAGGGTTGTGTTCTGACTTAGATTAGGATAGAATATATCAGATAACGATAAATTATTACTATTATAGCAGCAAAACCAACATTCTGAGTAACAGCTTACTTTAAGTCTGCTTTCAGTTCTTCCCATTATCATTTTCCTTCTTAAATTTCCCGATCTTGCTTTCTGTCTGAACATACTTTTCTAAGGAAAGTTTGAACGTCAGATCAGACATCCACGAGAAGTGAAATAAAGTCTTGCCATAACGAAAGACATCATTGCATCCTTGCTTTAAATAGCTCTCTAGTCAAGATGGCCACAGTTGGAGAGCCAGCGTTTGGCAAGAAACTTCCTCTCAGTGGGAAGATATCTTGGCTTCTTTGAACGAAAACTTGCTTTGATTTGGTACCTTCTTTTCAGTACATTCTTAAAGTTCACAATATAAGGTCTGCTGGAGTGAAATCTTGTCGCTGACTTGTTTGATTTCGTACCAAGCCCCAGCAACTATGGAGCTACTTGTTACATGAGCCTACTTGAGTACTCTCAAACGTACGCTGAAAAATGCAGGGAAGCTAGTGCTGTAAAACTGAATGGATACCAAAGCCTGGAGAAAGAGCTCCTACAGATCTCACAAGCTCTTCAGAAGTATTATTGTTACTTCATTTGAAGGAGCTGCTACAAGCTAAAACAGTGGCTCCACAGAACTTCAGTTACTTTGGGTACTTGTATTTTAAGTATCACCTTGAATACAACAAAATAGATTTATTTTGATATCTCAGGAAACATCTGCCCAACAATGAATGAAAACATACCGATACCCCACCTGCACTTTTTTATAGAAGAACGTGTTTGTTGCTGTTGAAACAGAAAAATCATGAAAGCAATTTCAGCTGAGTTGTGTATCGTTCTCTAAATTTTGGAAACCAACCACCTTTCGAGTTATAACACCTTGAAAGCCAAGATTCGGAGAGAAAAGCTGATCCATCTTAATAATAGTAGCATTATCACAGTTTGAACATGTTGGTATTGCCCTGAGAGTCTGCTAAGCTTCTAAGTCCTCTGTTTTCGGGCCTTGTCTTCTAGCATATCAGTAAAGCAACGCTTGCATCTTAATTTATTAAAAATGAAGAACTTATTAGAAATGCAGAATACTTCTACTTACAGATAGACATTTGTTTAAAACCACCAACCTCTGTACAAAAAGAAAACCCTTGCACAGTAACTGCAGCTGTGCTGCCTTGTGTCAGGGCATGATTCACAGAGCTGCAACCATGTCAGGAACCAAAGACTCTGGCCTTCCTGATGCCAGTCACTCTGTCAGTCTCTGAAACGAGCCACTGCTTGGATGAAATTAAGGCTTAAAAGGCTGATAACTCTCTTTGTTTCTGGAAGACAAACAAAGCAACATTCTTTCCAATATTGCATTTCTAGTTCTCATCAATGCAGATCACATAATTTTATAGCAGGTCTACTTTCCAGACAGAAAATTAGAGAAATAAATTTTCGGTTTTCATAGAGGAACGAAACCCTATCTTTGAGTGAAACATTCTCCCTAAAAATAAAACATGAGGTAAGTGGGATTTGCCCTGAACTTTGAGGAATAACTCCATTTCATCACCGGACCACTGGATACATCTACCTACCACAATCTCATACTCTCTTTCTGTCTTTAGTTTCCTTATAAGCATGTAATATCTCTTCCTCACCTAGAACTGCCAGGCTGCCAAAGAACTGCTTTGAGACAAAAATGCATCAAGCTTGTCTTTCATGGAAGAATTTTTCTATTTTTTCCCAGTACTTTCATAGAACTAACTTCATTTATTACACATTAACAAGCACTCTAAAGAAGGTGCACTTACAAATCTTTTATTAGCATAAAAACATTTGGATCCAATGGGAGACAAATCAGCAAGTTTTTGCAATCTGGATCTCAGTACAGAAAGCAAGCTGCCGTGCCCAGAAGCAGTTTCCTTACAATTAACTTAATGCTGGAATGGTGCTGCCACACAATAACAGCATGATGAATGTAGGGTAATGGTTTTTAAATGTTACAGTGTATTAGTATTTGTTTCTGCAATTGCTTACAATGAAGTCCAGACCACAGTAGAAATTATTATTTAAAAAAAAAATAAAAAAAAAGAAGAAAAGAAACAAAAACATAAAAACATCCACCCACCCCCTCAACATTGTAACTGGGTGGAAAGGAGCAGAGGAGAATGCACAACTTGTCCGTCATCAATATACTAAACCCAGCAATAGTCAGATGCTCCAGTTAAGGAACACCTTAACAGGCTGTCCATCAAGTCAGTATCAGTACTTTTAATGGAATACACAAATGCGAGTTTGGGACATTAATACACATTGGTGTCATAACAGGCACTATACAAATTCAAACATGATGATACAAATTAGCAACTACCACTATAAAATGGAAATTTAAACTTACACCATGGATTTTCAGTTACATAGTAATAAGATGCTCTGAAACAAAGCTGAAAAATGTCACCAGAGGATAAGACCTACAGCCATCCCGTTTTCAGACTGTTGCCTACACAAACTAGTATCTACCTAGCTACAAATGCACCTATATCTTTACACTGAAGAACTCCAAACTGCTGGTTTTATATTTTGTGTATCTGAGGCTGGCTGTTTCCCTGCTTCGGTTTGCTCTGATGACATCTGACCTATGTAACTGTGCTCAGAATCAAAGGAACTCTAAAAGCAAAACTGGAAAGGAAAGGTTATACAAATAAAGGCAACTATAGGAACAAGCTTCTGAGAAGTTAAAAATGACCAGAGTTGGTTTTCTCCAGGGTAGAAACTTCCCAAGATCAAGCCTGAGCTCTATGGCAATCTGAAATGTTCAAAAGCTTGAGGAGAGAGAGGGATTTTTCTGGCCATGCTGCAAAAAGTCAGAGGGTTTGTTAGTGAAATAGCCAATAATTTGGAAAAACTGAAAAACACAAAGCTGGAGTATGCTGTGGGCTGAACAGGCTCCTCCTTCCAACTCATATATGAGGATTGCACTAGATATGTCCAAATTAGATAGATCGCATTTAGGTAAAGGATATATTTAGGACATTATTTTTTTGCTGTTGTGAATTTTTGGTCCAGAGTGCCTCATAGTTTTGGAAATAAATGTCTTTTTTTCTGAAACAGTAGTTTTGAGTAACTTTAACCATCTGCTTCCAAAGGAAATGCTTGGAGGGTCCCAATGCCCTGGGTCTGCAGATTATGCCCGCTGTCAGGACTAGGAGGAATGCTATATAGGTCCTAATTTCAGAAATGGCATTGCAGCTAGCAATTGTCCCTAACAATTATAAACTACAGAATGACCTTGCAGATGAAGAGGCTAAGATACTGACACTGATTTTTTTTTTTTAAAAAAAGCATTCCATTTTAGTTTCATAGAAGTCAAATACACATCATTAATACACATCAAAGCTATTTTGATGGGTAGTTTGGAAATCTGTGAATAATATAACCTGTTACAGTATGCCACAGATTAAACTATTAAAAGGATGATGTTTGCTCAAGTAATTTTCTAAGTGGCCGGTTACTCCAGACTGCACTAGGAGAAAGCTACACATTTAAAAGAATGGGTTTCAAATTTTCTGTGACTCCTGCCTGAACAAAATTTTGATTGAAATCAAAGTGGCAGCACTGATAACACAGGGTTGACATAACAAATGCCATAGCCAATTTGAACAATTATGAGCCCAAATCTGCCGTCATTTACATATATATGTGATTCCAGCTGGTGAGCAGAAATTATGTATGCACAACTAACAGAGAATACTTTTTTATATAACTTCAAGTTTTGCCACAAAAAAATACAATGGAAATTCAAGTCAATAACATTTAGGCAAAACAAGAGATGCTTTAAGGAACATTTTGCAAATTACCTTGATTCAGCTATGTGTCCTAAACACTGCAAGAACGTGATAATGATGTGTGGTTTTGCATATAAACATAAACATAAGAATCTGGATTCTTATCACAGAGGTCACCCCTGTAGCCCCCCACTACCAAACCCTTGCCAAATAAACACAATACAACTGTACCTTGAAAAAGAATGCAAAAGGACTAAGCATGTCAAATACAGCAATGAGTCAACATTATTATTATTATTATTATTATTATTATTCTTTTTTATCACAGCTGATATATTGCTATTTGCGCTGCTATCCCCTGTGGGACAGTGAAAGTTGTGCTAACACACGGGCTTAAGTCAGCTTTGCCATTATAAGGTCCAACAGTTAAGCCATCAAGCCTGAGTAGGAGAGCAACTTCTGGTGGGTTTGCTTAGACCACCATAACTCTCTACAGCCACAGAAATATCAAACACACCACTGTAACGGTCACCATGATCAGTTGCTAAATTGCCCTCCAAATGCCAGTGGTTTTCATAGTGTAACCCGTGAATCTACAAATCAATAAATTGCCTCTCAAATGTCTGCAAAGGTCAACTGGGAAAAGCAAGTCTTTCGCAAACGTGAGAGGTCTGCATCTCCATAGGATTTTTTTTTTTTTAAAAAAAAAAAGGTGCCCAAAGATCAACAACTTTTCAAACATCTAATTACTTACATTGCACAGAGCTCAGTGAGTGGGGTGAAGGTGATGAAACCAAGCAGTGTCTTTCAATGTATGTGACAATAAGGTGGGAAAGTTCATTGCTTTGTTTCATACATAATTTCTTTAACAGATCCCCCTTTCTGTTATGATTTGATAATGCCATCTATGGTTCATCTACAAGTGCATTTCACTAACTAAAGCGAGACATCACAACCTTTTCCAAATGAAATTAAAGCCACCATTCATATAACCTGTGGTTTAACATTCAGATACGACTTTAAGATTCCACAATATTTTCCTTATTTATTTCATTTGATCTCTATGCTTCTTCAATACTATGGATATTATTGGTCTTTAAGAAGACCTGTTCTTAATTAAAACCAACCAACCACAACAACAACAAGAAAAAAAACTTGGGGAAAGGGGAGCTTTCTTTTACTAAGAAAAACATACAGTTTGAAGCTATCCCTATCTGTTAAAATAATAAATGTTGATTTCAGTATTTCACTTTAAATAGATCAATGCATTTCTGTTTTCTTATGAAAAAGTAAAAACAAACCAAATTACTGTAACACACACTTATCTGCAAAAGCAAGAGTTAGGTTATCTGATCTTTTCTGAGGTCAGTGTGTAACTAGCTAGAAAAACCAGGTGCAATACTGTATTCTTCCGTTTATGTTACATCCTTCTTTTATTACTTTTACTGAATGCTGAGTGTTTCAGCAGAGAATACCTGCAATACAACCAGTCTGCATTTAATAATCAGCTGTTGCTCAAGAAATGGACAACAGAAGACATGGCCACAAATTACCAATCATCTCACAGGGAAGGGCTGAAGCAAAACATAGCATGTAAAACTGTGAAATAAAATGCAACTCTGACTTGCAATGCTACAGCACAACACTTGCTCTTTTGCTAGCATACCTAGAAACATATATTGAGAACAAATGGTGCATTTGACCTTACTGACAGTAGCACCGGAGGGAATCCCGTGTTGTTTCAGAGTTGATAAACCTGTGTATATCATCACTGAAGTGCAATTTGTTCTTATTTTTCTTTAAAAAAAGCAACCACCTCAAAACCAGAAAAACCCTCCCTACAACGTTATATATATATATATATATTTTTTTTTTTTCACCAAGCGCTGGTATTTTAGAACACTTTGTGTAAGTAGATACACAATGACACTTTCTGGAAAGGAAGTAAGGACTTGGTTGACATCATGAGGGTAAATTAAGTTTATGCATGTGTAAATACAAACCACAAAATTCTACGTTTATGGTGTGATATGATAAATGAAATCAACCTTGCATGATTCATGTTGAATAAATTTACTGAACTGTATTTCTTACCTCATGGGCAAACACATTAACCCATGAAAAGAAATGATTTCTTGGCACTATGCTTCTTTTAACAGAAAACTCATAAGGACCCACTACGGTAACCAAATAATGTATAAAGCTTTCACACTGAGGCAATGGTGGGGAGGTTATACGGCAGTGACGGGCAGACAGAGGCGATACTGCAAGATTTTCACCCCTTCGAGTCAACAAGGGACTGTTCCAGCTGACATATGCAGCCTCTGCTTGCCCTTTGTCATGTATGTGTTTCACCTCAAAAACTGTCAGTGACTTGTCAGAATCAATCAGAAAATCTAATGCAATTCCACAATGATGTACAAGTTTGGACAGCATGACATCAAATTTCTGGTAGTGTGTGTCAAGTACCATATGAAAACAGATGTCCTCATTACTCCACTGCTTTGGTACAAAAGAGTACATCTTACCTTTTTGACCCATATCTGGCAATTGGGAGATTATAATAAAGGACAGCAAGCAATTCAGCCTCTAGCTAGTACTTTTATCATATAAATCGAATTCTAACGCTCCTTATCTTCTGGCAAAAGAAGTTTGCTTTATCAACCACAGTTTTCCTGCTGGATATTGCTTTATGTATGTTCCAAAGACTTAAAAGTCACAGTACTTCATGGCCCTGAGACAACCCACAGCCTTGCTTAACACAACAGAGGCTTGCAGAGCTCGAGACATTAACTGCTGCAATGTGAACAGCAAAGCCAAAGCCTGTTACTGAGTGGTTGTGCAGCTCCTGGATGCAGCCAGTGTCCTGCAATACAGCCTCACCAGGGGGTTACATACATCCCAGCCCTTTCCTACAGCCAAAACACTCACTCCCAATAAATTCTAGGGTCTTTGTGTGCCATAGTGCAGGTAATACATAGAAAAGGACCCATGGCTGCAAATTTATCCAAAATAAAAATACAAATATAATATATTTAAACCGCATATTTTATTTCATTATCTTAAATAACACTATACCAACAACCTTTTGTTTCATTATTAAACCATGATGTATAAAAACAAACTAGTCTTCTCTAGCAATACTTCCCCTCTTTGATACCATCACCAAAGCTCCATTGATGCTATGCAACAGAAGAGAGAACATTTTTTAAAAAGGTAGTAAGTTAGGATGCCAGTAGGACTCTTTTGCCCAGCCTGCAACTCCTGAAACTGGTGAAATTCCCAGATGAACTAGCCTATCCAAGACAAGCATGGATAACTATCCTTCAGGATATCCCTGGGGAAACAGGCAGATTCCCTAATTCCACTGGTACAGAACCTATAAGCTGTGATATATTAGCAGGTAAAAGAAGCTTGATACAAAACTGATTTAACTGTAAAAATAATAAATTCCTACCACATGTAATTAGAAGGAGAGGAATAATTTTATCTCTTGAGGAAAATGCAAGCACGCCTCCCCGTGCCAGACAGTGCCCAGGAATAGACTCATAATTAGGTGCCTCAAGGAAAGAACACTGCTCTCCCTATTTGGAGAGAAATCTGAAATCTGAATCTTCTTAGAGAATTCTCTTTCTAATGGTGAATGTCTAAGTGAATCTTTGTCTGCTGTTTGTGCCTCCCCCTTGCTCACTGAGCACTCTGGGTGTATACAACCTGCTGCTGTTGAGGATGTCTGCAAAACCATAAGCCCTCTCTGGGAAACAGTTGGAAATGAAGCTTTTGTGCAAGGATGGGCCTGAGCAAGGGAACAAATCTCATCTGCAAAAGCTCACATTACCTGTTTTCCAGTAAGAAGGTTTATTTGCATGATATCACACAGCATAATATAATACAAAAATATAAAATAGTAATATCCAGAAGTCTGTATAGCTATTCCCATGCAAATTTCTCATCATGTTACAAACAAGAGGAAGGAACCAGTACCAAGATCTGGTTTGGGGAGATATATGATCTCTGCTTTAATAACAGGTCATGCTACCACCATTTCCTATGGACAGGTGACTATAATAAGGACAGAATTGCCATCACTTGGAGTAAGGTGGAATCAAACCTCTGAATCCTTTTAGTTAGTGGCTTATCTACCAACAGAGCCAAAAGAGATCCCACACAGTACAAGACATGGTAAAGGTTTGTGATTTGGTTTGAGGCTGCAGTTAGCATGCTCACTCTCATAAGCACCTATGCAGTTTATCTCAGGTACTTACCATATTTGGTCAACACTAAATTAGCCCGACCTTTAATTTTCTGTGGAATTAGCTCCTTCTGTGTCCACTCTTTACAGAGATTTTAGTAATCGGCTTTCCTCCAAGAGTTTCTTCCTGTATTTCAAAGCTTCTTACTCTATGTTCAGCCTTTCCAGCCATCCACATCCAAACAGAGTAGTATACTACTAGCTACATTTTAGTCCATTACCACATCTAACATATTTTGAATTAAAGCATGGCTTCCAAGACTATGGTAATACCTGCATATTTAGCACATGAAAGATTTACAAATGATATAAAGACTAAGGTTGGCATATTGCATTACAGGAGAAGCTGTATTGCAGGTACTATAAACGGCTTGTGTACCTCATTCTAAGTCAGTATTAAACTTCTGGTGCACATTCTGGTGCACAGTTTGGTGGCACTACAACTGCAGCCCAGGATCCTTTGGCACATACTACATGTACCTACTTGACCTCCCACACCTTGTACATTATGGGTACTCCACATAGAGGCACTTATTGGATGAGGTCTACCTAGATCTTAGTAAAGCTTTTGACGCCGTTTCCCACAGCATTCTTCAGAAGAAACTGGCTGCTCATGGCTTGGATGGATGTAGGCTTTGCTGGGTAAAAAACTGACTGAGTGGCCAGGCCCAGAGAGTTGTGGTGAGTTGAGTTAAATCCAGCTGGAGACTGCTTAGAAGTGGTGTTCCCCAGGGCTCAGTATTGGGGTCAGTTCTCTTCAATATCTTCATCAATGAGCTGAATGAAGTGCACCTTCAGTAAGTTTGCAGATGACACCAAACTGGGAGGGAGTGTTGATCTGCTCATGGGTAGGAGAGCTCTGCAGAGGGAGCTGGATAGGCTGGATGGGTGGGCCGAGGCCGACTGTACGAGGTTCAATAAGGATAAGTGTCGGGTCCTACACTTGGGGCACAACAACCCTGTGTGATGCTACAGGCTGGGAGAAGAGTGGCTGGAAAGCTGCCCAGCAGAAAGGGACCCAAGGGTATTGGTTGACAGCTGGCCGAACATAAGCAAGCAGTGTGCTCCAGTGGCCAAGAAGGCAAACGGCATCCTGGGCTTTTATTAGAAACAGTAAAGCCAGCAGGACCAGGGAAGTGATTGTCCCTCTGTATTCAGCTCTGGTGAGGCTGCACCTCGAGTACTGTGTTCAACTTTAGGCCCCTCACTACAACAAGGACACTGAGGTGCTGGAGTATGTCCAGAGAAGGGCAACAAAGCTGGTGAAGGGTCTGGAGAACAAGTCTTATGAGGAGTGGCTGAGGGAGTTGGGGTTGTTTAGGCTGGAAGGGGCCTTTTAAGATCATACAGCCCCACCTCCCTTCTCAAGCAGGCTCATTGACAGCAGGTTGTCCAAAACCGCATGTCAACAGATGGAAGACTTAACCTGTCTGAGCAATTGTTCCAGTGTTTGATGATCTTCACATTAAAACAACAAAAAACTGTTTTCATGTATTATTCCATGTATGGAATAACAGAGAATGAACCACACGTGAAAAATACCAGCCATGCCACTTCATGAGCCACTGGAAGATGTTCTGATACAGAGAAGATGAGGTAAAGTAAGAACCTCAGAGGATAAGAAGGGCCAGATCTTAAGTGACCTTCATGCAAGTAGGCAATAGACATTCCCAAAGAAATTTCTCTTCTGTTTCCCTGCAACATTACCGTCTCCCTCTTGCCATCCCTCCCAAGGGCACCCATACCTACACTCCCTGTATTTCTCCAGTTGGTCAAGGTTTTTCACCCGCCTCTTACCCCAGGCATCTGGAAACTCCAGGACATACACAGCATCCCTACAGCCAAATATCTTCCACTGTATCTGTGTGACACTTCCAAAGTGAGGCAGCCACTAGATGCCACAGTCTTGGTATTATCACTCAGAGAAAACCAGTGAACACAAATATTTAACAGATTTTCTCCTTAAAATTGAAATGACTGACATTTCTTCAGTAAATATATAGAATATTTTAATTTCATTTGTATTTGCTCTCCTGTTCTCTGAGATCTCCTTGGCCCAAGTGACAAATAAATCAGCCTATCTTTAGGACTGCTCTGTCTGCAAATTAAATTCTATTTGTCATTGAAAAAAATCAAAATCCTATGTTAATATTCTGATTTCTTGCTATGCTGAGTATGATTTTTTTAATGGTTCTTTTGCACTTGTGACTCATAGTGCTGCCATAAAAATATTTTACTGATTTCCTCAAACATTAGAACAGGCAAACAGTTCTTTCTGATATTTACTTTGCTAAAACAT
The DNA here is from genome assembly GCA_011076525.1 of Nettapus auritus. NCBI lineage: Eukaryota > Metazoa > Chordata > Aves > Anseriformes > Anatidae > Nettapus > Nettapus auritus. Next base: position 121,695,400 of record CM021766.1, read on the forward strand.
AATCAAGGACAATACTTCCGCAAACATCGTATTTTTATGATAAATCAACAGGGCAGCAGATACATGTATTATGAAGTTAATGGTCTGTCAAGATATTAACAATGTTGATTCCTGAAGAGAAGTCTAGAATTTAAAAGACAAAACTGGGTTTATCAGATAGGACAGATTGCTGCTTGTCTGACTGACTTAGTTTGTGTGACAGAGCTATGAGCTGCCTTTGGGTTCACAAGTCCTTCAAAACCGAAGATTCATGGTAATAGAAAGCTTTTCAGCATAAAGCACCCAACAATCAGAGTTAAAGATTTATTTATTGGCTCTGACCATCTACTTCTGTTATCAACCATAAGGGCCCATACACTTCATCAACTCCCAACAATAGCCGCAAGCTTGGACAATCTGTCTTGTGTCTTCATTGGGTAAAACTTCAATGGAGCAGCATCGATTAAAGAACAGCCCACGCATAAAATGGAAACTCATTAAAATAAACTTTTTCAAAGGGGGAAGAAACTTCAGTTCCAATTGAATTGAACTGTTTTTATTTCAGAGATGAAAGCTCCATTACCCAGCTATACATTCATGTGGTCTTGGCTTAAGTGCTTTTTATTTGACTTAAACTTTTGGTTCCTTCCCATGTCTTTTTGGAGGCTTGAGAAACATAATAGGAATTCAGACCTTATTGAGCTTGATTGGAACACAGTATCTGTGAACTTCATAATAATACCTCCTGGACCTTTATGTTTATCGTCTCACTGTGGCCTCTTTTGTGTGTTTTTCTGGCCTTTCCTCCAAGAACAATTGTGTCCTTTCACATGTATTTGCAGAGACATTTTTAATGCTTTAAACGTTTTTAAATGAGTGGCTACAAAAGAATGAAGAAATAAAAATAACGCAGGTGTAGTCATTTACATTATAGATGGAAGACTGCATAAGCTGCTGATGTCAAGATAGCTTTTCTGAAGTGTTTATATGAAAACTGACTTGCAGCTTACTGCCTGAAAACCTCACCTTGAACTTATTATGAGGGCAATAATAATATGAAAAAATACAGATGGTAACCTGTGCTATATGGAAACTTCAGTTTAAACAGAGCACGCTTAATACATGGTAGATTACTCATTATATCAAAGCTAAGTAATAATATTCCAAATGCTTTGATTTTAGATGACTGAACACTAAATGAAATGAACTATATTCTCAGTTACTTACATATACTGAATGTCAACATAAATTTGTTTAATGCTGTGAAGCTATACAGAAATATTCACCAACTGCGGCACCAAACACCCTGTACTGTAGAAAATGAATCCACGAATGCTTTAAATTTCATTACGCTATGTGATTTTGTCTTCATATATTTTTATGAAACAAAGTAATCCAAATCCATCAAAAATATATGTAAACGTTTCTTAAAGCTTTCTTCTTAAATAATAACACACAAATTTACATAAAAATTTATCATACAGAAGATGAATATAAGCTTGAGCTTCAAGATAGCAACAAATATTTTTGTCATCTAAATTCTAAATAAATAAAGATGAAAGAATCTAATCACTTTGATTTCAGTTAGACACAGATGCATACAGGCACAACTCAGTTCCTAAAGTTTACATATGGCCACACAAAAGATGAGAAAACACAAAGGTCTATTAACAATCATCTCCCTAGAACACAAAAAATGTACTTCATGCAGCACATTATTTAAAAACAAACAATGTGTGGGAATCCGACAGATTTAAGACCTGCATTATTCTAAATTTTTGCATAAAGACTCAGTGTTGATTATAAATTAGTTTTTCTTATCAATGTGTTCATTCTCACACATTTAATTCTTCAGGCTGATAGACATTAGTCTAACACTTAGACAAGACAAGGAGAGTCTGAATTTTCAAGAGAGAGCCATGCAAATCTGGGAGTCTGGGACTTCCAAATCTAATCATAATCTTACAATTTCTATATTGGGCATGTCCTTAGGATATGTCTGAGTACTGAAGGAAGGGACAGTACGCAATCTAGCTAGGAAAATGACAGTTAGCTTTCATCCTATAGACAACAATATTAGTGAAGATACACTGAGGCTGCCCAGCTTTGCTGCCACTGGTTCATAGCCATTCATTACTCTCTTTCTAGCTCGATGAAAACTAGCATGGTTATGGCAGCCAGCACTTCATTTGCTGATCCCTTCAGACACAATATGGGAAAAACTCTAGAGGAAATCCTTGGGGCCTCAGCAGACCAGAAAGTCCATTTGTTCATTCTCTGCCTCAGTTTCACCAGCTGTAAATGCTGCCTACTTCACAGGGATACTGTGCTAAACAGTTAGTGCCTGTACTGACAAGAGCTCCTAACCCAGTCAAAGTACTACTTGAAGGTCAGTTTTCAAAAACATTTATTTTAATGTATACTACACTTTTTTTTTCGACTCCAAAAGCATTTACTTAATTCCTGTAGAAAGTCTCAGCATTAGCAAAAATTATTTCCTGTCTTTCTTACTTATCTCAATGCAAAAAGTAATTTGAGGTAACTACTTCACGTTGCCCCATTCAACAGTGTCTGCACGTGGCACTTTTCTGCACAGAAAGTCATCCCAGAGTAGGGTGAGAGTTTGGATACACAAGAAATATGGGATCAAGTACAGATTTACTAGTTTGCTTTGCTACTTAGCATTTTTCATGCAAAATGCAAAAAGCAATTTAGAAAGAACATAAATGGTATATGTTAAATATAGACATAACTAAATGGCATTAGCAATAATAAAATAGGCAAATGAAACATATGTGAAAAACATACCATTGTTCCTAGTGTGATGAATATTTTCGCAACATTTCTTGATGCACTGTGCAGTTCAAATACACTTATGCCTGAAGTTAAACATACAAACCATGGAAAAGTCTACTAAACTGAGCCATGTTTCTACATCTTTCTATTACTAGAGTTTATATTCAGCACAACTCTCAGAGACTGCTACTCTCCACCACTCTCAAGCCAACTGGAGACCTTTTAAGAAAAAAGTAGAATAAGAAGGAAGTAGAATACAGAATTCTTGATAGTGCTGTCTTCACAGGCCATTTCATTGTTTTACCAGTGGTTGCAAACTGTTCAGATTTTTAAGAGGACATTACTATATTCATGTTCAAAATGGTCATATTCATGTTCAGAAGTGTCTTTTACAGCCCGAAACTGAATTCTGGAGTTTAAAAAAATGAAACTAATACATTCAATTATTACAAAATCTTCCAGTTTAACCCAAGACTATTATTTTTCTCCTGTTCTCACAAAATATGAACTTGCACTACACAAACACACACACAAGGGGAAAAAAAAAAGAATAAAAAAGAAGAAAATAAAAAGAAAAAAAGAGAGAGAAGAGAAAGAGAAAAGTTTGCTTATAATACTATTGTAACTGCTGGCATGGAGATCTATCCCAATTAGACCTTAAAGAAATGTAGTGTCCTATTATCTGAGTGTGTTTTTGGAAATGGCAATCAAAGAAATATTCTAACATGAACAAGTGTTTCTAAGTGCTAATTATTCATGGTATCACTTGCTGATTGGTGCCTGCGGCCATGAAAATTTATTTCTAGGCTGTATTTACAGTAAAACCAAAAGTGCTTAGTGGCAAGTAGCTTAATCAAATTTAAGAACAGCAGACAGATAACATAGGAGATTTTTTTTTTTTGTTGCTTTAATCCTCTCATTTGGTTTTGAAACATAAGGCCCTGTTCACTTCATTTAAGTCTCACAATGACTGGAAGCCTGATCAATCTGTCTTGTGTCTTCTTAGGGTGAAACTGCAATTGAGTGGAAGCAACAGATGAACAAAGCCCACATTCAAATCTGTAGCTCATTAAAATAACGTTAAAATAGGGTAAAATCGCAATTGTAAGTGAATTGTAGTTGGCTTCTTTCAGCTACATACATTTGATTAATAAACCATACATTCATTAGCCATGAACCGCTGGTCTTTAAAGTAAATTTAAATGAATGACCCTGCTTTTTTGATCTTCAGACAGTTTTGAAAACATTTATGAAATAAAGCCTTAAAAATAGGTCAAGGGCTGTTTCCTACAGGCCAAAGAGCTAATGGGATACGATCTGTCAAATCCCATAATCAATTCACATTCTGATACAGAAACTTAGAAAGCTGCAAGTTTACAAGAGACATATTGTAAAACAGCTTTTACAGAGGGAAAAAAAAAAAAGCATTGTTAATTTGCTTTAAACTCACAATCAGTCCAACATTTCCAAGAACACAGTCAAAAAAATACTGTAATAAGTCGACCTCAATCAAAGTGACAGCAATTCAAAAAAAAACCCCAAACCAAAAAACAACAATCAAAAAACAATGTAAAAAACAATGTAAAAAAAAAATGTAAAGCTTAATAGCTTTCAGGTATTCATAGGCCATCCTGCTCAGATACCTAAACAAGGATGTGAAAACTGTCCTATTTCAGAGAGGTGTTTTTACACTGATATCCCCTCAGGACCCTATCTGGTGTTAACCAGAAGTACTGAGATTTCTCATTCCACCACACATGAGGTTGCAGCCTCCTTGCCACCATCACCAAGGACTCTTAACGCCTTCTTTGCCTCAGTCTTTAGCAGCAAAAACAGTTGCTCTCTGGACGCCCAGTACCCTGAGCTGGTGGAAGGGGATGGGGAGCAGAATGTGGCCCCCACAATCCACGAGGAGATGGTTGGCAACCTGCTACAGCACTTGGATGCGCACAAGTCGATGGGGCCGGATGGGATCCACCCGAGGGTACTGCGAGAACTGGCAGAAGAGCTGGCCAAGCCGCTTTCCATCATTTACCGGCAGTCTTGGCTATCAGGGGAGGTCCCACCTGACTGGTGGATAGCAAACGTGACGCCCATCTACAAGAAGGGCCGGAGGGTAGACCTGGGGAACTACAGGCCTGTAGTTTAACATCAGTGCCAGGGAAGCTCATGGAGCAGATTATCCTGGGCGTCATCATGCGGCAGTTACAGGGTAAGCAGGCGATCAGGCCTAGTCATCATGGGTTTATGAAGGGTAGGTCCTGCTTGACAAACCTGATCTCCTTCTATGACAAGGTGACACGCTTAGTGGATGAGGGAAAGGCTGTGGATGTGGTCTACCTTGACTTCAGTAAGGCATTGACACCGTTCCCCACAGCATTCTCCTCAGGAAACTGGCTGCCCATGGCTTGGACTGGCGCACACTTTGTTGGGTTAAGAACTGGCTGGATGGCCAGGCCCAGAGAGTCTTAGTGAATGGAGTCAAATCCAGTTGGAGGCCTAGTGGAGTCCCCCAGGGCTCGGTACTGGTGCCAGTCCTCTTTAACATCTTCATTGATGATCTGGATGAGGGGATTGAGTGCACCCTCAGTAAGTTTGCAGACGACACCAAGTTAGGTGCGTGTGTCGACCTGCTTGAGGGTAGGAAGGCTCTGCAAGATGATCTGGACAGGCTGGACCGATGGGCCGAGGCCAACGGTATGAAGTTCAACAAGGCCAAGTGCCAGGTTCTGCACCTGGGGCACAACAACCCCAAACAGAGCTACAGGCTGGGAGATGTGTGGTTGGAAAGCTGCCTGTCAGAGAAGGACCTGGGAGTTTTGGTTGTCAGTCGGCTGAATATGAGCCAGCGGTGTGCTCAGGCGGCCAAGAAGGCTAACAGCATCCTGACTTGCATAAGAAACAGCGTGGCCAGCAGGTCCAGGGAAGTGATTGTCCCCCTGTACTCGGCTCTGGTGAGGCCGCACCTTGAGTACTGTGTTCAGTTTTGGGCCCCTCACTACCAGAAGGACATGGAGGTGCTTGAGCGAGTCCAGAGAAGGGCGACAAAGCTGGTGAAGGGTCTGGAGAACAAGTCTTATGAGGAGCGGCTGAGGGAGCTGGGACTATTTAGTCTGGAGAAGAGGAGGCTCAGGGGTGACCTTATTGCTCTCTACAGGTACCTCAAAGGAGGCTGTAACGAGGTGGGGGTTGCTCTATTCTCCCACATACCTGGTGACAAGACAAGGGGGAATGGGCTAAAGTTGCGCCAGGGGAGGTTTAGATTGGATATTAGGAAAAACTTCTCTACAGAAAGGGTTGTTAGGCACTGGAATAGGCTGCCCAGGGAAGTGGTTGAGTCACCATCCCTGGAGGTCTTTAAAAGACGTTTAGATGTAGAGCTTAGGGATATGGTTTAGTGGATGATTTGTTAGCGTTAGGTCAGAGGCTGGACTCGGCGATCTTGTAGGTCTCTTCCAACCTAGACATTCTGTGATTCTGTGACTCAGGCCCTACAGTGACCTCTCACAGGCAGATTGAGGGTAGTACAGGTGGCAGCACCTTGTATTTGGACAATCAACATCCCCCCTACCTGTCAGCTTTGATTCTTATCCTTGCAAAACATTCAGCGCTGTTGCAATTAAGCGTGCAGCTCACCATCCCAGGGTTAGAAATACAGTGGAAGAAGCCATCTACAGTCTCAAGCTGACCCTATGTGAGAGGAGGCACATCCCTGCAGCAGTCAGTCTTTCTAGCGTGCAATGGGACAGTTTGGTTTCTCCCTTTTTAGCCTTGTTGTATTTCCTACCAGAGCTCTTTGTGCTTTCCAGAGAGAAGATAAGAAAATGAAGAACAGAGCTTTGGCTCAGAAACAGAATAATCAGTGGTTTCTCCTTCCTTTCCACTGAAAGTATTCCCAGTTGTCTGTCATTATTATTTCATGAATTCACCACAGAAAAGACACGGACTGGGCGTCCTGGTGGCACGTGGGATAAATCATCATCAGTCCCTTTCCTGACACAAAATCAGCAGGCCTTGCTTTTAAAGATCTGCAAGAAAATAATTCCTAGCCCAAATTTGACACTCGGCCCAACGTCTGAGTCTGCCAAACACCAAATGTATCGGCTCTTTGTCTGATGCCACTACAGCCCTACATCTCCCCGCTGGGGATATCACTCCACGCTCCTCACAGGCTCTGCTAATTATACTTGTACATTCTGGGGGCACTGTGCTGTAAAACAATTCAGCTCCACATTAATGTTCCTTAAATTAAACCAATCAGTAAGGATCCTAACACCCCACATATCCTATATAGCTAATAGAAACTATCATTCCTAGTGCCAGTTCAAGTGCTTCAGATCTGATTTCCCCCCTACAGACACCTCCCTTACCTCCTGAGGGCACAGAGGGACATCTCCACTTAAACAGGCCAGGTGCATGAATTTAGGAAGGGTGAGTATGCATCTTCACATTTGATTTAAAGATGAGTATGCACCACGATGGCTTTAATTTGGTAGGGAATAGCATCCCACATACCAAAAACACACTAAGTATCCTGCTTTTGGCTGTGTGCCGGGGATTTCGTTTCAGATTAAATGGATGTACCTTAATGTAGGTACCTAAAAATGTAGGTACCTAAAAATCTACACCCCCCACACTCCATAACAGCTACCAGTAGAGCCAAGGGAGATCAGACTGATTTATTTCACCTGCAGCAGACAAATAGGGCTCGGTTCAGCTGCCTCAAGGCAGGGGTCTGTGCAGTGCCGTGAGATGCTCTGCAGTATCCATATTCACACAGAGCTGGCAGGTCTGACACTGCCATGAAGGGAAAATTACATCCTTCTGGACCCACAGCAGGAGGCAACGCAGGACAGACACCTCAGTTTAGGAGAACGAATGGTGCCCTTTATTTCTTCATTACAGCACCAGTTTAAATGATTTACATAAAACCATTAGTGGCACCTCAGGGTAGTCTCCTTCCAGGAACAGAACAAAAACAGAGTACAAAGTCACGATGGAACAGCTCTGAGGGACCATTTGCACTCACCCAAGGCTCAAAGGGGTAAACACACCAAATTACAAATCCCACCACACTCAAGTTAGGGGTCTGCCTGTGCATTACACTGAAGCTATGGACAACGCTCAAATAAGCATGGCTGTACTTTGAAAAGGAGTAATTCTCTGTCTAAACTTCTTAAATACTGGGGGATAGAAGAAAAAAAGTAGGAACTAGAAAAGGAACAAGAAAATAATAGAAGCAAAACTCCTGAGCAGCAGGACTTTTCGGAGGCTGAGGTCAATTATCAAACTACCAATAAAACCAAACCACAGGGAGGAATCATGCTGAAAACTGAACATCACACATAGATTATACAAAGCAGAAGAGCATTCCCAGTTCCCCACAGGACAGCAAGAAAAAAATATCCTTTAATAAAGACTAAACTTTGATTTGTTTTCTGGTAATATGTGAACAATGTTAACACCCATTTTAGCAAAAGTTACTGCCAATGTGACAACCATTTACAACTCTTCCTTAATATCTGCCACAGCATGGTGATTTCCCTAAAGGTAAATTACCCTGTCTGATCTCATTTCAGCTGGTCATGGGGAGTCTTAAGTTATACTATTCCAACTTTTTTCCCTGTACCAGCAAAAGGAGACTTAGAAATAGATCAACTAGATTAACCCTTAGCAAAATTTCTCATAAACTCAAGGAGAAAAAAAAATTACTGCTAAGCGTTTTTGAAAGCATATAAACAGAACAGTTTATTTTAAATTATGACAAATATTGCCTTATATATGCTATACATTGTTAATTCCTATGCAGAAGCCATCACTGTGCATTTTACTGCATTTTCCATCAATATTTTACATTATATTTCTTGTATGTTCAGTGTAGGGGACAAATTGGCTTTAAAACTGAAATAAGTGGAGGTAAATATCCATCAGTTAACAACAAAGGGATGGTAGCAGAAAGTTTTTGACCTACAGTGTTTAAGATTCTGGAACTAAACTGAAATTTATAACCTTTCATGTTTATTTCACGCATAAACTCTGTTAATTTAGTGCTATTACTATAATTAAACTTTGACTCACTCATTGCTGGAATTATGGAGTTAATGTGTCATTTAAGAAGAAAGCCTTCACTTTAAGTTGAAGGCAGAGTACACGTTCCTCATTTGATGCTGATCAATAATATGCATGCATATCAAGGACTGAATGTGCAGTACTTGTAGTGAGTACTGAATATCAAATTTGTTAGACAATTTACACACAAAAGTTTCTATGTTTTTAGAAATGCCACAGCACCCACTTTCTCAAATTAAAAGTCCACAAAACTGAAAGGTCAGTCACTGCTCATAATGAAACATGAGAAAGCTATATGAGATCCACGCTCACTTGAGGAAAACAAGAGTAACTTCCACTCTGCTGCTGACCAGGTCTGTTTTAAGGGCTGACCCCACTCATTTACATGAGAGCTTCTGCAGGGCAGCAACTCAGTAGCTGTTTTCACCATTTTGGGATTAAACTATGGACTGTTTAGGACATGAAATAAAGCCATACAACATTAAGGGAAAGATATTTTCCAAAATGACTGAAATATGTGACTTGAGCATCTAAAGCAGAATTTGATGAACATCTTATGGGATACCTATGTGATCTCTAATAACCATAAACAGTCTCCTTTTTTTCAAATTCATTTGCAAGACCGTGGGATAATTTTTCTCTCAGTGTGAACATGTCTATATCTGTTGGCTTATACTTGAAAAGAAGCTGGAAAGAAACCTATTGGGACAATCAAGTTTCTGTTTAAAAATAATTCAGAAATAAAAATTCTACATGCTAAATTTCTGTATAAAACTCAATCTTGTGACATACAACATCCATAAAGTGCAACTGAACTTCATTTCCAAAACCTGAGAAAGATTACAACTCAAGAACAGCCTGCTTTGAAAAAAAGATCACTGAGCTAATTTTGGTTGAAATAAATTAAGTCTTCAAACAAATCAGAAGTTGCACTTTATGATCATGCACATTTCTTTCTAATGGCAATACTGAAGAAGACCAATAACTAGGTTACTAAGATACCTTTAGAGTTACTCAGGTTTTGAATCAATTTTTGAAAGAAGACAGACAGATGTTAAATTAAACCTTTCTGGTATCCTCCTTTCTCTGGAGAATCACTGTTTTAGACTAAAAATAGCAAAACAAAACACAACAACAATGATAGTAATTCTCATCTGTCTGGAACTCAAAATAGTATTCAACAGTCACAGTTCAAATGGAGGACTAATATCAGCTAGACAAGACAGTAGTTTACTTGGAAAAGTGAATGATTCATATGGGATGGAGGTTGCTAGTGAAGTACTTTAGGGGCTGGTTTCAAGACTAGTTGAGCTTAATACTTTTACCAGCAAAGTATTAAAAAAAAAAAAAAAAAAAAAAAGGATCCTGATGAGAAAATGAAGCTGGGACTCGCCAGCAACACAACCACAACCAGAAATCACAAAGACGTCTGGGATGAGAGAAATGGAAATGGAGGATCTGTCAGCCCCAACAGAGGACAATGCACTTCAAGATAGAAACAAGAATTTCTGCTGGGTGCCTGGGTTCCACCACTGAAAATACAGAGGAGGTGAAGGATCTCCCTCTATTCATTTCTTCTATTACAATAATAATATCAATAATAATGTTAATAAATATTATGTCTATTGTGTAAAAGCACTATTGATCAGAAGGTTTTCCAAAAAATATTTGCAACACCTCCAAAGAGTTTCTGATGAAACTCCATCTTGAATTTCAAGGAAGAACTAGTGGGCAATTATTGTAGTGGGCAAGTATTGGGTTCAAAAAATAAAAAGATGAATTTGTATGGTACAGGAGTGAGAGCAGTAAGCAATAAGCAGTACTTTGGGCATCATAATTAAGGAGGCATATTTATTTAGCATAGTAAAATTAAGGCTTCCTAAAAATACACTGGAAGGAAGTAGAAGGTGCAAACAGCAGATTTATTCAAGCTAGAACAAAAATGTTGGCACAGAAGTGTGTTTGCAAATTACCAATGAACTCATTCAGAGTTGAGATGAGAAGTCTGATTTTTTAAAGCTTTTTCCCTCAATCTCTTATTCCTAAACAAATAGGAGAATGATGCCTAGGACCACAAGTCAAGGAACTTGTTTGTGTTCTTAAACAGAAGATGAAATTCCTATTCTCAAGCAGTTAACTCCACAAGTTGAATCATTAAAAAAAACAAACAAACAAAAAAAAACTGTAAAAAAGATAATCTTCCCCATGTTCTGAGACTCACAATAGAATGACAGGTTGCCACAGTAAGAATGAAAATCAACTCTGCAAGAGAAGTCCTTCCACGTCACAAATTAGGGTTGATAAATTAGATGCCTTGTCATAAAAGTTTCAAATTTATGTGCTAAATTGGGGGTAGCAGGCAGGCCTGACTTCCCACAGTGGTGAAAACCTGTCTCTGACTGAAATCCATGGGTGATGTGAGGATTCTTAACAATCTGACAGTTAAAAACGTGACCCACCTTCAAAAAACAAGCATATGGCTTTCAGCACCCAAATCTGACAACATTTTGTCCTTATTCCAATTTTGTGCCAAATTCTCTAACTGCACTACATTTTTGCCTAGCATATTATTCACCTTGTGAAAGGATGTTAAATAGTATCATTGTCAAAAGGCTTCTTTGGGAAAAACATTTTTTCCAGGAAAAAGAGATCGCTTTAAAAATCTCTTTAGGGGATTGTAATGACATACATTAAAACAAAATAATATTTCCTTCACTGGGAAGAAAGGAAAGAGGTTTATTCAGATACATTTATTTTTATATTAGGAAGTTTAAAATCCTAAAGGAAATGAGGCAAAACAGGCTTTATTTCAGTGTTTACACTCCAAAGAAACATTACTTATATAAGACTATCATACAGTCATATAGTCATATTAGACAATCCTTTCTCCATTAGGATTTAAAAATCTGTATCATCCTTCACTCTAAAAAAGGAATTCCCACTTTTTTACTAATAAAAAGCAGCAAGATAAACTTAACAGACACTCAGAGAGTACTAATAGTTCCAGATCATGGTTTGCATCTACCTCTTTCACAACCCATGCCCAGACCAAGATATGCATGACACTGGACCCAACTTGAGACTAATGCAGTCTGATACCATAGGCAAATGATTCCCTCCAGATAACTGCACCAGTAACCCTACATCTGCAGCCAATCCCATCTCCAGAATTTTTCTAATGAAAACTGGTAATGGGAAAAGGTTAAAGTGCAATACAGCAGTGATGTATTGTATTTCCAAGGCCTTATTTTCTGTTTAGTATATATTTATACTGCTCTTCACCAGAAGCACTAAAACCAAGCACTTATCTTCAGCAACTCCTGTTTGTGTAATTGTATTTGAAGTTAAGTGGATCCAAGAATTGCAGTCAGTAAAATCTCTGGATTTAACTAAATGCTTATGTCATGTAGCCAGTATTTGGTGAAACTCAACAGCTTTGGAAGTAGGCACTGGAATCAATCACTGGTGTATATAAAAAAAGAGCATAATAAAAGCCTATGTCCAGGAAGCTGCAGAGGAGCAAACAGAAGATTAAAAGAAGAAAGAAGCTGGTAGCGCTTCGAGAATGGGATGGTGCCTTATCAGTATTTTATGCAGTGCACTGCACACAGCTCAAAGTATCCCTGAGCAGATGACTTCAGCCTCCATCACAAAATGAGATAAAGAGTCTGATGCCAATGAGGGAACTTCGAACAGATTTTCACAGAGGCTACACAGAATTACCAGGTAGTGAACAAAGATTTCCATGACTCCCTCACCCCACCCTTTCTGGGAAGTGAAGACAGCAGGTGCCTTGGCTTCTCATCATCCTTGAACCTCACTGGTGATGAAGCTTCTCCCTCTGTCTCTCTCCTGCTCAGAGGTTTGGTCCTCTGGCAACCAGTGAGTAGGTGTCTGATACATTTTTTTCAAACTTTATGGCAAGGATTTCACTTTGTTAATACTGCCAGACATACATGATAGCTGTCAAGCTGGTGAGTTATTTTAACACTTAGAGAACTGGCTCCAAAACAGTCAGGTAGCAAAGTGCTAATGAAAATGATAAGCAAATGAGACAAATCAAGCATGCTACACTGTCTGTCTTAGAATCACTTGGTGCGTCTGGAAAGAAAAACAAGTTTTTCTACTGGTTGCACTTCTCCAAATTCACATTTATACTGTCCTTGCCTCTTAGTTCCCAAGTGCTCTCTTGCAATTCATTAACTGCTCTGACCAACATCTCCCATGTGTGCCCCACTCTCTTCCCCAGCTGCCCCCCAGCAAACCCAGGATGGGGTGGGAGAATTGTACATGGAGTATTTTGGTAGTAGTTGGGCTTTTATTCTTCCCACCAACCTCCAGTTTTTCTCTGTGCAGTTTTTCTGCCAACTTTCCGTAGTTTTTCATACAGATGGACCTACATGCACTCAGAAGGGTAGAAGTTTCTGAATAACATTATTATTTATCATTTAGCTGAAATAAATGATTAGAAGTGTTGCATATGCTGCATGTGTTCAAAAAGAGAAATATTTCTTTAAATGCAGAATTTGCTGTTCACTCAGGTAAATGGCCATTACATGAACCTAGGTGCTCATCTGCTTTACCATATCTCTAAAACAAATGCAGTATCCAAATGAAGACTTCATTTCTAAAAATTTTTATAAATGAAAGCCAAATCAGAGAGTAACTATTGCCTGAGAACCACCTCATTCAAAGAAATAAAGTAGCATATATTTTACACATGAAAGAGTTATTAGTCAATTTATAATTCATTATTATGTACTGACTAGGCATTCATACATTAAATGGAGAATTTTGAAGAATAAAATAATTCCGACAAGAACGACACCAAGGAAGGAAGCATTCTAATAAGAAAATGACTCACAAGCAAGTTAATGGTGGAAGGGCAAAAGGACTATGTCACTATTTTTACTTACATTCTTCACTTTTACATGGAGCCCATACAGAGCTGACACTAGTTAAGTAATAGGTTAATGTAGGGTGGGATGTCCCTTCATAAAATTATGCAAGCAGCCTGGGAAGAGAATAGATTTGAAAAGCTACTCTAAAGCTGTGAAAGGAAACATGTTGCAGCTGGTGCAGGTGATCATGTTTTAATACAGGCTGCCATCCTATTCTTGCTTCCTTCCCTCCTACATGCACGCACACATCGTTGTTAATTATAAAAAGACATATCCTTGAGTTTATTCCCTGCGCAGATTCTTTACTACCTCATAATTTCCATCCGTGAATCATGAAGAGGAGTTCTTAAACAAAGAAATAAATATTAATCTTTATCTGACTATGACGATTTTGAAAGTAGTCCCCTAACCACGGTTGTTGAAAATTGTAATATATTTACTAAAGCATAATTACAACTTGATTCTAAGTCTAGATTTTATAATATCAAAAATAAACAAGAAGATGTACCTATGTACTGTAATTGGCTGATCATACAAATACTTATTAAATATAAACACATATGCTTTTGTAGGTTTGTTAGAAAGATTCGTTAATTGCTTAATGAAAGATGTCTTTCAGATACTAATTCCTTCATTTAGTTCGACAGATTAAATTTTATATGAGGAGATATTAGCATGCATGCAATGAAGTGACAAGGACAACTAAAAAGCTTAAAATGTTAATGGATGAAGTGTAGCTTTCTCAGTTACTCTAAACTAAAAGCTCTAATCTTCATTACATGCACTGAAGATCATCTTTTCCCCTGCTTTCTGCAGAGATAAGACAGCTATATTTAACATAGAAACGAACACCACAATATGTTTCGATTCAGCTGCTATATTTTCATCATCATAAATAAATTATGAAAACTTTAAACAGTGCATGAATGATTCTGCATTAAAAAAAAATGCAATTAATTTTTATAGAAGAGAAAATTGATAGTTGACATCCAAGCAAATCGTTCCTATATTTCACTGCGGTAGCTTTAGGTAATTATCTTGTTGATAAACTCTCTTCACAATGCGCTTGCAGGAAAAAAAAATTAACTTTAATTACTAAGGCACTAGAGGGTTAATGTCAACAACTGCTGTAAAAAGCAAATTACTAGCAATACCAACAGTCCAGAGCCTTCATTTTTGCTGTAAACTAGAGTTCAATCTGGCAGCATCTTTTCTTTTTCCCCAGTAGGGTGCAGGGAGCCCTCTAGCTTCCATGTGGGTTTCCTACTGTGGTACATATTGGCCAGCATACAGCTGCTCTAAACAACTATTTGCATCTACAATGCGGTCATCCCACCACCTCCTTTTCAGATCAATATGATTGGTACAAACAATAGTTTGATTTTGATTGCTCTATAGTACGCTTGGGTAGAGCCTCTGAATGCGAGCGAATCACTCAGAAACAATGGGCTGGTTCATCATCCAAAGCGTCCCTTTTCAAACAGCTGCCTCTGCCACACTCACCCTGACAAACGTCCAGAAAAACAGATGGTTTCAGCATTCATGGGCAGTTTAGTGAAAGCCCCAGAGTCAACTATTCAAGACATTTTATCATCTATCTGATAATGGAGCATTGCTGGAAGATAAAAATTAAAAATACGCTTAAAAATTCTATTAATTCACACCCACACACAGCTCCCCTCACACGCACAAAAAACAACTTTTTTGTGTCCTATAGCATTTTGAAGTGCAAATGCTAAAAGAAGCTTCATTCTTAATTCCTGCTATGGGGTATCCACATTACTGTGAGAAATGACAGTCAGCGGGTAATCTCACACACCCCATATACCGCAATACCCACAAACAAAAGCAATAAATTAGTAATTCAATGGCAAGTTTAACTTTGAGCCACCTGGGTTGTGTGTGTGTGTGTGTGTGTGTGTGTGTATCTGAGAGAAAGAGATTTTTGTGCTTGCTTCTTCCAGACAAACACGAATGTTTTGAGGCAGTGCATTAGTAAAGGCGCAGGATGAGCAGTAATACAGATCCTGTAGCACCTATGGACAGTCACGTCATTTCCACTCCAGTCACAGGTATCAGCAGGCTGAAAGCTGCAGTTCTGCATACAACGGGTCCAGGGTCTTCTTGAGGGACTACGTCCTGCTCCTCTGAATGCCACTACGCAACACCGTGGTCTGGCTCGGCACCAAGGACAGGATGAAACGTAGCCATGACCATAGGTCCTCAGCTCCACAGGCCATACAGTCTGACCTAGGGATTGCTCTGCACCGTCTTGCCCCCCTATTATCCTTCACCGGATGCAAGACTGTTTTCACTTGCTCTACAGATCCCTACAACTTTGGGGAAGCTTAACTCCCTCAAGCCACCTTGGAAGATCTAACTCTTCTTGAGGCAGGATGGGAAGATTCGGATTCTAGGAAAAAAAGGAGTTATATTTATTATTCCTTGCTTGGCAGCTTATGAGGATTCATTACCTACTGATCTATTAATATTTTGTCAGCTGACATATGAACTTTCCACAGCAAAGACAAATGCCATAAATGGCACTGCATTAGTCCATGAGCTGAGCCGCTCTGCAGTTACTACAGACATGCCTACTCTAATTCTGCCTTTCAGGGCCACACCTGGGGCTGCTTCCTGTACATACGTGAAATTTTTGTGATAGGTATACGTACATATATGCCATACAGTTCAAAGGAAAAGTGGAAAAATAGAGAGCAAGAGCCAGCAACTGTTTTTGCCAATGCCTTGATATCTAAATGCTACAATTCAGAAGATATATTTTTGGAATTGCAAATAAACAAGGAAAAAAAAAAAAATCTGACTAAATACTGTAAACATGGAGTATTTTCTTTCTTAATTTCTTTTTACTTTCTCACTCTACTGCATTTCAGTTCATGAAAAAAATATTCTGGGTCAAATCAGAAATCTCCACTGATGAAAACTTTGCAGAAGGAAACCTGAGAGTGTTGAATGACGGTATGAACCTGTCGAAATGATGATACTAAAATCCACGTTGCCACACACAAAAATCATAATATATCAAGTGTTTTTCCTCCACACTAATAAGGTCAGTTTTGAACAGTTTTCTTTATTTGCCCTATAAACTCACTTTCCTTATTGCAATACTGACACACAGAGATCCTTTTAAGTCACTCTAAGTGACTTAACTCACTCTTCTTCCTCTTTCAAATCTTTTCTGATGCCTCTGCTATGACATCAACAAATTGCGACTTAGGTGAATATAAGCTAGTCAGATAGCCGGTATTACAGGTTGAGCTATGAAAACACAGGACTAGGAGAGACCTCAGCAGACTGTCTAGGCCCTACTGCCACACAAAACGGGTAAGGGGAATAAATATTCTGGGCAAATCGAACTCCTTCAACCTTTCCTTTTAAATCATGCTTATAAAAATCTTAATTTCCTCATGATTTCTTTTGGAAGCTCTCCAATTTATCTACATCTTTCTTTATATGCAGTCCCCAAAACTGGATTCAATACTCCAGCTGAGGCCTCACCAGCACCATATGGTGCAAAATAATTATTTCCCATGTCTTACACATGACACTCCTGTTAAAGAATCCCGAAAAAAGAGGTGCTTTATTTGCAATAGCATGTCCTTTGTGAGTTATATTTCACTTGTGATCTCCTAAAACCCCAGACAATTTTCTGCCTCCCAATTACTTTTGCATTTTGCCTTTATGCATTTATCGTATTTTTTCCATGGGCAGTATTTTGCACTTCTTTACCAAATTTCAACTGCTTGACTTTTATTGTAACTTCTTAATTTATATAGATCTTTCTGAACTGGTTCTTTCCTTCAAAGTGCTACAAACCTCCTCTCCCCCTGCAGTTGTCTCTGTAAAAAGAAATAACGTGTATTTTCTCATTAACATTTGAATGATGGCCTAGAGAACAGAACTTCCCCTGGAAAAGACAGATGAGTGTTGCCACATGGGCTGCCCCTGCAGTTGGAAAGAGAACCACTGATAACTTCTCTTGGAGAACATTTTTTTCAGCTGTTTTGCAGCCACTTATGGCGATTTCATCTAGGCCATATTTTTCAAGCTTGCTTATGAGAATGTCATGTTGGACAGTGTCAAAAGCCTCACTTAAGTCAAGATACATCACATCTCCTACTTCTGTGTTATCCACTAGGCCAGTTACCCTGTCAAAGAAGGAAATGAGATTGGTTTGACACAATTTGTTCATGACAAATTCATTCTGGCTGTTTTTTATCACCTTATTATTGCCTAGGTGCTTATGTGTTGTTCCAACATCTCTCTGGAGGATCAAAGCAGGGCCAAACTGGACTTGGCAACTGGAAAAAGGAACACCCAGAGAACTGATGACAAGCCCCATGCCTGGCTTTCTTCAGCCCTGCCAGGCTTCTTCTGTTTAAATTGAACAAACTTTATGCTTTAAGCCCAAACAAACAAAACCTGGACACTGTCTGTGTTAGGACCATTTAGCAGACAACCACTGTAGCTGCACCACATTGTTACAATGCAGGAACCATTTAGACACACCTGAACCAATTCCTGTTCCCAAAGCTGCAAGGGTAAAACCCTACCCCCGTTTTCTGCAACAAGTCTGGGACTTCAGTCTTGCGTCTTCAGTCAGCAGTTCTGATATTTTAGTTGGTATTGAAGACATTCAGCAATACCTTGTTACAAAACTACCAGACAAAAATCTTTAACATACTACTGGACATGCCATTCCGGTGCATCTGTTTCCTCTATAGCTGTCTGTCTTGTTTTCAAGACTCACGTTTTCAAAGGAGAAATTATTACCAGCTTTTCTCAAGCACAAACATAACAATAAATAGGCCTACTCCTACAGGTAACACTAATAATACAGTGAGATTCTCTAATCTCTGTTTACTTCATGAAAACAGAATTTGTGTAAACAGCTCACAAAATAATTTGTGTAAAAAATATAATTTTGTTTAAAGTCTGTTTCACTGTTACTCTGCATAAATGTTTTTTTCCCCTTTTGTGACTACCCTGAAATCCAACACAGGAGATAGATGTCATTAAAGAGGAAAATATAACCGTGGAATTACAGAAACTGGCAAGATAACATAGAAATAGGAATATTTCCTGAAACCACTAGGTCTTTTTTATGAAATGACTAGGTTTCAAGTTGATGTTGTCAGTGCAAGTAATCTTAAAATTTACACTACAGCAGTTTGACTATCTCAAGTCAAAGGCAGAGATTTTAAATGAGAAAGTCCTTTCTGAACACTTATGTATTAAAACTTTCAAAGGTATTTGCTGGCTTGATGAGGGTATTAACTACAGAAATATATATTTTTTCTTAAGATCCATATGGCTAAAAACACTTTGCTGCAGTGGTATCATCATAACAGAACAATACACTATGAAGTTTTAGATTTTGTATCCATCGAAATGCTATGAAATCAAGTCACCTAAGCATTAGGCCATAAGTTCCCTTTTTTTTTTGCACTGAACACTTCATAGAAAACCTAACATTAGATCATTCAGGGGTTAAGCACAAAATTAGAATAAGTGTATCCTGTACATTTTGCCTATGATATAGGCCGCATATGGACAGTTTTTCCATCTGCCTAGATGACTGCAACAAAGATACAAGTAGATAAAATTGCAGTTAATTTAGTAACACGTACCCGCATGATAGCAAGTCCAATTTTGATTGAAATCATTTGAAGGTTCTAAAATTTGCATCTCTTCAATCAGCTTTCATTTTTTATAGAGATTCATCCTCTCAGTATCTATCTGGATTGCAGGAAAATATGGACCTCCATTAATTTCTAGAACAAAAACTTGAAACTAATCCCAGAGACCATCTGGAAGGTATGGGTAGCATAAAAATTCATCTCCTTGCTTGTAAGGCCACATCACTTTAAAAAGAATTAAAGTAATCATAAAAACTTGTTTTATGTTCAGCTACAAGTACCATTTAAGGCCCTCTGTAGCTCAGTCACGTCTAAACCCTGGGAGTAATGAAGGTAATGGGGTTCCCAAATCAAGAAGTCTATGAAGTTGGAGTTGAGGGCTAACATTTTTCAGAGCCTTCACTTCCTCTGATAGCTGAAATTATTGTGAAATGCAACGAAAACATTCTCTCGATACACAAAGTGAGGACAAAGTGAACGAGAACTGCATATTTTCGGAAAAATCTTCAAAACATTTTTGATCCTAATTAGAGGTGTCTATGTGAACATCTTGCCAGAAAAAAATTGAAACTGTCAAGTCACAGAAAGAAACGGTAGCTGACATAACCCTTTCCTCACGTTACTAAGACTTACATGTGTAGCTTCACTGTAGTAATTTTGATCACACACGCAGAGCTTGTATATGTGTACACGCACACGGAAGTTAATCTAAACAAAAATTTCCAGTTTTTATAGCATCAGCTTATATGTTTTCATTGTTCATTCTCTTCAAGAACAAATCCCATTACGAGAGTTTAAAAGCTGTGTACCATAACAATATTAGAAATGTGTTTATATTGATTGGTTTCTTGCAAAGACACTGTCTACATTTTGTTTCAGTACTAAAATACATTTGGGGGAGAATAGGCTCATTCAGAATAAATGCTTCTTTAAATCCACTTTATTTTCTCCTGTTGAGTTAATCAGATATGACACTGATTTTATCCTGTATTCAGAACCTGTTAGGTATTCTGTCCGGCTGAAATACAAACACTGTTTCAATTACAGAGGAAGGCAGGTAGAAATTAAAAGAGGCATTGCTCCTTTAGGTTTAAAGTCGCTTGGATAGTCAGATCTTCAAGAAGAATCTCTGTTACTGAGCTTAAGATTTAAACAATCATGACTTTCAAGAGTGTGTTTCCACCCCATTAGTGATATAGTAGTTCACATCAGAAAGAACTACTGCATTTTACAGAATTCAGCAGAGAAATGATTCTTCTCTAGTACTCAGTACCGGCAATATTTCAGGTTTTTTATGCCATGGTTTTTACAATCCAAACACAGAAATTAAATGCCTGTAGTCATAACTCATATCCTCCAATTGCTTTAAAACGGACATTTAGCTCCTCAAAGGGGTTGACAATGTCTTTTTAAATTATAACTGCTGATTTATATCACTGTAATATGACAAAGTAGACTTACACTCCTCAAATCTGAAGATAGAACAAATATTCTTTGCACACAGTAGCGGGCAAAGGTTCTTCAGAAATAAAATATGCCTGCCCTCTACTGACCATCTAAGAAACTCTTTTTTTTCCTCCAATATTTGCACCAGATTTTCTTAAATCAAATTTTAAATTTATTTATTTTCCTCATTAACTGTCTCACAACTTCATGTCTCCCAAACAGATTTCTAGTCTTCATGTACTTGTTGCATCCCCCCAGAAAGTGTAAAGTTTGTTGGTTTGCATAATGTGTCATAAGTATCCAAATCTTTTTTTTTTTTTTTGATTTACTGTCTCCTGAGAAAATCAGGGAGAGAAAATGGAGTAGCTCAGAGTTTAAAATCTGTCTGCCCACCCACAATTCTTAATATGAAAGATTCCTTTGTGGCAGCTGTTACAAATCAAGAAGTAATTGTACTTTGGATATAAACAGAATGAGTTTTATCCCCAGGAGAGCTTAGAAAAATAGAAAATTGCATTAAAAATTTCCAGAATATTTTTAATCTACTGTGAAACACTGCAGATATCAGAATGACGAGTTCTGAAAAGTAAGAACAGGTTCCTCTTTCATTCCTCTTGTCTTATGGGGTGCTGGTCTCTGGTTTGACATCTGGACCAGCCATCCCCCGTTAAGTTCCAATTTGTCTAATCTGTTTTAGATTTACACAAAATGAGATGAATCGTGCTTTGTAAGTGCTCCCTTCTCCCAAATGTACATGCAATCAGATGAACCTGAAGGAATGTGCTCTGCCACTTAGGTGTTAATATTTATGCTAACCACAAGCAAATGTAACCTACATCAAGGAACGACAGGAACAAAGAAACTGTCCCTCTCCTGGCAGATCCAAGGACACATGCTGCTTCAAAGCACAAGCAGAAAGAGTTCAGACCTGCAAGGATTTTACCCGTGGACTCTGGGGATGAGTGGCATTCCACATAATGACCTCACCAGCATTCCTTTTGGATCAGGTAGGATCAGTACTGCCTCCAGCACAAGTTACTAGTACTGACTGCTGCTGTTTTCAAAAGCTTTCAAAACTGGGCTTGGCACAGCCGATATGAACAAGTTACGCTATGAATTGTACACTGAACAGTTATTCCTGCTCAGTTTTCTGTGTGGGCACTCAAGAATAAGGAAGCATCCAGACTTAGGAATACAGAAGGCACAGATTTTGGAATAAGGAATAGATTTAGGAACAATGAAGCCAGGGCTCGCTCTGGAACTCCACACAGCACAGGCAGAAATGCCACCAGCACTTGGTCCCTGGAATCCAGTCCCTGTAAAGAGGAAGGTGAAAAGGAGAAGACACACCAACCATACTTAAATCACCTGTTTAAAGACAAACTTCCAGTCTATAAAAAGATACCATAATGACAGCAGTGACTCGGTGGAATTATTACATAGGAACAATATATGCTATGTTCATATTCATTGCCTCCAGTTACTGTAATGGGACTGACTGAACAGAAGTTTCAAATACCATAAAAGGTTATTTTGACCAAATACTGATCATTAGTAGAGCCCACACAATCCTTCTCACACATAACCAAAGAATTACTTATCCGTGTGGAGGCAACAGGCAGTAATTAATCCCAGTATTTACAGATAAATTGCTCAGGGAAATTTTCATAATTCTTTCATTACGAATTACTCACAAGCAAAAAGGGTTACCCTGTTATCTTCCAGTAAAGTTAATCACAGCCTTTTGGAAAACCTAACTACAGTGACACTGAAAATCAGAGTCCAGAGACATCTTTGCAATCTCCTTCTTTTCTATAAACTTTGCTATAGATACCATCACAACAGAGACAGATGCACAGTATCAAGAAAAGCAGTTCTAAATGCTGCCTCTGCCAGACTATTGAGCCTCACAATATACATAAAAAAGTGTTACCCCTGAGGCAAATAAACACAGCAAAACACAGTCCTCCAAGAAATACGACACAGTATTGGAAGTGTTATGGTATATTTAAATCCTGTCCTCTCATTTTAATAATGAAATATTAGTACTGCGAGAGGAAATTACTCTTCCTGCTAATTTAAACCAGGCTGTTGATTTTTGCAGTAGGACTGTTACGTGTCCTTTAAGGTTCCCCTAATCCACTGGTCCTTGGTCAGGCAGGACGTACTTTTGGAGACAGAGGCTGAACAGAACGGGGGACAGCTCTCCTGCTGATGCTGTGTAAGTGAGCATTCCACTCCTGGAAGTCCACAATGCCTAGCAGATGATGCCCTCTCGAAGCTCAGGACTGAGACAAGAGCTCCTTGGGGTCATGCAGAGTGAGGAAATGTGGGTTCTTTCAAGCAGAGAGGAGCATGGTCCCAGAGAACAATTAGGTATTGCCAACATACACCACCTAAACACACAGATATGATTAAAGAAGGAATGCTAATCTGTGCTGTGTGATTTATTGTTGAGCACTTTCCAGATAAAAAACAAAATAAAGTTATCATTTTAAAAACATCTGGTGCACTTTTCTTTTTCCTGCATGGCAGGACACAAGACTAATTGTTGTAATCCTGTCTTTAAAAGGGAAAAATGATCATGGTAGCTTTCAATTAATGTTACATGTTTTAGTTCTAATCTTGAATTTCTTCCTTCTCCTTCTTCATTTCAGCTTTCTGAAACCATCTGCTTTCTGTTAAGATGAATTCTTAAAACCCTGTGAGCTGCTCATACGAAGCGAGTAGAGGTTGGATATTCTAAAAGTGGCAGAGATTTGCAATGTAAACAACCTATATGCAGCTTCTATCTTCATTCAGGTTTATAGCAAGTGGGTGGATACATTGCATAACTACACTTCGGAAGGGGTAATTAGGTGCTGAAATGTGCTTTTGCTGGCGTAGTGAGCCAACTGCGCTAATTCATACAAGCACGCATATCTCTGTGCTCCTAAGTGTTTCTCTACCTTTTGAAAATGTGGTCAACCATCAGAATGAATAATTAAAGTTGTAAGAGCCTACAAATTCAGCCTACCCTTTCAACGCTGCCTACAACTCCTAAGCTTTGGCTTCTCTAGTTATTTGTCACTCTTAGGAGAGTTCAGTGAAAACATTTACAGTGTGGTCAGATAAGGTTGATACAGTTTATGGACTGCTTAATAATTATTAAAAAATAATACAGTAACAAACGGTCTGATTTGCTTTCTTTAGATAGGCAACATTTCAAACAAGCAAACTCCAGCACAGAAGCAGCCTAGCTGAGACTACAGAGAGTTGTGTGTGCTGTTATTCACCTGCTGTGAAGCTTTACATGCAGGTTACTGCCACATAGCTGTGCAGAGCATCACACGGCCTCGTTAGCTCCTCGTTGTTTAGATAGCATTTCTGTTCCCACTGAGTTGTTTCTTCTTGATTGCAAATTAATTGAGATGGTCTGCAGGTTACAATATTAAGACAGCAAATTAATAAATGTTCAGCTGAGGTGCCCAGTGCCCATTATATGATACAATGTACGGGATATGCCCTTCACACAGGATCACAGCTCCCGTGGAATCTAACTCTGGCTGAACAGCCCAGCCCCAATGTCAGTGCAGAACCCATGAACTCTGTTTAACGGCATCTTTAAAACCTGTATCCATGCCTCAATTCCCTTATCAGTAAGTTATGGACAGTAATGCTCTCTAGCCCCAAATTACTGTCATGACAAGATCCTCAGAAAGAGGGTGAAAGATGCTGTATAACATTACTAAGTACTGCTTTATTCTTTCTTGAAGTAGATTAGGTATAGGTCTTATCCACAGAGGTCATTTTGGCCTTTAATCACGTCTATGTCTTTTGCATGGACACATTAGCCTAGTTCAGCCTACAGTTAGCGATAAAGAATATCTGTAGGTACCAAAATCCCATTAAGAAATTGTTTTGAGGCCTTTTGTGTTGAAATATAGACAGCTACTTTTGCCTTCCTAAAAGACATGGATTGCATTTGCAACACGATTTTGTCCCTGCCCTCTTCACAGCTCTTTGGTTGCCTTGGTTTAAAAGATTTCAGCAATGCTACTCAGAAGTTTTGAGTGAAGGACAAGCCCCTAATCCATATTTGAACCATAAGGATAGACAGGGCCTGTGGATCTGATCACTGGGGCTTAGAATCCCAGAAAAGATTCAGTGGGAAGGACTCACTGCTAAACAGCCTGTGCTGCCGGCAGGGCATGGAATCCATCACAAGAGCCTCCAGCACTTCAACAAGAGAAGAAAAAACAGACTATCTATGAATTACATACTTTTTGGTTCTCCTTTTAGCCTTACTCAACTACTGCTAACTAAATCTAACACACCAATGGACCAGCCAGAACCAGACAATGTATTTTCTATGAGCAAAATGCCCTCATCTTCCATCTTTATTTGAATTCTCAACTTGTAGGGCAGGTGTCTATAGATGACAACAGCATCATTTTCAAAATCGGAATTAGTAGGTTATTATATTATCTAACACCTGCATGGGAAAGCACAACCTATTTCAAAAATGATGAGCACAAGCAAGTCTGACTGAGGAGAGATCAGCAGTGACTGACAGCTGCTAAGGGGATAATTAATGCAAGCGTGGTGAATATAACACTCCGGAAGAGAACCCAAAATCCTTAAAAGGGATATAATCTAATGGATTCTTAAACCCATTTAGTGCTGCATTAAACATACAAAATTCAAGCAAACATGTAGTGCAAGAGTTCTTAAGAAGTCTATGGTACGATGCTCCTCTGGAGACACTTAAGGGGTTAAGAGTTTAATCATTGGGCAAAGCACTTCTCTCCAAACTAACTAGTCACCACAAAAGCAGTAAATGATATACATAGTTGAGTTTCAAAGGAAAAATCAGAGGAGGAATGTTAAAAAATCTGCCCTCTGATGAGGATATCATATTGCAAAAACATTCTACATACCTGTAGAAACAAAATACTGATGGGTTCATGGGTTGAAAAAGAGTGTTATGGAGGACCATTAAATATGAAAGAGAATTCTCACAAGTAAAGGGTGAAAAGTATAAATTAGAAGCTAAGACTTTTTTTTTTTTTTTTTTTCCCATTACATCAACAGCATCATCCATGATGGAATACAGACACTAATATATAACAGTATTTACACTTCGTTCACTGTTTTATAATTTTTACTTTGCATCCCTTTTTCCTCTTCCCCACTGTACAAAAAAAAAACAAACCAAAACAAAACATTTTTTCATGTTTTTAGTTATAACAACACGTCATATCAATTTGGGAACCTAAAGCATGACTGGAGAACCAGCAGGACTGTAACTTCAAAGGTCTCGGCCCAAGCAATATGAAAAAATTATTTTTAACTTGTGGTGGTTTTACTCAGCTGGGCAGCTGAGCCCCCCACCACAACTGCTCTCTCCCCCTCCTCAAAGGGAAAGGGGGATAAAATGTTGATAAAAAGTTCTCAAGGGTTAAGATAAGGACAGGGAGCTCACTCACCAGTTATCATAATGGGCAAAACAGACTCAGCATAAGAAAAATTATTACAAACAAGCTAGAGAAGTGAGAAACTAAAAACAAACCAAAACCACCTCCTCCCCCCGAGCAGCGCAGGGGAACAGGGAATGGGGGCTGTGGTCAGTCCCTAACGCTTCGTCTCCGCCACTCCTTCACGGTCACTCTCTGGCTCTGCTCCACACGGGGTCCCTCCCACGGGATGCCATCCTTCCTGAACTGAGCCTGCGGGGGCTGCCCACAGGCAGCAGCTCTTGAAGAACTGCTCCCACATGGCTCCGTACCACGGGGTCCATCCCCCAGGACCAAACTGCTCCAGCACGGGTCCCCACGGGCGGCAGCTCCCCCCAGACCCCCTGCTCCTGCGTGGGCTCCTCTCCACGGGCTGCAGCTCCGGCCCGGGGCCTGCTCCTGCGGGGGCTCTCCACGCGCTGCAGCCTCCTCCAGGCCACATCCACCTGCTCCACCGGGGGCTTCTCCACGGGCTGCAGCGTGGAGATCTGCTCCATGTGGGACCCATGGGCTGCAGGGGGACAGCCTGCTCCACCAGGGGCCTCTCCACAGGCCACAGGAGAACTGCTGCTGTGTGCCTGGAGCACCTCCTGCCCTCCTGCTGCACTGACCTGGGGGGCCTGCAGGGCTGGTGCTCACTCCTTACTCTCCCAGCTGCTGTTGAGCAGCAATTTTTTTTAATTTTTATTTTATTTTATTTTATTTTTCTTTCTTCTCCTTTTCTTAAATCTGATCTCACAGAGGTGCAAACAACATCGCTTATTGGTTCGGCTCTGGGCAGTGGCAGGTCCCTCTGGAGCCAGCTGAAACTGGCCCTTATCTAACATGGGGTAGCTTCTGGACATATCTCACAGAGGCCATCCCTACAGCCCCTTGCTACCAAACCCTTGCCACACTTGCAAATGCCACTTTTCATTCAGGCCCATTTAATTAATTCATTCCAATAATCAAATTATAACAATCAGAACACAGTCCACCTTATAAACCGTGCCTTATATAACTGAGGTCTCTCTGGTGAGATATTCAAGAATTCCTGCAAGACATTTTTTAAATACAGATAAAGAGATCAGATCCCTAATAGATATTTGATAGGAGGGGAAGTGAGAATGACCTTAAGAACTCAAAATCTGTCAACGGTAGCTACAGAATGAGAATGCTGCCATACACAATTAAAGTTTTAACAGGAGCCTAAAAAAACACCAACTCAGGAATGCCAGACCTGACACTATTGAGGGTATCAGCTAAAAACACAAACATTGTGAGGAAATACACTAAGCAGGAATAGAGTCCAGCACCATGGATCTGATCCTTAAAATTCAACTAGCACAAATATTAGGTCCAAACTCAAAGATGAGGCTTTTATCCTTAATATGTCTCCTATGACAAAAATAGAAGTGAACAAAGAATTGAA
Source organism: Nettapus auritus (assembly GCA_011076525.1). Classification (NCBI taxonomy): domain Eukaryota; kingdom Metazoa; phylum Chordata; class Aves; order Anseriformes; family Anatidae; genus Nettapus; species Nettapus auritus. The sequence goes on from CM021766.1 coordinate 121,723,157, forward strand.
AGGCAGCTAAGACACTTGTAACATTCAAGTTTGTTATTGCAATGCATATTGCTAACAGCCCTGCAAAGGCCACTTTTCTTGCAGTATTGCCTCTACAGCTTTTAATGTCTTTCTCCTAGTTGCTTTGTGACATCCTTGTGTTATTTCCCAAAGAAACATCCCAGTTTGCCCAGCGCAGGCCACTCAACCACTAGTTACTCTGCCAATTATAAAACACACCAGGATTTTTTGGTGTTCAGTGCAAACAGACAGAAACAAGAAACAAGCTCAAAATAAAGTACAAAAAAAGCAGCATTAACACCACAGATTAATGAAAACTCTGATGGAAATCATAATACTTATTACATTTTTTTTTTTTCTCCCGGAGAGAGAGAATGAGCATACACAGTCTTTTCCCCAACATGCACAGATAGCTGTCTGCACTAAATATGAACATCCTCTGACCAAGCATTATATTCTGTCTTCTCCACAAGTGGAAAAGAGAGATGGAGAAATGCCATTCCTCATGGCATGGATCCAACATCGGAGCTGCTATCAGCAATATCTATTGAAAGGAAGAAGGTGAATCACTTTTTTTTTTTTTTTTTTTGCTATGAAAAGAACATGCTACTTTGCCATGAATTCCTTTGTTAAAACAAAATTTATTTCCTTTCAACCTTATTAACAAACAGAATACTCTAAGCATGTATTTTAGAATTTGCATAAGAGGAGACCTCTTGGACATACTTCATCATTTCAAAATATACAGTTTACACCTATGAAAATGTATCAAAGCCACAAATGCTTTGGTCAAGAAGTTTCACCCCTCTTGAATTGACTGATGATATCATATGTTCTAGGAATATTTTTATCATCTGGCATGTTGCTCGGCACCATATGGCACAGCACACTGACAAGACAGAAAGGACTAGTTTTAAATATTATATATATAGGTAGATAAAAATAAATGTTACACTTCTATAGAAGTATAAAGACACTATTGCACATTTCTGTAATTTGTATTACAGTATGGGATCATTGTGGAAGGTATGCTTTTTGTTTTCACGCTGGAATACAGAAGTAAAACTACGAAAGTAAAGTGTAGAATAGTTTTAAAAAAAGAAATGCAACCCCTCATGAGAGCTTGAACTGAATACAACACTTATTTTCTCACTTAGTAATGCTTCTTTTTCCAAGACTTGTAATTATTGTAATAATGACATATTAACCCTTTCTCTTGGAATTAATTCCCTGCAGTTAATTCAGACACAGACACATTCCACAAACGCCTATGATTTTTATATAGAGTAATAGCTCTGTTTCTTTCTGTACCAGAGGGGATGAAGGCTGCTGTTTTTCCCAAGAAAACTTTTTAAAGGGAAGCTCATGTGATTTGGCATTAATATACCAATATATTTTCTCTGTTTTCCATCATTATTTAAGGTAAAATGACATTATGAATTATATGAATACTGTACTGCATATTTATATGTACCTACGTAGAGGTCATAACTGTTTTCTGTTTGGCAAAGGAAATGTGATTTTTATTTTGAGGTGAGCTTGCTACCTGGGAAGAAGGAATATTTAGCCCAGAAAAGCCTTCAACGTTTTATTGAAAATCTTATTTTTCCCCCCTTTAAAACCTACTTGGTAGTTTTTGGTGTAACCTCAAATACAGCAAGATCTCCGTGAGCTCTTATTTCCTGACATGATGATAAACCAGAACGTGAAAATGAGTGAAAAGTTTAAATATATTCTATACTAATACAAAAGCAACAAAACCTCCATGACCCCTCTTAGTCATCTGCTACTGCATTTTTTCCCTTCATAATTCACCATTTTATGAACAGGATACTAAACTGAGCACAAATCTTCTGAAGCCCTTGACAACATCTTCCTGTCCATTCTCTATGCCTTCACCACCCAAACATTTGTCTGTGTCGTGGCTTTTTCCAATGTAGTTTCAGACAATCCCAAGCCTGTAGGAAGTCTGACCCTGAAGACCAAAATGTCCATTTTTCTCGTACCTCCAGGTCCTCTTCCTTCTCACAGGATGATACACAGAAGTCTACCTAACCTCCATGAGATGCTTGTGCATATGAGACTATTTTTCAACTTTGCTACTGTCCAAATTCTTATAAACCTATCCAGGACCAGAATTGGTGCTTGCCCACACCATAGGCTACACTACTTTCTCCTCCTGCTTGTCCTGGCACTGGATTTTTCCTTGTCCTTCCACATGGTCTCACCACTCTTGGTGGAAAAACATCTCCCAGTTCCAGATCTCAGGAACAGTCTTTCACTGTCTGCAGCAAATCTCTACATCATTTAGAATATGAAATGAAATTACCAAGTTTGATTTTGCTTATGGTATTATTCCTATTGCAGTGCATCTGGCATTAATGCAGTATAGAGGCAGCAGGGAAAACTAAACTTCTAGTGATCTGAGTATTCTCACATTAGAGTTTAAAGTTCATGAGAACCTGAAATCGATGGTTAAATGACACATCAAAATAAAACAGTATCCGTAGTAAAACTCATTTGCATGAACTGCAGATGCGCTTACTCCAGCCATTTCAGATGAATGAGGCTGCAGGGCAGTGCTAAGCAAAGGTATGCGGTGCTCAGAACAGGCTCTGGCAATCAGCCGGGTAGATGTTGAGTTATCAGAGATCTCCTGAAGGTTGTGTCTGTGCTTGCTTTGTGCTCGGCAGCGTTCCGCAAGCCTCAGCTCTTTGTGCTGCATTCTGCTTCAGAAGCATGGAGGGGTGGAGGCTGGTGAGTGCTTATGGTTCACAGACCCCATGGCCCAACAAAGCCACACGACTGCTCAGTGTCTTTGTCTTTTCATAACCATAGCTACAACTCTGTGCTTGAGTAGTTTGGGGAAGAAAGGGTAATAATAAGAAAATTGTACTTCATTAGTAAAGCTCTTCTCATGTTTCCGGAATACACTTATCTTCTTGCATCTATCCAGTGTGTGAAATAACATTATTTCGCTATGAGGGGCTTGTTTTTGGGTTTCAGGCAGACAACAGCACTAGAGTTTCCAGTCTTCATGAGCACTGGAGATGCCCTGCTGAAGACAGAGTAACTATGCTGAACTTTGGAGTACATAGACGAAACAAAGCTCAAAGACGAAAGACAAGCAATTATGAATGGGGAGAAAAAAACAACAACACAAAGATAAAATGTGAAATAGATTTAAAATTCTTCAAGAAAACTAATGTTGTCTTGAAGCTAAACTATCTTGAAGCTAAAGTCCCACCCACTGTAAGTAAAGAGCACATTCGAGACCACCTGATGAATCTAAACAGGTACAAGTATGTGGGACCTAATCACATGAATCCCAGGGTCCTGAGGGAACTGGCTGATGGAGTTGCCAAGCCTCTCTCCATCATAGCTGAAAAGTCCTGGCAGTCAGGCGATGTCCATGGTGAGTGGAAAAATGGAAACGTCATGCCCTTACTCTTCAACAATTAAAACAAAGAATTGGGCAAAGAGCACTACTCTTCAACAGTTAAAACAATTAGGACACATTCCTTCTTAGAAAGAAGGACAGGTAGCCCAGGGAAATGGCGGAGTCACCGTCCCTGGGGGTGTTCAAGGAAAGGTTGGACGTGGTGCTTAGGGACATGGTTTAGTGGGTGACATTGGTGGTAGTGGAATGGTTGGACCAGATGACCTTGGAGGTCTTTTCCAACCTTAATTTTTCTATGCTTCTATTAAATATGGATAAGGATATTAGTAATAAGTCTGGGGGGTCTTGGAGTCCAACTGTTAGACATCGATATGACTTTAGCTCAGAAGTCTCTTACAAAGACAAGAGGGATAGGGTCATTATAGCAAGATGACTGCCCGGTCTGTAAAGTAAAAAAGGCATTTTCTTCCTGTTGTTCATTGCACAAATTCACCCTATTGCTTTTGCATGTTTGAAATAAAGCCTCTTTAAGGCAATGCTTGTAAGAGGTAACTACACACCACCAGGGCAGGGCCCTTGCACTTTATCTTCCCTCTTATGCAAGTGTTGGCATGCCAGGAGCACTCCGTTCTCTGCTAACATTCTGACAAGTCCTAGCACAGCCCAGAGAACCTGTCCAAGAGACATGATGGATGAGGCCACCATGTGAGGTTTAGCTGTGTGGTAGCAAATGATGATCTGGAGCAGTCGCTATACACACTATGTACTTCCAGGGCTACCCAGCGCAGGCTCTCTTTCTTGCAGACACAGTGTGGGATCCTCATGGCAGCAGCTGCAGCAGTGTCCTGGGCAGCCAAAGAGGCAGCATCTGGGACTGATTAGGAGAGGAGATGTTTTCCAGTCCAGCAATAACAAAACAAATCTCCTGAACAGAATTAACTACCTTGCAGTTTGATGAAGAAGCTTGTAAAAACTCAGTTAAGTCTTAAGTGCTAAAATTGAGCCTTAACACATAGCAGGAACACATAGCAACCACCAACGACTAGGAAACGATAAACCCAGGTTACAAACATGGTATTTTAAACACAAAAGGATGAGAAACAAAAGGAACTGTCTACCAGGAAAGACGGGGTCCTGGTTTGGAAAATGTGTGTTCAAAGACATAGTGGCATGAACACCACTAACTGAAATGCTAAAGCTGACCTCAAACAGCAGGGCAGTGAATGTGCCCTCACACACTTTTGGATTTATAATGATTTGTCCTGAGTCCCTGTCCCACCACTGAGCCCAGTTCTCTCACTGTGACTAGTAAATTCCACTAACTTGCAAGTCTTTGTCCCTATCACCTTTTAACCAGCTTGAAGAACCTTCTAGGCCTAGGCATTTTCATGGGTAGTTAAAACACTGAAATCTCTGAATGGGTTCTAGCACCACCCTAGGTGGCATTAAAAGAACACCAAGGTTTTAAACACATGGTTTAGCAACACCGTATCAAATCTAATTCCCAAATCTCCTGCATACATTTGCAGAGCAATGGAAAAGAAGCAAAGTTATCCACAAGACTCTTAACTTCTACCCACAAGAATCCTAACTTCAGTATTAAAGGAATAAATAAAGGATTCTGTATCTAGCAAACGCATCTCAGCAGGCTTAGCAGGCTTGAAAATCTGGCCTCTAAGGTTTATCTTTTCTATATGGGGCATGTAAAAATAAAAATTAGACATCTCTACTGACCGCCTGTTCTTAAATACTTTAATGTAAGTATTAACACCCAGAAATAATACCCAGAATCAAACCTCACCTCCATTTCTAGCTTACTTGTAAAGCTACCAATATGTTTTAAGTATCAATGCACAATTTTATTCATCTTTGTTTTTTTCAACCTTGGGAAGGCCTCAGTCTAGTAAGATCTTGTCAAGGCAGTTAGTAAGTGAAAAGCCTGTTATCTAATTTTTATAATTTACTTTAGCACAATTAAGTAATGCTGGCATGAAACAGCTACATCTTGTAACAGTTTCTGAAATGGTGAGTGAAGGCTAATGAATTGCAGAGTTAAATAGAAAAATAAAACAAGATTTACTTATTTCAGTATTATGGGTGCTCAAACTTCAGCTTTGTCTTAGACAAGAAGCTTTTGTGCATTCAACACAGTCAAATGTCAGGAGCATGCAGGCTAAATGGGAAGAACCTAGCCTGTCAAAGAAACAAGTCCCCTGAGAGGTGGAGTCCCTGCAGCTCCCAGCAGTGACTAGAGACTACAGACAGTCAGGACTGCAATGATAATGTCAGAATTTCTTCTGTCAAAGTCCCTGGCAATACTTCATTTTACCATATAATGGAAATCCATCAGGCTCAAGGAACATCATTTATAAACACTTTGTAAAAAAAAAATTAAAAAATCATAAAATCTGTAATACAATTTTGTGTTGGATCTAAGCACTTGTTCTAGTGAGTGGAAAACCCAGACATTCACTGAAGTGAAGGACAGATGCATGGTAGCTCAAACTCCACAGAATAATCTGCAAATCTATGGGTATATATTAGCAAGAGAATAAACACTCCCCTCCAACTTCTGACAAAACTGAAAACATGGAAACAAAGATGTTAGTTAAACAACCCCCTTCTGGAAGAATGCTAATTAACTTTTATAGGTTACATTTTCTTGATATACCGAAATCAAAATGACACAGCCATTTGTTTTCCCTGGCAAAGTCATGCACATCACTGATTATTCAGGTTTTGAAAACTGTGTATAATACATACTACCACCTACACAACAGCACAACGCTGACATTTCAGCACAGAACATGTTGAAGCAGTATTTCTGTACTGGAAAAAAGAACAACTAACAAAGACGTTTCCTAGAAGGTATCCATCGAAGAGAATAATGTATAAAACATGTGCCTTTTCTTGAGAGCCTGAGGTTACAGATGCCTTTTACACCACATCATGTTCCCAACATAATAAATCTGGCAGAAGCACCAGGTTGAAAAAAGGCAAAGCAATTTCATTTTGATTTTGTGGAAGAAAAAAGACTTACCAACATTTTGCAGTATTTTTCACATGGCAGAGTACATTTAGGGGAATTATAAAAAAAGTTTATTGAATGCCTTTGTGTCATATTCTTTCTTACTTTAAAAATGTATTAATTGTGGCAGTCACCACTTTAAACAACCCAAGATGAAATGACTATTCTTTATACTACATCAACTACCTCCAGTTACTCCTGTTTATGGAGAGCCTTTACTTTTCATACATGAGACTGTCCAAGTGATCTTACCTAACGAGGTCTACCCAGACAGCTTTATAATTACTCAGGAAAAAAAAAAAAATCACAGGGAGTTTCCTTATTTACTAAGAGCAAGGGAGATGTTTCTTCCTCTACAGGAAACAAACACGGTCATCGTTCAAATCCCTGCTTTAAGTGAGTGACTTGAATGAAGTTAGTGAAGTTAATCAGTCCAGAACTGGTGCAAAGGACTTGAAAAGCAGGCAGTACCCTCACAGCACAAGGATGAAGGACCAGTTATACTTCCAAGGGAGTGGTGCATGCCCGCTGTTCTCACACACAAATCAGGGAAACAATGTGGATGCCCCAGCACAGGAATCCCAAGTCCAGAATAACTTCTCGCTGAACTCCTGACTTGCAATGAGAGGTTAAGGTTTCTGGTAATGCTGTATGGCTCCGGACGAAGCTGACATTTTCCATGAACTTTAGCTGTGAACACTCAGCATTTATATTTCAATGAGTTCTTGTCTAAATAACAGTGATTTGAGCCCCAATGTGGCCACATCACTGCAAGCACACAGAGAAGGCAACCTGCTGGTACACAGCCCCAGCATGCTCAACCACAGATTACAGGATTTAGAGATACAGGATACATACAACAACAGGCATCTAGCACTGCCATAGCTACAGCAGCCCTGTCTCACTGGGGCTTCAAATCACAAATTTAAAGAAATCCAAAGACTGATAGAAGTTTGGCTCCACTATTTATTTATTTTTTCATTAAGAGAAAAAATAGGAAAAGGAAAAGAAGCAACCTTAGAAGAAGATCGGACATGAACTCAGTAAGACGCATACTTTCAACACATCAGTATGAAAAAAACAGACTTGAAGGAGCTGGGTTTTGCTTCCAGGTTCAGCCAAAGATCTCCAGGTACCTGAATTGATGACAAATGGTAATTGACACTAAAGGAAACAGCAACCAATATAAATCAGTCTAAAGAAAAGCAGAGATCCTTTTCTTTTAAAAGCTAGGGAGGCTGTAGGCTGCTGACAAGACCTAAGATATTATTTAAAAGATACATATCAAGAAACTTTCATCAAATTAGCTAAGTTTAAATTTTGACATCAAACAGTACACAGAGCTAAGTGAATATAAAGCTAGCTGGAAAATAAGTGCCTAAAATAGTATCTTCAGTAGAATTAAAGGAAAATTACTTAGCTACAAGCATCCATAGCCACTGAACGACTGAGGTTGGAAAGAGCCTTTGGAGGACACCTGCTCTGACTTCCAAAATATATCACCTGTGGTTAATTAGTGTGGTAAGATTGTAATATGGTATTTATTATTGTTATGGTAAGATTTGAATCTGGTAGTAATTAAAAGATTCTTGAGGCTTCTAATCTACCTTTCTCTTCTAATGAAGAGAAAAAAACAAAACAACAACTTTGTTTTTGAAAGTTTTACCAGTTATTATACCCCAATTTAAACTACCTTCCTTACATTTTTACTTTTCCATCGTATACAGGCAGTTATCTTCCAATTTGGTTACAGTCCTCATTAATTTAGAAAAACTGCCTAGCCAAAAAAATGAATGATTGTAAAGTTGAAGTAGAAGCTACCAGTTCAGAACCGACCTCCGGATCAGGAAAAAAATGATATTCTGGGTACTACAGAAGAAAAATAGAGAAGAAAGACTTAGTCATGATCATAACTGAATAAATAGGATAGCTGATGAGGCAAATGCCCTAAATTAATTGATTAACAAAATAAACTTGGTATGGCTACGTCTGTGGGGTGGGACAAGGATCACTTCCTAGGTACTTGGTCCTGTCATACTCAGCATACATATGTGTATGCTGGGATTTCCCCCAGCTTCCCTTCCTTCTCCCCTCACATCTGGTTTCTGTGGGAAGGAACTCACACACATTTCACAACAGAAAAAGACCATTATTTTTACTAACCACAGTACTTTTTTTTTTTTTTTTTTTTTTTTTCCCCATACTAGAAGGAACTATCTTGTACAAAAACAATAGGAAGAAAATATTGAAATTTCATTGATAACAAACTGCAGCTGAAGGCTACCGAGAAAGCTTTTCAAGTAGCAACTTTCTCAGAAACTTGGGATGGATTTTGTTAAAGTATTATCACCTCAGTTTCCAGACACACAAAATAATGAAACAAAAATATTAATAATGTCACAAAATCTCTGAGGCTCAAAATCTACTCCATCAATTTTAGTGACTATGTGATGAGTTTTGTCATCCTGACTGCAGAAAATTCATGTACTATGTGGTCCACAGCCAGAAGACAGACATCCTTGATTGTGTTCTGGATCTTACTGCTTACAAATGAAAAAAGACTCTGAAGGCTTAAGCTCTTCAGCACTGAAACAGAATACTTTTGCTTTGTATAGAACAATAGAATTATGAAAGGAGATTAAGATTCAGATTGCTTTTAAAACATTAGTATCCCACTGCATAACACTGAATTGGACTTCCCAGCAGATGTGGTTTAGCAGAAACTTACCACTTTATGGAAAGAAAAATACATGGATGGGTTTTGCAGTTGCAAGAGCAAAAGAGGAGCATGCTAACGCCAGCTAGCCACACACAACTACTGGCATTACAGACCCAGAAAGATTTACAAGAGACAGATAGCTCGAGTCTTAGGAATGTGATGAAAAGTTGCTTCATAATCAGGGACACGTGGCCAGTCTGGATTCATGGCATCCACACAATTGAAATACATGTAGTATTTTATATGAAAGAAAAACTATAATCAGCCCCAGCCTTTTGAACTGCCAACCATCAAGGATATTCACATGGAAGTGAAAGTTCTATTTTTAAATAACCTCAGTTACCAACCAAGAAGTGGTCTCATCATCTACAAACTTTTAGGAAACTAAAATTGTATTCCAGATTCTGAAATTTAAACCCTTCAGGAACTGATGAATAAAGGCTTTTTTTACTGTATCAAAACTGAGCTTTGAAATTCTATTTAGAGCATAAAATTTGTACCATTTTTTTCCCTGTGAACATTAAGGTGAGGAAATACTATCATATATTCTATATTGCACCATCAAACCAGAAATTCACATTTGTCTCAGTAAGAATGTGCTAATCTGCCAAACAAACAAACAAACAACAACAACAAAAAACTCAAACCTTGAGCTTCTGCTCAACTTCTGCACGAATCCCACTAAAATCAGAAGCTATTCAAAGGCTTAAAACCAAGCCCTTGCTTCAGCAATTTACATCTTAAGGGAATTCTTAAGAAACCCAACTAAACTTGCAAGCATTATCTCTAATGTCTTAGAGATGGTGAAGATGAACTCCAGCAGAAGCAAAGAGCTTATGCACAGTCAAGCTGCAAGTCTTTAGCATCAAGCTTTGCAATCCTTCCCCTGTAGTGTGGTCTGCCCTACTCATCAATAAATGCCATGTGAGCAAACACATCTAGAGCAGACCCACTGAAGTGGTTCCTCAAATAGCATCAGCTACCACGGCAATCCCCATGCCTCCAGGTATTACTGCAACTGCCCCAGGGCTTCTGCAATCACGGCTGGGTTGGTAAGAAATGGGAGATGAGGGATGAATCACGCTCCTTTCTAGTACAACCAGGCTGGCAAAACTTGGTGCTTAAAATGTAACTGAGAAATTCGGTGACTGGCTCTTCCAAAAGGATCCACATCTAGTCTTGCAAAACAAAAATGCAAACCTCCCTGTGTTACAAAATTCAAAGCCACTTCTTGACAGAAACGGGACTGCAGATGAGACCTCTGTTCCCTTTTCAACAGCCAAAAGTATTAGGAGCTGCTGTGATTTTGAGCAGTCAGATTTTTGCAAAATTACTTCAGCTGATACTGTCTTGCTGTGAAGCACAAAAATGGTAGATTTACAAGCATAACCTAAAGAAGAGATTACTTCATTTGGCTACATGATAAAGTTGTGGTCATTGTAGAAACTGTATGATGTAAACCCAAATCTGAGGTAAAATCCTGGACTTGCTGAAATTAACAGAAAAACTCAAATGTCTTACGTATAGACAAAAAGTCATGTTGAACACTGTCTACAATAATATAAAGTCATATAATGTTCTGTTTTCACTTGTTAACTGCTTTAACATGTCATAAAATGAAATTAGCAGAATTACAGAGCTAAATGTTAGAAAATGTCATGTGTAGTAGATACTTCATAGGGTGGAAGATAAGCACAGAAAAAAAAAGGTAGAAAGAAATTGAAATAAACAAAGAAAATGCTAGATTGAACGACAGAAAAGCTGCCATAAAAATCAAGGAAGACTTAAATGCACTAATTTTTACTCTGTCTGAAACTGTTTAAAATCAGTTTGATCAGCCAGTCAAGAAGATTAAGCTGGTGTCATGGCAATGACAGAATTATATAAATGAAGAGAACAGTGACTGCTCTAATCCTTTCCCTGGACGAAAGAAGGAGTCCTACAGAAGACAGGTCTTCTAGAAAAGGCAAGAAGTTTGGACCACAGCATAGATCCAAGGCAACATTTCAAGCTAGACAAAAAAAAATCCCAATGTATATTAATTTAATATAAACCTTGAGAAATTCATAAATATCTGTAATTAGAAATTCAGTGGCTCAATAAGCTCCTTCAGGATGGAAAGTCAATTTTCTTCAAAAGACAGAGCACAGGTGTTATCTGGGACTCAGCGAGGCAGTCCACTCCCAGGTATGCTCAAGTAATAGCTGCCATCTCATGCTTGGGGATTGAAATTCATTGAATCGTATTTTCTTAGAACAGTCTTAAGACCTAATACCATGTTGCTGAAAATAATGATATGATCCCAGGAAAAGGTGAATGCTTAGGTTGATGATAAGTATGTTGAGCAAGGCTTGGGGAAGAAGACATTTACCAGTGGATAACTGGGGATCTAGCAGGAGCCTCTGGGAAGGACAGAAGTCCGTTCCCCTTAGATCTGCAGAAGCTGCAGGCTCCCAGTATGAGCTGAGCTAGCTCATACTAGATCTGCAGAAGCTGCAGGCTCCCAGTATGAGCAGTCTCCCAGTGTGAGCTGCTGTACGTAGACCTAATTTTCAGTCCCAATTTTCTCTTTCCTTCTCTCTACTTCTGACTGGAGATGTGTCGTGGCCCTGCTTGCAGGTTTCATCCAGTCAGCTGAGGAATAAATCCTAGACAAGATCAGAGGGCAAATAAAGGGCAATTAGAGTCAGTGGACATGAAGGAATCACTCACATCTGCTGACAGCTCTGTTGAGGATCCAGGTGGAATTGCCAGCCAACAAATTTTTTTGTTGGTGACTTACCAACAAAAGCGCTTAATTTTTTTTTATTGTCATTTTGTCTATGGAAAATCCCCTTACAGGTTCCAGTGTGATAAATGCAGTTAGCAAAACCCACTCAAATGAAACAAAGAAGGGTCTCATTAGCCCAGCTTACCCCCTGTGCTGAGCAATGGGAACTGATGAGGACAGTTCTTACTCGCTGAAGTGCATTTTGTGAACAGTAAAAAGGAAAAACTGAGAAATGAGGAAAAAAAAATCACCCTAATTCCTAGTGGCAAAAGGGATGATACAAAATACAAAGCTTGCTCAAGAAGCAAGAAGTGATAAACACAGACATCATCCTTACTGACATAAATCCAGCATTACCCACCAGGCAATCTCAGGTTACAGTGATTATCAACTGAGTTGCAGTAGGACCTCATTTATATTACAGAATCCAACCACACTGGTTGCTTCTATACACAGAGCTGTTTTTGAGAAATATAGCATGCAAAGTCACGTTTATTGTGGCTGCCTTGACCAGTCCAACCTCAGGAAATGGAATAGATGGCCATTTTCTGCACTGGCTTGCAGTACAACTCATACTTCAGCAGACAAGCAACTGGTCTGTCCCTTCTACAGTCCTGACAAATGAACTGACTGCTAGGAACAGGACAGACTTTCCTTGTTGCCTTTAAGGGAAAAAAATCTGTATTTGCCACAGAGAATAAAAAGGAATATTTAGCAGGGCTGAATCTGTAGCTATATCTGGTTGGAGTGGCTGGGACTAAATAGGAAACCAGAGGTACACATGGTTAGCAGTGGCAAGAGCAGGGATTTTGTCATCCAGAACCTTTGTCCTGTCTTCTGAGAAAAGCTACGGGAGATGACCTTGTCCTGCACGGGTGAGAATCCCAGGCAGCCTTCACTTTGAAGTCACCATCGTCATAGTGCTTGCGGGGGCTTCCATCTTCCTGCCATATCCAACATCGCAGTCCTGCTCTGAGAACAGAGCCATCTGTGAAGTCTTTAATTCAATTACTACTGAAGGACCAGACCTGTACCTCTACAGGACTTTCTTAATACTGCCAATTCTCTGAAAATATACAGCTATAAGCATACTGATTTTTTTTTTTCACATGGTGTGATGACAGCAACAATCTGACATTTCAAATCAGCACATTATATTTATGCTGAAAACAATTAAAACATGAAAAATCTTCCTGGGCTTTTACTTTGATAAAATGAACCTTATTGGTACAGTTTGAGTTGCTTTATCCCTCACATTTCTATTGTATATAGTGCATTTCAGTCTCTGGAAATGTTAAAATAGATTCTGAAGGTACGATATTCCACACATTCTTGGCTCCTAAATGATAGTCTCTGAGGCATCATTAATAACAAAATACACTGAAACAGTGTAAAAAACAACAAGATTTTTTAATGCTTAAGCAAAAAAAAATAATAAAAAAAATGAAGCATTAGTTCATCTGGTCCCATCTGAACTGTTTTGTATGGTCTCAGTTAAGAAGACTGACCACTCTTCTCCTTTTCCCCAAAACAAACAAGCAAGCACTCAGTGCAGAAACTACAGAGCAGCAGCAGGCAGTGAGGGTGCATTGGTTCATACAAATGTTTTGTGGGGTGAAAGGATAGCCAGAAATCTTTAATAAGTTGATAATGTGTCAGAGTAGCTTGCCAGCACCTTTAAACAAGAATCACAGTAAAATACCAAATAACTATTTGCAACATCAGTATACAATACTTAGAACAGGAGATGGCCTTTTTAGTTTGGGGTGCCATCTTAGGCTATCTTTCATCACTTTAAATTAAATCCTGTCAATGTTTAAAAAGACACACCATCCACTCATGAGACTGAGTTCACCTCCTTTTCTTCAAGCAAAGACAGATCAACCAGCAGAGCAACCTACAGGTTGAGCACTGGCCTGTTGATCACTCAGGGGTCTTTCAGGAGAACATCTCCTGATATACAGGACATCTTCCCACACAGTTATGTTCAAGCACAGTTGCAAGAGACATGGCAGTGGCCTAGGCTATATAGGAAATGAGGCAGGATGGATCCCAGTAACTGCGTTTTATTTGAAGTCTCTTTCTGAGAGCAAAACACAGAGGTATCTCCTACTTCTCCAAATGAGATCACAAACCTAGGAGGCCCAAACTTTCATCTGTGCTGAACAGCATTGTCTGCTTTAGCTTCTCAACACTGGAGAGACATGCACAGCTTTAGTTTGAAGTCTTCATAACAACAGGTTTTTAAGGCTCTAAACATATTATGTCTGATGTGGTTCTATCCAAGGAAGTCCACAGGTTAAGAAATAATCCGCTCTCTCATACGGTGGCAACATCGAGTGGGATCTAGCAGCATTTTCACTACACTAGATACAAGAAACTAAACAGCTTACAGGAAAAAAAAAATTGACTCATTCACATATGCAAGATTTCTTTTCTTGAAGCTTAATTACCATTTTTTCTATCTTGAAGAAGCAATGCCAGAAATTCAGCTGTCTGTTCAACCACAACCCAGACACTGTGGAAGCAGCTGTTTCCCAAGCCACTGAACACTGACACAGGGAAACTCTCCAGTCCTGCTGTGAACAACTCTGTGTCGCTCCTTAGTAGTGACACATAATTTAACCTGGCTTCAAAGAATATTTCGTGCAAGCTGCTAGGAAACAAAATCCAAATCTCCCCCCCCCCTCCCCAGTCCTCAGGAGGAGTCCCAGTTCTGAACCCTCCTTGCTGCACCTCAGGGCCTGTAAATGGATCCCCATCAGTCACACACACTCCATTGGCAACTGTTACTGAAAAGCCCCAGCCTCTCCCCATGCATTTATTTTTCCTCCCTGTTTTACCCAAATATCAGTTCTGCAGGTTCATCATATTTTACAGTTGGTTCTTGGATGACTCCTGAACTGAGAGACATTTTCACTTCTTGTACAGCTAACACAGCTGCTCCTTTTTAAAAGGGAAACGCATACAAGGATTGGAGTGCAGGGCCTGGCAACGTGCCTCACCCTCCTCAGCTGTACGGCTTGGAAATTTGCTATTTAAGCAAATGCTTGTCATGCTGAAAACTAACCTAGATATTTGGAAATATTAAAAAAAAAATTCCATCAAAAACAAAACAAAAAAACACACACATGAAGTTTTCAAAAGGGATAAGTAAGAAACACACAGTCCACTGGAAACATTTTACAGATAGTAGTACCTACTGAAACAAAAGCAAACTTTCCAGACACTTTGCTTGTCTTAACAAAAGTGTAAGTCTGAGATAAGTAAGTATCATAGATCAATTCCTGAACAACTGAAGGAAAAAATTATACCTTGTCATCAGCTCCACTGTTTGAGCTAGCTTCAGAGAAGCTTCCCAAATGAAAATCCCCAAACTTCTAATTCTGAAAAACCAGCTGGAGAGAATTAGCATGGCTACGATCTACCATACAGTGAAGATGAGCTATTGTAACCTAAGAAACCATGCCAGCACTGTAGAAAAAAACAGGAGCAGTACTTTCCAGCTATCGAAGCAATGACCAAATGCTACTGTAGCATCAGCTGAGCAGACCAGCAATGGAAATGGCATACAATCTCTTGGCTGAGATACAAGAGGTTGCCCTTCCTTTGGTAAGAACCTTTCCTCGGTTAACCAGAATAAATAGATATGAGAGTATCTGAAAATACTATACTTTTCCTTGGGGCCCTACTACAAAGTCAGACACCATCTCATTGAAGTCTTCAGAGAGTACAGTGTTACACCATGACAAAGAAGCAAAACCACCCCTCTTCTGGCACTTATACAAAGGGAAAGAAAGAGTACAAAAAGACTGAAATACTGACTTCTCAGGAACTTCATTTTTATCACCAGTTCCCTGTAATTTCTGTCTACTTTGCTTCAACAGCAGTAGTTTCTTGTGTTAAGGAATATGCAGTTGTTTTTTTTTTTTTAAAGGTAATTAATTTCAGAGCTAATAATTGCAAAATTTCTGCATTCTCACACAGAATTGAAATGAAAGCATTTTTTAATTTTATTTTCTAAGCACTTCATTACTTTTAAAAGTGATCAAAATGTGGCAATTTTCTACGATCATTTTTTTTTCTATGCATCATTCAAAAATTTCCACATTTTGTTCAGTCTTGCTAGGTAAGTGTTGCAAGAATTTGTAATGACCACTCAGGAAGTATCTGGGGACAACAGGCCTTCTGAAAAACAAAGAGCTGGGATGAGGGAAGAACAGGCCGTTAATGAGTTTGCTGGTTTTCTGGGGAGCCACAGGAAACTAGATAGGCAACCACACTCAGCAGTGCTCCCCTCTGTCTTAGCCATCAGTAGCAGATTGACTTCTTCTTAGAACTACATGGGTGCAGAGGGAAGCTGTCACCAAGGAACATGAATAGCTGTGAAAAGCATGCATACACTCTCTGGCAGGCCCCTGGGATGCCATGGACTAGGAAGGAGATGTTTTTCAACCTCCTGCTATGGCCATGACCCTGCAGAGTGTACCACTGCAATCCAGGTTTTCACCACAGGGCCAGGAAGAGACATTTGTGTTACTGACAGGACACACTTCTAACAGCCCATTTTAACTTTATTGTGCTCATCCATTCTTCCTTCACCTGTCTGTGAAGGGCTAGAGCAGGTCACCCTGCCAGGACCGCATGCAATATTCCCCCAGACCAACAGAGACGCATCCATTGTGTTCAGAGAGAACCTCCAACTGCCAGGACTGTAATATGAGAGAGAATATTCTTTCAGCACATTAGAATATTGCTTAGGAAACTACAAGATTAAATCACTAGAAGCACAACCATAGGGTTTTTTTGCTGATTTGAATTACGAATAGAAAGTACGAGCAGTTAAGAGGAAACAAGATATGTTCTATATGAGAGCCAAGATTTTTTTTCCTGACATGTGCCAAACAAGGAGAAGAAACAGAAGAATCTGGCACCATTAAAAACAGTTTGTGGAGAAAGGAACTGAGTATCTACAGCCAAGCTCCATGTGGTTTGTAAAGAGGAAACTTTTGTTTTATGGGACTCTCAGTCAGCCAAAATTCTCCCAGACGGCGTGCAAATGGATATTAGCCTAAAATCCTACACGCATCTTGTAGAAGAATCAGTAAATGGTGGGGAAAGAAAAGGAACACTACTAAAGTTTTAAATCAGAATTCAAAATCTGCCTCATGGTTTAAAAAGTTAGTTTACCAGACAGCTATAATGTCATATATGGTAAGTTTGTTGGAAGGGAAACACAGTAAGTTAAAGCATGAAACTGTAAGTAAGGAAAATGAGTTCCAACCCTGGCTTCACTACCAAGTAGCTCTATAAAACTTGGATAAAAGAGAAAAAGGCTGCCAACTTAAATGTGAGATCTTCTTTAACTTCATATAGTATATTAACATTGCACTTATGCTGTTTCTTTTAGCTTCTATATTTCCCCCACTCCCTGGCATTACTACACACCAAGTTAAGCAAGTGACTAGATAGAGCACTGAGAACAGCTAAATTACTTGACCAAAACAAGCCCTACCCAGTTTCTTAATCAAAGTGCTGACTGGAGAAAAAAAAAAAGAAAAAAAAAAAAAAGAAAGAAAAATTAATATGGGACAGTATTTCTCATAACTGAGCAAAACACTAAAGCAGCTGAAATGATCCAACAGCTTAGCTGAATATTGTGACAGAACGTGGCATTTCTGGCTTGAAGCAGTAACTAGAAGTTGTATTTCAGCATATAGGAGAACAGGAACGGGCAGGCAACAGCTCTTCGATACATGTTGAGCGCTTATACCCTGGAAGAATGTTTTTCATCAAGAGATTCTTCTCTGGCAACCATCAGAGTCCCATGTCAAGCATTTGGCTACGTTATCTGTAAATCAAGAGGAAAGCACATTGACCTCCAGCTTACAGCTGGGGAACTAAGGCAGCTCCAGCAGGCAAGACTTCAAGCTCTGGAAGCATCCAAGTCTCTGCAGCCCACTGAAGGCACTTCTCACTGGGGCAGGTAGAGGCCCAGGTGGCTCTGTGGGTCTGGTCTCCAGCCTGTCCTGCAGTAGTCTGAGAATAGTGCTTTCTAGCTTGTATTACCAGGGATTTTAACACATAAAGTGGAAACTTACACTATCATGCTTGAGGGAGAAGTAGTACCTCCTGTCAGAGGCCCTCAGCAACCTGCTCTCGGTGGCCCTGGTTGAGCAGGGGAGTTGGACCAGATGACCTCCAGAGGTCCCTACCAACCTCAACCATTCTGTGACTCAGTGATACGAGGATTAAGATTTGCCTCGTGTCTTCCTTTGCTCATGTTTCAGCTAAGATTTACGAACTAGTGTGCTTTCCTCCTCTAAATACCCAAATCTAATTTTTGAAGCAATCCATTCTGCACTCTGTATTTACTTGGGTGTTCCTTGTATATACCTTTAGGGCTATCAGCTTGAAGGAGAAGACCAAAGGTTATTTATTCAGTACTGTCTGTAAGCTATGTGCATTTGTGTACAGTGCTCTAGATGGATGCTCCGTGCTTCATGTTGAACTGGAGTAATAAAAGAACTAAAAGCAACTTCTTTTAATTCTCGCACATTGCTATTATTTTCTCGAAACAATAATGAACAGAAGAAAGCAAAACCAAGCACTCTAAATAAATAAATAAATAAATAAAATATAGATGGAAATAAAGATAGTAGGAAAAGATTACTGGCATTTTTCACAAACACTGGAAGGAAAAACCACTATAAATGTATTAAAAAACACTGTATTTTAAGGATAAACCTGAAGCTAGCAGTTCTTATAACCACTGAAAATATTTCCACCCCAGTCCATTACAGGATGTCATCTATTGATGAGTTCAGGATGCTAATCAAGATCAGACCAGGTACAAACTAAAGTAAAGAACCCCCCACAAAGTAGGTCAAGAAAACTGGGAGGGAAGGGAAACTGTTGCTAGGTGGCAGTGTACCTTAAGCAAAGAACACTGTAAATCATAGATTATTGAAAAGTTCATGATCTGCTAAAGGAGGTGTCATCTTCAGCGTCATCTTCAAAGCCTTGGTTGGGAACAGAACCCAAAATTTACATGATATACAGAAGTATACATGTTTCAGAAGGCTGAGAACAAAAATAAGAAAACCTGTCTTGAGACATGCTATTATGCGCTCCCTACATTATAATGGCTCTCCAGGTCTATTACTGCTTCAAGAGAGCTCAAAAGCCAGTGAACTGAGCCTTGTACATCTTGAGAAGACTATGGTTTTGCTTACGTCATTTTATTCAACCTTCACTAAACTCTTAACTGGAAAAAAAAGCAGAGAAATAAGCTTGCACCACAACTTGGCACAGCAGTGAAGAGTAGACAGAAAACCTAAGTGTGCTGGTGAGAAATAAAGGTTTTTCAAGGTTATTTAAGAAACAGAACTCTTACTTTTCTGCCTTAAACAGTTTCACTCGTCAGTTCTAATCTTTTCAAAATGGAAACAGGTAAAAAGCGGTCAATAAAATTTAACAAATGGAGGTCATAAAAGTGCATGCAGTCTGCATGATGCCACTTAAGAGGATGGGGGAAAAGGCCAATGCAGAAGGCCAAGGTAAGAAAGGACAGGCTATGTTTTTCTGGTATTCTTCTATCTGTCCTTCCTGATGTTCCCTCCAACAGAAAACTACCTTAACATATTGCCTAAATTAGCAGAAGTGGTAAAAAAGACAGGCTGATGACATCTTGTGAACTACAACTC
The DNA here is from genome assembly GCA_011076525.1 of Nettapus auritus. Taxonomy (NCBI): domain Eukaryota; kingdom Metazoa; phylum Chordata; class Aves; order Anseriformes; family Anatidae; genus Nettapus; species Nettapus auritus. The sequence continues at coordinate 121,742,780 of CM021766.1, forward strand.
GCTTGGTAAGAGAGCTGTTAGCAAGCTCACAGCTTGTCACAGAAAAGGATAAGATGTTCTTGAAGGCAAAGATAAAATCTATATTCTTTTCAACAATATCTATCTGGGTTCAAGAGAGCAATTTTTTGGAAAATATTTTAGGTAAATGTTACTGTATGGATTTGGGGTAATTTAGAAGATAGAAAAAAAGAAATGAAAGACACTTGGCTCTAACAAAGCTTTAAATCCATGATTACGACCATAACAAAATTCCTTCTGAGAAATTTATCAAGTAATTCTTCTTATGTTAACTCTAATCTACTACACTTTTAAAGGTTTTTGTACACTATATTCTGATGCATTAAAAACTGGTCAGAAATAATATATCGGAAGGTATGTGCCCTGTTTAATGCAACTTGGTGATTCCTGTATTGCTGTGTCTGATTCCTGTATTGCTGTGCAGTAATTCCTGTATTGCTGTGTCTGAAGACTATTCATAATAATTAAAACATCAACCTTACTAACCTAGAGTTGCAGAGGGAATAATTTTTACAAAACACTTCCTTGCGGTAGCTCACACAAGACGTGTTAACTTGCAAGCATAAGCCTCACATGACTATTTCCAGGTTGGGTCTGTATCTTTTTTTATCTGGAAAACCTTGGGATGCAAACCTCACGACTACATGAACCAATTTCAAAGGATAAATTGGGATGCAACAGTCTTCGTTCCACTTTTCTCCACTGTCCCTTTCCCCAAACCTAGTGTGGTTTTTGTGGTCAGCCTGAGGTTCTTCTTCCTCCTAGTAATTTGAAGCCTCTGTAATGCAAGGAGGGAGTCACAGAGCATCACAGCCCTGTCCCCAAACTGTTGGTTTTCAGTTGCGGACATGCAATAAACACTAGCAGCCAAAAATAAGTATCAACTTGAGCAATAAAAAGTGGAATCCCTATATATGCCAGTAGGAGCCAACCCCTGTTGATCTCACGCGCGCTTCCCTGAGTTCAGCAGCACTACTGCTGTAAGACGAGCAGGAGCTGGCTTCACCTGCTGTTTCACCTCCCACTCCGTGAGACTGTGCACAGCTAGTGGAAAAACAGTTTGAAAACAACAAAAAAGCAACATAAAGCTGGGGCTGACTTAGTCATTTTATGAAGACAAAAGAGAATAATCTGTAGGCTAGGAAGTCATCAGGCTTTGCCATAGCAGAAATACTTTGGTGGGGGGTACACAGAAAGGAGTCTCTGGAGAAAGCACATTCCCCAGCAAACAGCCTAAATACGCTTCTTTTCATTAACCAGTAAGAGGGAGATCTTTTTGTAGCATGCAGAAGGCACTGAGCCTCATCTGACATTGAAGTTTAACTCAAAATAAAATTTTCTGTGATTAAGGAAACTTTTGTTCTACTTCTGTTTCTTCACCATCTGTGATATGAAACCTGGCAAAGACTCCAATTAGTTTCCTTTGTGTTATTACTGCCACTAGCACTCAAATGATAAACATTTATGCAAAAGGAATTTCCTCTGCCTTTCTTTGCTGTCTCTAAATGGTGGATGTAAATACTTTAATAAGAAAACCTGTGCTGAACTCACCCTGAAATCTGGTAACACCAGATTATTCCAACTGCACTACAGAAAAATGCAATAGCAGGTTAAATCAATACAATATTTCTTTTGACAACATCTTCTGTACAGCAACGAGTGCTCATAGCCTGAGTAAATGAAGCAGAAACACCCCACACCAAGAAAGGAGAAATCCTGCAACATCTGCTTAGGGAACATCAGGGACTGATTTGGGGAGTTTTCTTCACTGGGACATACAAACCCTTGTTCTGCTCCTGGAAGGACAACTCTAAGAGCCACACAAGTGGTTCTGCTTCTCCTGAATTGAGACAGACAGAGACATCGTTCAGCAAAACAAACTTAACCCAACACTTAAGGGCAAGGTGACACTTAGCTGTGTATATTTACTTCCTTAACCTCTTCCTTTATCTATACATATATACACATATTTGACTGCCGTAGGTATCCTAACTGAAACCCATGCAATAGCTGTAGTAAGGATGTTAAATTTGATTATTCTAAAGTTTATCTTGGCACCTTAAACACATGACACAATCCAATATACAGTTTGTATGCTGGTACAAGCACACCAACATTAGGACAAGATAATCGTCATTATAAAAACAGTTGAAGTAGAACCATTTTTTTTTTCTAGTGTAGGCAAGCCCCGCAAAGCCAGAATTGTTCAACTTCTCTGTTCAAATGGCTATGATAAATTTTCAATCAGGACTACAGTCTATGACTTTGGCCCTTATTCATGCAGTAATTTGCCAACAGTCTCCTTTCCATATGTCAACAGGTTCCCAATTGTTTTTTTGGGATTCCCTAGTGGGAGGGCAGTAGCCCGGCCTGCTGCTGAATTTATTGGAAGCAAATAGGAGAAAGGGAAAGAAATCTGACACATGGAGGAAACATGAGGATAGAGAAGCACGTGTGGGCCAGACAAGCAACAGGAGACCACAAACTTGCACTAATCTGAGAAGCACAAACTAAACTTTATTCCCATTTTTTAATACACCGCACCCTTTAGCATGGCTGCTCTTATTGTACATCAGAAGCAGCCAGGCTGCTGCCAAGCATCTCTCAAGACCATGCACAATTTCTTTTCTTCCCATATACTTAAACAAACAAACAAAAACACAAAAAAAACCACCTTCCTGGAGCAGGATGGCACTTTTACATCAGCAGCTTATGCAGAGGCCTGTACTACACAGAGGTCGATGTGTTTTTCCATTTTTTATTTCCAGTTGCTTGCACACTGGTGCTTTGTATAGTTGTTAGACAAACAGCTTGGGTTTTAAACAAATACTTTATTAATCAAACGGCAGTTTGGTTTTCTGGGCAAAACAGCATGCCTTCTTGCGGAGGCCTCCTGTATAATTTCATTCTGGTGTGGAACAAACGTCCTAACAATTTTGCAATAGGCTCCACAGGGATGACTTCAAAAACTCTACAGCCACAAGGGTTAGGAAAATATGAAAATAGGCTCCTCAACCCTTTTTGTCCACCATCCACATCTGTCTGAAAACTCCACAGTAAAGGCTCTGCCTGCTTCCACTTCCAAAAATGCAACCTATTACAATTTGACTAGAATTTCTACTAATAACAGGCACAATTTTATAATGTGGCTGAGTCAGTATACCAGCTTCTAACCCCGAAATTGCAACCCTTGCAGACTGCCCTGACCATGTCTCACTCTTCCTTTGCTGACCTTGTTACAGTCCGAAAGTTGTAGAAAACTCAAACTTATAAAAAAAGAGAAAGATTAAATAGTTTGTGTTGGTTTAACTTGCGGAATGAGCTCTCAGGGGAGTGGCAGGGAGGAGCGACACGGCCAGCAGCACCCGCCTGTGCTGCCAGCTGAGATGAAACATGGAGCTGCATCCTAAGCAAACCTACCAAGTAGGGTGTCTTACAAGATAACCCCACTCAACCACTTGGATAGATGTCTTCTCTCCACACTTATGAGACAGATCAGTCTCTCTACCTTAAATTATATTAATAAGGGTTCCAGAACAGACATCATGGACATAATCTGTACCTGTTACATTCAGTGTCCTTCTGAGCCCAAAGAGAGAAATTTCACTCATTACTGCACACGGTCCCAAAGTTGCACTTGTTGGTCTAAAAGCTGTCAGACTGACTTTCTGGCCACTTTTAAGAGATTAGTAGAGCAATTTCTTTCTTGTACTTGCACGCCTTCTACACCCATGCCTTCCAAAACTTTTAGTGATCAGAAAAACACAGCTGTACATTATTCAAGAATCAAATTTGTTATTTGCGATGCATTTTATGGTGCGATTAAAAAAGCCAAGCATAGTGGTCCCTCCCCTTCTTCACTCCTCCTCCACCAAGCCTTTACACCCGTTTCTCCCCCAGCTGCTGGAGATGCTGAGGAGCATCAAGCGCTAGCAACTCGGGCGAATACCTGGGGAAAGCTCCCAGCGTGCAAGGAAAGGGGCACTGCACGGAGAGGGGCATTGTTCAGGAACAGGCAGGCCCGTTTCGCGCAGTGCTTCGCCCTCCCCCCCCAAAAAAAACATCTTCACCTTTTTTAAACTTGAACCTAACGCCGAAGCCAGCCGGCACCAGCTCTCCGCCCTGCACCCGCCGAGCCGGGAGCCGCCAGCACGGCGCACCTTGGACCCGGGTGCGGAGGTCGGGGAGCGCCGCGCAGGGCTCCCGGCGCGCCACGCTCAGCCCCTCCGCCCGCCCCGCGGCTCCGCTCCCCGCGGGGGGCAGGCAGCGGCCGCCGGTCCCTCCGCTCCCGCCCCGGTACCTTTTCCTCCTGCAGAGCACGCAGACGGCCCAGAGGAGCAGGGCGGCGGCGGCCGCCCCGCCGCAGGCGCCGAGAGGCAGCGCGTCGGGGCCCATCGCCTCCGCTGGGGCCGCGGAGGAAAGTTTCGCCCGTCCTCCCGCTCCCTGCCGGAGCGGAGCGCGGCCGGCCGGCCCTCCCCGCCCACCAGCGAGCCCGGGGGGCCGGGTTTGGCCGCTCCGAGATGAACTTGGCGAGCGAGGCCCGCGGCGAGCCGGACGGCTCCTCCCCGGGGAGCGCCCCGCGGCGGGGAGGGTCGCGCCCGACCGCCCCCGGGCCCGGGGGACGGCCCGGCCTCGGGCCTGCCGCCGGCAGCGGGCAGCGGCGCACGGAACGACGCCGGCGGGACCCCGGCGGAACCCCGGAGGGCGCTCGGGGCCTCCCGAAGCCCGGCCTCGGGTGCCTGTGGCGGGGGCTCAGCGCACGCCGGGCCCCCCGGGCTCGCAGTGCTGGGCTGGTGCGGGGAGTGGGACTGGAGGTGTTTAACTTCGGCTTGTTTTGGGGTAGGAACAACTGATTTGTGTCTGTAAAAGAACAAAACAGCCTTCCTCGCGGGTTCATAAAACCTAACCCGAGGCAGGATAACCGAGGTGAAGGCTGACTGATATGCTGTGTGAGCAGCCAGGGCTGATCCCCAGCGTAGCACGGCCAGTTCTCCCAGTCCTTCCAGTCCCATGCTACCAGCTCATTGTGGAAAGAGACCAGAAGACAGGCCCAAAATTTGAGGCAACTGAGAGATCCCCAGCTTGAGAGAGCACGACAGGGCGAGGTGAGGTGGGCCAGAGCACTGGGTGCTACAGGGCAGGTGAGATGAACAGAATGGCAGGGTCAGAGCAGCCTGGCAGCCTACCTGCTGTCTGTCAGCAGGTACGTTCAGAAGCACAGATATGATGTGAGATAGTATTTCCAGTTTGATCTCCTTTGGAGATACTCAAAACCCGCCCTGATGTGATCCTGTGATCATGCTCTAGGTGACCCTGCTTGGGCAAGGGGGCTGGGCTAGATGATCTCTGGAGGTCCCTTCCAGCCTCAACCATCCTCTGATCCTGTGAATGCTGACAAGACAAAAGTTAGCATACCTTACTCATTCTCAGTTGTACGGATTACAATGTGTTTCACAATACTTTTGTGATTTATTTATTCCTTGCTTCTTGGAAGCATCATATAAAACTCTCAGCTTTCTGAATTGCTCTGTTGTAAGTTGTCTGCAAATTGCAGAGACCCAAGTGTATCTCAGCAGATAAAGTGATTTGGCCAAAAAAAAAAAAAAAAAAAAAAAAAAAATGGTTCTTGACTTTAGCATGTCTCATCAGTTTTGGAGGCCTGGTTCATATGTGAGATCCTGAATTGGGCAAACTTTGGGTCTTATTCCTCAAACATTACTGTTGATTTTACTGAAATAGTCAAAAATAGTCATTCTGTATTCGGAGCAACTATGATTAATGTGCCTTGTATTGAAGTGTCGTAGAGTCTGGACACTGCTGCTTAAAACAATCAACTGTTCTTCCTGAGATCAAAGAACAGACCCCCCTGTTGTGCAATACAATGCAGTCAGAGAAAACATAAGAGAAAATAACATTTTACTACTAGCTTCTCAGGGCTTTTTGCAGGAACTCTGAAATCCCCAGCTTGGGAATCCCAATGGGTTTCTTACCTACTTATCCTGTTAATTCTTGTGAAACTAGTAATTCAGAACTGAAAGGCCTTACTCAGTAAGAAATTACAGAGTCAGGTTATTCAGGGTGAACTATTACTCATTTTACAAGTGACTTTTGCGGTGAAAATTCAGTGTTTTACTTCAGTAGAGTGAGAAATAAGTGTTCACTTACCTTTAAATAGCTACGAAAGCTGGAATAATCCCTTATCCAGATTCAAAACAACAAAAAGATTGTTGGAGTTCTGGCAGAGGGCATGAGGAGGTTTGCAACAGCATTTTTTTTTAAAATGTTCACTGCTTGTATTTGCCAAAAGTTACTATCTCTGATCAATTGCAGATCAAAAACAAACAAGAAAAAACATGCCACCAGCAAAGCACCATGAGCAAGATTATTTTATTTAAATAGGGAATACAACCTGAAAGCTATAAAGCACCCTTAAGTGCTGTGTACTCTTCTGTATCAACCACTTGAAAACCCCAAGAGGACAGATTAATTTCTCCTCTCCTAGTACAGGAATCTCAAAGTATTGGAAGCCCAAAACTGTCAGAACTTTGGCATCTTACAGTAATGGACTATCTCAGTGCAGATCCAGCTGGATGGTATTTGCATACAAAATGCACAATTAAAATTATAGTAGATGTGTCTGTGCATACTGGCATCTCAGCTAACTGGGTAAGGAGGGTTAGGTAGAACAGTCCCCTCTAAAGTAGCTGTAGGAGAAAAGAGGAAATGTGTTTCATGTTCAAGAGGTACAAGCTCAGTCTTACAGTGATACGGCCTTGGATTGAAAAATTACTCTTAAGAACCAGAAGGATTTTCAGTTTCAGTCTATGATGAGATCCTTATGGAGCTCTGACTGCAGCATGGTAATAAAAAGGGAGAAAGAATGTAAATGCGGTTATATTTGGGGAAGAGTAATGCTACTGTCCATCTGGATACAGCTGTGTCCAGTTGTTATCCTTACTCCTGGAGTGTAATTGCTGTTCCGTGACAGTGATATTGGCTCCTTGGCAAGCAGCAAAATTTCTTCAAGAGCAGTCCCCAGGCTTATAAAGCTGCTAGAAGCAACTGCGGTCTAGAGAGTGGGGAAGGCATCTGCAAATATATACTGGTGTGGGGGGTACAGGGGTGAGAGAGGTGGAGAATTCATAAAATAATCCTTGATGTCTGTTCACTTCAAAGACACCTAAGATTTCAGTACGTTCTTAATACTCTGGTAGTAAGCCTAGATGGATCATGGATAGATGCTGTTACATTTCTCCTGTTTAAATTGTGAACATTCTGTACATATGCTTCAGTTCAAAATGCATACTGTGTGTATGTTTCATACTGCCAATGTTGTAAGATGATATAGATCATATTTTTTTGTCTTATGAAAATGCAGAAGACTCAAAATAAACTTAGAACAGTATATACTGCAATCTGTACTGTATGTTACACATCACTGTGTGATTTTGCTATATGCAGCACATGGACAAATGCCTGTTCTACTGGGTAGCTTTTGTGTGCACAGGGATTTAAACTACCAGGCTCAGACAAGAGCAGATTTTGCATCATTGAAGCACCACTGAGATATGTGTTATAAGCAATGGCAGGAACAAGGCTTATTTTTCTGGTTGCTCAGTGCTACTCATTCTGAGGCTATTTTCACCACCTTACAGCTTTGCTCTGCTGTAATTGCGGCAGTTGCAATATTGCAAGTCCATTCTTGTCTTCAGTATAAATGCATATGAGGTATTTCAGCCAAAACAATCTATGTATTTCTTTGGAAAATGCTAAGGAAAAATACCCACGTTAACATTGTTAGTGATTTTGGGAAACTGCAGTGGCATCAGACTTTGAAACAGGGTCAACAAATTAACCTCTGTGTGAGAGATAAGCTATCCAAATTTATTTAGGTTGTACGCCACACAAGAAGAGAGGTTTTGTGTACTCTTTAGCGGCTTGCTGGACTTGTGGTGCATAATTCTGTGAAGATGCCGCTGGAACTGGGTCTGCTTCCAGCTCGCAGATCAGCAGCTGTTTTCTCTGAAAGTGAAGCTCTGAGCTAATAGAGATCAGGCTGAATTCAGGGCAGCAGAACTCAAAGCCTTTTTGTTCGCTGCTCCCCGTGTCCCTTCCTGCTGGAAGGCAGGCAAGGGGAAGTGCATTGATTTAAACATGGGATGAAAAGGCTACAGACCTGTCAAATCTCACGCACTAAATTTAAGACTCATACCTTTGATTCTTGCCTCGTGTTCTCTCCCTCTTGCCTTGTATTCTCTCCTTAGTGAACAGATCAATCTACATTTAAAGCTTTTGTTGTGCAGCACTGCAGCCTCTCTCCCATGATCTGTGTCAATCACAGAGGCTTGGCCTGATCTGTGAGCAAGACCCCACACTGAGTGGGGCAAGGAGTCTCACTCGTCTTCCCCCGTGTGCACTTCATGTGCTGTAGTCCCACTACCCTCTGTCATGCAGACTGATATGCCAGACGTGGACTCTCTTACCATGGTTACATGGTTACATGTTATTATCTACAAAGATCACCAAGTCCAACTGCCTGAACACTCAGGGCTACCCAAAATTTAAAGCTTATTATTGAGGGCAATATCCAAAAATGCCTCTTGAACACTGACAGGCCTGGGGCATCAACCACCTCTCTAGGAAGCCTGTTCTGGTGTCTGACCACACTCACAGTTCAGAAATTGTCCCTAATGTCTGCTCGGAACCTGCCCTGGCACAGCTTTGTGCTGTTCCCATGTGTCCTGTCACCACCTACCAGAGAGCAGAGGCCAGCACCTCCTTGCCCACCTCCCCTCCTCAGGAAGGAGCAGGGAGCAGCGAGGTCAGCTCTTCTTCCTTTTCTCCAGACCTGACAACCCAGGTGTCCTCAGCCCCTCCTCTCAGGACATGCCTTCCAGCCCTTTCACCTGATTTGTTGCCTTACTCTGGACACCTACAAGTACCTTAACATCCTTTTTATACTGTGGAGCCCTGAACTGCACACAGGGGTATAGATGGGAAGCTGACTAGGCAAAGAGATTATCAATGGGAGTCAGGGAGGGAAATAGAAGAAAGGATAAGGAACAGATGAGGATGAATGAGCAAAAAGATGAAATCTGGAAATCAAAGTGGAGAAGAGAGTAAGAATAGGAAAGACTTGGAGGAACATGAGAGAATTGACACTTCATCCATGTAGAAATTAAGATGTGGAATTGTGATATGACCCAAAGGTCGAATTGAAGAACAGAGGTGAAACTGAACGTGAGTGGGAGTGACAGGGTGGGCTTCCTGGCTGCAGTTCCATGGTACCACTGTGCAGAGCTTCACAAGACACAGTTATGTTCCTCCTGTCACCCATGCCACAAGTCATGCAGTCCTTATAGCTAACAACTATGTGGTCACACTGAGGACCAGTTGCTTCCCAATCTGACAGAAAACTCAGCGAGAGAAAGGAATCGAATGTGCCAGGCACGCCACTGATTCAGCTTATCCTGAAGCCATACTGTCATTAGCTCATGCAAGGAAATGGGGTAGCAGTCTAAGACGTGGACTATGGGAAAAAGAGACATCCTGCTATGAGATTTAATTAAAGGGGAGCTGTGCTACAGTGCAAAGGTTTTCAACCTCAGAGAAATGAGGTTGAATGATGCTACTTGAGGAAAAATTACATTTTCACCCTGACTTTTTAATGAGGAAATTTTGATATAAATTCTTACCTGTACAGAGTTAATTTTGGAAATGAGGCTATAGAGTTCTACTTCTTCTTTTTTTTTTTTTTTTTTTTTTTTTTTTGTGGTAGCTGGAAACTTAGTGAGGAGGGGACTTCAAGAGTGGTGACTCTCCTGACCAAGTTAACTGACGTTTCTCCTTGAGAGTTATAGTCCGTCCCTTTCTGTGCTAAGTCGAATACCATCATGCTGCTCATAGGCTAATTATCCACAGTTTCTGCAGGCTCAACTTGAGTACTTGGGTATGATTTGCTATAGATAGATAAATACATATATATATATATATTTAAAAAAACAAAACAAAACAAAAAAAAAAACAAACAGTCATGCATTCAGGACTTGCCGTTTGAACACATAAAGCACTTTGGATACAAAAAAGAGCCAGCATTTAGCATCTCTACTGACGAGTATCCATGAAAATAGTAATGCTGGTGTACCCTAAGCAAAATTTGTATTTGCAATATTGTAAGTCATGTAGAGTAATATCACAAAATTTTGAAGAAAGCTTCATTCCCCGTGTGGGTTTATGTGGACAGAATTTGGCAAAGTTCTGTGGAAAAAATGCAGAGCTACATCATATTTACCTTCATGAAAAGCCTACAGTTCCGGAATCTCCTAACTTTCCTATAGCTGACTTCATAACCTTCAAAATGTACTTATTGCTTTTCATTTCTATGATTCAGCTTATTTGTCTTGGGAATAGTGCAGTCTTTGCTAGCAACAAATATTTGGGGCAACTTAACAGTGTTTGTACTACAATAAAAACAAATATCATGTATTAACTCATTAACTGGCAGGTGTATGTATATAAACAACATCTGGACAGTTTCATTTCTCTGGAGTACTGAGCACAGCTATAGCATAAATTGAATATATATAATATATATATAATATAATATATATAATATATATAATATGTATAATATATAATTGAATATATAGCTAGGCGATAATGGTCTCCACCAGGCACGGTGTGCTCTCCAGGAAGTCGGTACACACCCAGACCGACTACCCGTTAAAAAATGCAGCAGTTCAGGTCACCGGATGCAGGGAGTGTCTGAGCCTGTTGCTGCCATCGGCGGGAGGCAGAGAAACTGGGTGCATGAGGTGTGAGCAGGTGGATGACCTGGTCCGCATGGTGGGAGCTCAAGGAGGAGGTGGAGAGGTTGAGGGATATCAGGGAGTGTGAGCGGGAGATAGACTGGTGGAGCAACTCCCTGCAGGGCCTCAAGGAGAGGTACCGGGGTGAGACTCCCCAAACGGGGGTGGACCCCCTGCCCTGTTGCCGTCAGGCAGAGGGAGGGGATCTGGGAGTTGAGGAGGAATGGAAACAGGTCCCTGCTTGACATTGCAGGCGATGCCCTCCCCTTCCGGCCCCACCTTCCCAGGTGCCCTTACATAACAGGTTTGAGGCCCTGGAGCTTGAGAGACCGGTGGGTGAGGAAGAGGTAGCAAGAGTACCCAGGAGGATGCCTAGGGCGAGGAGGTCGACTCCACGCCTCAGGACTGCCTCCACCAAGAAAGACAGAAAGGTTATTGTTGTGGGAGACTCTCTCCTCAGGGGAACAGAGGGCCCTATTTGTCGGCCTGACCCTACCCGTAGGGAAGTCTGCTGCCTCCCTGGGGCCAGGGTCGGGGATGTTGCCAGGAAGCTTCCCAACCTGGTTCGCCCCTCTGACTATTATCCTCTTTTGATAGTCCAGGCAGGTAGTGATGACATTGAAGAGAGAAGCCTGAGGGCTATCAAACGAGACTTCAGGGGACTGGGATGGTTAGTAGATGGAGCGGGAGTGCAGGTGGTGTTTTCGTCCATCCCTACGGTGGCAGGGAGGGGTACAAAGTGGACACGGAAAGCCCACCTGTTAAACACATGGCTCAGGGGCTGGTGCCAACACAGAAATCTTGGGTTTTTCGACCATGGGGCACTTTACTCGACACCCGGCCTGATGGCCACAGATGGGTCCCTATCTTTTAGGGGAAAACGGATCCTGGGCCAGGAGCTGGCAGGGCTCATTGAGAGGGCTTTAAACTAGGTAAGAAGGGGGACGGGGCTGAAGCAAGGATTGTTGGAGGTGTGCCGGGGGAACAATGGCAAGGCAGGGGGAGAAGGCAATGGCCCAGCTGAAGTGCATCTACACCAATGCACGCAGCATGGGTAACAAACAGGAGGAGCTGAAAGCCATCGTGCAGCAGGCAGGCTACGACTTGGTTGCCATCACGGAGACGTGGTGGGACCACTCTCATGACTGGAGTGCTGCAATGACTGGCTATAAACTCTTCAGAAGGGACAGGCAGCACAGAAGGGGTGGTGGTGTGGCTCTCTATATTAGAGAGTCTTTTGATGTTGTAGAACTCGAGGCTGGGAATGACAAGGTCGAGTCCCATTGGGTTAGGATCGGCGGGGCCAACAAGGCTAGCGTCCTGGTCGGGGTCTGCTATAGACCGCCGAACCAGGATGAGGAGACGGATGAGGAGTTCTACAGGCAGCTGACAGAAGTTGCGAAATCGTCAGCCCTTGTTCTCGTGGCGGAATTCAACTTCCCTGACATATCCTGGAAGCACAACACAGCCCAGAGAAAGCAGTCTAGGAGGTTTCTGGAGAGCGTGGAATATAGCTTTCTGATGCAGCTGGTTAGTGAGCCTACCAGGGGTGGCGCCCCGCTAGACCTTCTGCTCACAGAGAAGGACTGGTGGAGGATGTGATTGTCGGGAGCTGTCTTGGGCAGAGTGACCACGAAATGGTGGAGATTCTTGGTGAGGCCAGGAAGGGGACCAGTAAAACCGCTGTATTGGACTTCCGGAGGGCTGACTTTGTGCTGCTGAGGACACTGGTTGGTAGAGTCTCTTGGGAGGCGGTTCTGAAGGGCAGAGGAGTCCAGGAAGGCTGGGCGCTCTTCAAGAGGGAAATCTTAATGGCGCAGGAACGGTCTGTCCCCACGTGCCCAAAGACGAGCTGGCGGGGAAGAAGACCAGCCTGGCTGAACAGAGAATTGTGGCTTGAGCTTAGGAGAAAAAAGAGGGTTTATAATCTTTGGAAAAGTGGGCAGGCCACTAAGGAGGACTATAAGGATGTTGCAAAGCTGTGCAGGGACAAAATTAGAAAAGCCAAAGCTCATCTGGAGCTCAATCTGGCTACTGCCGTTAAAGATAACAGAAAATGTTTTTATAAATACATCAACACAAAAAGGAGGACTAAGGAGAATCTCCATCCTTTACTGGATGCGGGGGGAAACTTAGTGACAAGAGATGAGGAAAAGGTGGAGGTGCTTAAAGCTTTCTTCGCCTCAGCCTTTAGCGGCAATACCAGTTGTTCTCTGGATACCCAGTTCCCTGAACTGGTGGAAGGGGATGGGGAGCAGGATGTGGCCCTCACTATACACGAAGAAATGGTTGGTGACCTGGTACGGCACTTGGATGCGCACAAGTCAATGGGGCCGGATGGGATCCACCTGAGGGTACTGAGAGAACTGGCAGAGGAACTGGCCAAGCCGCTTACCATCATTTATCAACAGTCCTGGCTATCGGGGGAGATCCCAGTTGACTGGCGGCTAGCAAATGTGATGCCCGTCTACAAGAAGGGCCGGAGGACTGACCCGGGAAACTACAGGCCTGTCAGTTTGACCTCAGTGCCAGGGAAGCTCATGGAGCAGATTTTCTTGAGAGTCATCACGCAGCACTTGCAGGGCAAGCAGGCGATCAGGCCCAGTCAGCATGGGTTTATGAAGGGCAGGTCCTGCTTGACGAACCTGATCTCCTTCTATGACAAAGTGACGCGCTGGGTAGATGAGGGAAAGGCTGTGGATGTGGTCTACCTTGACTTCAGCAAGGCTTTTGACACCGTTTCCCACAGCATTCTCCTCAGGAAACTGGCTGCTCTTGACTTGGACTGGTGCACGCTTCGTTGGGTTAGAAACTGGCTGGATGGCCGGGCCCAAAGAGTCGTGGTAAATGGAGTCAAATCCAGTTGGAGGCCGGTCACTAGTGGCGTTCCCCAGGGCTCGGTGCTGGGGCCGGTCCTCTTTAATATCTTCATTGATGATCTGGACGAGGGCATTGAGTGCACCCTCAGTAAGTTTGCAGATGACACCAAGTTATGTGCGTGTGTCGATCTGCTCAAGGGTAGGAAGGCTCTGCAGGAGGATCTGGATAGGCTGCACCGATGGGCTGAGGTCAACTGCATGAAGTTCAACAAGGCCAAGTGCCGGGTCCTCCACCTGGGGTGCAATAACCCCAAGCAGAGCTACAGGCTGGGAGATGAGTGGTTGGAGAGCTGCCAGGCAGAGAAGGACCTGGGAGTGATGGTTGATAGTCGGCTGAATATGAGCCAGCAGTGTGCTCAAGTGGCCAAGAAGGCCAACAGCATCCTGGCCTGTATAAGAAACAGTGTGACCAGCAGGGCTAGGGAGGTGATCGTCCCCCTGTACTTGGCTCTGGTGAGGCTGCACCTCGAATACTGTGTTCAGTTTTGGGCCCCTCGCTACCAGAAGGACATGGAGGTGCTTGAGCGAGTCCAGAGAAGGTCTACGAAGCTGGTGAGGGGCCTGGAGAACAAGTCCTACGAGGAGCGGCTGAGGGAGCTGAGATTGTTCAGCCTGGAGAAGAGGAGGCTCAGGGGTGACCTTATTGCTCTCTACAGGTACCTCAAAGGAGGCTGTAGCAAGGTGGGGGTTGGTCTGTTCTCCCACGTGCCTGGTGACAGGACGAGGTGGAATGGACTTCAGTTGCGCCAGGGGAGTTTTAGGTTGGATCTTAGGAAGAACTTCTTTACCGAAAGGGTTGTTAGACATTGGAACGGGCTGCCCAGGGAAGTGGTGGAGTCACCATCCCTGGAGGTCTTTAAAAGTCGTTTAGATGTAGAGCTTAGGGATATGGTTTAGTGGGGACTGTTAGTGTTAGGTCAGAGGTTGGACTCGATGATCTTGAGGTCTCTTCCAACCTAGAAATTCTGTGATTCTGTGATTCTGTGAAGGGAGAGGAGAGGAGAGGAGAGGAGAGGAGAGGAGAGGAGAGGAGAGGAGAGGAGAGGAGAGGAGAGGAGAGGAGAGGAGAGGAGAGGAGGATATGATATTGGGAGGATACTATATTCCTACTGGATTCAATATATTTAGGAATCCACCCACAGATATTTCTGAAGCCCTATGTGTGGAAATGAAGGAAATACACGAGCAGAAGGAAATGATTGGATGGGCTATCTTCCTAAAAAGATTAGTTGCATGTCAGGAAAGCTAGCTATTGCAAAACAGGACAAATGCACAATGGCAGATAAGTTTTAAAGAAAAAAAAAAAAAAAAGGAAATAAGTGTTTAAAAAAGAGACTATATCTAAACCAAGATAAAATCAGTCATACACTCAACAACTAGAGAGCTGTCTTGGCAAGAGAAGACAAGATGAAGCAGTGATGAACAGATCTAAAAGCAGAACACTTTTACAGAGCAATGCTCAGAGTTACTGCATACGTGAAAGTTAATTAGCAATAAAGCACAGGGTAATTATCAACTAATTAACTGTTAAACGGTTAACAAATGAGATTTCAAAGAGAGAATGATAGTACAGATCTGCCGATGGGACTTAACATGACTCAGTCACAGGATTTTGAAGTCCTTTTGTCTTAAACTAGGCCTGGCAACTATACTCTTGCACAATCAGTTTTTCTTCCTTAATAGCACTTCTGAACCAGTTCTCACAGTTTATCATTATGGATTATGCTACAGATTTTTTAAACCATGCCTTTAAATGCAATAAATTTATGTTCTTCAGCTTTTATTGTTACTGTGTCATTTGATCATCTGATATTACTGATATTAGTGGCCTTGGTGGTCTGTCATGTCATTATTAAAATATTATTTAAAGGATTTGGGTTTATATTTTATTGTTCTTAATCATTTGTATTAAGTCTGTGAAAAACAACAAGAAAACATCTTAGCACATTAAATTACAACAGCCTGATAGAGAGTCTGAGTATCGGCTTAGCAGCCAGTCATTCAGAGTTAATGTGCAATCAGTTACGTCAAAGGTACTCGCGATCGGTCAGCACTTTATATGATTAACTCTTTAAAAAGATAAATTATTTGTACCTCCAGATGTTTTGCATGCTGCTTCTTTCTTTTCCATTAGCTTCTGGGTTTATTACCGTTGCTGATTCTTCTCTTTGGGAGTCTTTCAATTTGAAGCCGATGCAGAAGTGTTTTGACCCTAAACATACATGGTTTTGTCAGCAGTGTACCAGCAGAATAAAATCTGAAGCTGCTCTGTACCACTTACCTGAGAACCACTCAAAATGCAGCTCCCAATCTTAAGACAAAGATATTTGATTTGCCTATGAACAGCTTTTGTTTCATTAGTTTTCAATACCCTATACTAAGGTGAACCAAGTCTGATTTAGTGGTTTGCCATTTATTGAGCTGACAACTGTAAGCAGCGCGTCTGTGAATGCACGTCCATTCTTGCCCCAGTGACACTGTGGTAAGGCTGGGGCAGACACCCACAGCCCTTTATTATTTCAGTCATCTGATTTTAATCTTGTGCTGCAAATCTGCCAAAGTCCAAAGCTGCCCTAAAAAGCTGCTGTGCTTGCTAAATGTGGACCTGCCTGTACATAGGGCACACCTATGGGAGGTTTTGATTAAAGGAGTTGAGCAGAGCATGGAGACTGAATCTGTACTTTGGACTTCATCCTAAATGGACACTTTTTTCCCCATTAAATCTCCTGATAAGGCCTAAGGTCAGTCAGGCCTAACATCAGACCTCAGAAACTGATTTAATTTTATTTCCCCCTAAAGTTGTGGAGCAAAAACAGATCCTTTGAAAAGGAAGCTGAGAAAGATGAATGCAGCCAGCTTATGGCCATCCTTTCCTTCCAGGCTCGTCACAGGCTAAACTGAAACTGATGTTATATGCACTTTATTATGATATTAGACAGCACTGAAGCTCCCTTCTAAACACTACTCACACTGGCCTCCACAGGTCAAAGTGTGTGAGAAGGGAAGTGATACTTTACTGGGTGCCATTGCAATGGGCAGAACTGATGCTGCTAAGATGTTGGAACTACAGAGCTTTTCCAAGCCCTAAGTTTAGATGCAGCCCTACAAATCCAAACACAAAGCCTTCAAAATAGGAAAGAACATGGATTTTGGAAGCAGAAATACTCTGAAAGTTAAAACAGTTGGGATTTATTCCTTAGCATATGCACACTTGTTGTTGTAAGTGAGGTGGGTAAAGCAGTATGGCATTTTGTTCACCTACAGGCTGACTACATAAGCTCTTATAAACAACAACAACAAAAAACCTAACATCAGTGTGTAATACAGTCAATGAATCATTGGCAAGTAGCTGATGAAGGAGGCAGTAGCAGGTGGAGCCATTTACACCCTCATGGATATCTAGAGCTAGTCAGAAACACCCTTCAGTTGTTCATTTGTGTATGGGCATCCATGCCATAATGGAAATTAAGCAGTGGATCTTGAGCTGATTATAGTGCTGAAGTGATGGAAGGAACACTTGGAAGTTATTCTGCTTTGTGGCTATAGCACAGCCATGGGAATGCTTGATTACTAGGGAAAAAGAGTGTGAAAAATTAAGGAAGGGAATTACTCGAATCCATTCAGTTGTTATGACGGCTGTGAGCTGGGGCTGTGTGCAGTTCACTGTTTATCACTATGCATCTTTTTCTCTGATAACACAGACTTTCTAAAATCACTTAAAAGTAGCTACACTTAGAAAGCTTATCCTTTAAAAAGTATTTTGGTTTTAAAGATGTTCTCTAAAAATACCTTCTGGCCTAACGCCCAAGGCCTGGTTAAAAATTCTGAAAAGTGTAGTGTTGGGACCATGGGAATTGTCTTTAAATTAGTGGACTTGTCCACATTTTAATTCAAATTAAAATGATGGCTTCAAAGTTTGAGTTCTACTCTGCAAGTGCTGGAGGTACTAAAATAATATATTAACAGATAGAGATGTTCCACCAAAGCAACAGTCTCCTGAGTATATCACACACAAAGTGGGCCAAGGCAGTTAAAAAACACCAATCAAAAATATGGCTACTGCAAATGTAAGCGTGTGAGAACATACCAAGAAACCCCTAAACCAGAAAGGAAGTATTTTAAAAAGGAAAGTAATTGTTTGCCTGGAAAGATATTCATCATCTTTTTATTTATTTATTTATTTATTTTAGCAGGAAAAAATCAGTGGTTGGTGGAATCAGGCATGTCCTTTATCTACAGAGTGCAAAGGCTGGTTTCCAGGTTGAAAAAGATGGTGTATATCCTTTGGTTACATTTCCAAGTGTTCTTCTACTCATTACTTTTTTCTTCTGTCAGGTCCACGGCTCCCTGCTTTTGCTCTGTGTTTGATGTTTCTAACTGTTTCCCTTTGGCAGATCATGAGTGTCTTCTGCTTCCAGAAATGCAGAGAAGTTTCCATCTAACTGGACCCTGCCATCCAGCTTCAGTTTCTGGGTGCTCTGTGTTTTGGGCTGTGATTTCATTTCTTTCACCTTACTCCAGACAGAAGCATAACTGCTCCTACATTTGTAGAAGAACCTGTGAAGGTCAATAATCAGTTGCATAAGCTTCAAAGAAGTTTCATCCCAACATCCATTATTCTGTTGTATTATATTCACAACCACTAAATGGTGATATATGTATTTAACAAATAACTAAATTTCAAACTCGTATATACACAGAATTTATATTATCACATTTCCTTAAATTATTTTGGAATAAGTTCCATTTAATTGAAAAACAAGTCTTTCCTATTGCTTTTTGTGATACCTTATAGAATTCTCTCTCTCTCACTATTTCATATTACGTGGAATAAGCTAATTGAAAACATAACCATAGCATGATCATTTTTTGAATTCTGTATTCATTTCTGTTAATTTAACTTCTGTGATGCTCTATTAGAGTTATTTTTTGAAAGTCCATGCTTTTTATTTTTTTTTATTTTTTTTTTTTTATTTTTTCTAGGTATATTACAATTAACATTTTAAAAAGTAAAATAAATACCTAATTAGTGGTACCAGATTCTTGATACATTTTGTGCTTTTTGAACTCTCAAAATTAAAGTTTACTTCTATTTGCATTTAGATTTCTAACCTTAATAACCCCACTTTTGGACTTTAAAGGCGAGTAAAAATTAGTTTGCTTAAAGAAACTGTTTATATTGGATTGCTTTGTTTTGTGCTTAAACATCCCTACCAATCATTTCATTCTATAAAACTTTGTTAAATTTTTCATTATATATATTTCAGAAAAAAAAAAAAAAGTCTTCATCAAGTATATTAGCCTTAAAAATCTGAATGTTCTCATTGAACTCAAACAGAGACTACTTAAGAAATTCAACGGCATAGAGAGGAGCATACACTGGAAATTTTACCTTTACACCAAATGCTATTTCAGCTTGGAAAAAAACACCAAGGACTTGATCTTATAAGTCTTTCACATTTAGAACTCCTGCAAAAGTCAGGGGAAATCTTCATGAAGCAGAAAAGTGTAATAGTGCAATTATTCATCTGCTGGAAGATAGCATATTATTCTATCAGCTATTACAATAAAATTGATACCTTTACAAGTTTCTATCTCAACAACTTTGAAAGCAGTAAAATATGTGCATGAATTGTTAAGTATTTTTTTTTTTTTTTTTTTAATTTTCTGAACCTTAAAATTTTGTCCTTAAAAGATTACAGAAAGTCAAATATTAGGGAAATATTTTCCCTATTATATTGGTATCCATATTCCCAGAGTATTTTTATAAGCAAAAATTCAGGGGATGACACTAGTGACAAACTACTAAATAAATTCAAGTGTCTCAATTCACTTTTGTTTTACAAATAATTTGTCTGATAGTAAAACAGAGTACATTTTGCTCTGTGATTTATTGCTGATGCAACATGTGAGGTTTTGAGTGAGCTGTCTGTCTTCTGTCATGATCTGGAGCAAAAAGACTCTTGAAGTACACGTAGAAATTATGAATAACTTGGGTGATTATCTTTAAGGCCCCTTCCAACCCAAGCAACCATTCTAGGTGCCATTCATTTGTGTACTGTTTAACAATCACAGTATTAGTGTAAGCAATTGCAAATATGAAAATAAAGAATTGTACTTACAGTGTTTGGAAAGTACCTTTTCCCTTTCCTGGTTAATATTCCTGCTCTAAATGTACAAACGGAGTGAGGCAACAATCGGATTATCATGAACTGGTTGAAATGAGTGTGTCTCTCTTGTCCTCAGTACAACAGTGGCAGGTCGTATTGACTGGGGATATGACCTAGAACTCTGAAAAGCAGGTATCATTGTGGTGGCTATCCTGAGTAGACTACTCTTTTTATCTTGGCAGTAGCTGACATCAGTAGAGGTAGCACAAGTTACAAGGTCCTTGCAGAAATTTGTTAATCATCTCACTGATGATTGTTAAACATCTCACTGTTAAATCAAAGGCCTTGGTTTAGGGCTAACATGAAACATTTTCAGGCTGGAAATTAGCAGAAATTTCTTCTCAGAAAGAGCAGTCAGGCATTGGAACAAGTTACCCAGAGAGGCGGTGGAGTCACCATTCCTGGGGATTTTTAAGGAAAGGTTGGACATGGTGCTCAGGGACATGATTTAGTGGGTGACATTGGTTGTTGGGGGAGGGTTGGGCTAGATGTCTTTTCCAACCTTAATGATTCTATGAATCTATGAAAAGATTAAATGATGATATGCTTTAAAAATGGAAAAACAAATCCAGAGGAATGTTCCTTTTTATTGCTCAAAATCAATCTCTCAAACTTCATTGTATGCTGAATAAAAAGTCCACCATCTGTCTCAGACACAGTGGTACAGCTGATGTGGGTTTTTAAAATATTTTTGCATTATTTTTTATTGTGGTAGATTTATAGTATCTTTGGCCCTAGATTCAGTAATAGCAGGTAACAATGCTGAGCAGCTGTGAAGGTAGTCTCAACGTGCTGCCTATATACACCTTCTTGCTAACTCATCCCTTCAGCCAGCAACCATTCCAAACTTCACCCTAGTCGTGATCAACAACTGTTGCCTTGTTTCTTTTTGACTAAAATGGCATTCACCTACTTATCATGTAACTGATACAACAGGAAGGACACTCATTTTTCTTGTCCTGCTGCATGATCCATAGAGTCAAGAGCCTCTGTTCTTCAGCTTAGACTAAGCAGTCTACTAATGTATTTGACATTATACTGCCTTAGAGCTGCCTAGCCCAGAAAGCACATATTTTGACTAAAAGCTAATACAGGTTCAACAGAACATGGCAGCAGATTCCAGATTGCCTAAACAGTCAAATGGAGTCAAGTTTCTTTCCAAAATGCAGCCCCCACTGCACTTCTCCCTTGCTGAAAGGCTGTTAGTGTTGGAACTTGGCAGCTAGTAGGTTATTTCACTGAGAATCTCAAATTCAAAGACCATCCTGATCTTAAAATGTCAACAAAACACCTGCTCTTCCATTGTCAGGAGGCCATTGATGAACCACAAATGCCATTTTTAATTAGGTACAGATTACTATATGGGAACTTTAAATCATCTCTGTCAAATTTTTGGTGTAAGCTTAATAAAACAGTGAGTGCTTAGTCTGCCAAAACATGCAGGAACCCTGCCTATTAAAACAGTGCTGATACTATTCAGCAGTAATAGACACAGCAGTTCCTTTTCATCCTTCCTGTGACAAGTAGGATATTGTTCCCAAACATTTTTGTGTCTCCATCAGTCTCTCTTTTTGATGTATGGCATTGTGAATAGTAATAACTAGCACCAGTACATACTTGGTTGCCACTGATGATTGCTTCTAATATTGCTTATAAGATGGAAATGCTTTTAGACACAAAATTATTAACAAAGTGCTACATTCAGAGGGCTTAGTCCTTAGTGCCAATGTGCACCCAGAATCTGTGTCTCCTTTGGTTCTACCTGATTTCTACTCATAAAATTTATGTGATATTTGAATGGTTCTTACAGACTTTGCTGTCCCTTGGCATTATACTGTTTTAATAAAAGGAAATGGTAAACACAAGCTGTGGCTTGGAAGGATCAGGCTGGTCATTAGGAAATGGTTCTTCATCAGGAGAGCAATGAGGCACTGGAAGAAGTTACCCAGAGAAGTCTGGCTTTAACCCACTGTTGGAGATTTTCAGAAGGTGGCTGTAAAAAGTAACACTTGATTTGAACACTCATTGATGATAGTTCTTTTTCAAGTGAGAGGCTGAGAGGCTGAACTAGAAAATTTCTATAAATTCCTTCCAACCAACATGAAATATTTGCCCTTTTTGCTGCATTCTTAGGATTACTGACATTAACATTCTGCTTTAAAAAAGAAAAGTGATTGTTAAACCTGGATATTTAAGTTAACAAAAACAAAAGTTTTTTTTTTTTTTTTTTTTTTTTTTTTTTTTTTATTTTTAAAAGAAAAAAAAAAAAAAAAAAAGAAAGAATGAATATAGACTTTAATATTGGTATATTAAAATGAAAATATACATGGCCTGAGAGAGCTACAGTATGAACATCTCCAGCCCCACTGGTCCACAGAGGTTTGCACATATGGTAGCCCACTTTGCATTGCTCTGAAACTTTACCACAATGTTTGCAAAAAGTGATTTGTGTTTTGGGACAGTAATTCATTTTTCAGAAACTTTCTTTTTATTGACTACTGGAGATGGGCTGAAGCCAGTTGTATCTGAAATTAAACCAAAAGCCTCATGAACAGATGGCCTAGCATGTTCAGCAAAAGTGCTATCTGGAAATGTGATGTATTCTTTACTAATGAAGAACCTCGAGGACTATCCTCCCTGTTTATCATCAACCTTTGAATGTGTACCATTCCCTTATTCTCACAGGCACTACTGCAAATGAGAAATAGCAAGTTGGAATAGCAGTAAATTTGAAAGTCACGTCATATTTGTATTTTTGTTCCACTTTAATAACATTATATTTGGGTGTTTTTTCTTTTCTCCTGATATCTAGCTGTACAAATACTTGTAAGGGTTAACTTACCCATATTTATATAAGAATTGGAGTGTATCTGTATCTGTAAATTGAAACCACAATAGATCTATAGATTAGCATTTGATACTTTCATTTTCCTTAGTTTGAGATACCTCATCTGACTTCCCCCCCCCCCCCCCCAAGTTTGTTCATTGCATTCCCACTTTAGGGGCAGATGTGAAAGGGAGGTACATTTCCTACAAGCTTTCAGCCAGTTTCAAGATAACAGCCTTCTTATCCATTCACCACCTTCCTCTAGTTAACAAGTTACCATGTTTGCCTGGCTCCAACTGCCATGAACTAAACTCTCGGCTTGTCTTCTATCACATCATTAACTGTCTTTTCAATGTAGCATATTATGTTCCAGATCAGGACACTTGTGTTTTAATGTGCAGATATGAAGTTTAGTCATCTACAAATGAGGTAGGCACTTAATATGAGGTAGGCACTCCATTACAGAAAATGGACAGCATTAATAGCATTGCTTTCTCCTTCTTACAGCATTTGATATAAATCATCTCACCTCTGTTCCATATTTAACATACAAACATGTTTTGTTTTGTTTTGTTTTCTGGGGGAGGGAGATTCATCATCAAATTTAGTTTTGTTAAAGAAAAAGGAATTTGTCCTGAGGGAGTACAATTTTAGATATCCATTTCGAAATACTGCCTACAGTCTCGTTAACATACCTGTTAACATTTGTTAACATCCTCGGGCATGCTAATTTTTGAAAGACTTTAAAATCAATGGGAACTATGGAAGCTTAATACATCTCATGATCTTTCTGAAAGTTCTTCTCCATGTTGTTTTGTGACCGTGTCCATATAAACAGCACAGCAACAATAACACAACCAAAGATAAGAACACATGGGTAATGCACAAATTAAGACAATGACATTGAAGAGCTCTCAAGTTCTCAAAAATATGTCCCTCTGAGCAAGTATGAGAAAACTAGCTTGCATGCAACAAGCTACTGGGTTGTATTCTGAACTTTTTAACGCTGGTTTAAATGTGGAGTGATTTAATTTACTTTAGTCCAGCACATCTGACATCAGGAAATGTCCGTATAATCAATACAGTAGGCATATTTACCTAAACCTTCTGGAAATAAATAAATACTGTCACGAACAGTCCTCTCTCAGGGAAACAGACAGAAACACCTGACTTTAAACAGACTTTTAGAAAACACATCTCTTATGAAATCTCTTGGGAGCAGGAGTTCTTTCAGCCTCCCAGGGCATAGCAAGCAAAGCAAGGTAAGCTGTCTTGACACCAAGTCCTCAAGCAGCAGATCTTTGGGGGAATGAACGAAGTGCTCTGTAGAGCCAGCCTGGTTTATCATCAGAGTCATCTATATCCTTGAAAAGTACAGCTGGGTTTAGGGAAGGTATAGGGAACACTCCTGTCACATTGACATGCTTCTCCAAGCAAAGGAATTGTCATGACTTCAGTTTCTGGGTAAATATTTTTACTTCCTCCTGAGGGGATTTTTTATTCGGTGAATGATGGGTAAATTCTCATTATTCACCCATTGATTTGCATGAAGTTTATTATGAGATAGATATTTATTATTATTATTATTATTATTATTATTTAAATCTTGGAAAAAATCCACACTTTTCAAGAATTTCCCTAATACAGAAACACTCCATGAGTTATTTCCATCAATTCTCAACTTTGTAGTTGGAATCTGTATTGTATTAAGTAGTTACTATGTTATATAAGTAAATATACACGTATGTATGCACTCAAATCTCAGAAAAATCTCTATTTCCTTTTTTTTTTTTTTTTGAGAATCTCAAGTAATTCGTCACTTTGGGAGTCATAACACTCAATGAGAACAATACCCAGTTGACCATTCTGCCAGGAGAAATAAGCCAGCATTGCAAAAGAGGACACACACATATATATATATATGTATATATGTATCCTTGCAGTTCTGATTCCTCATTAAATAGTAAGATACTTTTGGCAGATGTGCTGTAGTTGTATTCATTTTTAATCTTGGCCATATGGTGGGATAGTGGAATGATGTTCCAGACATTTTACCAATCCATGATTACTAAAGATGAGGGCAGAATACATCAAAACTGCACAGCAATACAGCAATAGATTTTTCCTTTAATATTTTTCCATTAGAGAGGGTCAAAACCAAAAACAAACAAAAAAAAAGAATTTCTCAAATATATCAGCTACAGTTCCCAGAAGCCCTGACATGACTGTTCTCAGTGATTGGAGGCAAGAAAAACTTGCAATCCTGTGATGAGTCAGTAGGATTTTGAGAGGTGAGTGTTCTTGGTTCAAATGAGGATACTATTACTTGTACTTCCTACCATAATCCATGTTTGCAAGCAGCAATTTTACACCAAAGCTCCCCAGATTTGACTATTTATTTATGTATTTATTAAATTGAACTTGTATAAGCTAAACTAATGGTGTACAGGCTGGAGATAGCTTATGCTTTTCAAGCACATGCTGGCAATAGGAGAGTTTCTGTATTTTACAGAAGAGGAATGTGAATTGCTAAGGAGAAGAGACATGGATAGTTGTGTTCCAGCCAGTGTTCTCAGGCTAGTATTTCTGGATGAAGCAATTCTAAATCTAACATTTCATCTGTTTATTTACTATGTGCAGGAGTCTGGTTTTCTCAGTTGGTTGTTAAATAAAACAGCTGTCTACTACACATCTGTTTACAAAAAATATTAGCAGATTGTGCACTGAAAGATTAGGGAAGCTTATTTTAATTTGAAATGAGATAATGGGACAATCTTAAACACAGGAACTGATCCTGAATTTTTGTTTTACCACAGAAAGCAATCTGGACCACACAGCAGCAGCTTTTGGTCACATCTATTTGAAACCTGGGAAAATAAGTGTCAGAAAATGAGTCAAAGGATGCTTTCTCCCTATTTAGAAAATGATAGACCATGAAAAAATATATTAACATAAATTTTATAATTCTATTTGTGATTTTTTCAAATTGTGTTTGAGAGGATCTGAAAGCCAGGGACAAGAGGAATGTTACTCTGCATGAACTAAGCCACCTTTTCCTTGGAGTCAGGATGGTTATTGATCTTCAGCTGATGTGAGATAAGTAGCAAAGCTGTAAGGATTTGACTGAATGTTTGCGCTCCAAGTTCTAACTTGTGTCTGCTTTATACCTGTGTAGCTTCTCAGTGTATTCTTCCAGTTCTGTCACAGGTTTTCATGAGTGGGAAATAATTTCTTCACTTGAAGGATGTTTGAGCTAAAAAATATCTGCAAGGTGCTGGGAACAGGTAATTCACTGTGGCATAAGCTAACGACCCAGACCTAACCTGGTGCTTTCTTTTGGCTGGTTAAGTTACAATAGCCTAAAAAAATATGGTCGTGAGAAAGCTCCCAGCAGCTGTTCTCTGAAAATCAGACCCACGTAAGGCAGTTGAAATACCAGTTCTGTTCAGATGGGTGTCAAAGAGATCTGCCAGAGCTTACTTGAGGCAATGAGATGCAGTGACACCCCCCCCCCCCCCACACACACAAAGAAAGATAAATCAACATGTTAAACAAAGATTGGTAGATACCTAATCTTGTGTAGGCAAGCATCTCTCTGCCTGCAAGTTGAATTCTGTGAGGTTGTTGCCTAAGATCTGGATTTCTTGCCACACGCAAGGATGTGTAAAATTAAACAGGAATGGCTCTTGCTGTTATCAAGTTTCCTGTCTCCTGTGGTGCAGAATTTCTGTATGCTAACAATTATTTTTTAAGTACGAGATTCACTCCTTTTTGTCTTAGAAAATTCCCACAGCTTCTTATTTCTCAGGGGGAATTCCAGGCACACCAAGTGAAGATTGTTTAAAAGAACATCTGTTTTCACTCATAAATTATATGACAACATCTTAATAGAAACACAGCCCGCCTGTATATACTTCTGTGCTTTCACCCATTAATTACAGAGAACATTAAGGTGCCATTTTGCTGTGCTTTAAACATCTGGTGCCAAAAGAAGCATCAAGGAGAAGGGAAGCATGATTATGTCATTAGACTCAGCAGTCCCAAAATACTGATCAGTATTCGTTTTTGTGTTGCTTCCATATGAAACTAGTCTTTTATGTGCAAGTTACTGGCTATACCTATATACGGCTTGTCAGACATACTTTTATAATAAACATAAAGTCATAGATGCTATTTTTCCTGCTTTACAATGTTTTTAATAATATAAATTTATACCAGTTTACAAAAGCATCATGTAATCTAAATTCAGCCAACTCTTACAATCAACTTGGTTTCGCAACCAAATTCAAATCTGGTGTCCCTGAAATACATGTAAGTCTTAGAATCCAATACAACACCAGGAAGAGATTTGCAGTCAAGCTTCCAGTTCAGCCCTGTGGTTATCACGTGCTAAATAAGCAGCAGAGGCAGTACAACCAGCTCTAGCACCGTGGGAATGATCCTTACTTCCCACCTGCAGTCCCTATAGCCACAGCATAGTATTGAACACCATGTTACAGCAAGACTTGGCACTTTGAAATGATTTCCTGGTCAAAGCTGGCCACTGCAATGCCAGACAAGTCTACATTCAGGGAAAAAAAAAAAAAAAAAAAAAAAAAAAAGACAGGGCTATCTACAGGTTTCTAAGGTAAAGCTTTTTTATTTTTATTTTTATTTTATTATTTTTTTTTTGTCTTTTTTTTTTTTTTTTTTTTTTTTTTTTTTAAATAAAACCAGCTTCAGGTTCCAGCATCTGTTTTTGTTTTAAATTACCCTGAGTAGTTTCTTCATTTTCCAAAATTGCACTTCCTTAAAATGCTTCCTATTACACTATCACATTTTACTGTGCATTAAACATCTGGTATCAACAGCCTAAACAACAAAAAAGCATGATTATGCTGTCAGACTTAATAATTCAGAAATATTAACCAGCTCCTATACTATCAGGAGTTTTTCATGTGAAATTGGCCCTTGATGTGTATTTTGCACTTATGAGACTCTCTGCGTACCGGCATAAGATAACAGTGTTCAATCTTTCATGTAACTAACAGAGTTAATTTGCCTAAATGAAATCACTTTATCAGCAATACAAGTGCCCTGGAAAAAAAAAAATAAAAAAAAAATGCCACCACCAGAAAAAAGGAGTAATCACAGTTTGTTAAAACATACCAAACTGCTATCTGGAAAATAGGGGTGGGAGGGACATCTCTGCAATAATAGATTAGGAAAACTATTTAGCCTTAAGCAAACTTGAGAGCTATGGAGGCTGAACCATGTGGAAGGAGACCATAAAGCTCCTTGCCTGTTCAGTAACCAAATGACTGCTGCTTAGTTAGCTGTAAGCTTCAGTTTGAGACCTTTTGCTCCCATATTTAATTAAAACATCATTGTCATCTTCTGTGAGTACTGAGCTGTAATACTGCAGGCCTATTCAAGATCTGTTTCTTAATTGGTCTTAAATAGGTTAATTGCAATTCAAAGAACAAGTCATTACCAGTGGGATGCAAGTGTATGAGACAATGGGACAGAGCATGAGCTATTGGCTAGAATGACTGATGAACAGCATAGTTATTATTTTAAAGTTATGGTTGAAAACATTTTTACTGCATAGATTTCTGGAGTTTCTTTCAGCAGCCACCTCCTCCTTCCTCCCTGTGCTCTGTGGGATCTGCCCCCTCAGCTTTTCCAAGCGCTACATAACTGCGAGTGCATCTCTGCACTAACTAAAGGGTAGGGAACCTTTGGTGAATGGGACAACACCATTAATGTGTTTTAGAGACGTTTTTCTTCTCCGTAATAATCAGTTGAACTCTAAAGACAATAAAAATTCTCTGATTTTGACTACCCGTGAAGTCTCACGGTGTACAGCAAACAGCTCTTGAACTCTCACAGGGTTCCCAAGATGTCTGAGTTTTATGACCTTGTACCCTAGATTTAACAACACTGTCATTACATTATAAACATTTTTATAATCAAAGCATTTCAAAATGACACTGCAAGCAGTTTCTAACTTTTCCAGTATCATTGGATTGAATAACTCCCTACAGCTTTTTTTTCCCAACTATAACAAAGCTATTGATGTATTAGCACCTCTTTGTGGGGCGTCTGGTTAGCCAGCCTTTTCAGGTAATCTCCTTAAAATAGCATTGTATATGGGAAATGTATAGTTATATAATCTTCAGAAAGTCAAAGTAATTTAGGCATTCAACTAGGTAGATACAGATTTTGCATGAATGTTTTAAAGAAAGCTGCATTTTTAATCATTTTACTGGCTTCTAGTCCTTCCAGGCACACAGTAACATCCCCTGGAAATTGAACAGAGGATAATGTAAACCTCTTCAACAGGCAGTGGGATTACTGTCTTCCCCAAATAACCTAAAGCACCAGGGGCGGGCATGTTCCTTGGCATAAGAAAGGAAAATAGCTGACCAGCTTGCCTAGATCTTGCCTCCATCTTTGCTCACCCCTAAAGTGCAGGCTGCTCCACTTGCACACTCTAGACCTGAGAAGCACAACAATAATTCTTCTGTACATCTCTGGCTTTTATGCTGCTGCCAGGAGTCCTGGCACTATACTGAGGCATTTGCAATAGCAAAGTGCAGAGGGGTATTCAGGGAATCTCCAGTGCATTTAAGGCCAAAACTCTGTTGGGGTATGGCTTTCTCAGATAAGAATTTGAGATGGAGAGAGAAAAAGGTGTTCAGATTGAGTATCGTTTTTTCTTTTGGGGCTGAAAAGCTTTCTCATGGCTTTTGCAAATTTTCCTGAAGCTGTTTTCCTCTGGACTGTTGTTCCTTAGCCAGATGCCCTGAACAGAGAATGCTCTGTCCCCAGCTTTGCTCTCAGCTTTGTGGTCAGCACAGTCTCCAAAGAGCATAGCTGTCAGCAGGATTCATAGATGCAAATTTGAGGCAACTGGGGGTTAAGCCATGAATTATTTTGAAAATTAGGACAAAGGTCTTAGCCAGCATTGAAAAATGATATCAAGGCAGTAAAGGACTCAACTGCAGATCTGTATGTAGGAAGTCCCTGTCTCCCAGAATGTTGGTTGATACTTTGCTGGTTGGTACTACCTCTAGACAATAGTTTGTTGTCAGAATCAGGTAAATCTGTATTCCTCCCCTTATTCTTGTGTTTGGCATAATAATTACCAAACAACTTTGTTTTCAAGGAGGCACAAACAAGCATGTTTAACATGCCTGAACAAACACCCCAGGTGTTCAGGCAGTGGCAACAGAGCAGGTGGATGGCAAAAAGAGGTTTATTTTTAGGACTTCACAAAAATAAAATCTGAAGACTCAAAGCTTGCCACATAGGTCACTAAACAGCTGTCAGACCATGAGCTCTCCTAGTCTGCATTCAAATCAGTGGACTAGAGGTAAAAGAACAGATTTTCTAGTACGGTATGTTCTCCTTCAACTATTTTTGTTAATAAAATTTTACAGCTAAGAAGAAGTGACAGCACTCTGGGTGGGTTTCATCTGACCAAATAAAGATATCTATAGAGAAGACTGTACATATGAGTTATTTGCCTTGACCACTATGTTAACAGCAGAGATATACACTTCCAGTTCTGATTTATTCTGTCATAAAGCAGATATCTAAAACAGGTCAGATACATTCTCCTTCTCTCTGCTGACCACCACAGAAACCTAGGAAGGCAATCTCAGAGGCAGTCATCAGTCATTGCAGGCATCCAAAATTTGTGAGATCACACAACCCTTACATGTGTGCTGAGAAAGTCAGAATAAGAGCCCCATTTTTTGTGAATTCTTGCTCAGGGAAACTGTATTCAGGAAAACACTAAGTAAGAAAACCCAAACTAAAAGTTTTTACTAATTAAATGGAGTATGTACAACTCTGTTTAAATGACTCCAGTTACTCGTGTGTGCAATATCAAGACTGAAGGGAAAACTAAGTCTCAAAGTTTCCAGAGAAGATGTATACAAACAAATGATCATCAGTCTTGAGTTCTTCTGCAGTGGGAGGATCAACAGCCTCTGAAGCTGTCATCAAAACCAGTGAAAGAATTACCGCTAGTGCCTACCCACATTTGTTTAAGGACATACGCAAGTCATGGTTTGCAGACAGAGATAATATCAGTCACTAGAACAGCTGAAATCATTGAGAAAGCTACAAGTTTTAGGCATACAAATCCTTTCTCAGCTATAAAAAATCTGTTTTTTGTTTGTTTTGCTGGTTTTTATTTTTCAGATAGAGACAACCAACATTAGAGCTGTTCAACAAATGGAGAACACTTGCCTGGCTGCACATTACCCACTAATAAATGGCCACATTTTAATGTATATTTAATGGTACCCTCCTCTGTAAATAACCTATCTTGTGTCAGTTGATTATTTGTGGAATGTGGTCCTATTAGTCAAGTGTGTGTGCCCATTAGTCTCTTGCTGATAAATAATAACACTGTTGATTCATAAATGAAACTTGAGTCAGATGAAAAGAATAAAAGCTTCACAGATGAGGATAGGGGCAAACAAAAAATAGCGTAGTAAGTCAGCTGTTGGAACAAATTGAAGAACCAAGAAACTTAGAAAAATCAGTGTGTATATGAAGGTCTTCTCTATATTATTCCCACAATTCTGTTCATATTTCATCAATTTCCACTATCCTCCGCTGGCAGAGATGAATGAAACCTATATTTCAGTTTTGAAAAATACCTTGATAAATACCTTCTCTTAAAAAGATCCCAAGACAGATGTAGCATGATGGAAAGCAAATCCTTACACTTTTCTTGCCCAATTCTTTAAACTGTTGTGAGCTGACAAAAGAATGATGAATTTTGGATTTGAAATAATTTCTATTAAGCATGGTATTTCACACTTTCTAGACCAACAAATGATTCCCCATGATAATATATGAAGTATAGTAAATATTTGAAGAAACAAACAGATGAACTAAGCTTTCCCTGCAGAAATCCAAGGTTTCCTGGCCTTGTTACTGCTCCTGATATGGCAGATGTGGACTGTCTGTGTTATCAGAAAGTAAATACAGGATATTTTTATAATTTCATTTGCCCTTTTCAATTCATACTAATTTCTCCAAATGTTGTTAACATTTTAAGGCAAATTGCCTGTTGCAGTAACTTCTTATTCTTTCTTGTATTATTTACAGCTATAATTTTGTAATTTTACAAAACAAACAAACAAACAAACTCCCACAATTATTTTCCTATTATTTTCCTATTGCTCTACAGATTTCCTGAATTTCATTATTACTGCATATGTAATTATGACTTTTCATTTAGGATCAAATATATGTGGTCCAAGACCTAGACTGTCTTGAAGAAAAGAATCAGAGGTGAAGATTCAACAAAACAGGAAAGACAATTAGGAATGAAAGATGTTCTTCAGATTGCAGGAAAAATCTTCTGGTCAAGCATCCAAGCAATGAAAATAAAGGAAAACATGAATTCTAGCACTGTAAATGTAAACAGCAATAAGAAAAAAAAAAAAAAAAAAAAAAAAAAGATAACTAAAGATAACTTGTTAAAAGAATAACTGCAATAACAAGAATGTTCTACAAAGTAAGAAGAAAGCCTGTGAATAAATTTTTAAGGGATAAGGAATTACTTGAGTGTGAAAAGAGCAGATGAGGATCACAAAGCCATAGCAGATGAATTCTTTGTGCTGATAGTTGCTCTAGAGGACAACCTGTACTGTCCAAACTATAAATAATCTGACAAGAAGGGTGGCAAACCTGCAGATGATTCAAAACCATAATTAGTAGTAAAATGGCTACAAAGACTTACAAAAGGATCTCACAGTACTGAATGATTAAAACAAATACAGCAAATTCAATATCCATAGGTATAAATAATGCACATAGGGGAAAATGTGTATCATAAACTATACATACACAGTGATGAGCTCTAAATTAGCTATTACAACCTGGAAAAGAGATCTTGACTCATTGTGGTTATGAAAATCTCAGCTCAAAACTCAGAGGCAATTGATATATATATATATAGGGAAAGAATTGAAAGCAAAACAGAAATATCATTATGCCATTGTGAATCCCTGGGAAGTCCCATGAGAACTGCATGTGTTTCTGGTCCCCTCCATATCCAAAGGCTGCAGCAGCAGAAGAGTGTGAAAAGAGCAATTGGAAGAACAGATAAAGGCTTCCTTTATGAACAGGGATTAGAGTAAAATTCCTTTCATTTAGAAAAGGAATGACTGAGGACAAGTCTGTAAAGTCATAGATGTCATGAAGATGTCAAACTGGGAACAACTAGTAAGTGTTTCTCTGATGCAAAAATTAAGAGGAACCCAAGCATGTTGTCATGCAGCAAAGCAAAAAGCATTGTTTTATTCACATGGTAATTAGATTCTAGAACTTGTGTCCAAAGAATATCATAGCATGTATATACAGTTAAATAAAAAAAGGATATTTAAATGGAAAAGATGTGGTTGACACGTCTCCAGCTCATACAGTCCATAAGACTACACAAAATGGGAGAACGTATATGAGGCAGTGTTGTGCTTGTACATGCTCTAGTACTGTGTTTATTACTGTAGCTCAAATACTGCATTCAATGGGACATGATCCAGTATGAGTGTGGCAAACTAAATCTCAAAAGCATTTCAGGCTTTCATAAGATAATATCCCTTTATGTCTCTCTGATATAAGAGCTTAGCTCTAATAAGGCATTTCTCTGTTTAAGCAACAACTTATTGTTCACTGCCTTTATGCACCAAATAATGTCACTTTATAAGAATAAGAGGCCTAAAGAAGAGAAAGAGACTCAATATGTGTTTCTCATTCGTTTGGGGGTTTAGGGTAAATGTTAGGAAATTTCAGAAAACAGTCTTTTCTTTTGCTTTCATAATACATATCCAAATTCTGTGAGACAGATTATATCTCTGCTGTAAGTTGCATGTATTACCTATCTCTGGCAAGAGACACTAACATCTCTCTTTATGGTTTCCCTTAACTATGGCCATTCTTCATTGCAGACAAATATTTTGCTCGTTTCTGATTGTAGCAACATTATAAATCTTACTCCATGTCTAGTGCTGTAAAACTGCTTGCAACAGGAGTGGTGAAACAGTGGTTGCAGAAAACATTATGCTTCAAGAAATTAAACTAACCTAGTATTGAAGCCTTCTGTAGCCATAATTTTGTTGTGTCCCAATATTTGGGGTCTTTGTGCCATGTTATATCTCACATCTGGGCCTTGGCAGGTGGAGAGGTGCACTTAACTTCCTTCAGCTCTGTGCCATTACACTGTATTTGTTTTCACTGTTTGCACAGATGTAACTGTAAAAACTTTACTCTAATGAGAGCTGGGAGAGCTTGGGAAAACCCACCTGGAAAACCAGCTTGTTTTTTTATTTATTTTGTTCAGAGAACTCACCAAACTTGTAGGCTTAGGGAGTGCTTAAATAAAGCCAGTGGAGAGTTTTAATGGGGGAGAGGGGAAAAGGGCCTGAAGCAGACACACATCATAACAGAAAGACTAAATAAAAGAGCCATCAAAAAGTTAAAGGGGTGTCATAAGTGCCAGTCATTGATTTGGTGGATGAAATGTATAAAGAGTGGAATGTATCACAGTGAAACAACCAAAAGGTTGAACAGGCTTCATCTGACTCCCCGTCCTGCAAAGGGCACCCATCTGCTACCCTCTTGCTGACCTGCTGAGGCTGTGGGACACCATGCAGAAGTATGCTTGACTCTGAAAAATGACAGTCTGAAGCTAGGTGTTCAGTGCAATTCACAGATTCAGCACAGGCATTTTGTCTGAGAAATGATGAGCGGCTCTTTTTAGATGACAGCTGCGAAACACAGAGGCTTTGCAGCACCAGCATAGTTTCTGCAGGCTAAACACAGGATCTCTAAGTACCTTTGCAATTGCACTCAAGTATATCAAGGTGCATGGTAGAAATGAAGGGGCTGAAAAGAGATACCAAGAGGTCCTTTGTTCCAGGCAGCAATTCTCAGGGGAGAAAAAGTAGAGCTTCAATGTCCAGAATCAGTCCAGTGTACTTGCTACCTTCCCTATCAAATGAATGGGAGCAGAAACGCATGTGCAGAAGTACTGTTGCAAGTTTAGCATGCTTGGTCAGAAATATTCTTAAACATTCTGCTATAAGGCAGTGGATTGAGGAGGGAACATTTTTGCCATTGTTTGATTTGGAACAAGAATTCCCAGTTCCCTTGCCATCTCAATATTATTTTCATTCCCCCCAGTCCTCGTGTTTCCCAAGTGAAGCAAGGGCTAACACTTCAGAACTGAGCTGGATGCCAAACAGCAATGAACAGAAGGTAATATTTTCCATCAACTTATCATTTTGTTCTGAAGACTGAAAAATAGAAACATTCATATTACAACCTCCTTTGGAAAATAAGATGTATTCAAAGATGAAAGCTTTAAGATGATGGTGTATTTTCATTTCTGCAATGAGGTACTTTTTTCTTAAATAAAGTTTATTTCAGTTTGTGGAGGGTGTGACTATGCATACAATTGTTGGTGACAAAAATTGGAACCACAAACCTTCAGTAACCTTAGCGCTGTAAGGAAGAATAAGCTACACAGATATTATAGATATTATATTATTTGTTGTACAGAATTAGCCAAACATAAGGCACAATAAATGCATGCAGAAAGCCATCGATGTTCTAAGAACTTTATGTTGAGGAAGATAGGAGCATGTTTCTTCCCCCCCCCCCCCCAGTTATTATTAGATAGAACTGATAATTTCAAGGATTTATTGTGCTTTGCAATGCATAAAGTGTGCCGTACTTTGAGATCTACCTACCTTTAGGTAGATCATTCCTGGCTGGACAGTTTCTTAAAGGCTTGAAAACAAAAGAAAATCTTCAAGTGAGTTGAGTAAAGAAGGATTTTTATTTATTTATTTATTTGTTTGTTTATTCTGAGGTGGTCAGAGATTTACCAAATCCCAATCCTAAAAGGCCATCTAATGCTTGATGTGATTGGTGGATAAACCCTGAAAAATGGAAAACAAACAAACAAACAAACGAACAAAAAACCACACCAAAATCCACCTTTTTCTCCATGTCCACTCAGATCTCCATCCATGGTTTGAGTAAATGTTGCAAGCGTAGCTCATCTGCATACATGAGTAGAGTTGTCACAATCAAACCAAAGAAGCCATAGTTACTGGTCTGTATAAATGAATGTAACTCTTCTGACTTTACTGATTTAGACCTAGCTATCTGGAAAGATTTTTTATCCATCAAATACCTAACCTTAAATTAAAAACTAGGCAATCTTATTTCTTTTCCATTCCTATTTATCTGAAGCTTCTGCAAAAGGTTACATAAACTAAATCATAAGGTTACATCATCCTCTTTCAGAAATTTGCCACCTCTTGTGGTCTGATCTGCCCCAGGATCCTTGTTCTTGTTCATGTTCCTTTTGGGAACAAATTTCCTAAATTCTTAATATAATTTGAGTTGGCATACTCAAAATCCTGTTTTGCCTTTTGTTAGATGTATTGACACATTTCTCAAAAGCATGCCTTTGTAAGGGTCTGGTGATATTATGGAAGTAAATGCATCTACTATTGGAGGTGGGTGCTTTTCTGGCCATACATTCCCTTATGTAAGGATGTGAACTCCACTTCTTTTTCATCCAAAAGAAAACCATGAGCAGCCACACAGGAGTTGTGGTGATCCTTTGCCAGAGGCAGGTCTGTCTGGCAGCAGAGGTGAGCAAGAGGAGCCTGAGGCATGGCCATAGTACAACTAAAAATTTGAGTAAAGACAAAGCCAAAGTCAAACACCAATTGTAGTATGCATATGTGATGCTCACAGAAGAATTACAAAGGACCAAGCAAATTTATTACTACTCCCTGGAATTACAAATTTAATACTACTACCCTGCAGGACTGAGTCTATGCAGTGATATGAACCAGTTACTTGGTTATGCCCTGGCTAGGAAATAGATATAAACTATTGTGTAGTTTAGCTTGACTCATTTAGTTCTTCAATTTTACAAATTAAAGATAGGGGTTAGGGCAAACTGCTCTATAGCATCATTACTGGCTCTTTTCATTACTTCAATGAAGAATAATTTCAATGAAGCCAGTTAAATTACATATAAGTAAAATTTGTCTGTGGTAACAGAATCTCACTCACTCATTCACTTCATTGGCAGAATCTACATTTTCAGAGCTACAATCTGGTAGGATCAGGTATAATCAAGTGTAACTATTCTGCAGTATACACCAAAATTAGTCAATTTGCTATTGAAAATATCTTACTTGGCGTTAAGGAATGAATTTTGCAACAAAACATTTATAATAAAAATGAATAATTGGCAAAACAACAACTACAACAAAACCACAAGAAAACTGCAAAACTTCTTTACTGCATCGCTAAATACAATATAATACTGTGCAATGTTACCAGCTACAACTACCCTCACACTATTTGTAAGAGCAGAAAATTCTTTTATATTCTTCTTAGAGAGGGATTCACCCCTCACAGGCATTTCCTTTGTTCTAATTTATCTGTTGCTGTCAAAGATACGTATTTTTAAAACTTTGTTTCTAGAGACCTGTTAACTGATTAAAATCAAATGAGACGATAGAAGACAGTTGGTAGAACAACATAAATCATAATCGAAAACATCCTGGTAATATCACACTGCCAGACATTTTGAATGTTTTGTGAGACTCTGAAGAGTACCATGATAGTATGGCTTTTTAGCATACTGCTCAGTAGTTAAAGGGTATTCAACCTGATCTGGCTTTGTTGATAGCTGATATTATTTGACATTTTAACAAGGTTCTGTATTTGCAGAAGCATCTTATGGCACCACTTTCAACATCAGAGTCTATCACAAAGAACATTTTAACTGTTTTGCAAACAAACTTTCTTTCAGTTAATAATTAAACAGAGGAACAGCTTGTGGTATATGCTTGGAACTAATTTTACTATATATAGTTGGAAATGACAAGAGCACATGAAGATGTGACTGAAGCCTGGTAGCATTTAAATACTCAGTACTTCCTCTGTTACCTTGACTAGTGTAAAGTTGGTTCCCAAGGTAAAAACTAAGTGGTCTGCTGGCATATGGTATAACCTCCATTTGAGCGCTAAAAGCTGGATACTGTTTTTGTGAAACAGATGTTGTTGAGTGCAGCAATGCACAACTGACTCTATCTAACAGCTGGGAATCCTCCGTGACCCATATAGCTAGAAATAAACATGGTCCTATGCTTGGCAAAAGTGTAAGGAAGCAAATTTTCATTTGTTAGGGGCTTATCAAAATGAAGAATAAATGTTTTTAGCCATAAACTGATTTTATTCACAAGAGTAATCTTTCCAGCAGCTTATGTGATGGCCTCATAATATTACAGTCACCCTTTGCCAGATGAAGGCTGCAGTTGCACTGACATATAGTGCAGATGGAAAATAAACATCTGCCTCAATCAAGAGAGAAGACCAAAGACAAGGTTGACGAATATTATCTGGCATGACTGTCTTTGCAGGAAAGCGTATAAATGCTACAGGACCAAAACCACTGGCATCGTCTGGTGTTGTCCTTATGTGGTTACTGACCATGAAGAGAGATGATTAGTATGCACTCTCCAAGGAGGAGTAGTGCAGATGCTCAGAATGATATGATTCCAACTCACTAGTATGTGTTTTGCTATAGCAATGCTATGCTAGTAGTAGAGCACTTCCATATTTTTTTTTTCTCTGAGGTTCAATGACACTTTGTATCCTGATTTTTTATTTTTATTTTTTATTTTTTGCTTGGGGGAAAAAGGAGGTTTAGCAGCAATTATACTGTTAAACATAATTTTAAAAAATGGAAATAACAGCAATTTTCAACTATTTTTTCTTAAACAACTTCAGGAAAAATATATATGTCAGTCTGCATATATATATATTTATATATTGTCAGTCTGTAGAGGAGTTAAGCATGAATACCGCTCAACTGATAGCAAACTGTCCAATAGATTCCTATTTTACCTTTAGGAGAGAGAGAGTAGCATATAATTAAAGCTGTTAAAGTAACTCCACATGTATGTATGCACATATATGTACTCTGAATTGATATGGAGTTCCTTTGATTCTTTCACAAACGATAGTATGATGCAGGATGGCTGCAACTTCACAGATTCTGTTTTTCTAGGATGATTTTTTTGGTCAGGTTAAAATAAGAATCTTACCAGTTTCTGGCCATTTTGATGATGTCTTATTTTGCATCTAATTTTTGACTGTATAAATTCAAACTGCTTCTCTTTAGTCTGGAAGAGTTAGGAGGGGCATAGTAACTATTGCTCAGTCATAATTATTCTCTGGCTTTGCTGTGGTGAGAATTATATTCATGGTATATAAACAAAACTAATGGTATAATTATTATAGTTAGAAAACAAAATCAGCATTGGGATGAAAGTATAAACTTGAAAGTGGGAGTTCTCAGATCTAAGCCAAAACTGGAGAACTGAAGGCAATGTTCCCAGCAGAGACAGAAATTTTCAAAAAAGGGGTGAGTGGGGTCGGTGGGGGATTCTTTGAGGCAGATCCTTTTAGCTGCCTGCAAGTCCAAAAATCAGAGCTCATGATAGCCTGTTGGACCCAATTTTGGGGATATGTACACACAAATCTCTTCAATGTATCCACTCCTGTTTGTCCGTAGTACTACATTAGGATTCAGACTGTGGCTTCTTGGGTGCCTCAGGAGCCAGGTGAGACTATGGAAACACCCACAAAGCAAACATGAGGAACTGGAATGGGCATAAAATATTGTTTGAGGCTCAGACAATTGGCTCAGACAGATATTTCTACTGAAAGGACCTTGTTCTGAAATATCCCATACTACTTGCTCTGTTTGTCCCTGACTAATACGAGGGAGCTCCCAAAAGGAATTTTGAATTTGAGTATAGTCAGAGTTACAGGTTCTGGACAGAATTTTAGACTCAGTTTTTCCATTTCTCAGTTGAAGCACAAGCCTCATGGTATTAGGCGATATTTCTTTTAAGCTCCAGCTCTTGGAAACAGAGATGAATCTCAATTTTCTTTAAGAAATAATATTTTGCTTCGGAGAAGTTAATTAAAATTGAGCATTCGAAGTCCAGAAATCAGAAGGAAAAAACAAACAAACAAAAAACAAACAAGCAAACAAAAACAAACCAAAAAAACATTATATACAATTTCAGAATATTTATGAAAATCTCCCGATTGCCACATACTTTACTTTTCTGTCCTACAGATAAAGCTTTTTTATTTCAGAAAATAATTTGGGAATTTTCTGGAAACTCAGAATGTGACAGCAAAGTTTGATGGGTACACAGAAATACACACAAAATGCCATTTCACTGCCATGTGCCATGGCAGATGTATCACACAGCGCAGGCAACTACAAAGAGACAACTACAGCATCCTTTGTCCCTCTTGATGTATATCTGCCATTGGTCAGTCTCTAAACCATCTGCAGTTTTATTTTTTTTTTTTATTATTATTTTTTTTTTTAACCAGTAATTCTCAAAAATCAGCCTCTGTGCTATGAAAAATGTGTAGAAAAGGCTAAGGCTTGCAAAGCCTCAGTTTGAGTTTGGGATATTACAGAAGATATGGAAGAAGATATGGACCTGTCTTCTATTTTTTTTTTTTTTTAAAAAAAAAAAGGATTATTTCAGCTGGTTGCCTCCCACCTCTTGCCTGCTATTTAAACAGCAGTATGTTTCCTTTAGGCAGTTTCCTTCCCTTATGTGCTGTTTTTATTCCATAGTCTTGCCTGCAGACTTGTCTTTCCAACTGCAGCCCCAGCAGACATACTCTCTAATGCTCTAGTCTTAAAAAATTAATTTGAAGTAATAGACTAAAACAAGCTTGTTAAGGATGTTGTTAGCCTAGCCAATCACTAAAAGCTTTAGTTTTCAAAATCATATACATGTCTATATTTATATGCTCATATGTATTTATGGCACATAGATGGTAGGAAAGTGACTTACTCTGATCATTCACAGGCTATGACAGGCTTCAAAATAGACAACCATGTCACATCAGTGCAATGAATACAATGAATATCTCCTGAAATACCTGCTCCACAAGTTGGCATTTTTTATGACAGCCACTTCCAGCAATAAAACTGAGTTGACTGCATACGTACATGAGACAAAGGAAAACTTTGAAAGGAAGTTAAACATTCTCCATGATGTTCTCCTCCTAGTGACATCACCAGTAAGGCAGAGTAGCTCCACTGACTTCTCTAGACAAGGAATGACCTCTAACAATCACTATTCAAAATAGTCTTAAACTTGCTCAAAGAACGAGTCATGTTCTTTGACTACTTTTTGATGTTCTTCACCTACTTTTGTGACATTGCTTTTTGGCAATTTCTTGCTGCAATTAAGGCATTTACCACAATACTTGCCTTTTACCTTTTTC
The DNA here is from genome assembly GCA_011076525.1 of Nettapus auritus. Taxonomy (NCBI): domain Eukaryota; kingdom Metazoa; phylum Chordata; class Aves; order Anseriformes; family Anatidae; genus Nettapus; species Nettapus auritus. The sequence goes on from CM021766.1 coordinate 121,783,851, forward strand.
AGACCTCTTGAGTTTGTTTTGGATTTCAGTGGTTTTATCATTTCACAGACTAGTTTCCCTTTCTGATACATGTCTAAGAATCAACAAGCTGAAATGGCAGAGCAAATATCCCATAAGTAAAAATTGTCTCTCAAAAAAGTAACATCAACATGTGATCTTTCCTACTAGCCCAGGTAAAACTTTGATCAATTTGAATGTGCTACAGGATTCAATTAATTGTACACTTAATTCAGGGAAGAATAAGACTTACAATGCTTTCATATCTTTTCAGTTCTGTATTATTTTTTGTTCTTTCTTTTTAGTAGCTCTATCACAACTTGAAAAACAATTTCATTGTAACTTAGTCCTGTCCTGATATTTTCTGAATCATTTGTTCTTTCAAAAAGTTAGAACTTTTCATCCATTTTACTCTTCTACATTCCATAGACTTTCTCTTTGATCCTAATTTGCAGCATTGAAAAACCATGGTGATAGAGGCTGATAAAGCGAGATGACAGATTTTTCTCATTCCTAGCATGTTAGTCATTTGTTTGGCCTAGTATTTCTGCACAGGATACAAGACTGCAATAATAATGTGTTTCTCACATGATATACCACCAGCCAGACTTCTATATCATTTGTGCCCTCACCAGTCCTGTCTGTACCTTCTACTAAGAAAAAGGTATTCAGAATTATCCTTAGATATTTCATAACATTAATTACCTAATTTTTATGTGCTGAAAGTTTTGAATATATTTAAAACCATTTTGCATATTTACAGTTCTAACATCCTTTTATTTTTTCAACATTTTCATACAACCTGAAAGTCAGTTTCATTTTACTTGATGTTACTCTAATTTACTCCTTAATTTTAGACTAAGATGGTCATTTGGTCTTCTATATAGTCAAGGGAAAGCTAAGTGCTTCCAAAGGATGATATACTACATCTTTGAATACTTATTTTCAGACCTGAAGAAGTGCTGTGTTCAGGTTCATCTGGCTTAAACAACAACAACCACAACAACAACAACAACAACAACAACAAAATAAGATAAAAAAAAAAATGTTTAGACAGTTTAAGTCAGCAGAGACAGATATCTATCTATGTGTAGATAGATTTGTGTAGCTCTTCACAGCATAACACAAGATGGGTCCTCATACCCTCAATAATAACATAACACGTAGTGAGTACTCTCTAGTCTTTACTTTTAAATATGGAAAGAATGTTTTCTTTTTTAGGTGTTTCATATCGGTATATGTGTATATATGTATATAACTATCCACGCACAATATGCATAAAACAAAACAAAAACACCCCAGGTTGTGGATTGCTGTCTTCCTAAAACTACATTTTCACTACAGATTGCTTAAACCCATCTTGAGCACAAAGCTGTGCACAGGAGAAGCATTGAGCCATTGCAGCTATAAGATGGAGTGTTCCCAAATCAGTCTTATCCTGCTAGGTGCTGCACTCCCATAGGAAAGTAGAAACTGTCTGTGGCTTAAGCACACTAGTCGAGGCCATTTTCACAAATTTCAAATGAGGTGGATGTAACCTTTGTGTTACGAAAGACATGGACAATGTACTGTAACACTGATGTTAGCTGAGCTTTTTCATACTGTTTTTTCAAGCAGCAGAAAAACTCTAGCTACTCTCAAGCATGAGGTATGAAAAGATGCCTCCATTTTGCAGACGCCGAGGTAGCAGTGTGAAAAGCTGCTTAAAATAATACAACAAGCTAGTGTCAAGGTCATATTTAGAAGTGTCTCAGTCCTGTTTTCATTCATCAGGACCATGTCTCCTCAGAAGACCATGACTTTCCTGGTTCCTATACAGGTAATATGTTATTTTTTGCCAAATATTATTTATGGAAGCTAAAACATCTCCAAGTCAGTATGGTCATCAGAAATGTGTAAAAAACTAAACCCAAGGGAGCAAGTTCTACAACCTACTTTGATTCCAGTGAAATAAAGAAATTAATAAAAGAATTGCAGAGCTATATCAGAAATGCCTTTTATTAGAAGAAAAAGGAGAAGCCCAGTAGTAACACATAGAAACACAGTCTTTTATTTTTAGAATGGTAATATTTCTCCACAAGTAACACCTGATTAAGCAAACTTATTGAATAAGGTCCATTATGTCTGCTTGAAAAAGCTGTAAGTTGAGACATTTTAAGATAATCAGATTGTAAAAGTGCACTAAATTCTCACCATTAAGCTACTTCACCTTCATTGAATCCTGAATTCTCATTACAACTAATCATATTCCATGCAAAGGAAAAATAATTCAGGTACTTGAAATTGAGGTGTGTTCTGCTCTCAGTACCCACATACATCTCCTGCTAGCAGTAATGGCAATTAGACACAAAGTGAGGAACATATATATAAATATATCCGAAGGTATTTGCAGGGTAACAGATCCAGTTATTTTGATGAGCAGAAAAAAAAATCGGTAAAGAAGCCTGAGTACTTCAAACACTACTTTAGTATTTAGTATTTCAAACACTATTTCACAACTGAGATTTTAGAGCATCTATCTTAGATCCAGTTGCTATCTCAGCTTCACCAGGGATGGGATTCATCTCATTTAATGTAAGTCACTGAAAGTTACATGCCTGAATCTAATCCAGTTATTTAGAAATGCCTCTTTCTTTTCACCATCAGTAGAGCAGAGACAGTGATTTTAGGAGGGGCTGAGTGTGTCTCTGTCCCTTCAAAATAGCTAAAAGTTGAAATCAAAATTAGATGAGATACCTGCTGGCCTAGGTTCTGTGAAAGAAAATCAGACCATTTTTATGTTGCTGCATCTTCATGTGAAGCAATGGAAGTAAGAATGGTGTCTGTTTCTCATTTCCAAATAAAAATTGAAAGTCTTTGTTTTATTCCCATTTCTGAAGACCGACACAAGACTGATCCATTACTTGACAAAGTCAGAAGAGGATGTGTATAGAAGTTCAATACATTTATAGCTGTTCAACCTCTTTCCCTAGGTCTCCCCTCATCTGGAGTCAAACAATTACTTGAAAATTATATTTATGATTAATCTCCTCTTTGTGATTTCAGTCAATTTTATCTAAAGAAAACCAGATGCAATATTTTAAGCTACTTATGGCTCTTTGATTTATTTCTTTTTCTCATTTAATTGGTCAGTGGAACTTTTCATAAAGGTCAGATTCTTGATGCTAACCCCCAAAATTTGCTGAACTTCAGATAAATAATCTCTGCCTAAAAATTAATTCACCTTTCTACTTCATTTAAGATATTTCTAATATTTTTCCACTAGTTTCCCCATGAAAGCCTGAAGGTTAGTCTTTATACAGAATACATAATTTATCTGTTGAATGAATCTCAACATCTGCTTAAGACTTCCCAATGTTTTTATTTGTTTATTTTGAGTGTTGAATTCCCGAGTTATATTTTAGTGTTACATTTAGTTGAGCTGTTTATTACAGTTGTCTCTTAAGATTTGATTTTCAAATGATGCACACAGGTCACTTATGTTTATTGTTTCTGGAAACTTTGACTTTGTAAATGAAGCTTGAGCACTTTCAGAAAGCATAACACAATAAAAACCACTGTGTTCTTATAAGATGCTTTCACTGGTGGAACTCAAAGTGAAGTTGTAGTGATGACTGACGCTTTGTGCTTTGCTTTTATAGTTCATCCTACTGTAAATAGAGCTCCACTGAAGTCCTTATGACTTCCATGGTGGAGCTGACATGTTCATTTTCTGGCTAAAAATAAGCATTTTACCACTGAAATAGAGCCTTCCTGTCCTCCAGCACGGTTGAAAAGAAAGCCAAGCTGGTTAAAATCAAAACAAAACAATGAAACAAAACAGCGTGCAGCTGCCTCCTCAGGAATATCCCTGCAAGGCAGACAAATGGATATGTTTATTTTTCCAGATTTATTTGCTAATGTAAAGATCCCAGTGCAAGCATTAGCACTTCAAATCATTATATAGTTCTGCAGCAATCTTGGGAGGAGTTGAATTTCATTAAAACAAATTAGTAATTTGAGATTGCAGGAACTCTAGATATAATCTTGCTCCCATATCTTTCACGGTATTCAGTGCAAAAGAAACCATTCCTCAGACAGACACTCAGAGCTAAGCAGCACCTTGCTACATGAACAAACTGAGCAAAATACTCAAAAATGATCTTTCCTTCCTTTTAATTTTGCGCCTCTGTTGACCAAATAAACCAGGTAGCACTTTCATGTTTTCAAATGCTTTTGAAGTAGTAGATGAAGTAACTGCAAGCTATTTAGCAGGGAAAGGGATTATATGTATCAATTCAAAAATAGAAAACAGGTTTTTTCCATATTATAAAAAAGATCTACCTTGTGTTTACATATCCAGCTGGTGGAAGGTGTTGCATCCTTGGTGGAGGCAAAGGATGGGCCCGTATTGCTCAGCAGAGCACAGACCAGGGCACAGCACCCTACCCATCTCCCTGTACCCATATTCAAGTTGTACCCCTTCATCCCTTACTGCATGAGGTGTTGGCTCTTGCAATGCCCCTGGCATGACTTTGCTGCATGAATTCAGCAGGGTGCAATTGCTCTAAGGCATTGTGTGCTGGTGGCTGGGACAACTATGCACAGCCACTTCATGCTGCAGGCAGGAGAGGCATGGCTTTGCTTTAGCAGGGAAGGTGGGATCAGACTTTCTCTCCTCAAACTCTGGAACTCACTGAATGTCCATGCTGTAGCCTGGGCTTGTGTCCATATGCTCTGGGCTTAAACACAGACATTATAACACAGCTATAGCCAACAAAACCCAAGTCCCTCCAGAAAACATGTTTGAGAGACTCAGGAATCTGCATATAAAACCACCACAGATTTTCAGTTGTACTTTTTTAATGGGGCATCCTTAAGCAACAGGAGGCTGATGGGCAGAACAGTGCTGTAACTGCTGTGTGAGTGGGAAGGACAGTTAGGACCTTCAGTGAAATGTGGACAGCCCATAACATCCTTCCCAGCAAGGCAGAGAACTTTGGCCAATGTTTCTAAATAAGCTCTGGTGCTTCAGTTTGGACTGCCTGTAAGGGTAAATAACCCCCACCCTGGGATATCTCCCAGTTAGATATTGCCTAAGGTATACCATTATTATTATTATTATTATTTTTCACGTTACTCTATGGCCCTTGATATGGCAGCTTCTGGGGTGTTGCCTGGTACAGCCCACACCCCTGCCTTATGTCTTCTATGCTGAATTTTCAAAGCTACCTCCAAAGAGAGAGCACCATACTCTACACCTAGAATGTAAAACAAGAATCAGGTTCTCATTCCCATTTCCAAAGCAATACTATATACAGAAAATCAGTTACATATATCTGTGATTCTATGATTCTATCTACATAGTGAGAGACAGCCCAAATATGTGCAACGTTGTTCAATTCACTAATCCTGAAGAACTAAAATCATGCTTTCTTGCACAGAGAAATCTCAATATATGAGAGTCCTCTTTAAAACTAAATGCAAATTAGTTTTGCAGGTACTTATCTGTACAGCTTTTTAGCTTTGATTAGAAAGCTATCCAATGAATACTGTAGCCAGGAACCAACAAAAGGAACAAGCTTGTTTTACCTTTTGATTGTTTTAGGCAGGCATCCTAAACAAATAGTAGGAACACAAATCTAGCCCCATCCACGGACTAATCTGCGTTACAATGATGAATCTGCTTTAAGCTAATTCAAGCATTCAGATAGACAGTCAAGAGAAAAAGATTTCTCTGACGTGGAAACAAGCAATTTAAACAAACCATATAGTTCAAAAAATACAGCTTCTTTTACAGCTTCTTTTCATGAATTAGGCTGTTCTTGTTGTGTATTTGTGAAATTGTACAAGGATTTAATCACTTCTGTCAATATGGATAAACCCTTCAACTCAAACAAGGAGCATCACAGCTCAGTCTTCGTTCAAGTGTGTTTTGACAACTCTACTACGCAATTTTTGCCCTTAATTTCAAAATCTTGCAGAATGTTTTACTCCACCTAGACTAATAACACATAAACAGTGTTTAAATAGAAGGACAAAAATGTGAGTCTGTGACTAAACACCAGGCTCCAGCAGAAGGGTGAGGGAGTACAGCATTTTAACCAGCTGTTTCCATGAAATCTGGGAAGAAGGCAGAGTGCCACTCAACAATTTTTAATTCTTCTGGAAGAAACAGTTGGATATCATATGCTCGCTAACAGTTAGAACACTGAAATAAGTACTCCTTTTGCCAGCAGCAGTAGAAAAACAGTTTTTCGTCCCTTCTGTACTTTGTATCACGTTTCCTAAGGTCACATACTGATATCAAAGACATGTTCAACGTCTGAGGTTTGAACAGTATATAGACCCAGAACTTGATGGTTTTGCTGTCTCTTGGGACACAAGCTCCTTGCATTGTTAAAAAAAAAAAAAAAAAAAAAAAAAAAGCTAATCTCTTTATCTCTTTTTTTACATCTAATATAGTTAGGAGAAAAAAGTTCTTTGTATGTTCTTTTATGAGTCCCGAGAGTTAGTCACATCTGACAAAGACAGGGAAGCCAAAGGCAGTGTTTTCATCAATAAAAGGGGAAATAGACCAGCTCAGACTCTGGGAAGTTCCCAAGCATTCCCCCAGCAGAGGACTGAGCCACAGACATCCTCAGTGTGTGCCGCTGGAGCTGGAAGGCTATAAACTCCATCACAGCTTCTTCTGTTATACATTAGTCACATAAGACAAATCACACAGTGGTGGGGATGTGTTATCTCTCCATTGCCCTTGACAAGCTCTCACTTGTGATTAGGACAGAAAATCTAGTCTGGAGAAGTCCTTTTTGGATTATTTTCAGAGACGGTAAACAAGAGTGCTGGGGACTGAAACAGATTCACTGCCTTGATTCTCTGGAGCCCCATGGAAAATCCAGATAGTTTTTCATCACTGGTTCCTGGATCTGTGTTATTACTGTAAACATGGGCTTGCCATATGAATATATCCTGAAATTCCTCTACTTTTTCAGACCCGCCTCATTCTGTTTTGGTGAAGACAGTAATTGCAGCCTATGTAAGGGAAAAACAAGCGAAATCATACGCTCTCTGACTATGGAAACACAAAAATAAGTACATTTTTTTTCACAGAAATAATGAGAGGACTTTGACATCACTTTTTATTCACTCAGTGGCTGACTTCACCCTCTGACTCATGCTTTGATTGTTGCTGGTAATTGTTGAAGCCCATTTAACAAGCTATGCATGAGCTAAGGTATAGCTCACCAACTGGTGAGCATCGTTTCACACCACCTCAACTTTGGCAACAAGGAGTATTTTCTTTCAAAAGATGCCTGCTACCAGGTCATGTTTTCTTTAAGCTTCCAAACAGTTGTTTCATCATGACATTCCTCTTGAGTTACTATGTAACAGTTAACAATAAAGAACATCTTCTAACTTAAAACATGTCTGGAAATGAGCACAGCCTGCAAATGCTGCATGCTACAGTTAGCTAGTCTGCACCACACAGCTTAAGTAAAAGTTATGGGAAGCCACTTTTTTAGGGGCAGATCCATATTATACATTGTTTTCATTCACCATCAAGCTAAATTATGCTTTTATTATTATCAAGCAAAAATGGTGTATTTGCTATTAGAATGTTTAACTGCAAAGATGGTTCAAAAGTGAATTTTTCTCATTTTGTAATCCTGTTCTAGCTAGAAACTCTGTTTCTAGCACTGTGGAAATAGAGAATTAAAGCAAAAGAGCTCCTTTAATGCACTAACCCTCCATCTCTCACATTTGTCTCATTCCTGTCCCTACCTTTCCCTCATTTTCATGCTATAATCCTCAGCCAGCTAGCTCAGATGACCGCATTATTTCCTTGACTAAGTCTCTTAAGTTTTCTTTCTTTCTTTCTTTCTTTTTTTTTTTTTTTTTTCCATAAGCTTTTGACAGAATGAAAAAAATCAATATGAAGAATGTCACTGTAACAATCTAAATTTTATGCCTGCATTTTTTATTAATAAGGCAAGGCTCTCCAAGGGACTAAGTTACATTGTTTTATGAGATTAAATTATTAGACCTGGAACTGAGAAGGGCCATGTCCTATTGTTGAAGAGGCTGTTGGGGAGCATGGAGCTGCAGGGAGCATTGGCGAGTCATGGTGATATCTTATTTCTCCATAGAGAACTAATATCCCAGCTGCTCCAAATGCACCTGAATGGGTACTAGAGAGACGAGGAAGCTAACTTGTGGCAGATGGGACCAGACCAAATGGTCAGTGAAATGAACACATTCAACTAATGCACTAACCATCTCTAAACTGTTCTCCATCAATAATTTAAGGCCTTATGTCATAGTTTGTTAAAAATTATCTTTGATTAGTTAAGTTATTAATACAATATGCATATTACAATAGCATCACATTTTCTATCCATCAAAGTCAGAACAAGTCAATATGAGTACATCAATAATTTATATTGGGTGTGCTAGTCAATTTTCTGGATGCAATAACATTGACTGCTGGCAATTACTGGATGCAACTGGTGCTTGTACCTCTATATTCACATTTTTAATTAGGCCATATTTATTTTCCAAAATACATGTAGTACTGGATTATTCAGGTTTTGCTGTTGATTTTTAAAAGTTGAACTGTTTCTTTTCTTTTTCTTTTCTTTCTTTCCTTTTTTTCTTTCTTTCTTTCTTTCTTTCTTTAAGATAAGGATCAAAGCAGAATCAAGCAGACAGAGTCTTTGATATTTCAAAACTAAAACAGAGTATACATGACTTACTGCATATTGCTCCCATTAGATCTAACAATGAGCAAAACCCTTAGTTATTTTTTTCTGGTGTCAATGTAAATAGGAATCATTATCCTTAATTTAAATGCATTTCCAGTATCATAGAAGAGAACCTGAAACATTGATTTGTAATCTGTATACATTTAGTTTCACAAAAAAATAGTACCCATTTAAAACCTTATTTGCCTGACAGCTTCAGGGAAAAAAAAAAAAAAAAAAATCTTTAGTTACAATTTCAGCAGGGCTTCTAAATATCTGTATCTTTTTTATTTTTATTTTTATTTTTTTTTCTTTCAGGATGCCATCAAACTTCCATCAGTAAGAAAGCATTTTCCAGAGCTCTATGGAAATACATCTTCAAGGAATTAGGCCCTTAATCTGAAGAGGTGAGATCACTCGATGGTCTATATATGCAGAGCAAAGGTGTTCATTCTGTTGCAGCCTGAGTTTATTGGAGTCCCTGTCAACACCAACAGAATCTATGAATTACCTGCTTTTTTGTTTGTTGGTTTGTTTTCTTGTTTATTTAAAGTCTTTATTTATGATTCAGTAAGCTGTGGGAACTTAGTTTCTGAAGGCAATTTTTATGCTTTGATAAAATTTTGTTTTCATGAAACTTTCTTCCTAGTTTTGGGTTCTTCTGTAAGGCTTCTCCCTTATTCCATCCAGTCAGACCTAGGCTTTGTGAAAATTGAAGCTTTTTTAAAATGAATTATGATTGAAAGATATGTATGTGGTGTCTTATATAATAATAATTGTTCTCTTCATTAAAATTAATACTGGTCAGAACTAAATTATTTTCTCTGCTATTCCTTTTACAACAAAAGGCAAAGGACTGCTTTTAGAGGCAAAAGACATGAGGTGCAGCAGAACACGGAATAGGCTGCTGCAAATCAGCAGATTTTCCAGGTGGCATTGTTTAAGCTTTACCTCCTGCTAAGCAATGGAAGAGTCTTCAAAAGTAAGCCTACTGGACATACACAACAGAAATCAATAATACTAGTATTATCTGACTTTCTAGTTTTTTGTTGTTGTTGTTTGTTTGTTTTAATAGAAATATAGATACAGATATGGGTGTTTATTTATTTATTTATTCATTAAGAAAAAATAGATAGAGATGAAGAAAAAAGTTGAATCAACAATATTCTGTTAAATGAGATAAGATAACTTTACCAAATAACCATGGAAAGTTAGACACAGAAAGTAGCTTTTGTACGTTTCATTCTCAACATATCTCTATAGCATGCACCAGAATTTCTGTTGTTTTACTGCAGCCCGCTCCTTACCCAGTTTGATACCATAGGCAAAATAGAAGAAATTATTTATTTATTGAAGGAAGAAGAATTTTAAAATGTAACAGAAATGCTCTGGCAGCTCCTGCCTCTACCCCAGTGCCAGGGATTTACACATCACTGCAGTAGCTCTGAGCTGCCTCGGGATTCAGCCGGGTTACAGTTGCCTTCTGCTGCTGGAGCAGTAGGCATGCTTGAAGTGGGCTTAAGGTGCTTGGCCCCCATTGCTTCCCACCTGCTCCCTGAACAATTTGTTTTCATACCATCAGCCCTACACTTGGTGCTCTTGTCATGCTCTTTTCAGTCTGAATGGTCTTCTTGCTTGCAGCCACAAAACATGACAGAGTTCAGGATACCAGCTGACACTTGTACACCATGGAGCCTTGAGAACTCGACTTAAGGAGCTTGTTCTCACTCTCTCTTTTACTGCTGGGATATGCAGCTTCCCAGAAGTCATCTCCTTTGTCTTTCCTTGTGTCAGGTGTGACCTGAATTTCATACAAGCTTCGGTAACCTGGTTTACTTGCTAAATTCCCCATCTTAGGATGATCACATCAATAGCATATGCTATCATCATCTTGTTCCTCAAGAGCAACATGTATTTCCATACAGAGTTAGACAGGTGTTGTGCAGTAGAGATGTGCTAGCACCTCCCAGAGGCCTATAGTCCCATGCCAATAGCTCTGGCTTCTTTTTGCTTTTACCAGAGACAGTCTGTAAGGCAGTTGGAGGCCTTGTAGCTTAAACATCAAGAAAGGAAAAGGAATCACTACTGTCTATACCAGACTATTAATGTAGACATACCAAAATTTCACCTTTTTCCAGATGTATATATTGCTTAAAAATCTCGAAATAGTTTTCCAAATATTTATGATAGTTGATTTTCATTTCAGTGGATTGTGAAAGCAAAAGTGTAAACAAACAGAAATATCTTCTAGAGTAAGTGCTGAAGTTCAACAAGGCTTATCATTTGGTAAGCACAAAGTGAACCATTTAATATAGCATTCCAGATCTAACTTCTGTAGTAAAGTGCTGTAGAAATATAGATTAATAGCTTGTTCTAGGCACCACCATGGAGAACCACTTAATTTACAGAGAAGTCTCCATGCTAGTGCAAATTTTGGCTAAAAAGCATTGTTGCTGTTCTTCTGTTAATATCTATAGATCATCAGCTAACCTGAAATCATTCTTTCCAAAACTCAGTGTGGACATTTTGAACTCAGTGCAAGTCACCTAAGTCACAAACCCAGCATAGTTGCATCTTCTCTGAAGCCTGCTCTGAAACTTACAGCATAGGAAATAGACCTATGAGGAAGGTAGACAGACCTAGGGCAGAAATTTGTCCCTCTCCAGCTCTGTATAAAAACAAATGACTTTGTTCTTTGAAGTAGGTGTCTGCTGAGCTAATAATCTCAAAATTAACCAAGTTAATAAATAATTAGTGAATCAAGAGTTCTCACAGCAAAGGGGAATTAAGTCTTCAATCGGAAGTGACCATTTCTGTTCTTACTGTTTGCTTGTCTGAAGGGCATACAGAGCCAGCTTTACCTTAGACAGCAACTATCAAACACACTGTGATTTCATCAGGACTGTAAATTTAAGTGGATTGTACAAAGCCAGACAATTGCAGAGATAACTGTAATGGAAATTCATTCTTAAATAACTCCTCTGCCTACAAAGAGTATGGAAGATTGTAGGGAATATCTGAATATTTTAAAATATTTGGTTAATTTATCTCAATTCATAAGCATTACCTTCCTCCCTTCCACAAAGACTTTTCCACTAAACAGCTGTTGGTATGAACCACACTATAAAGAGGAGCTATTAACAGAAGGGAATTTTAATAAACACTGTTCTTTGTTCCTTGTATTTTAATGACTGATATAATTAGAATGAAGGTTAAGGGAATATTTGTTTTCCTTCCCCTCAGGGCTACTTTGAAACAGTTTGACTTGCAAACAGGATTTCAAACTCTTGCAGCTATAATGCTTAAGCATTCTGATGTTGCACAAGGGAAAAAAAAAAAAAAAAGAAAAAAAAAAAAGGAAAGAAAGAAAGAAATAGTTAACTAGCTAGAACACCACCGTAAACTGACACGACTTTGTAAATTCCCTTTCCAGAATCCAAACAATGATGATACATGTTTCAGAAATGTCACTTCAGAAATTTCACTTGACAACTTAGGTTTCTCAGGAATTTCGTAAGGTCTAGATAAAGACAGTTTATCTGCCTGTCAATACTGATATTCAGTTATTTGCAATTAAAAGTTGTTTGTTCAGTTAACAGCTGAAACCACAGGACATCAGAGAATCATAGAAATGTAGAATGGCTCCGGCTGGAAGGGACCTTAAAGATCACCTAGTTCAAACCTCACTGCCATTGGTAGGGATGTCACCCACTAGATCAGGTTGGCCAGTGCCTAGTCCAACCTGGCCTTGAACACCTCCAGGGATGGGGTATATACATCCTCTTTGGACAACCTGTGCCAGTGCCTCACCACCCTCTGAGTGAAGAATTTCCTCATAACTTGTAATCTAAATCTTCCCTCTTTTGGTTTAAAACAATTCCCCCTTGTCCTGTCATTATCTTATGTGGTGGTTTTACTGAGCTGGGCAGCTGAGCTCCACCACAACTGCTCTCTCACTCCCTCCTCAAAGGGAAAGGGGAAGAAAATGCTATGCAAAGGGCTCACAGGTCAAGATAAGGACAGGGAGATCACTCAACAACTATCATCACAGGCAAAACAGACTCAGTGTAGGGAGTTTTATAGAATTTATTGCCTATTATTAACAAGCTAGAGAAGTGAGAAACAAAGGAAAGAAACTAAAAAATACGTTGATCCCATCCACCCTCTTTTACATCCTCCCCCCAAGCAGCACAGAAAATGGGGGCTGTGGTCAGTCCCTGACACTTCGTCTCCACTACTCCTTCACTGTCACTCCGTGCCCCTGCTCCATGTGGGGTCCCTCCCACAGGATGCTGTCCTTCCCGAACTGAGACTGTGGGGGCTGCCCACAGCCTGCAGCTCTTCAACAACTGCTCCCACATGGCTCCGTACCATGAGGTCCATCCATCCCCCAGGACCAAACTGCTCCAGCACAGGTCCTCCACGGGCGGCAGCTCCCCCAGACCCCCTGCTCCTGCGTGGGCTCCTCTCCACGGGCTGCAGCTCCGGCCTGGGGCCTGCTCCTGCGGGGGCTCTCCATGGGCCGCAGCCTCCTCCAGGCCACATCCACCTGCTCCACCAGGGGCTCCTCCACGAGCTGCAGCGTGGAGATCTGCTCCATGTGGGACCAATGGGCTGCAGGGGGACAGCCTGCTCCACGAGGGGCCTCTCCACAGGTCACAGGGGAACTGCTGCTGTGTGCCTGGAGCACCTCCTGCCCTCCTGCTGCACTGACCTGTTGGGGGCTGCAGGGCTGCTTCTTACTCCTTACTCTCCCAGCTGCTGTTGCACAGCAG
>CM021766.1:121797445-121822823 GCA_011076525.1 Nettapus auritus
TTTTTTTTTTTTTTTTTTTTTTCTCCTAAGCAGAAATTCTGTCCCAGGATTTCAGAGTCTCAAATTACTAGACTATTACATAAGAAAATATATCCTCTAACATTTGTACACAACAATCTGATACACATCTCTAAGACAGATTTTCATCATATATCACGGAAAAAAATGAATCAGATTCTACCTGTATAGAAATGATCCTTTTCTCCTGAGGCAGTACTCAGTGTATTAATGCTAAATACATTGGTTTTGTTTCTATTTAATATAAAAATGTAGTTTATAGAAAGTCTTGGCATAAACACTCCTAATCTGAAGTAATGCCCTTTAGATATAATAAAAAATATATTTGAGATTATTTATAATTTAATATTTATAATAAATATTTATAATATAATAAAAATATATTTGAGGGTACAGCAATGTTTATTACTTGGAAATTTTAAACAGCATATACAAACTGCTTCAGAAAGGAGCTCTAAGAGCTGGCTGACATCAAAACCATAGTTAGTAGCAGTATAAATTTGATGGTGTTTTCCTATTTGTTTTCAATGGAACTACTTCAGTTTCTCACCTTACTACACACTTTATTTCTTTTTTCTTCTTCTGACTTTAAGCAATAGATAGATTTTCTTCATGTTTTTAATCAAGTAAAATCTATTAGCACAAACAAACAAACAAAACAAACAATAACAACAACAACAACAAAACACAATTATAAGCTTCTTCCTGATGCCAAGAATGAAGTGCATCTGAAGTTAGCAAAATCAGCCCCAAAACATCTTAAGAAAATTGCAACCTTTTTGAAACTTTCACTCCAGCCAAACCTGCCAGAGAGCTCGTGCACAACTGAATCTGAGCTTGATGCCTCCAACACCCCACCTCTGTGTGCAATCCCTGGGCAAAAGCTTCTCTGGTGCGTAGAACACAGCAGTGCTTGCTTGGGGAAACTGGATCAAAAAAATAAAAAATGTTAATGCCAGGAGGAGGTAGAAAGAAACAGCATCTTCACACTCAGCTGCTGGTTGCACAAGGCTCCAGAGCTGTATGCTTGAGATTCGGTGACAAGAGGGCTTTCCCTCCTAGCAGATGGCTGCTGACCGGGTCGCACCCTGTCACGGTGCCTGTGCTGCAAAAAGTCCATTCAAATTTACAACAGATTTAGTAGACCAGACATAAACATAAGAGAATTAAATGACTGAGTTTAACTTCATGGTTATAGGCAGCATTAGCCTTACTGGTGGCAGATTTCACTGTCTGCTCTGGGAGCAGAGGCTGCATTCTGCAGGACATTTTCTCATCCCTTCTGCTTACGCCCTTTGCAGAGACAATGCTCCAGAAACACAAAGCTTTCTCTAGGTTTTCCCCATCCTGCAACTCATCACACCTTCATTTGTCACACAAAAATCTGGCTAAAATGCTATAGCAGGAACAAGAAAAGAAATTTTTACTCTCCATTCCATGATCCCGAGCATTAATCATTCCTAACTTTTAGGGATTACATTAGATCAGTGAGTCCTCACTGAAATACTTACGGCAGTAGTAATTTGCAAATAAATGTTATTAAAAGCATGTGAAGATTGGAAATGCCTTCCAGCAAGATCCAATCAATAACACCAACTGATTATTGCTAACCATTGCTTGTACAGACTCTTGGATTTATTGATATATAATGCTGCCATTCAAATTTAGATTAATATTTTTGCACTTTCATTTTATGGGACACCTTAAATCGGATGAATGACAGATGTGGTTGAAGTCAGAAAGAGCTCAAAGCATGTCTGAGGTAAGGGCAAATGCTAGCCATGGTCTTTAAAAAGGAATTTCAGGAATTTACCCAACAAAAATAAAATAAAATAAAATTGCTCCAGGCCAGTTTGACCCTGCTTGGTAATTATTTTAAACTCTTATCTGTAACAAGAAAATATCATTTTGCAAGAACATGAGGATCTGCCCTGCTTATCTTCTGAAGAGAGTCTGGTAAACACAGCTGCCTACTTCAGGATTTTTTTCCTCCTCCTACAGAGTATCCTGGAAGGGAAATTCCCAAAGTTACACAAGAAAAATAACCCCTGCATATATATATATATATATATATATATAATTGGAAGACCCTAATGGGAATATCTAGATCTCTCATCACTCTCCTAGGACTGATTCAATGTTTCTGTTTGGTAGTGACTCATGTTTTTTTTCCGAGTTTTTGAGTCCTGACTCTCCAAAGTGATATGCAGAGCTGCTCTCTCTAGGGAGCCCGGTGATTCAGGTTGCCCTCCTGTAAGTGCTGCTTGGGCGGTGTCCAGCTCAAAGGTTTTCCTCACACTTTGTTGCAAAGCAGCTCTGTTTCTTCTATTATTTACACTGTAACATCTTCCCTGATATACCTCAGGCTACTGGCATGAAGAAGCATCACTTAAAAAGTAATTTAGCAAATAAGTATACTTTCCCTAGGGTGCAAATAAGATGAAAAGTTGTAGTCAATAGCTAATGTAAGCAAAAGGTGCCTTGGGGGAACCCTAAGAATCACGTCTTTGAAACCAGCAATAACTTCTGGTGCTATTGGTCCTGAGGCAGCAGCAGTCAACATTGTTTAAAAAAGCTCCCTTATGGTGTACTCATTAATTAACTGCACTGTTTGTTGATTCTAGATTGATTCAGTTTGTTCTCTGGAGAGTGTTTTTGGAAACTCAGCAATGCCTTGATGCAGAATTTCATCTTCAGGCCCTAAATTCCCGGGATGCTGCTTTACTGGGACATATAGAAGATGAAGCAAAAAGGAGAATTTGTTAGACAAAAATGATAATCAAAATATTTTAAATTCAGATGTAATTTTTGAAGATTTTCCCTACAGAGCTAAAAAATTACCTGCAGCAAAGTCTGACTGACAGGCCGGCTTTATCAAACAGAGAACAAGACAAATGGCATGCAAAACAGATAGGAAAGTATTTGCTCCTAATTACTCGAAAAAGCATTTTAATTAAGTTGTTTGCCAATTAATGCCTCTTTTTTAGCATTCCATAAATATTTAAACATATTTCATAAACTTTTCTTGAGAAGAAACACTTACAAATATTGTTAAAGAGATTCTTAGGGATCTGGTTCTCTTAACATAACACACTTTAAGTTTTATTTGCTATCCTTGTGAACAAATGAACACAGAAATATGCAGTTTATATTGCAGAAAAACTAGAATCCAAAGCTTGTAAAGAACCCAAACTTAAAAGATTGCAGAAGAGCTAAAATTAGTGCAAGGACACTGTATAGGTGAGAAACTTGGAAATGTACCTGAACTAGAAATGGACTAGTGCAACACAAAGACAAATAAACACAGATCCCTCTTCTTTTTCATATTCCTTCAGACTGATCACTCAGAGTTTATAACCCACTACTAGCAAGTATTTCAGTGCAAAAAAGCTCACTAAGAAAAAGTAAGAAGCAAGTGGCAAGAAGGGGAATTGAAATGATCTCAGCAGCACTACGGCTTGATCCTGGCTGCATTTTAGCCCAGGTACAGCTGCAGCCTTAATCCATTGTGGCTTACTGAGCACAGGAGCTTGAGCCCTCTCTCCCCAGGTCCTGTTAAAACAGAAACCTTCTCCTAGGCTGCCCTGTGCTGTGAGTGGAAATGAAAGTATTTGGCCTAAGCACACATCCCTCTGCATCTCAGCAAGCCTCTGGTTTTTCAAACACAGAAAACAAACACCACTTTCTCCTCATATTTTAAAGACTTCCTGTTTTTATGGTGCAGCTGACTCTTTATTTAAAACTCTACACAGGCACTTTATCTGTTTATTTATTCGTTCATTTTTTCTCCCCAGAACTTTCCTTTCTAACCCAAGGTCTGTTTGCTCAAATGACCACAACTTCCCCTTATCTTAGAGCTTTGCTTTAGATTTTGAAACCCAGATCCTGCCCAACACTCCTTTCACTATTGTTAGTCATTTATGACTGGAAACAGGCTCTGTGTGATAATCAGGACATCCTAAAACATTGTTGGACTGGATCAGAGAGGACACAGGTAGAGGGGTATGTGCAGGGGGAGATCAGGGAGAAGAGGATAATGCAGCTGGGACACCCAGTTTCATGAAGCCTCAGCATCTCAAGGGTTTTCCCAGCCCTCTGTCACTCAACTACCTTGTTGCAGAGTCTAGGTCCCCACTGGACCTTTACCATCCGTGGCTGCTTCTCGCCCTATTAGTTTAACTCATAAAATGGAAGCTAGATCCTAGATCCTAGGGCAGGAGGGGGCACTTGCTTTGGGTTCACCCTGTCAATGGGGCATCTGAAGCTCCCCAGCTTTCTAATAGACACCACTGATTGTCAGGTCTTTCTTCAGTAGCACTCATTTAAAAAATTTCCTTCCTAAAGACCTGTCAACGTATAGCGATCATTGCATTACAGAGCAGTGGAGCTGACCAATTCCTTCACACCCAGGTTTTCCTCAGTCTGTGCATCTTTAACATGGAGGGAAAGCCCAGAAATGAACTGCTTGGATGTCTCAGCCAAATTTATAACCGCCCCCCTTCTATTCTCTTGCCCGTTTCTGTCTCCCCAAGTTCCTCACTTAGACTGAGGGTGATATGTGGAGCAGTCCTAGATCCTGAGGGTGACCTATGGAGACAGCTGAACTGCAAGGTCAGAATGAAGATTTGTTTGTGAGACAGAGCAATGAGTTATTAATTAGGTTAAACAGTAACTTTTGCAATCAGTACTTACAAAGTTATCTGGGAAACAAAACAAAACAAAACAAAAAAAAAAAAACACACAAAAAAAGAGAGAGAACTAAAATTATTTATTCAGAAAATGCCTTTAAAAGGAAACAAAAAATGTTGCCTGCTCAAACTGTTCCTATTGCAAGAAAGGAAGATGACAAAGGAAATTTTCCCTAGCAGGGGGTTTTCTTTGTAACTTAGTCACAAGATAAAACCTTGATAACCCACTAAATTAAATACTTTTTCTGTTCTCTCTGCTGGTTTTCAGAAATGAGACAAAGAAGATGACAAGCCCCTGAGGAAAAAAAAAAAAATGGGAAAAAGCAAACAAAGTTTCAAGAAGCTAAAAAGCAGAGAGGAGCTCTATTAACAGGTAAAAAGGGTAAAGCGCAAAAAACATTTGAATGAAAGTTAGCACCTGAGGGAGTCCTGAGTCTGACTGAGGCTCCTGGGTCCTGCCATACTATGAATATTAAGCAAGAGTATAGATTCTCCTCCATCTTGCAATGTTCAGGTCCTCTCAGAGTTTTGGCTTGTGGAAATGCTAAGGCAAGTGTCCTGATTGTGCCAAAAAAGGCACATGTCAAAATATGAAATACTTCCTTTCCCTTATCCACAGGTGTTGTGGGGTATCACTCCCTTCTCCTCCCCAAGAAACTGGCATCTTCTTTCCAGAAAGGGGCACAGATGATCTTCAACAAAGGTCTTTCAGCCATGTTAGATAGGACACCTCTTCCCAGAGCAGCAAGACCTCCATGGCCAGGGAACACTCTGCTCCCTGAAGCATTGAGATCAAGAGCTGCAAGACTTCACCTACATTCACTAGCAGGAGCTCACAATACCCCAAAAAGCTCAGTCATGATTCCTGCAGGTTCAAGTCTGTGCTGGGAACTGATGGGGTTACTGTTCACCACTGTGCTAACACCACACATCTCAGAGAAGCAGCTGTGCTTGAGCTCAAAGCATGCCTCCACTTTGAGGGCAAACACCAGAAATACATGATGGTAACGCATTCATCATTTTTCTATTACCAGCGTCATGCGGGGCAGCCAGTAGTAAGGGTGTACTGCAGGAGGGGACTGGAGCCCAGTGTTGCTTATGTTTGGAGTAACCAAGCTCAAGTTTCAGCTACAAGCTAGGGGGCAATCTTAAATGAATGGCAAGCATGGGGGCATCAGTGTCTTTATATCAAGCACAGATTTTCCACTACGCAGACAAGCAGGTTTTAATGTCAGGCAATGCCTGTCTGAAGTCTTTCCTTCTCCTGCAGTTGCTGTATGGAAGAGACAAGTCCTTTGCTTAGGGACTTGTTTTCTGAGTCTGGATTTTTCTGACGGCAATAAGCCAAGACTTCAGGTTTTGGAGGAGTGACTTTGTATTGTCCTTTCAGCAAAATGAAGAGAGTCATACACAGCACAACCAGTTTGTAAGGTTTTGATTAGACATGTAGGAAGATCATTTCTCTTCCATCACATGCTGTGCTCATGGATTATTTATTAATTCTTTTAAATTATATTATATCACTTCCTCAAATTCAACAGATTTGTTGGGATTTAAGGGAAGAAAATGGCTGTGTGTTCATAGCAAAAATCAATCTGATGGCTAAGGCAAAAGGTGAGAAGAAAGGAAGAAAGGAAGGAAGAAAGGAAGAAAGGAAGAAAGGAAGGAAGAAAGGAAGAAAGGAAGGAAGAAAGGAAGAAAGGAAGGAAGAAAGGAAGGAAGGAAGGAAGAAAGGAAGAGGATCTTTGGCCCCTCTTACTGAATTTGTTACCTTTGTCTGCCATAAGGAAGTCATCTATGAGAATCTGGAGGAAGTCCAAACATTTGCCAGCTGGTTTTGAATGTTCTCAGCTGTGTGTGCTGTTGGATAATCTTATACTTATTTTGTGCTGTTTGTTACTGCCAGATAGTGTTACTGCTTAATGGCAGTGTTAGAGGAGGCAAAAGTAGGTCCAGCTTCTGAGCTAGAAATAAGCCTGCATAACTCTAGCTGAAAGTCAGTCCAGCCTATCCCCTAGTGCATTCATTTGGCTGTTCCTCCTGATTCTTGTGGGAAAATAAACAATTTTCAAATCTTTGGTTTTGTTTTTCTTCCCTTTCATTATTAAGGCCAGTACTTTTATATGAAGACAATAAAAGCACAGACTGAAAACCTGTGAAGAACTGATCTGCCAGATCACCAGATCCTGCTTTCTAAACATTTACTCAGCAGTTCAAGGACACAGTACTATTCTATTTTTGTGTTAGAAATGAAGATGCACTCATAATGCATGTCAAGAACAGTAAAATAAATAAGATGCTCCATCTTGACCCCTGAAGTCACTGTCAGCTTCTTCCCAGCACAAGGTCTAATTAAAGACACAAGTGATCTGTTAGAAATTTTGCCAAGCTCTGTGAAAACTGTGCATCAGAATTTGTTTAGAAAAGGCAATGCTTTCGTTCAGTGAATTAATTCAAAACAGTTGAAATTCTTAATTAAAAATAATGTCTGATCAATAACATATCCTTTGTTTTTGATCTACTTTTATCATAAAAATACTAAGTTTTTTTATTTCTCCTTCAAATCTCCTCATGCTTTTAACTATTATTTTCCTCCTCCTTTTAGAAATGTTCCTCTCTTATTCTAACTATGAAAACAAATCAATAGGTGCTACACTATTCACCTGTTCACATCTCCTCAGTCACTCTGATATGAAGACATTCATGCCACCAAAATCCATAGTTAGCTCTGAATTTGCTTGCATTTCTAGAAATCTGGCAGAAAGCAGCTGTTTTCACTCTCAGAACCCAGAATCAAAAGTCTGCTGAGAACCCTGTTCTTGCAGACTCAGTCCTTCTGAGTTTAAAGCTTTTGGACATTTCTCAACAGATAGATTATACTAGAAAACAAGAATATGTCATGTGTAAGTGCTCTTCCCAGCAAAGAACTATTTTGTCACTAAATCTCAGCTTGTTTTGTATTACTGGAAATCTTCACTTTATCCCTTGGGAACAAAAAAAACAACAACAACAAACACAAATATAAGTACATACCTACTTCAGAAGACTTTCTGAATACAAACTTGAAATAAATAAAGTCTAGACAAATATTCTAACATTTTGTTCCTCAAAATCTTCACTGGGGTAGCTTTTGAATCTACTGCTAACCATTCCCACTGAGCTGAAATCCCATTGATTTGTTGGGTTTGGACTGGCTCTATTTGTTGGGTTTGGATTGGGCAATGTAGGCAGAACCCCTGACCTGGTCTGCAGCCAGCAAGGCTCCGCTTACACTGTGGTACTAGGGCAGTTTCCAGGAGTGCAATGACTTTCCATAGGTGAGATTGGGGGTTTTTACCTCATCATCTCAGAACTTATCTGCCCCCCTGGTATGTTACTAAGTCCCTCCCCTGGTCAGAGACCTGGACCCTGCTGTGGGCATACATCCACGTTTCAGTTTAGGTACAGCCTAAGCAGAACAATGCTCGTGGCCACGTAATTGAGACAGCCTCAAGAAGGTCTATAGGCACCCTTATGACTAGCATATTTTACCTCCAAGACGCTTCCTAAGTAGCAGCCAAGTACTGCCACAGGGTTTTGCAAGAAGTTTCCCCCAAGACCCAGAGGGACTTGAAATTTCACTTCTGTGCTGTCCTCATCTACCTGATTGTAGGCATAAAAAATGAATAGTAGCCTCGTTCAAATAGGGTAAGAAAACAAAAGCTCCTGTGTGTGTCTGGTGCTCCAGAGATGTGCAGCTCATGCAGGGGGTAGGATGAGCAGCCAACAGATGCTCTCTGAGGTACATTCCCCTTGGGACTGAGCATATCACCAGCCAGGAATATGTCAGAGAGTTAGCACTAGTTGCACCACATGTCCCACCCAGCTGAAGCAGTCTGGGTGGGCAGTGCTGCTAGGGAATCAAGTAAAACCACCACAGCTGTGGGGGGAAAAAAAAGACAATGAGCAGTGTGGGATGCCACTGTGCAATGCAGCTACGTGCTTCAGATCTCACAGCTCAGCCCACGTAGGTGGTGGTCGAACCCCTTTTCATCCTGGCTTTCCTCAGTGCCCTGCTGCTGTTTCGAGGCACAAGGGAGCTTCATGCTTGACAGTTCAGACCACTCAGCACAACCCTCTCCTTTGAAATGCTGCTCTCACCTGCTAAGAAAGAGCCCATGCATCCACAGAGTTGGAGTCCATGTCAAAACATTTTGGATTTAGGGACCTGCTAAACAGAGGTAGTGTGGTGAACCTGAGTCCCACATGCTATCTTCTCCAGGTGCTATCATTCAACAAACCTGTGCTCTGCTCAGCTGCTTGAAGGGAGACCAAATCTCTGCTTTCATGTGATTTTTTTGTAACCTGATACTTGTTATTCCCAACAATGATGTTCAATTATTTCTCTGCTTTTAAAATGTTGCACAATGGCTCTGCTGACTTTCAGCAACTTCATGCAGTGTCCTTTTAAAACCCCACTCAGGTCACTAACTCATTCCACTTAGCATATCTGGAGTCCTGTGACTTCTCAGTCTGAAAGTGTGCCACTAAGTTTTAGCCACAATAATTTTAGCTGTGATATTGGACTTGGCCTGCAGGCCAAAAATATAAACCTGACATAAACTGGCAGCCTGTCCAGCTGGATCTCCCATGGAACGAATACGTACTTTGGCAATTTTAATTTCTCTTTTAGATGTACTTATGTTAGCATAGTAAAAGGTGTTATGACTTAGTAGTATAAAGAAAAAAAAAAAAAAAGAAAAAAGAAAAAAGAAAATCCATGTCTAGATTTGCTGTAGCTTGTAGTTTTCAGCCACTGACTCACAGAATTGCAATAAGGTTCCCACGTCCTGCAGATTCAGGAGATTCATTAGAAGAAGCCAGCAGTGGTCCCACACATAGTATTGATTAACTTCCCACTTCTTTCTTGAGGGACTGTGGTAGACAAGCCTATTTAAGGTTGTTCATTTTGAAGAGATATAAAAGACTAAGAAGAGGCAGTGCATATCCTCCATGTCTCTCTGGTCCTTGTTTTAAATTGCCTCACCTGCTTCCATTGATATATAGGCAAACAAGTGTCAAGATAAATCCTTCACCTTGCTCTCCACTGAGACATTAGAAAGATAACAGCTTCCACTAGATCTGGTGTAATCTTTTCAGAAGATCTACTAACCTACACCCAGCCCAAATCTCATATTGATGAGTCTAATTTGGTCCCCATCCAGACAGCAAAAATATCTGTGTTTTGGTGAAATGTGTCTAACGTGAATTAAGAATTGAGAATTTTCAGGTTGATTTTAAGAACTAGGCATTAAAAAAACAAACAAACAAACAAACAAAAACATCTACAAGTGCAAAGAGATTTACCATCTGCATCATGGCCTTTTAAAACCTGTCCCCAAGCCTTCCAGGGGTCTCCAGAAAGAAGATAGCTTATTCCATATTTGAATACATTCCATCATTGTCTGAATTTTGTTAGTGAATACAGTTTTCAGATAGCAAATGATATTTAAGCTCAGCTGCAAAGACAGACACACAAATCCATTTTTATATATGTCATACACTTCTGCAAGGATAAAGATCAAAATCCTTAATATCCTCCTTCTAGCCCTCTTTAAACAGAGATTTGCACACAGATTTATTTCAATTCCAGTTGATAATGACTTATAAGAGTCTTGATGTCTTTGGAAAAATCAGCCTTGGCAGTTCTCCATTGACCCCCATAGTCAAGAGCACCACATCAGCCTGAAAATGGCTTGTTTGTGTGGCTGAAAAGAAAATCCAATCTATTTACGTATTAGGTCAATTATTTAAACTAAATATTATCATAAGTCTTCCTTTTAAGTGTGCTTGGCATGATTTCAGTTTGCTACTCTCACAAGATATCAGCTAAATATTTATCATATCAGTATTTATATTTAACATAACATGCTTTCAGCACTGGGGGTTAATAGATTTACCTTTTGCACTTGAGGGAATCAGCATGTGGGTTGTATTTTGGTCACAGTAAGTGGTGGTATATTCTTGAAATAGCAAAAACTTTAGTGCAGTATCAGTTATTTAGAGGAGAAAAAAAATACAGTGCAGAAAATGACAAGTGTAAACATGGAAATTTACTTTTGTTCTGGGCTGTAATATTCATATTAAGAATGCCCCTTTTTAATAGCTTTCGAAAGAATTTCTTGCATAATGGCATTTTTGTCATCATGTTAATGTCAACAAACAAGGCAGATTAATGCTTATAATCCTGAGCTGTCTCACACTCTGCTTATTAGAACTGTAGGCAGATCTTCATTAGGATGAATGACATCTGAATCTATAAGCTAGACACAACAGAGGCACCTTCTTGCTGTGGTGTCACCCTGCAGATGACAATGTCGGCCATTATGAATGACACTCCACAATTCGTTACTTCCTGCCTCAAATTGCAGTTAATCTTTCATCCAAACTGTACACATGTGCAGCTTTAAGTGGGCTATCACAGCAAGTACCCAGTAATGCTGCAAGCACATGGAGAATGACAGAAGGTAAATTGCTTGTCAGGAGGTCTGTATTTCAATT
Source organism: Nettapus auritus (assembly GCA_011076525.1). NCBI lineage: Eukaryota > Metazoa > Chordata > Aves > Anseriformes > Anatidae > Nettapus > Nettapus auritus. Next base: position 121,808,692 of record CM021766.1, read on the forward strand.
CACAGCATATTCCAAACACGTTGTGGTGAAAGCTCTCCACAACAGCTGCTTTCATTGCTAACTATTTTTGATGTAAATGTCAATAAAGCTCCAGGCCCTTTCATATTTTTGGCCAAGACTGTCCATCTTTCCCTATGCAGGCTGGCAGGTTGAGCTCCATTTATCTACTCTTAGGAACATGTCCTATAATAATGATTGTCTCTGGAGACCGTTTAGAGTGATTGAAAGCAGTGATTGGGACAATAGGCTGCTGAATTTCATTGCTGGATTGGGATGACAGGTGACTGCTTTTATATCCTCTAATCTGGAAGAGGCAGAAATAAAAACACAGTTATATCTAATCAACAGACAGGCATCTACAGATTGCAAACCTATACCTGCTGTTTACCCTTCTCACCGGAACGACTCAACCACAAATTATTACAGAACCCTTGTATTTCTCAAGTGGTCAGAGGATTTTCAAAAGATGGGAAGATGGAGTAGACATGTCACCTTACTAGAAATGAGAAGTAGGGAAAGAACTAGTTACAGGCCTTATAGCTCTTCCAATAGAAATACCAGCTGCTGCTTTTAGGAGCTGTAGTTAAAATCTTCATTTTGGTTAATGAAAATCCATGGGTGTTACAGAAAGAAGGAACTTCATTTTTAATCAAAGAGACCATGAATGTTATATGTCGTCTATGAATTTTAACATATTGAATGTAACAATGTACTCTTTTATTATTATTTTTTTTTTTTTTCTGGCTGGTATGTTTTGTCTTGCATCTTAGTAAAAGTTCTGTAAACTCATTAAGCTTACTGTGGACTTTCTACTTTTTTTTTTATAAAGTTGATAATTAACGCACCACTGGGTTTTCCAAAGAAGATGGGAAGATGATCAGGTAGAATTCTGAAAACAGTGTGGCAAACAGTCTAAAATATTCACTCAGCACCAGCATCTGGCTCCTTGGCAGACCCCAAAGACAGTTGTGCTGGCACCTTTGAAATTCCCTGTGAGTCCACGTAGTTGCCCATGGTAACACGGCAGCTGGGTTCTGGCTTCCTAGTCCTCCCTGCTACTGTGTCCCCCCATCTTCCATTCACCCTCGTTTCTGTAAATCACTCGCACTTCTGCCCATTAGTGATGCCCATGTTATGTGTGTTTCCCCCTCTTGATTTGCAGACTGGGGGCATAGAGTATGAGAGTTTATCCTTGCCCATCTCCTCATGTCTAAATCCACATTTTTGTAGTTTGTTCAGATTTTAAACTTCTGTTTATTCAAATATTAATTTCCACAATATGGAGCAGCTTTCTGTGGCTCTAGGCAATGCTGACAAAAGTTATGAGAATAGTATGATTAAAAGCAGTTAACTACCCAGACCCTAGCTGTCAAAGTCATGTCTCTGACAAAAAGCTAATTCAAAAACTCCACACCCTATTGTATGAGTTCTAGCTTTCATTAAAAAAGAACCCACCCACCCCCAACCCAGCAACAACAACAATATCTGAATACATTTTTACTTCAGTAAACCTTTATTAAGAGCAGTTTTGTTCTGGAATTTTGAGGGGAAAATAGCTGCTTTGTGAGAAAAATTCATAGGAATTTTATTTCTCCAAGGAAATAAAATTAGCTCTTTTGAATAACATTCACACTAAATATTTAATGCAAAATTTACTCTGAAAAGAAAGCAATTCTTTCCAGTTCTTGCATAACAGCTTTGTATATATTCTGTATATATTCTGTATATCTATATCTATATCTATATCTATATCTATATATATATTGTAAGTATGGCTGACAGACCACCAAAGAAATCGTTTCTGGTATAAGACCCCAGAGTTGTTGTGGAAGTATGTGTCACAGAAATGGTCTTCCAAGTTTTTTGTTTGTTTGTTTGTTTTTAATTGAAAAATTGAAAATGTCCAGGTTCCCAGGTTCTCAGCAAGATAACAACAGAACCAGCTCCATGACACAGGAACAATTCCCACCAACTTGTCACTTGTCTCTTACAATGAGGTAGTTTCTAATAAAGAAAAAAATACTGAAATTCTCGATAAATTTGTGCAAAGAGAATATTACAAATCTCTTGTAAAGTATTGGTTAAACTAAAAGGAACAAAAGGAAATTTAAGAATAAACAACAAGAACAAAATCAACACACAAAGAAATAAGGATGGTCCACAAAGAGAAGATGCATGAAAAAGAAAAAAAAAAAAAAAAAAAAAAAGCTTTGCTTGCATACAAACATTCAATTTCTACACTCTTTCTACTCTAATAGGGTGACTATTAAGACTTGGTTTGGGATGGGTCTAGCAAAAATACTGCAATCCCCAGTGCTGATGACATAGATGTCATTCTGACTGTATGTATTTCCACATCCTTACATCAAATAAAATTGTGCTTGAATCCAGACCTTAAATCAGCTTTTTTTTATACATATATATATATATTTTTTAAATGACACTGTTTCTTACCTAAAAGAAAGCTGGATGAAAAATTGATTGTCTTGTCAAGAAATGCACATATAGGCATCAAGTGCATAATATTTGGTAGTTAGAAAGTTTATTGCATGCAAGAATATCCACTGAGACATAAATCTAGAAAGTACTGAATTTCAGTACATCACTACAGAGCCAGCAATACTAGAGCAAAAATAAAGAATCCCATTCTCAATTTACATAATACCAAAAAAAAAAAAAAAAAAAAAAAAAAAGAGAGAGAGAGAGATTTTTTGTTATTCATTTTATTCACAGAAGTACTAAAATACATTAGCTTTCCATCAGTAGAGAAGGGAATGCCATGGGACAATTCAGGAGGAGGAAAAATAAGGAAATGGATTGTTTAAACAGATTGTTGTCAGATGTGTTTTGCTTTCACCTTCCTTCTGCTTACTAAGAGATAATATTTGACATACAGTCTCATGTGCATTGGTCAACTTATGTTTACAAAGATTTTTTGTGAAAATGTAAGATAAAGCTTGATGTTGTGCTCTGAAGTGACACTGGAAAAGGCAGGTAATGGTGTATATTTGGATCTTTATGATGGTAGAATAAATGTTTTTTGCCAGTCTAAAAACTCACTGACTGAATCAGCCGTAAATTATATACAGTTCCTCAAAATGGACATCCATATCCTGGATTTCACTCTGGCTTACACATGAGCAAATACAAGCATAGAATCACAGAATATTCTAAGTTGGAAGGTACCTACAAGGATCAATGAGTCCATCTCCTAGCTTCACACAGGACCACCCAAAAATCAGACCACATCACTGAGAGTGTTGTTCAAATGCTTCTTGAATTCCAGTAGGCAAAGTACTTTGACTTTTGTGGGTTTGCCACAACATCATAAGGGGTGAATTCAGAATGTAGGAGTAAAGTGTTTTACAGGTACAATTAATTGCTTCAGAAGGAATCATGCAGAAAATAAGAACACAAAATACCTTTTCTCACTAACAGTGTCATTCCAGGTTACTTTTGTCCTGGCTCTGTCAGACTCTGGAAATCCTTGCTGGAAGGTCTAGGTCTAAAAAGGTCTGAAATGTGCGGATGTAAAGTGGAGATTAAAACCTGCTGTGCAAAGGCTCTAAACTGGAGAGACATGTTGGCTAGACACTTTCCTCTTTGCTGAGGAATATCCTCATTTCATACATTTTCAGCTTCTGAGGGTGCCCAGGACTGCCTCACCAGCTGGTGCCCACTGAAGCCCATTTGGGCAGAGCTGAGCAAAAGCCCTTGTAGGGCCAGGTCCAGAAGCTGTGTTCAGAGTGATTTTGACATGCCAACCCAATCAGGCATGACAAAATGGTCAAACAAACAAAAAAAAAAAACAAAAAACAAACAAACAAAAAATCCAGTAGCTTTGAATGCGTTCTGTGCAATGGGAAACTTGAGTTCCCCAGACTGATGGGAATCAGGCTTTATCACCTTGATGGTGCTATAACAACCAAGTTGCAGCAAAGTCTGGTAAGACAAGGTTTATTGCACTGGTTATTTTACCTGTGGAGTACAAGAGGAAGCCCCAGAGCCCGAAATGGGATGCGGCTTGACCATCTTGCCTCCTAAGCACAAGCGTACAATTGATGGAAGTTTTCCCAGAACCTCCTACTTGCCCTACATATCTTTCAGGGTTGCTGTGCACGTCCACAACAGACACACTCTGGGTTTCTGAAAGTCCAATATCCCAGGCGGAGCTGTTGCACCAGCAAGGCTGCCAAACATCTGGAATTTCTAGGCAGATTTTCAAGATCCTTAAACTCTATCTGGACAAAATTTCTGGCAGCAAAAGGGAATGTATCAAGGGAAAAGTTCAATATATGGTAGCCTTTCATACAGTTCCAGTTAAGAACAGCATGGCTTTCCGTGTGGAGATTTAGATCACATAGGCTGCAGCTAAACTGCATGCTAAGTGCATACAAAGTACAACTAGACAGAAGGGAAACATATTGCATGTTTGGAAACTTTGCAGTGGAAGGGGAAATAAACTCCATTATTTATTTATCCATATCCTGAATAAAATTCACAATATTGTTTTTTGGTAAATTCTGCCTTTTCTCTCTCTAAATCAGTTTTTCTATAAGAGGAGGAATAAACCCTTATATGCATCTTCTTCTATGACCTGAAGTTGTTTCCATAATCTTCACCTCTTTCTTAATTGGATGCTATGTTACGTAGGTTGATTTTCCTTTCTTCAGAATCTTCTTGTCTTAGACTAAAACCCTCTCTTGAACAAACTTTATGCAGAACCCATTCAGTAAAGATTTACAATAAAATTTCAATCACAGAACAAATAAATCCAACAACTAGATCACATCCTTGAATTTTCATTGAGGAGTCAGCAGGGTAGAATATGTTAGGATATGTGTACATGCACCCCTCTCCTCTGTTAAAAGAACATGGTATCTGTTGAAGGTTTGAAATAGCAACAATAGTTAAAGTCTAGTCAACTGTCCTCAACAGAGGAGCTAAGATCTGATATTTTAGCTGTATAGAATATATCCTGATATGTAGCTATATCGAATATATTCTGATATATTGTTAACAGTGATTCCCCTTTAAAAGTTGTGGGTCTTATAATTCTTTAAAATGTCATTCAATTTTACTTTAATTTAACCCATGATGCTTTTGACAGCTCACTGGGGTTAACTAGGCTCAGTGGAAAGAGAGAGACAGCTGAGGGGGTTGAATATTAATGTACTAGCATAAAACAAGATAAGCTATAGGGCACCTAGATTGCTAGTGTAGTCACTTCAGTTACATTTTTCAAGTTAAATGGAATTAATGTTAGGTAAAAGCCGATGTAAATATAAACCCAATTCACCATTCTAGCATACTGGGGAGTCATGCACGAAGCTGATGTGAAATGTTCTCAGCCATGCGGATTGGGTGGTTTAGAGATAGTCCTTGCTCAGTGAAACTTTTGTGAAAGAGCAGCCTGTTGCACCGTGCCAGATCTACAGCCAAACTACAGATTGAAATATTTCTCTGAGAAAGGCCAACACTCAAGCCTTATTTGAGCTTTGAAATACGCTCAAATAATAACAACCTGATTATTAAAATGTTCTAAATTACTTCTGTTTAATTTTGTTCTTCAGTAGAGTCCACAATGAAGACCTTTAGTAAGATGTTCCTTGTGTTAAAATGAACTCTGTTTTCTTCAAATATTTGGTAACCTAAATTTAATAAAGAATGCTCTAGAAGACTGATATGAATGTCTGATAATAGTCTGCATCACATCAGCAATGTTGTATCTGTTCTGTGATATGGGAAAAGCATGGAACTTTCAATGAGCATATTTAGCTTGCAATATTATATGAATCTAAACTTTTAAAAAGAGGTGCAAGGCATAGCCTGAAAAATGTCAAAAGCAGTAAAGCAAATTGTTGATATACGAGGATATGAAAAAGTCTGCTAGGCAAAGTGTGTAATAAGGTTATTTTATTTACAGTAAAGTGACTTTTTATTGTCTGTAATTTTCCTCTTTAATTGCTCACAATGGAGGAGTTAATGTTCAAGAGAGGAGTTCCAATTAGCTCACATCAAAAAGTCAGAAGGAGAGTTTGTCTCCAGAAAGGTGTATCAGTATCCAGTAGTTCCTGCAATTCGACGGACTGTCAGATATGTGTCTCTGGAAATCTTGAATCAGCTTACTGAAAACACATTTACCACCGTCTTACAACAAATCATTGAGGAAGAAAATTTATGCGATAGTGATTGACTGATACACAATTAAATGTGATGGCATGAGGTATCAGAGTAACATGGAAAATTTGTCCATTGCTATATGTTATGTAAGGGATGATTCATCCCTGAAAATATCTCAGAGAAGAGGTGCAACTCAATCATCTTCATGCCAACTGCACCTCTGACATGATTATTGCTCCTTTGAAAGCAGCTGAGTTCTTTTCTAGTGGCATCATTAATTTGTGCTATTATAAGGCCAGTATGAAATTTATGAAGACGAGTTGGCATATAAATACATGTCCAGAAGGATTGTGAAAGGGAAATACATTGAAATATGCATGATTTCAGGCATCTATTTCATTGAGTAGGGCACATCTCAAAAAGAACATTTATGAAAATGTTCCAAATTGTGACTGTTGGGGCAATGGTGCTTGTTTTTTGCTGTTGTTGTTGCTGGTTTTTTGTTGTTGTTGTTGTTTGTTTTTTTTTTTTTCAGTTTTTACATGTTTTATTGGTTGCTGTCACTGGCATGGTGACAAAGAAGAAAAAGAAGAAATATGAAAAGAGAAGCAGAAAACTTGCAACAGATCTTTTCTAACATTGATAAATATATTTACTATTTTAATATTCTGTAATATATTGCTACAAGTGGAATTTCAATTAGTTCATCCTTTCGTAATTTTGGAGAAGGTGAATTTGAAGAGTCTTTGCTAGTACAGAACTGTGCAAGGACCCAAAATGTAGTCTGTTTTCACGACCAGGCAGAGATTTGACACTGTAAGGACTACAGTTTTTGTCCCCAGCACAGGTCTGTTACATGCTGGAAAATCCAAACAACTATTTCACTGATTTGTTTGACAGCAACATCCTTAAGAAATACTCATGCTGTGCTAGATAGTCACTTCAGGTTATCCAGTCAGAGACTGCAAATAGAAGGAACACTGCCAGATAACATTTAAGGAAGGAACACTGAAAGAAGGAACCTTGCCAGATAACTTTTAAGTTGCTAATACTGACCCAGTCACTTATAAACTCTGAGATAAGGAAAAGTCACCCTGCGTGAAGTGGCCAGAAAAAAAAAATAATAATAATAAAAAAATCAAACCCATGGAAATTCCAGTTAGAGTCCAAAGCTCACAAAATCTGTGTCTCAGACTCCATATGAGGCTGAATCATATCCTAACAAAAGAACACTACAGGATGAATACCATAATAATTGTCATTATGTATTTATCAGTGCTTGCAAGGGCTTTAATATTCAAGAAATGTTCTCATAAGAATGAGTGACAGAAATAGGGAAGAATAAGCATCAATGTTTCAGGCACACCCCCTTTTTTTAAGGACATAAGGCAGGGTAAGAAGTATTTTCACAAACTTTTTGCACACTGCTGATGTATTGCTTAACCTTTTGCACACTGAGTGCTGTGGGCATCAGCAACAATAAATTTCAGTTATTTTAGACTAACATTGCTTCTTGCACAGGTCAGGAAGTCCAGGCAGCAGATGCTGCACAGATAACTTGGAACGTGTTCCCTACAAAACACTGAAAAAGTTTAAGAGTCTTGAAGGAAAAGTGGCAAGGAGATAGCTACCTCACTGCTTAGTGTATGGGTGTGGGTGAGTCAAACAAGCACACAGCAGGAAGCTGGCTCCTAATTTTCACAGAGCACATGCCTGCGTTTATTAGCAATTCCTCCTCACTTTTGTGGAGACACCAAGTCTGTGCCATGTTGTTGGTCACAGTCATGACAGTAGTCTTGGATGGAGAGCCTGGAAGGTGAAGGCCGAGCCGGGGAGCACAGGAGCCCTTGCTCCAGGCCAGTGGTGTGGCAGCATCAGAAGTGAGCAGCAGGCCCTGCAGACAGTTGAGGGCAGGGGTGAGAACACACGCTTCTCTCATGGCTCCCTTTGATGCCTGGATCACATCCTCTCTTGGACCAGCAAACTCTAACACCTCTTCTGAAATCGGCTCCAACTGGTGATGAGCTACATCTGGCCTGTGAAATGAAAATAGCAAAACCTTTGATTGAGTCCAAGTTAAGTGGATCTTCATCATCTGCTCAGTCAACTTTTGCCAAGATGAATGATACTATGACAGTATTCTAATAATTTCTGAGGTGGATTCCCTCATTTTTTCATCCGTCTGAAAAGAATAAACTGCAAACACTTGGAAAACTTACTGCTCTGTAAGGGAGGAATTCTGCTCTTCATTTCAAATACATCTGTGACATTTCACTGAGGGAAAAAAAAAAATATCTAAATGTATGCTAGATTTAAACAACAAAAAAAAAATACAGATTTCAATATAAAAAGAGAGATCAGATTTTTCTATTATGTCACAATGCCTAAGTTTTTTACATCGTTTATGTTTTAGTGTTTTTCCTATAAGCAGTTGTCAGATTTGACAAAACTTGGATATTTTCTTTTCAAAGAGCCTTATCTGCAGATAAACTAGTCTGACTCAAAGGCAAAGTGAATAGTCCCTTTGCCACTTCTACCAAAGGGCAAATAAAAACATATCTTTATTAGTACATTCACAAGTAAGGTTATCAAAAAGCAGAAACTGGTATTCAGAGGGCAGCTGTAAAATGATCATTTGTGCTGTTCTGCAAATTTTCTAGAAAGGTAGATTCCTGTTATTAGCTTTTAGCACATTGACTCTCAGAATGGTGAAGAAAACTCTTAAATGACTCTAGCATCATTTTCCATGTGTTTGCCATTCAGTACATGAGAAGACATTCAGCAGCCATGCAAAGTAGACATCTGAGGCTTCCTTGCCACAGTGTCTGTCCATAGCATGGCAGGTACTCTGCTTCTCTCCTGGCCTTTCAGTTTCACTGTAGGTCCCAGTATTTTTCCAAATGAGATAACCATGTAATACAGGCAAACTCTGCTATCTCCTAGACACAAGAGGGTCGAACCCCCCAAAACCCAAACTTTTCTCTCCTTGTGGACTCAGACTTCAGTGGACTTACTTTCTATAGAGAACAAAGAGAGCTTTTGCTTCATAACAGGCAATTCAACAAGTTAGAGCAAGTCTGAAGCCATAGAGGCCAAGCAAAGTGGTCTGGTTGGCTTTTCTCCATAGGAACCATGGTAAAAACTGGTTTATCTTAGCTCTCTACCTCCTCCTACCCCAAAGAGGGACTACATTCAGTTTTCAGGGTTGTGGTATTCACTTTTAAAGAAGCCTTGCTGCAGCCACGTGTCGATGCATGTCCTGGATCATGGTGCCTTCTGATGCCATGAGATTAGAAGCTGCCTCCCCAGAGGGTGTACTGTTGTTTAGGGTTGTTAGAGTGATGTTATGATCCAGACTTTTTGTTCTGAAGATGTGGATAAATGCTCTGAAGAAAGGAATGACAGCTTTGAGAAAATCAGGTTTTTAAGTTATAACCTGGTATAATGCAATCTCCAGCAATGACTTTCTATTCATTTGTTCCAATCTTTCTTTTCCTCATTCTCAGGTTATCAGAAAACTGACTTTTACACTGAAAGAACCTCAAACAAAATTCTCTTTTCTCAAATCCAGCTTTCAGGAAATCAGAAACAGTGGCATAGATGGCTAAATAGAAAGCTATATGATATTTGTTTATGGAAACAAACAAACAAACAAACAAACAAACAGAGTATTTAATCCATGAGATCATTTGGAGCCAGATTTTAGAGGGAAAGACTAGAGATTAGTCTCAGTTTAATCACTAGTAAGAGATAGCTCACATTACCAAATGATTTGATGTTTTTCACAAATGACAAACTGTGTTCAGAGAGGTCCAAGACTCTGCCAGTATGGCTGGAGGCTAAATCACCTTTCCTCTTTATAGTAGATTGAGTTGTCCTTCCAAATCAGGGTTAAGGTCATTGGCAGGGCAGTCTGAGAATGAGAACATCTGTCTCAAATATACCTGGGCTATGGATGTATTCAGAAATTCAATTTCTGACACTGCCAATCCCTTGACCTTCACAAGAACACATGCTTACCAAAATATAACAAAAGAAGAAAAAAAAAATGATATTTTATCTCATTTCAGTTTCAGATTCCTCCAAGTGAACCTAGAAGAGGTGCTAGGTGGCAAAATTTGCAGAGCTACAAATAATCATGTGCCTTGGAGAAAAAAATATATATACAAAAAATACATTTTATCTTAATTTTGGCATAGATGACCTGTTTTCTTTCTTCATATGTACACAATATGAAATTGCAAATTGACTTCCTCACATGTTCCACTGATGACAGCTAGATATTTTCTGAAGTCCTTGAGCAATCATGCCTTGGAGTAGATGTACTTAAATCCCCACACCAAAAAGACAAGCGCAGGAGCCATAAATCCACGTCAGAGTATTTTCCCCACAGGTTGCTGCTCTGAAGGATTCTTTGCATATGCTGTTGGAGTACCAGCTTCCAACTGCCTGGGGAGCGGGCATCCCTTGCAGCTGACTGACGTTGTCCTGTCCCAGGGGGCTGCAGAGCTCTGGAGGGTGGATGGGGGCTACCTGCTTCACCCTGCACAGCAGCGACAAGAGCCATATGTGGAGCTGCAGGAAAACAGATGCTGTTTTTCCATTTGTGAAATCAAGTTGTTGGAAAGTAGTCAGCTTTGCCATGTACAAGAGCTCATCGAATCAACCTGCAGAGAGAGAGGGAGCTTTTATTTTTTTTAAGAAATATTTGACAATATTTCCTTATTATTGGTGTCTGAAGCAGTGTAAGAAATAATGGTATGGAAATAACTAGCAGATAAATTACTTTGATAATAGGCATTTTTTTTGATAACTGGAAATGGAGCCTGTGATTTTCATAAACAAAGGGGGTGTGCAACCTGGTTTTTGACTGCCAGATCTGCTTCCAGGCATACATCTCTGGATTTACAGTAGGTTTACTGCAACATCTGGATTTATTACATAACAGGCACAACCATACAGTTATACATCTTATCCACAAAACAATAACATTATTTCCCTAGAACAAAATGACAACGTCCTGTTGTCACATCAGCATCAAACTTGCTTGTATTAAGCCCACAATAATTAGATTTTACTTGCTTATTACCAACAAACAATAAATATACTATAATAGCAAAATGACTATGTCTTAAAAATAAATACATAAATAAATAAAAATCAGTTAATAAAGTGGTTTCCTAAAATATTATGACATAATGAAACAATTTTTATACATTTTTTGTCCTTTAATTATATATTATATATTTTATTTTATCAGAAATTTTATGAATTAAAGTATTGTCTAGCCCCAGTGGCTCCAGAATGATAGAAAGCATCTTTTCCATTACTCTGACTAACAGGGCAGTTTAAGATACTAGAAACAAATAATATTAATGATAATAATAAAAGATTTACTGGAAAATAATGGAGACTAGTGTTGCTTTACCTGGAGTATGCAGTATAATTTTCTGTGCCAAGATCTCTAAAACATTTCATCAGCGTGTTGGAATCCTTCACACTGCTTTGTAGCATTTCTATTTCTCTTTCAGAGTTACAGCTATCAGAGTCTGTTCTAACTTTAGTATCAAATCCATCTATTTCTAGCTATAGACCTCTTCTATTCATTGCATAAGAAATTTAGGATTTTAGTTGCTCTGAATTACACCTTGGATGCCTAAAATAGGTGGGTTAGGAAGTGTGTAATCAGAAATCATACTCCAGCCTGAATTTGTGTCTGAAAGCAAAATTTATGCTGAGACCAACTCCAGAAGTTTTAGCTTCATGCAGACTTTGTCGTCACAATTTCTTTAGTTAAATAAATTGTATCTCTTGCAATGCAATCACTGTTCAAGGTGAGCATTGTGGCCACAGCAGTGCAGATGTGTTCATATATGGGCACTTGTACAAATCATAACATTTTAGCTCACTGTCTTGACTCCTAACCAAAAATATTCCATAAAATATGTAATTAAGATTAATTACATGTCAGTGGCTGGCACCTATAGTCCACTAGAACAACCAAAATTTCTATAGAAAGGGTTAAGCTTGTCTTTGCAGGGAAGGGAGGCCTTTCTCTGGAGCTGGTTCAAGATCAGCAATAAGTTCTCCAGAAGTTTAAGGAGCACCAAAACAAGCTCCTTGCGTCCAGAGCAAGGCACTTCTTGCTGACTTTGCTTCCTCTGACCCATAAGAGGTGTAATTTGTGGAGTCTATATGGCATTGTATTTGAATTTATCAATTTCTCTCTTGAATACACACATACATGCAAATATGATTAGAAATAAACAAGATACTGTGTGAAGGCAGTAAGGTAGTAAGGTAGTAAGCAAAACATATGCTTAACATAACATAACATATAAACATAACAGAGGTGGTAAGCATAACATATATGATACCATTTGTGCCTTAAAAAAATAATAAAAATAATAAAAAAATCAGGCATAGCCTATATGCCTTATTCTACAGAGAGACATACCTCTTCCTCCCCCTACCCCCACTTAAATTTCTAGTCTTGAAAAATAGTCTGATGAAAGAAAGCTTCTGCAACTGTTTAAATTCAGAGAGGGATTTTTTTTTTTTTTTTTTTTTTTTAATTCCTTACCAAATGGCAGCAACACCATTGCAGTCAATGCAAATGAGTAGCCAAACTTTAAATATTTTACTTTTTTTTTTTTTTAATCTAAAATTCCTACTTCTCTGAAAGTGGAGACAGAGGTATAAAAAAATCATAACAAAACGTGAACCCTTCAAAATCATAACCTCAGTTACATAGCTAGAGGATGATCTATATAAAGAACCTATAGAAATTTGGGAGAGTGTGGATTTGAAAAGCAATGGCAGTTTTGCCTCATGTCTCCAGTCAGACGGTTTATTTCATCTTCCTTTTCTACAGATGTTTAAGCCACCTTTTTGTGTACTGAAGTTCCATGCTTGCCTAAGTCCCTGTCTATTTGTTCAACTACAGTTCAAAAAAGCATCCAGACTTGTTATGCACACAAACTCAAGGAAAAGCTAAATAAATGAAGGTTCACCCGTCAGTATTTTTCGTATCTATAATTCATGATCAGTGAAATACAAAATGCTCAGCCAAGATGGTTGCAGATCCAGTCCTCAGTTTGGTTACACAGAAGTCAGGTGAAACACGAACCAGTCACTCGCAGAGTAAGATGTATTTTTCCCTTGACAGCACGTTCGGCACTAGCTTAAAGGACAACCCATCTGTCACAGTGTAATGCAGTGGTGGATCCATTCATGTCAATCCCTTTCCATACCCCGAGCCGTTTAATTATGTTGCGTCAGTACTGGGTTTACTTAGTCCAACACCCAGTTCCACCTGACTGACTGAACATGCAAACTCAGCTGCAACCTGATGTGAGTCATACCGAAGACTGCATGGAATGCACTGTCCTGCTCTTTTCTGCATTGCTTTAAAAAAGGGCTTCCTTTTCATGGTAGCAATTTTGTTTTACATAATAAAGTACCTGTGGAAATTTTCGAGAGGTGGAGTAAGAGGCTCATGACTAAGGTTCACAAGCTTCAAAACATTTTGTTATAGAAAAATAGTCATTTTTTCTCAGAATATGCCCCTATTTCAGAGTCCACATCCTTCCTCCTTTTCAGCAGTTTTTGTAGCCAATTACAACTTGCTTTTAAATAAAATCGTGTTCATCCTGTTTTTATTTTATTAAATAAATATATATTTTATTATATTAAACTATATTATTTATATTTATATTAAAAAAATCAAACTACCCTATGAAAAATTATCTACCCTTGAGTTAGACATGGTAGAAGTGCTAAACTCTCAGCCAGAGTGCAGCTCTGAGAGCTGTCAGTGCCAAGTTACTCCTGGTGATTAATTGATTAATTCTGATTTATAGAAAAATTCTTGACCTTTACAGCAACACTTAGATTTTGCATTTTATTATTGCATGTGCATGGGTTGGTGTTGATTTCTTTCTTTCTTTCTTTCTTTCTTTCTCTTTCTTTCTTTCTTTCTTTCTTTCTTTCTTTCTTTCTTTCTTTCT
>CM021766.1:121822833-121839062 GCA_011076525.1 Nettapus auritus
TTTCTTTCTTTCTTTCTTTCTTTCTTTCTTTCTTTCTTTCTTTCTTTTTCTGTTTTAACTCTACATTATGTTGGTTTTGTATTTTTTTTTTATCTAATAAGGAATAAAGCAAAAACAGTTTGAATCATGTGTCCTGTTGTGGGGACCAAGTTAATTAAAATCCTGATGTATATATACAGCTGATACTCCTCACCCTAATGAAGAACATTAATTCTAGAACATGTGTGGCTGTAGTCACATTGCTACAAATTACTGGACTCTTTCCTTTATCTGTTTCCAAGAAAGTCTCCCCCGGTTAGTTAGGAAAAAAGAAAAATATGACGCCTTAGTTCTAAGCAGCATAAATTACATGCATCAATCAGAGGAAACTTAAATTAAAATACACATTTGGCAAACAAATATGAATATGTTGATCTCATCTGTGAATCAAAATGATTTAATGCCAGTACTGACCCCCCACTGATCAACATGAAGGTCACTGCAAACTGCTTGATTCTCATTGAGAAATGTTGTCGTGTCTGTTAAAGATGCAGTTTTATACATTCCCTAATGCTCAATCTAATCGGTAATTCCAATGTTGCAGAATTGATTTATTTAAAAAAAATATATATTGAATTTATTTTTTAATTTATGTAATACAAAACAGATAGCTAAATTAAAATTTAAAATAATACATGTGGTTTATGGATCAGGGTTGAAGGTTTTCCAATGTGTTTGCAATGTTTTCTAATCTAAAGGAATACTATTTGTTAAATAGAATGCTACACCTTTCAGATACCAAGTGATCATAAATCAGTTTTCCCTTGTCATTCTGTTCATGCTTTCTGGCTATGGGAATAACCAGTTTTTTAACTCAAATGTGAGACAAAATGTGGCGATAAATGGATAACCCAAGGCCAGTTGTGTTGTCATTGCTTTCAAACATCTCAAGTGAACAGGTTTTTAAAACAATGGTCTTACTGAAGCTTGAACCAGTCTTTGCCTTTTATAATGTCTTTGCCTGTAGTTTAAACACCTTTGAAGTAGTGCTGGAGAAAGTCAGCATGGCCCCAAGGTAAACAGCACTCGTAAAGGAGAAAGACCACACCATGGTGCGATGGTACACAGGCTCAGTGGCTTCTGCCCTAACATGGGCAGAAGCAACGGTAAACATCAGATTAAACCCCACAAGGGTGAAGTCTCCAGTGAAACACAGGGGAAGAGGTCAGTCTAGGAAACACTGCTTCCTTCATCAGACTCAGTGGATATGATCCAGGAATTATATATATATGTGTGTGTGTGTGTTTCCATATGCATTTATGGAAATGGATTTTGGGGTTTACCATAGGTATGAATGTTTTTACGTTGTCATTTGTGAAGAATTTCACTTTCTAAGTAAACATTTCACACCTCTGTAATGGCAGTACGGCTGTGGTGAAAGCTAGCTTCTCAGTTCTGTTAAAAGGAATCTTTGTGGTTACGGTGTGACATGATGACTTTCAATATCCAAGACAACATTTTTCTTTCTTTCCTTCTTTCTTAGGTAATTCTTGCCAGAGTCTCTACTTTAGCTTTTCTTTTTTATTATTATTTTTTATTTTTATTTTTATTTATTTATTTATTTATTTTTCCCCATCAGCATTTTTGCTTTTTAGTTTCATCTTCTTCTCTGTGTGGAGATGGCACATGCTCCATGGGCATTCAATAATCTGGTTTTACTTCTAAAGCTCCCAATAGCCTACCTGCAGTGTAAAAATCTTTTAGAATCTTTTAGAGCATGCTCCAACTTACTGGGAAAAAGCAGGAAAAGACAGTTTAAAAATGCATTTTGACAGGAACTGATCAGATGTTCACTGAGGAGAAAAATCCTTTTCGAATTATTATACACCTTGAACAAAGCTCAATTTGTGAATCTTTGGCTTTTGGTTGAGAAGAAAGAAAAACTCTCTCATCTTTTTTGCTTATTAAAATAAAAACATCAAAAGTTCATGTTACTTAAACCTTCCAGTGCAAGCCATGAATGACTTCCTGATATACTACAGTTTCTTTAGGTATTACTGGCCTTTCATTAGTTCTTAAAAAAAATACTGTAGGAAAGTCCTTTACTGAGTGAGGATATTTACTTTTCTGCTCTGCTTAGTGCATAAACACACATTACATGATGTAATAAACCACAAAGTTAGGAAAACTGCAGTTTATCACACATCTTTAATTACCTTCTCTACTTCTCTTTACTATCTTAAGTAGTTTTCTTCATTGGTCCAGCAGTCAAAAATCCCCAGGCAGCCCCAGATATCTTTTACTAATGAATTTTGAGCAACTGGATATAGAAATATTTTGCTTGTCTCCATACTCAGTCAATTTTGTCATTTGTTAGCTCTGCACACCTGTACATAGAAGTTAGGTTGGATGGCCTCTGTTCAATTCTAGAGACTAAAAATATTAATGTTTGCTTTTAAGTTGGATAGCAGGTAGCTGTGGCTGTCGGGGTGGGCTCAGGCACTTGCTTTTAGATCAAGGCATGTTGAAATAGCAGGCTACTGCCACAGTGGCCTGGATCACTACAGAAAGGCCACTGTATATATGCCTCAGCAAGAAGGAGAACGAGTCTGTTCTGCTCTTAACAGCAGAAAAACTTTTTTAACAAGACAGCAGACAAGAGAATGCACCTGTTACAGTAGAGAAAGAAAGAAAATAATAATAATAACAATAATAATAATAATAATATTTTTTTTTTAAAAAAGGACATTATTAAACATTCCTCACCCGCCCCACCTCAGGCTGTTTCATTTCAAAGTTTGGTAAGGCAGAGCAAATGTCACCTTACCTCAGTGCCTCAGAAAATTTCAATATATGTAAATTTTGACTTTTGAGAAAAAGGAAAGTCATGAAGTTTAAGTATAGGTATAGTATATAGTACATTATATAGTACATTATACAGCAATTATATAGTATAAGTATTAATTAATATAAATTAAGCTTATAACAAATAAATAATATAAAATATACTATATACTATATAATTATATAGTATAATTTTAAGTATAGGTATAGTACATAGTACATTATGCAGTAATTATATAGTACTTTATACAATGTAGTATATTAAGGATAGGTATAATTTTATAGTGCAATTTCCTGATATCAGTTTTGACAGAAAACACATATCATAAATGTGTATAATTCTCTTTCCAGCTCCATGTCTTCAAACCCAAAGCTGTTAGAATTTATGCACTGTTCTCTGTAGGGGGTCTCTGGTTCAAAGTAACCTTATCTTTAATGCGGAGGTGTGATCAGGTCTCATGTTTCACTAGCATGAACTAGAATGATTGACTTCAAATGAAGTGTAAAGACACCAAACCAACTCCAACAGGCCAAGGCTTAGTGTACTCTTTGAACATGGCAATATCTACAGAGCTAAGCAGACAAGCAAAGGTAATTTATTTATCTATTTATTTATTTAATTAATTATTTTTTTTTATTTTTTTGAGAGAGCTTTATTTCCCATCTCTGAAGAAGACTGTGGACCTGAGAGAGCACCCTGGTATGATGATACTGGATCAGAACCTGATGGACCTTCTGCCATTGGTGTTGGAGTTTGGTGAAGTCACACAACTAGACAATCCACAAAATCTATCTACAGAAATAACCACTTGAATGACACTATATCCACTGCACCTGTAGAAAAATAGACTTTGCCACTGCTTTCACTTTAACCTATAACAATACAAGATCCACGTGGGAGTTTTATTGCTGTTGAAGCTTAAGATGAAAGTGCCAGGAGCCAGAGACATCATTTCAGTGTACAAGCTAAAAGAGAAGAGAGAAAAGACAATGGCATGTCAGTACTAGCTTGCAGATAGGGGATGATGTTGCCAGGGATTTTGCTTCATGAAATTCCATATCGTTTTCAAAAGTAAAATAACTGTAATGTCAAATATCTCTACATTTTATTTGTTACAATATGAAAAAGTAAATGAGCCTTTCCCCAATACCATTTTAGTATCTTTCAAAAGGTTCTGTTTTATCTATTTCAATATTAGCCATTTTTAGCTTTATTTGTGAAGGAAAAATAAAGGCAGATTTTATCTCCTGTGACATGTTAGTCACTTCTTGCTGAACAAGTGCTTCAAAACTCTGTACTGATATTTATCAGTACAGAGAAACATTACTCTTTTAATATATGCAGATTAGCTCCTAACTGATCAAAAATCTACCAGCTACGCATTTAGAACTGATTGATCAGAAATAGATATGTTTGAGTGAGTTGACCTTTATGTATTGATCTAATGTAGTTGGCACGTTCTTAAGTAATAGTGTTCTTGGCTTCGCATATCACTTTCATATTGATCGTGTGGAATTGTTTCCGAGTCCAATACATATCTGCTGGTGAAATACGGGAACATATGAGTCTAGTCAGTCACACCCAAAATATTGTGGAAACTAGAAGCAACATATGTACTTCCTTGAATTTCTCCCACTGGTATGGAGCATTTGGAAATACAGCGACTCTTTGGATAGGCACTTGATTGGTATCTAGCTAGCGTGTGGCATCCCTTGTTACAATCTGGAAATAGTTTAAACCGTTGGGGAAAATCAGCTGGTTCAGTGACAACATAAAACAAAATGAGTCTCCCAGTTAAAATTTAATCCCCAAGTCTTTAAAAATGTTTCTGTTAAAACTACAAAGTCAAGATGAACTCATCTTCCAGAATCAATTTAAAAGAAGGAATTAAGACCATCCTTCCTTTGGGATCTGATGTATCCTGCTAATAAAGGTTAATCAGCTGCTGTTATCTTTCTCTTCAAATGAGCCTTCAACATCCCACCTGGTATCCATACTCTGGTGGAAGGAGAGTTGTTGGGTGTACAATCAACTTCTTACCCCTTCCTGTCTTTTAGCAGAAGGACATCATCCTCATTCTTTAAAATATACATAAAATATTTTTGCTTTGTATCAATCTCTCACTGAATACAAAACAGGAAAAATAACTCTGCAATGGCTCTCCAGCTAAGAAAGGATATCCACATGTTTTCATCCATTCTAAAACTGTGGTCTGCAAACCACAATTTCCCTTTCTGCAGTACTAAAACTTAGGAAAACAAACCCTGAGGCTTAGTAAGCAACCTTTAATTAAATAAAATTGTTGGTATGAATCTACCTATTAACATCATGTTAGCATAGCTAGTGTTACCTTATCAAAAATGTTTGATAGTAGATTTCAGCACTTTGAAACCTAAAACTGCAATATACTTGAAGTTTTGTAGAATAAACCTAAAACATCGGCAATGTTTTCTGTTTCTTTTTTCTTCTTCTTCTTTTTTTTTTTTTTTATATTATTTTTCTTCATTTCTGTCTGTTTTACCAAGTTTTCTCATCCTCCTCTGTGCAACCCTCACCATTTTAATTATCTGTCTGTTTTATAAAATCATGTCTAATTAGAAGATTTTAAATTCCTCATTATAGCATATTCTCATGCAGAACTTGAAACGAGAGTGATTATGAACTGTTATAATAAGCACCAGATTTGCGCTCTTTAAAAGATTGGAATTGTTGTTTATATCTGTATGCACATTAGTTTACCTCAAGATGTGTTAGATTACATTAATTATCTTTGCATCTGCAACAGACAACATTAACTGTGGATGTGAACATCGTTCCTCTGAATTTTTGGAAAGCTTTTTTTTTTTTTTTTTTTTCTTGACAATATGTATTGCCCATAAAGGGAGGTTTAAGAAGAATGGGCAAAGCCTACTGCTAAAACCTGTAAGACCACTATTTTTCATTTTGCTGCAGACTAATAGTAAGTGTGGCATCTTGTCTCAAGGATCTTTGAGAGACCATATTGTCAAGCAGTGAAACTTACCTGTACAGTCTGGAAATGCTAAGTACAGAGCAGAAGGGAGAAAGCCTATAGGGATGAAATGATACTTCGAAGCAAGAGGGTTAGCATTATATATATACTAGTCAAAATAACAGTAGATACCTACCATTGTTTTTGGTAGGTATATTATAAATATTTATGGACCTATGGCACTGATCTTCACATGTACATGAAGATCAGATAATGTATACAAATATTTACATGATCTATTCCCCTTCCATTTTAGGTAAAATTTTAATGCTCACAAATTTAAATCATCATACAAAACATTTGTAGGTGTCTATAGAAGAAGAGTTTAGATAAGAATATAGTTGTTGTTTCATTTGGGCCCAGTGATGCAGCCAGGTGCATCCTGAGGAATACCAAGGGGATTACAGAGCCCTGGGAGCAGCACTAAGGGAATCTGGAGTGCAGGTAGTTTTTTTTTATCAGTCCTCCCAGTCAAAGGGAAGGCATTTGAAAGGGCCAGTCGAATCTGGAGTAACAAATGGTTACGGGGCTGGTGCCACAGCCAGGGGTTCAGCTACTTAGATAATGGGACTCACTTTGAGAATCCTGGTCTGCTGGGGGGGTGGTGGGGTCCATCTGTCAGAGAAGGAGAAGAGCATCTTTGGTCAGAGGCTTGTGTTGTGTTTCTACCCTTGACCTACAAGCAAGTGGCTGGCAGATGCAGAAAGAGACTTTGCCAAGGAGAGCTCTTTTACACAGGAGGAAAGACTCTGCTAACCACCATTTAATTGCCAGTCAGGCCTTAGTAGCATAGGTGATAGAGCAGATATTTAGGCAGGTAAGTACATAGTTTGGTGCTCCAAAGGGTGGAGGAACAATTCTCATGCATTGTTTTTGGAAATGAGATCTTATGTTTAGTCTACAAAATAACAATACAGAGCTTGTTTATATGGATACTTTGACTATAAACCACTCTTGCACCTCTTAACTCCGTGAAAAAACCTGATTTATCAAATAGTGGTGTTATTATTTAACTACAATCCCCATCTCTCTCAAAAGCAGGTATATTTATTGCAGCACTGTGCATGTGTGGACTTCTACCAAAACAAATGTGACTAAACAAATTTTCTGATGCACGCCAATACTTACTAGGCAAAATACAAATACTTCATTTTAATAGTTTTAACCAAATTGATTAAAGAAGGAATTTAAAGGAAATAACTGTTGGCCAGTATCTGGAAATACCCTTCTGGGTTCTCTCCTTAGTCACTGACTACTCATTTCAGGCTGTGCAAACCACAGAATCTAGAGGGCACATTCCTGTTTTTGGCCAAACCGAGAGAGGAATAATGAGAAAGGCCTGCAATACTCAGTGGATGAACTTCAGCTTATTAATATTTGGTACAAGCTTGTAAACAGGTTCTGAGAGACAAGCCAATAAATTTGCTTTCTGGCTCAAGAAAATAAGTACATTCTTCAGATCCTTCTAGCTTATGGTCAGAAACACAGATACTGGGTCAAGCTATCAAGTTGTTTTTCTTTCCTATTACTTGGACGTTTCCATGGCAAAATCTTTATATTGTAAATAATCCCAGTATCAGACCATCCCACCAAAATCAATGGGGCAGCTACAAAGTAATTTGCTGTTCACAGGATCCCAGAGTATAGTAGTCTAAACCCTAATTAGAACTGAAGAATTTACTTAATTCATTTTACCGTATTTGCCCCTTTGTGAACCATCTGCTTTTCAGACCATAGTTCCACAGCATGCATTTGTTATTCAAAGCAATTTGATGAATAATTCTGTAATAATTTGTTTCAGTTTATTGTGAATATTCAGGATCTGAAACATGAACTGTGATTGCTCTCCTAAACCAAATGGTGTTTTACTATTCCTTCAGTCTTAGAATCAAGTGAATGACTGGGGGTGGGAGGTGGGGGAGGAGAGAGAAAAAGAAAAAAATAATTAAATTGGAATATTCCCCAGAATTTGCATAAAATTAATTCTTATTTTGGGCAGTCCTGCCATGACAAAAAGCAAGCTCATTTTGAGAAGTAAATGGCAGGCACCTTATTAAACACATTTGTTAAAACATATTTGTTCAGCAATAGTGTGTGCAACCTGGAATTATACTTTTTACTTATTAGATGTGCTATAGCCTATAATTTGATGGGAAATGAAAAGGAAAAAAAAACAAAAACAAACAAAAAAAACCAACAGGAGACATATTTGCTAAGGAATTTTCTGTATAGTGAAAATCAGTTGAGGCTTTCCCTTCAGGCTCTGGAAAACAGACATTACAACTTTGCATACAAGAATTTGGTTGTTTTAAGTGAACACAAACATATAAAAGATCCAAATGTACTGTCCTCGGAGGGAGAGACTCATGTTAGCAAGCTAATTCTGTTTAGTTTCTGAACCCTGCATGTGGCAAGCTCTCTACTACTTTCTGTATTACTCAAAACCATAGCTTTTCGTGGTTCGAGTTTGTCCTGATAAAGGTGACAGTGCTTGAGGGTGCTGACACTGCTGCAGCTCCAGTGGCAGAGGTGCTTCGGTGGGGTGGTCTTCGGGCTGTGCAGTGAGCCCTCACCCCACCCATTGCTCTGAAGAGAGAGACAATTTGCCATTAAATACTGCTGCTGTTCATCCTTGAGCATCTACTCTGAGGGGAATTCTTGTGCTATTGTTTCAGTGTGGTATCCATCACCCTTCAAAATCATGACAAAAAAAAAATCAACAGGGGAAAGGTGGAGAGATAAAACAATTGCAGAAAATTAAGTAGACCAGAAAGAGAAGATTAAATGGATGAGGAAGATTTTACAAGTTGTCTTGGGACTCTCACGAATATAGCCCCACAGCACTTGTGTCTCTCCTGTGTGTCTGTGTAACTCCACCATGCTGTAGCCTAAGAAACCTGTAGCGTATCCGTTCTCGCAGCAGTCTTGTGAGCCAGGGAAACATTACACTCACTGCCTTACAGGTTGGAAGGCAAAAAGAGAAAAAATACTACTTAACCAGAGTTTCAGAGAGTCTGCAGCAAGCAGAAATTTCTCCTCAAGTCTGAAATGAATCCATTAATCACATGGGATCTGAACTGTGGGACCCACCCGGGCAGAAGTGCCTGAACTGTACCTCAACATCAGTGAATCTAGTGTCAGGCAAAAATAAATGGACTAATTTGTGGAAAAGGGAACCTGGACGTGACTATTTAGCACCTTGTCCAATCATATCTTGAAAACCTCCATTGATGGTGGAAATGGTGATTGATTCTCACTGTGAAAAATTTCTTTCTTGTATCAAGATGAAAACTATCCCAGAGCAGCTGGTACCCATTGCCCCTTGTCTTTGCCTCATGATTCCTTGTGAAGAGAGTCTGTCTTCTTTGTAGTTGCCCTTTAAGTGCTGTGATGAGGCCTTCTCCAGGGTGAAAACTGCTGACTCCTTCAGTTTTTCATCAGGCAAACTCTCCAGCCCTGGAGTCCCACCCTAGAATCAAATTTCCAATTCCAATTGCCTAAAGTTTGCCTACCAAAATCCCAACTAATCCTCATTATTTGCTTCAGCAGAAAATGTTCAAACAGGAAAGTGCTTCAAATATTAATCGTTATTTCTTTTGGCAATGTCCAGCTACTACAGCCCATCTATGCTTTATTTGGGCTGGTTGTCAGTGTTGCTCTGTACAGAGCCTGCACAGCCATTGATCACTTTGTTTCATACACTGGTTATTAGTGTCAATGTAATAGTTGCTTTTGGCAGCACCAGGGTATGAAGGGGGTGGTCACTTACCAATTAAAAATGTAGGTTTTGAGTTAGGTTTTACTTTGTGTTTGCTAACACACTGGAAAATACAGACAAAAGGACTGGGGAATGGGCTGCTTATTGCAAGTGTCAAGATCTGCTTGTTAAATGTAGGTCTTGTAGGGACTGTCACTTTATTTTTAGTGGTAATAACTCGTGCTAGGAACACTGTTTGCTCTCAAAGTGTTTGTCCAAGCTCAGTATCATTACCTCCACTTTCAGACTCAGTAGATTGCCCAGAGTGGCACAGCAGGTAGCTGGTGGACCACGAGCAGTGCTGGGTGCTGGGTGTGCTGCTCTGCCTGCAGGCACCTCTTCTCTCCTGGGCACTCATGGGCTCTAGCTTGTCACAGCCCTGCACCCACTTTTTCTGCTTGCTTTCAGAAAGGCAAAAGCTAAACCAGGCCAGAAACATGTTTTATAACTGGCAACAGGATTTCAAAGTCAGAAACCTAAATTTAGGGTCTTAGATACATATTGGGGGTGGGGGGGGGGGCCGGGGGGGGGGGGGAGGGATGGTTAGAGAAGCTCCTGGGTGTCACCTCTTCCCATCAAAAGAGTGTGTGGCCAGAGCTCTGGAAGATCTGCTGCAGACTGGATGTGGCCCAGGACTGTTTGCAAACAAAGCTTCATATGCTTTCAGAGTGCATTAAGGAAAACAGCCTTCTCACAATTTAGATGTGATTTACGGTCAAAATGATGTGAGCTGCAGAAAAGGTATGACCAGGTAGCAGGTCCCTGCAGCAAGCCAGTGACTGGGACTGCTGAGGACACAGGGACTGAAGAAGTATCTCTGACAGCCTTTAAAATGTGTTACATGATGGTGCTCGTGACCCTGCCTTGGCCTCAGGCAATGCTATAGCTGCTAGAATTTCAAATCTCCTTCAGTGAGGGCCCAGTGGTATCTGGGCAAAAAAAGAAGAAATATATAGGTTTGGACATTCCACGTTTTCCGTTTGGGGAAAAGTTAACTTTCCCCAGCTTTTGTTCCTTTTAATTTATTTTAATCCTTTTTAAGATTTGAAAGCTTTCTTTTTCTCATTTAAAATGTGTAGGGATACCTGGGATCTCAGGTGAGAGAATCACAGTGACTTTAAACAGCTTCTTCTGCAAAGGGTGGCAACTACCACCTCTTGATCAAGGCCTGGTAATACTCTGACATTTCAAGTTTTCACTCCAAAAATATGGGGACATACACATCTTCTATGCATAGTTCAAGATAAAGATGATTTCATAGCTGAATGTCAGTTTTTGTGTCAAAATCCAGAAAAATCATGGCACAACCAGCATAGTGGAATAAATACACAGAATATCTTGTTTGAAATCCTTTTTTTTTTTTTTATTATTATTATTTTTTGTGTGTGTGTGTGTGTGTTTTCTTTTAACAATAATATCCTACTTCCATAAAAGATATGAAGCAGAAGACTGAACAGAAAATCTAGCTATTTTATTGCCCCAAGGCATTATTCATTTTCCTGACACATTATGTTTTTAATTAAAATTGCACGAGTTAATTAAAATGTTCATCCAGTCTTTTTTTTTTTTTTTTTTTTTTTTTCTTTTTTCTTTTTGCATGGGTGCCTTGTTACTCTCCTAGCATTTTAGCAGAACACCGTTACATTTCAACAAACTGCTGGCTTTATCAGCTCAGACTTCTACTGACAGACTGTCATGTTCTCTACACCTTTTTATCTCAGATGTTCTAATTTTTTTAAATACCTCCTGTACTGTGTGGATTTTTGTGTGCATGTGTTTATTTTCATTTTTTTTTTTTTTTTTTTTTTTTTAATCTTCAATATTATTATTCTGCCACCAGCACCTTCCACTAGTTTTTTGAGCTCAGGTTTATTATTGTCAGGAGTGGGCAGACAGGTTTCACAGATAGGGGTCATGGGAGTGTTATCCCACAAGAACCAGTGAACATTGTCAAGACTTGCTCTTATCGAAGCTATTCAGGTTAATCAGCGATACAAGTACACAGTACCTTGGGAAGCAAGGCTAAAGAAAAGGAGCATTCAAAGAAAGTGAACACCAAATCCAGCAGGCACTTTGCTTAAGCTGAAATGCAGGGAAGCCTTTGCATTTGTAGGTTACAAGTACTGAATATCTGATCACTGGTTTGGAAATCAGGTACAGTAGAAGATAGACTTTTATCTGTATTTCCAAGCTAAACTCTATTTTTAGAAGGTGTAGAAGGGTTTGAACAGTTTGAGAGTTTTTTTTTTTTTTTTTTTTTTTTTTAATCTGAATTAATGTTGGTGGCGGAGATATTTATTAGGCTGAGAACTAGTAAAGGCTGCTTTCATGCTTATCTGTACTCTTAAACTTTCAAAGGCATGAGTGGAAGTCTGTCCTGCTTCCCTTAAACTAGCTACATAATGTGTTGAAATATAGTTATTTTCTGCAAGCACTAACAAGCCAGTTTTGGGAACAGAGCAATCCTAGGAAGTATTGTCTATCCTCATGCAGTTATAGGCATGAGCCAGTTCCTAACAGGGAACAGATTTTAGCACAGGTCACCTGTGAGTTCCCCATAGGTTTTAAACATATACTTCACTTTTTAAGTTGTATCTTCATTGAGCATTGCAAATTAGAAATACATAAAAGGGCAATAAGCTATAGTGGGGGTCAAAGACAGAAAGTAGGTAAAAACAAATGTGTTCTGAATATGCATACATTGAGCTGTTGCCCATTTGACTAGACCTCAGAAGCCCAAGGAAAGAAATAAATATTTGTAACTAACCTCTCATGTTCTGGCTGCTGCACCAGCACATGCCTGAACAAAATAGAGCTGTTGGAGCAGTGATTTATTCTGTGTGCAGCTGACACACACATTTTCTAACAGCAACACTGAGGCCGAGTTTGAAGATCAGACCTCAAAGGAACAGCTACCATAACTCCAACAGAGAAGGAGGGATGGGCCAAGGGGTTCAGATTTCAAGCTCAGCTGGCATGCATTAGTGCCATTTGCTTTTTTCACACAGCATGCATTAAGGACAGTCTGTCAGCCATAACTTCTAGCTTCCGGGATGCTGTCAGCTCATTTTGCAACCTTTGTATTATTGAAGTGGAGGTTGTTTTTTTTTTTTACGTTTTCTTCTTTGACTTCTTGTTGTGTCTGTGTAAGGATAATGTGATTTCAGGAGAAGTGTTGAAAGGTTTGAATGTGGTAACTAAACATTTACAAAAGATCTTTAGCCTGACATATGTAGATGTATTTTCATCTATGGTTCAGACACCAGTGTTTAACTTTGCAGAAAAATTGCAAAAGTTTCTTTTTATTTTTATAATGATTTTTTGTTCTGATAAAAAACACTTCAGGAACTGGATGATTTTTTTATTTATTTAATTAATTATCTTAATGTGGCATTTTAGATATCTTGCAAAGGGGTGTGAAAGTTAAGGTTATCAGTCAGAAATAACATTATATAATGTCATTATGCTGCTAACACCCTAAGAAGCTCTATTTGCATATCATTAGGTATATTATATATCCATATATTAAATCAAATAATATCCTCCTCTCTTATGCAAATGTTCCCAAGTGATATTTACTTAGACATCAAGACCAACTTTACTGAAACCCAGCTAAGAAACCCTGTTCTCCAAAAGATCAAGATTTGACTCTTTTACTTTAAAATATACCTTTATCCTTCATTCATCATGAAACTATACTTAGTTTACAGGTTATCAAAAATTTGCTCCTTTATTACTCTTTACATTCTCTACCTATTGAGTAGAAGAAAAGGCGAAGTAACTCTTTGCAACTTTTCATGACATTTTCTTTTAGTGGGAATTGTCTTCCAGAATGCAAAAATAGGAGAAGAGAGGAACATACCTTATGTCTATTATATAGATATACATAAACACAACAAAAATGGCTGGTAGCCGGTACAAACATTACAACATTTTTTACCATTTCTAGTCAATCACAGACAAGAGAATTCATTAATGCAGAAGTTATTCACCCAACTGGTTTCTGAGCAAGAGGTTTCTATACACCTAGTCCAATTTTTCAAGTAATAGCCTTGTTGATTTGCAGACTTCATTTTCTTCTTAATTTTTAAACATCTTTCTGCACTTAAAATGAGACAAACACTGTTTGTGGAACCAAACCAAAAGCAGAAAATCCTGGCCCTAGTGAAGTCAATGGCAAAACTCCCATGGTTTGCGACTGAGCCAGGATTTCACCCTGAGAGAATAAATGAATATGTGTTATTGTGGAACTTGTATGGACACTTGGCTTCTGCAGACATTTCCAGCTGCTGTTTCATATCCTCTCCACTACCTCTATAACATATTTCTCTTCTTTCACTATTTCTCATGTCTTCCACTCTTTTGGATCCTTTTTCTGATCTCTTCTCACCAGTGCCCCATTGTGGTCTTTTCTTCTGCTTTTGTTTTTTGATATCTTTCTCGTAAAGCCTTCTCTCACTATGTCAAGACAATTCACTGGCTTTCCATCTATAGTTCATATTCTCAATAGTTTCTCCTTCTCAGTTGTTGAGTCATGTTATCAACTTTTTATGTCTCTGATCTGTGCAGTAGCTTCTTGACTTTCCTGGGGGTTCACTGTACTTATTTCTTTTTTTTTCACTTCAGTATACTGGTCCTAGTAAACTGCTGGTCCTTCACAGACCAAGTACCTGTCCCAAAATTTTTCTTCCTTACTCCTACCACAGACACACAGGTGAAATGTTTATTGGTCTCAGAAAAACTGAAACATTTTGTAAGCTGCATTATTTTTTACCAAAGTATTCACTTAGGAAATTTTAAAGGCTTTAAAGATATTGAGGTTTTTGCCTCATCATTTTTAAGAGCAAATTTGAATTTGTGGGTTTAGAATAATTAATACATCTTGGTTTACAGTTTTCTTTAATACCAGTGAAAGCCATTAAAAAAAAAAAAAAAAGGTTTCATTCCATTGATTTTTTTTTTTTTTTTTTTTTTTTTTTTTTTTATAGCTTTTCATGTTACCAATGCTTCAAAAACACCGGCTTTGAAAAGGCCTGAAATCTTTTTCTAAGTTTTTAAAAGGATATGAAAATGGAAAAAAAAAATCCTTTTCCTCTGTGTTTTTACACCCTGTAATCTGCAATGAACTTCCCACACAGCATCAACCTTCTATGCTTTCATGTAGGAAAAGTCAATGCCTGATCATAAAAATGAGCCGCAGGTTTGAAGGTCTATATTAAGAATACGATCTAACTTGTTAGCTTCTGTTTGAGATTCTGCACACTGAATTTCATACAGTAGAAATTAAAATCTGGTATCATCTCCTGACCTGCATCACCTTCTTTCTCACAGATACCAACTGTGTGAAGTTATTTCCATAAAGAAATGTGGAGAAATTGTAGGAAGCAAACTGGATTTACCAACAGTTCAAAGCAGTGGCGAATATTACATTTAAAGCCAAGTCCTCTTATTATAGATATTTTTTAACACTTCCTGAAAATTCCCTTCAAAAAACTAACAGTAATTTTTATCAGCTCCAGGAAAAGAGTCATCAAGTATCTCCAGGTGCAAAGTATTTTTAGTAGAAGCACCAAAACTGTTAGCTGCAGTTGTGAACTCTGCTGAGGAAGTCTCTCGGCACCGCAGCAGCAAGCTATCTGCCCACTGGCGGTTTGAGTGCTCTAGATAAAGGTGCAAGACCTTGAAAAAAAAAATCTAAAGCCATGCCATAAACAGGGGGCACTTAAAAATAATAAATCATAAAAAAACAAACAAAAAAAAACAAAAAACAAAAAAAAAAAACAAAAACATTTTTTCCCACCTTGGAAATCAATGGAGTAACAGAAAGAGAAGCAAGATGCTCTGAGAAGCTTGTCTTTGCTGCAGGGTCATCGATCCTCCCCTGGCCCACCTCTCATTTGCTCGCATAGGTGATTACCTCCTTCTGGCCTCTTCAGAAGCCCCTTGGCTTTTCTCTGCTCACGCTCTGTCTCCCTCACTCCCTTTATGCTTTCCTGAAAGGAACTTTCATCTTTTTTTATCCTGTGTTGAGGAATCTAGCAATTCCCAAGAAGTTTATTTCCAATAATCACCTAATTTCCTGCATGAAACAGCACAGGACGCCCCAAGACTCTCATCATCTCGCATGGCCACTTTTAGCGCACTCAGACTTGTAAAGTCCTGCTGCTTCCTGCCCTTGTAGGCACAAAGGTTAACTGAGATTAGGAAACTTTTCTTACTTGCCAAACTCCAGCCACTTAATCCCTGAGCCTGAAAAAGGAGGATTTCTGGGAAGCAGGACATTAGCAGCCCTCTTACATTTCACCACATTAAGGGGCAGAGCTGAGACAAGAATTCCAGACAGGTACCAAAAGCTGAGCTCTGTCAGAATAGATTCCTTTCATATATAATTTCCTTCCTAGAAATGCAGGAGAACAAATAGGTAGACAAAAAAACAGCCACCTCGGACACACTTGCTGCACACTCGCAGATCATCCTCCCTGGGCAGAGTAGTTCTGACATCCCCTGGGCAAAGCCATCCAGACCTGCTACAAATCCAGCAGGTGGTAACCCCTGCAAGGAGATAAAGACTTGGAAATGGTAGTGATTTGTACCCTATGGAGACAGAGCAATGTCACTCCTAAGGATACTAAGGATGG
>CM021766.1:121839162-121869213 GCA_011076525.1 Nettapus auritus
TTCTGTTTGTTCTATTGGCTTGAGTAAAACTGTTTGTAGGGCTTTTTGTTCATTTAGGTTTTCTTTTTTCTTTTTTCTTTTTTTTTTCTTTATTCTATACTTTCATTATTCTACCGCATGCAAGAATAAATCTGTGCTGCAAAGGTGAATATGGAGCTGAAAGCTTTTTTTTTTTCTATGCAGAGAGCCAGGTATCCACTGTGTATCTATCTCCACCAATGAGAAGATGCAGCAGGACCAAAGGACAACTGTCATCCCTCAAACTATCTAGCCAACATTACAAAATTAGGCTTGCTTCTGTACTCAGGGTATTTGGGGTTTCTCTGTATGTATTTTCAGTTTATCATTTCTCAATAAATTTATATTATCTCAAAGAGAAAAAAAAATGTAGTAAAATGTATGTTTTGCTGTCCTAAATTTCATCTGTCTATACTATAAAGGGCTTTGCTGTATTTCTTATGCCTGTATATTCCCCCACTCATCAATAGGTGTGGATAGCAGGTTTACTTACTGACTTGCCAGTTGTATTTGTACAACAGCTCTAACTCAATGACATCATTTATTAGGGAGATAAATGAGAGCAATTAAGCGTCATGGCCATAACCGGCGAAACTTTCTGGAATGAGAGTGTTATTAAAATGACAGAGTGCCTGGCTGTGCCTGCCCAAGGTGCATTATTCAGCGTCTCCTTTGCCTGGTGGAGTGACCCCCAGCGGCACACCTCAAATGTGCATTGTTTCCATAGGGCTATATATAACGTCTTGTGTGAAATGGCAACACATATTGATTGATGGCCATTTCATCTTTAAGAGCCATCTTCTGCTACATTATTTAAAGTTAAACAGGACAGCTGATAAACATTACACTTTAGTTCATGTTTGTTAATCTATTCACTTGAATAACCTCTTCAGATGCTGATAAATGGCACCTTCACAATGAATAGCAGTTACTTTTTCATATAATATACTGGTGTTTGAGGCTTTTTATAGTATATCAAATATAGAGCCTCGCTCCGTCATTCAAAACCTGAATGACATTTTATTAACACTGGGTTTCTTTTTAATCCAGTCTGGCCTACATTTCCTGTTTTTTAAAATTGGATTTGGGGAAAGGGAAGGAAATTACCAGGAGGAGAGGAAACTGTTCTGCCAAGCTGGTAACCTGGTTTTCAAAACATGGCTTGTTTCTCTTAAGAAATGAGCTTCTCTGTTTTGGCCAGAAAAAGTAGCTGTAAAAATGCAAAAAGGAACAAACTGCAACAATAAATACAATTCAGAAAAATCAATGAAATAAGATTTGGAAAAAATATATGGGAAAAAAAAAAAAAAAAAAGAATATATACTGACAATGAAATGAGAAAATGTATTACATAGGGTGCTCAAGACTTCCCCCAGCAGCACCAGGGTCCTGGACTGAGTTGTAGGACAACGGCCATACCCTGCCTGCACCTAGCCTCCTGCAGCAGGGGTGGGACCTGCTTCCCTCATGCCAGGAAAGCCCACTGTCACTCAGGGGAGCTGCTGCCAACACAGAAACCCTGTAAGAGTTTCCTGAGAATCCCAGACTGGCCACAGACACACTATATGTGTAAAGAGCACATGCAAAACTCATATAGATGAAGCATGTGTGACACCACATCCTTGCCTTGTTTAGGTGTCATAAACTAAATGTACTGCACGGGCTGTGACATGGTTGGCAAGAAAATGGAGATGACATCCCTCTAATCTTGGATCAAAATGCTTCATTTTGTAGAGGACATGATTTACCTGTGGTTTGCATCCTAGCAGGCACTGCCTGGAGCACAGTGCCCAGAAGCATGTTTCCAGCACAGCCCCATTGCCAGGAACATGAGGGAGGGTGAGACAGGAGCCAGGACTGGCAGGGTAGCATGAGCCAGGGCCAGCTGTACCCGGTGGGCTGCCTGAGAGAGGAGATCTGCAGCAAAGCAGCTCTCCTAAGGTCCCTCTTCCAGGTGTGTGAGGAGGAGGCCACCTAGGGGTCTCAAAACCAGAGAAGAAAAGGAGGCAAATTGAGGCTGCATTTGAAAATCGTGTACCTTGGAAAGATTTTGCAGATGCATTAAGCAGAGTTCAGAGAAGCACTCATCTTTCTCTGAAATGCTGCTCTTTTTTCCTAGAAGTCAGGACATGTTAAATGTGTTTACCATCATCATTCCCATCCCTGCCAAGCCTGCTACAGCAGCAAGCCTGTGGAAAGAAGTAGTGGACTTACTAGTGAAAGCTATTTAAGAATAGCGAGGGTGTGGGAAGAGAATGGTGGAAAGATACCTGGGGGTAAATACCAACAGATGTGGAGAGAATGCCCCAAAATATGCTAAAACAGGGACAAGGGGGAAAGCACTTACTTTCTGAAAATCAAAAACAGGGAAATTTTCCATTGAGGAATGTCTTACTGCATAGAAGATGGCAGAATGCTGTCAAAGATGGGAAAGGAGATGAGACCTTGGTCACTGGGAAGCAGAAATTTAGTCTTTAAGGAGAGTTCTGTCTTGTTCCCACAGAGTTGAAAGGTGCCAGGGGCTGAGTACAAACTCTTAGGGGAACTCTGGGAAGAGACAGCATGTCCATACTGCCAGAGATGGAGATGAGGGCAATGGGATATGGGTAGCCAAGGAAATAACATATTCTTATACAAAGATATGCCTAAGTGATAAGAATGATGATGCTAAAACAGACACAAAGATATACAGCATCAGAAGCAATAGACGAAAAACATTCTAGGTCAGATCAATAGTCCATCTAATTTGCCTCTGATGTGTCAGAGCAAGGTTTAAAAAACCATATGGAGTCATCTGCCTGCACTGGAAATAATGCCCTAGCCAGGATGAGCAGGCAGTCAGAACATTTAATTCCTTAAGATGTATCCTTAACTCATAATGTTAGGAAGTAATTTCCTCTAATTTAATGTGAACAAATGCTCTCAATATCAATATCCACAGAAAGGTTTTATACTTTGCTGAATCCTTCTGATTTTTGGCTCAGTAATATCTGTGAAATAAGTTACACCAGTTAATAAGGAGCTACATAAAGACATAATTTAAATTCAATCAGTGTTAACCTGTCCATCAGTCAGTTTTGTTTATTGCTCTCAGCTTATACTTTTAATGAAGGATAAAGAAAGAAATCTTAAAGTGTGGGGAAATGTGTGGGGAAAATGTTGCTGCCCTAATCTTTTTGTCTTACCTCCACTTTTACTTACTCCAAGGGTTTTCTTTGTTTGTTTGTTGTTAATTGTTCAAAGAAGCTGGCCACATTTGTCATACAATACTATAAAACTGCATAATTACATTATACTTACCCTTACTATTTCGCTATATGAGATGATGTGATGGGGAAAAAATAAAATTTTTCAATTAAAGAAAACATCCGTGGTCCGTGTTTCCCTCAGTATTTGTGTCTTTTAAATGGGAAAGTCTCTGGCATGCCATGAAACCAGGATATCTTTGCACAGATGAACAGATCAACAAAGAAAAAATCTTCCTTCTAGGGAGAAGTAGAATATAGACACTAATTTTAAGTTTGGAAGAAAGTTTTCACCCAGCTACTTCAATCACACCCTTACATGCTTTAGGCTTGGATGGTGCATTTCACATCTCACTTGGTCAGCATAACAGTTGAGGTACTAGCCTCCAAAGATGAGGGGGTATTTCCAACTCTCACATGTGAGAGAGATGCATATAAATAGGTAGATGCTGAAGGACAGGTCCTGCACAGAGCATAACTAAGTGCTCAGATTTATAATGGGACATCCTGTCTTGTTTTTGTTTGTTTGTTTGTTTTGTTTTGTTTTGTTTTGTTTTTCATTTACAGATCCTTCAGCTGAAGTTCCTATGGAAAAAAAAAAATAAAACAAACAAATAAATAAATAAATAAACCACAGCAACAACAAAATTTTGAATGATTCTTTTTCAGAAACAAGATAATATGGACCCAGGATAGGATAGATTTTCTCATAGCAAATTACAGCAGAAGTTATTTGGCACAGAGTTTATTCAATAACAAAATGTGATATGTTATAAGGCCACACATTTCTCACATTATCCCACACATTCCTTTATAGAGTTAGAATTTATCCTGGACAGTTAATAGATTTTCATCGAAAGATTTCAAATAAATCATTTCTTTTCTCAGTAGCACTGAAGAGGGGTGGATATCACATTTTGTATTTCACCTCCATGTCACCTTTGTGCATTTTGATGTAATGCAGCAGAATCACTGCTACTATTTAATTAAACAGGAATCTGGATTAACTCCAGCTGTGGGCTATGTAATCAGGGCTTGTGAGTGTGTTCAAAAAGGGGTGTTTTCCCTTGCTCATATTTCATTCCTGCATGGAAGTCTGCTCTCACTCAAACCTGTCCACATGCTGTACTAAATTATTTTCTCTGCCTTCTGAATCACACACTGAAGTATCCCCCTGCATGCTACACTTCTATGGGAACACAAAGTCACAAACAGCTTGGCTTGTCTGTTTACATTAAATACTATTTAATGAAGGGATTTGCTTGTTGATGTATAAATATACCATTTCATCAAGTTTATGTTGTAACTATTGTAATAGCTGTTTTGTGCAGATTCATGTCATTCTCTCCAGATGACAACAGTTTGATTATTTGGTGCCCATTGTATAAATACAGCTCAATGCTCAGAAGTGGTGTTACTTTTCCTTTAAAAGGCATATCATCATCATGAACCACGGGCATATTTTCAGTTCTTCTCAAGGTATATATGTATATATGTTAAACATGGTAAGAAAAGGTGGCTCTAGTGGCAAATCTATGTTTTTTCCTAATAAAGGAAAGGGATCACAGACTTACGTGTATGTTTTGGAGAGAATCTAGCCTCATAAGTGTTGGTGAGTTCTCCAAGTTGAATGTTAGTGTGTAAGAGTTTAAATGTGTGTGCAAATTCCTGAACTGACACAGTCATGAGAATTTGTACTCATATTTGATTTTGAATAATCTTTCTGAGTATGTGCTTTGCCCTTTAGATGTTGCATTAGAGTGTCTCTTGGCCAACAGAAAAGACAGTTATCAAATAGATGTTATTTGTTGTTCATTTCCAGAGACTGGACATCTTTTTGCAGTAATTTGATATAGAAAGTTTTCTCAATCTATCAGCAGAGATTGAGACTACAGATGATAAGGAAAACTAAATCAGAGTTTGTCATACATGAAAGACTGAAACTTTAAATTTTATTTTATTATTATTTTTTAATTCCATACCTTGTGTGAAGGTGGGTAAATTCAAAACAGTTTGGCCTCTGAGCAAAATTAGATTTGCTAGCCAAATACCACCTGCCAAAGCAAACCAGAAATAAATTGTACTCAATTTTCATCATAACGGAGCCATTTTCCTTCCTTTTTAATTTCTATTATTTTCTTTCTTCCAATCCATCACTGTGAAAGAACTGTTAAGTGAAATTCTGGAAAATACATCCAAATATTTGGGGCTTTTCAATAAATTTCTGCAGGGACATTGTAATTGCAATTTTGATCACTGCAGACTCCCTGAGTTAGAAAGTTATATAGTTGCATATGGCAGGATGTTTCTTTCCCATCCTTTGCCTCTAGCAGAAAAATAAATAAATAAATAAATAAATAAGATCTCACTTTCCTTCAGTTCCTATTTTAAAATAAAAACAAAATAAAAAGGAACAAGCAAAATTGCTCTATTTTTATTCTATTCTATTCTATTCTTTTTTTTTTTTTTTTACTTCTGGAAAAATTTTAATTCATTTCCTGCAGGTGTTTGTCACTGGTCTTCCATGTATCCTTCATGCTGGTCTTTACAAAGTACCTAGTCATAATAGTACCATCTCCATCATGTTTCTGGTCAGGACAGTGGATTTATGAGAAAGTTTGATCTTCAGTCCTAGAATCTGCCCTAACGGCATCCTAATTAAGTTGCCAGTAAAGAGAAAATTAGAAAATCACAGCAGTTTAAAGCTTAACCTTCAAGGAAGCTTGAACGGTTATGAATAATGTTATTTCTGAAAGACTGTGTGAGTGCAGTTGCAAATGCTAATATGAAGCGATGCATGTTCATTAGAACATCTTTCCAGACTGTTAAGTGGAACAAGTCATGGTGTTAGTGTGCGATTAAGTGCTTCAGAATCAGAGAGATACTCTTATTCTTGAAGGAAATAATGGTGATGAAGGCAGTTTAACTGAAATACTATGGTGAGAAGTACTTTCTACACTTTCTATTGCTCTCTGCAATCCAGATCGTGGTCAGGCCATACCCACATCATTTCACTGTTATCGACTCTCACACAGACATAAACAGCCAGACAAGTTTCTATGCCATCTGATTTTTTTTTGAAGCAAACTCAGATTTATGATTACACTTCTATCCAGTTTCTCATTCTTGGAGAGCTATTTGTCTCAGGTTTTTTATCATGTACATAATTTTGATATTTAACTAAATATATATGGCAACTACATATATGCTTAGATAAATTCCACTCTTTTGGAGATGAGAACATCAAAAGAGGTGGAAACCTGTCCATCCACATTTTTCTATATATTTTTTTTTTTTTTTTTCTGAGTGGAAATGGGAATAATATCATCCTGCTCTGTGCCAAATTGCTTCAGTGCTGACTTTCACCTTTAACATCAATCCTGATTTTTGTTTCCACCCAAAAGGACTCCACCTCTGTCTTCAACACTTCTGTGGTTTTTCAACCACAAAGATAGAACAAGTCAGTCAAGCAATCCCAGGACAAACTCCACTAAGGACTTCACAGCTAACAAAACAATGAATGAAACATCATTCTGGCACACAGAACAGCTTTCTGCTGTCTTCTGCCGCCTTTTCCTTTTTTTTCCCCCAAGTGGAAAAGCAACTTCAAAAACAAGGTGCTGTCATTTTAGCAAAGGAGAATTAGGACTGTGAAAGGATGAAGTGTCCTTGCACAGAAAGACTGCAGCTAAAATTGTATCAATATTCCTGTTATAAACTGATAAACACAGAGCTCAGTGAGGTCAAGTTGTACATGCTTGAGCTGACATGCCAATCTGCCAGCAGTCATATGGTTCTCATATGGCGACACGCCACAGATGCCAGGAAAATGTGAGAAGTTTCTGGCTCATTTCATTTCACTCTCCTGAATGCCATGTTTGCCTGCATGCACACACACACTCACATAGACAGAGAAAGTAGATTTTCTATTTTAAATAGAGCTGTTACAGCCTGTGTACTCCCATTTTCTTAAAGAGTTTGTAATACCTCACCGAAACCAATTCCTGAGACTTCATAGCAAGGCTTGCCTTGGAAATGAGAGCAGGATGATTTTTTTTTTTTGTTTTGTTTTCTTTCTTTCTTTTTTTTTTTTTTTTCTTCTTACAAGACTTCAAAACACTCCCCTAGACATTTTTAAATGACATCAAAAGACAGAATTAGAAAAAGAGACAGACAAGATAACAACACATCATATGTGGATTCATACACTTTTATAATATATATTTAGGGAACAGAGTCTTAAAAGTTTTAGTTGCCTCCAAATGAGACTTCTTCCAAACCTCTAGTGACATTAAAGCAGCTCTTTTATTAATGCTTGAACATTGGCAAGTATTTATTTCTTTGGTGCTGTTTTTTCAGTGTGCATTTTTGTAACAAGAATACAAAAGTCTGTGTCGCATGGACTGACATGATACTACATTAGCTACTGTCTATATTCATATTTGGTAAACAGACCACAATTATTCATTGAGTGTATAATGCACAATTTACAAATTGTTGAAATATGTATTTCCACATTAGACCATCTTTTGAGCTTTTACCGTCTTTTGTGTCAGGTTCTATTGTCTTCAAGATGCACTGTTTTCCTTTCCCTTCTTTTTCAGTGTTACTAAAGGGAAAAGGCTAAGAAAAATATAACTATAATCATGCAACATTTTTAATTAAATTACTTTCTTCTGCAAATTCAGCGAACACTTCACCCTTGCCTCACCAAGTCAAGCTACTATGATTTCAAGTGACCTTACTTCAAATCATTAATACAAAAACATAAATTGCAATTAGGCTTAATGTATGGCAAAGCAAAACTACATAATGTATGTATTGTCTGCATGTGTACACACATACATTTATACAAATGGTGGTGAATTCTCCATGCAGAGCCCTGTTCATTTCAATGAATTCAGTTATGACAGCTTACTCGCCTTTGACGAGAAACGCATCTCTTCAAGAACTGATGCTAATCTTAACAATGCCAAATTTCTGGGCAGCCACAAACACTTTTTAGTCTATAGGGAAAGTATTTCTTCTTTTCTAGTCTTAGGATTCACCTCCCTGTCATCACGCTTACCATGAGTTCCTCAGCAAATGAGGAAAAGCCATCACCTTTCTTGTGCATAAAAAAGCCAAGTTTAGGGGGTTTTAGCCCCTAAATCTACAAGATTAGCAACACACACACACGCACACACACACAAACAAAAGAAACAAACAAAAACAACAACAACAACAACAAAAACCCCCAACAACAACAAATAAAAAAAAAAAAAAAAAGGAAAAGAAACAACAACAACAACAAAAAACACAGAATTCTCTATATTTTTAAACAGGTCCCAAAATGTCAAGAAAGTCAGCACAGGCATTAAGGCAACAGCCTATAGGTGAGAATACAAGCTTGGTTCCTTGCTCTGCCAAAACTTTTGTGTATGGTTCCAGTTCCTTAGGCTCTAATTATGATACTGTCCACTTCCTCAAACTCTTTAGTTCTTTACATTTGAGCTTTAAATATGGGGAACCAAAACTGCTTCTAATCTTGCGTGCTGACATGCATCCTGATGCTGGGGAAATGCCCACACTGTTCTGTAAAACACCCTAAGTTTCGTGGAAAAGTGAGTGCAGATGCCAGAGAAAAGAGACGGGGGCTTTGATCTGGTTCAACATCTTGTCAACAGAGATATTGGGTCCTCAGGGCATACCTCACAGACATGCTCAGACAAAAGACACAGAAGCCATGACATTAAGAGTCTTAACATGACCTTTATTAAATATCTGAAAAAAAATATTGATTGAATTAAAACTAAAACTAAAACTAAAACTAAATTTCTGTACTTGGAAAAGGAGCTTTGGTGGAGCACACTCCAATGATCAACAGTCGATGAGTAAAAACTGTGCCCTGGCAGCCAAAAAGGCCAACTGAATCCTGCACACACAGTATGAGATGGACATAAAACAAATAGAGTACCCAAAGGACGACTACAGAGACAGTGAATGGTCTAGAGGGCAAAACATATGGAGAGCAGCTGAAGTCATCTGGTTTGCACAGCCCAGAGCAGAGCAGGCTGAGGGGAGGCCTCATGGCGGCCTGCAGCTTCCTCACGAGGGGAGCGAAGGGGCAGGCACTGAGCTCTGCTCTCTGGGGACAGCAACAGGACCCAAGAGAATGGCATGGAGCTGGGACAGAGGAGGGTCAGGCTGGGTGTTAGGGGAAGGTCCTCAGGTCCCAGAGGGTGGTTGGGCACGGGGGCAGGCTCCCCAGGGAAGTGGTCACAGCACCGAGCCTGCTGAAGTTCAAGAAGCATTTGGACAATGCTCTCAGACACATGGTCTGGTTTTTGGGTGGTCCTGTGTGGAATCAGGAGCTGGACCCAATGGTTCTTGTGGGTCCCTTCTAACTTAGGATATTCTATGAGAAATCCCTATTTTCCTTCCTTCAAATCCAGGCATTTCATGACACCTTCAAAGGTCTTTCTGCTTTTCAGGTCTTTCTGAGCTCCTCAGACAGCAGTCAAAGGAAACTGGGACAATACAGATTTACAAAAAACTGCCCTCAATAGAAAATTGAACTACTGAACTATTTTCTCTTGCAATGTGTCATTGAAAAAACAAACAAACAAACAAACAAAAAACATTATGTGAAATAGAGTCCTCAGTATACTTGGAGTTTCCTGCTCACCTTTTTTTTTTTTTTTTTTGAGTTAAATAACTGAAAAATTTAAAAAACCAAGGATTTTTTTTTTTTTTTTTTAATGAAACCATCTTTTTTCTTTGTAGCAATGTCCTTTTTTTCTAACTCATACTTACTCAAGTGATCCTCATTACTGCAATAAGAATAATAATGGAGCTGAGGAGCAGGATTGCAGTTTGTAAGTTGCTCTCTAAAGCATATACACTTATATAAATGTTTGAGAATAAACTTTGGTGGTTTTACTTGCACAGGAAACAACAATTTGTAAATACCATCTAAAGTATCCTGTCCACTCAGACTCATTGTATCCACAGCTTCTACTTGGATTTTAGAATATAAGACACAAACCCTGATGCAGTTTCATTTTCCTTTTATCATTAGCCTTCCAGTAAAGATAGATGGAGTCAATCTGATTTAACTCAATGCACTTCCTTGTGAGATTGTATTACTGGGATCAGAACATCAGCATATTCAAACACTGATTTCAGTGTTGCATGCATTGTATATTGTATATGTGCTATCAATACTATGAAAATTTTACAGCAATCAAAACTATTTATCTGTCCCCAAACATTAGAAGCATTAGAAGATAATTCACATGACAACAGACATTATACATGTAGTTCTATCTTAATGCTCCTATCATAATTTTTTTAAACTTAATTTGTCAAGTTCATAACTATCACTTGAAACTTGCTGACAAGGAACCTGATAACACATCATATCAAATTCCATTTTACAACTGTTTCCTTGGAAACACAGGCATAAAAATGGGCCATGCACAATGAAATGAAATGAAATCAAACAAGTTAAAATAAACCATAAAGAATTCCCTCTAATCACAAAACCCTTGCTTTGCTAAAACTCATGTAAAAACAAGGATAATGAGTCTTTCAAAAAGAGCATCATTAGCACCACAGTGCTATAGTCCCTACTTGTTTTGGCCCTGATCCATAAAAACACTTTAGCACATATGTAACTTTAAATGCATGAGATATCCAAGTCAACACAATGAGTCATGTGCTTAAGGTTATTCATGTACTCAAGAACTGCACAAGAGGTGGCTTTGTCTCCAGAGGCTCACTAGTTATTAGCAGGAAAACCTATATAAATATGTACACACTGCAGGCTATACATACATCTGTAGAAGACATGCTCAGGAATGATAGCAACATATGAAATATTCAAGTCTCCATATGTCATAAGTTATGAATTCTGATTATTTAAAGTCATGAGAAGATAACTGGATAAAGGTAGGAACACATTAATTTTGAGCAATCTGTTTATATAGGTTTATAACTATTATTTAATATAAAAATGGCATGCCAGTAAGAAGAATAAAAATGTTTTGTTGTTGTTGTTATTGTTATTATTGACTTTTGGAATTTTCTTCCATTAGTTTTGAAGTGACTATATAGTCAGATTTCACATCATCTGATAACTGTGCCAAGATTTACCTTGCTAAAATTTTCCTGCCAGTTAAGTTAAGGGTGTTTTTAAATGTCAAGCAAACCAAAATTATTCCTCCTTTTTGTTGTAATCATTATGATAAAGATGGTTATGTAGATTTTGGGGCTTGTATTTGAGATCTGGTATGTCAGATTTCTATGGTATCAAAATGCAGATATTATACTGGCGAATATATTCTTTCTCCCAGTCAGTTACCACACACCAGACAACATGTTAGTTCTTTCACTACTTGGATTAACAAACAAACAAACAAAACACAGAAACAAAAACAAAAACAATATGACAATTTTATCATAGATTCTTTTCAGAATACATTTTTTTTTTCCTCCACATCTAGGTAAAATGTCATCATCATAGAAGGAATTTCCTTTAGGAGTTTATTCCATTTCATCCATCACATGGTCACTTCTATCTTTCTTTACTGCATCTAGTACCAAAAACATACAAACCAATAACATAGTTACTACATACTATGTTAAAAGATTTCAGATCTCAATGTATTTTGCAAAGGAGTTACATCTTTCTGTCTCTCCTCTACAAAAAGGAATGTTGATGTGCAAAGAAACTCTTTGCCAGACAGAAGTGGTTATTCCCCATAGATCTGATTTGAACTGAGGTATTTTAATTTCACAGCTTTTTCAAGGATCTCACAGAGTTCAGACTGTAATGGATGTTTTTCCTGACCTATGCATAGTAAAGAAAAGACAAAGCTTAAACAAGCTTGTAAAGTGAAAGACGTTTCATGTAAAGATTAAAATGGGTTTCAAATACTTTAAAAAATCAAACCAATTTAGTTTAAGTGCTTTAATCTTAGAATACAAGTTTTGAGACGAGAGAAAATTCATAAATTACTTGAATGTTTCCTTCTACTTTTGTCTTTCCCTGCCTAAAAAATTCTTTTAAAAAGTACTTGATGAACACTTGTGCAACTTTTTTCCAGATTTTTT
The DNA here is from genome assembly GCA_011076525.1 of Nettapus auritus. NCBI lineage: Eukaryota > Metazoa > Chordata > Aves > Anseriformes > Anatidae > Nettapus > Nettapus auritus. Next base: position 121,851,522 of record CM021766.1, read on the forward strand.
GCCTTAGTAACAGAAAATAGGGAATATTTTAGTCACAGTGTTATACTCCCGAGATTTCATATACAGAAATCAAATTGTTGAAATGAAGCCTAATTTTTGGTAGTATGTACATTGCATTCCAGAGTTCATTCCCAGTCCCAATACAGGGGTTTCATGTAACGAAACCAAACCTTCAGACATGTAAAATCATGATAATTAATGTTATTTTTTTATCTCATCCATTCTTTGCATTGGCAAGTTCATCCTTATACATCAGTAAAATGTCTCCTGGCCTTGATGGTGTTTTCTTAACATAAGTTAATGCATGAGAATTGCAACTAATCATTTCAAAACTCGATTTTTTTTGCCTGCTATGTTTACTTTCACTACAACAGCAGCCAGCCCCAGGAAATCTGATTTCCAGAACCTTATGATAAATGATTGAAGTTGTAAAACATCCCAAATTCTCTTGAAATAGAGTTAATTACATCTTATTCTTTTTTGTGTGTGTAAATGGTATTCAATAGTAATTCATACTTTTTGAAATATTTTTACTGCTGTTTTCTTCCCAAGATTTATGGTAAAGTTTGTACTTATATATGGAATACTGTGGTGTTTTTAGTAGTTATACTTTAACCAGGTACATATAACATGTAGAAAATCTTGAAATACAATTGTTTGTTGTCACCTTTTGCATAAATTCTGAATTGCATAGGAAAGTCATCTTCTCCACTGCTCCTCTCCTCTGCCCCCTCGCTATTAAATGCCACTTGAATACAGTTACAGTGTTTGCTGATTAAACATTTAGAGCAGGATTTGGAAACTCTGTTTTAATAAAGGTCAACAGGAATTCTTACCAACTGTGAGGAAGATCCTGAGAGCACATTATTATATTATTTCTTAGGACCTCTGGTATCCTTAAATTTTATATAAAATTTCGTGGTCATTCTTGGAGATCTTCTATGTGCCAAAAGCATGTGACGAGTTTACATTTATAGACCAGCACTATCTACTGTCCTGTCCTTGAAATTGAGCTCTCTACAATTTGCCAGAGGAGCAGTCTGTCTTCTTTTTAACAGAGAGTTTCTCCAAGAGTCAACTTGTACTCACAGTGAATACAGACTGTGCAATATTTCTATTCACACATTTGAGAAATGCCTGAAGTACCTTGAATACTAGTAGGTGGAAACAGCAGGCAAACTGAAGATTTAACTCATGGTTTTAGTTTGTGCCTGCAGTTGTTAAAATAGAGATACATGTTTTAAATTTGCACTGAGGTATTTTAATTAACCTCAGACAAATACAGGATTTGATGTAGACCTGCCATCTCTTACTGAGGACCACAGTTTCTCTTCTGGCATTGTGGCTTTGGTTCTCTTTCTAGCTATTTTCAAATTCTGGTGACTACAGACTGTAGTGTTATCCCACTCAGTTGTGCCAAATCAGTCAAATGGACACTGTCAGGATGCTCAAAGTGATGTCGATAACAACATGCTGTGTTCAATGGGTCTCTGTGAAACTTACAAGGGCTTTTTGCTCTGACAGGAAAACAGACAAGGCCCTTACAGCTCCTGTTGCAGACTAGTTTACTGAGATTTCTGTAGCCTCTCTTTTCCTCCCCTTGTTTCATCCTCTCCAGTTGAACCCATCAGATTTGGGAATCAGGAGTGTGTAACATCTGCCATCTGTGTGGTAGGTGTCTTTCACCTCCTGGTCCTGAAAAAACCTGGTCTCCCAACTTATCTTCAAATTCTGCAGAGGGGATAACGTGGATGCCAAAAATTCACAGGAGAATCTACAGTGTAGGAGAAGGGAGTATAGACCATCAGAGAAGGACATGAAAGAGAGCCACAGTCCCTGACTGGGATCATCAGGAATCTCATAATGAAAAATATAGTTTATGTCAAATAAAAGCATAAAAGCATTGGAGTTATCCCTTTTCCTTCCCCCCCTCCCCCCGCCTTTTTTAAAATTAAATAAATACTGTCCTTCATACCTCTTTTGTTACATAATCCCTTTACCATCTGACTCCACCCCTTTTTTTTTCCTGTCTCACAATCTTTAAACATTTGGCTAGTTCCAGCTTAAAGAGAATGATGCACGGTACCTGCCTAAGTCAAAATTCCCTGAATCACTAAAGAAACAAAGTATTAAAATTAAATCTCTCCAAAGGTTGTTGATTTCTAATTTTATGTACAGAGAGGAGGGGTGGAGGGGAAGGTTTTGCTTTTCACTTAATTCTGCCATATCGTCTGATTCACAGCCGGAGACAAACTGAAATGGCCATCTGGTTGATGTGCATACAAAAGGAGTGGTTTGCCAGACAAAGAAATTACCTTTTATCATACAAAGCAACGCATCTCCTCTTGTCAGACCTCCATTCTTTTGCCTCTGGTGGAGCTGCAAGTAGGTAGGAGTAGACTCTACCTACCACCCAGATGTAGCAGCTGCTGTCAAAATAGTAATGCTAGTAATGCAAGTACCTAGTGGTCTGAGGGCTCTGGTACATTTATAACACAAAATATATCACCACCGTCATGAATATATTCAGCTCCTAGTTTCTGATTTTAGATAGACCATTCTGAGTTCACTGATTGTCTCCCACCACAGGAGCAATTACAGGATTTTATGTTCAAATAATAGTACACAAACAATTAGAAAACAGGCTGAAGCCACTGTGAAAATGGACATTTCCAAATGGGGGTATGGTTACAATGGTTATGGCATAAAATGTGAGCATTTTGTGGCTATTTAATACCATCCACAAATATCTCTGTCTTTTGTGATGTTAATTCTGTGTCCCCATGCACAAAATAAAAAAGTGCATGCAAAGTGTCCCCTTTTTGATTGTATCAACTTTTGCAGTCTTAATCCAGACACCCAAATACTTTCAAATGGCTACTCCATATTATTTTGTTTTCCTCTATATCTTAGATTTTACTGCTGATCCCAGCATGCCCGCTGTTCAGACAATGCAAAATGTCCCAAAAATTTTAAAAGAAAAATTCACAGTAGAATGCTATGATCATCATTCTTATTACCTAATAAAAACTGAGCAGAGTAACACAAGAAATTAATGTTAGTTTGCATGCATAAGGTATCTGTTATGTTGATGTATTTTGTTTTTCCTCTCTATGAGGTACTTTTGGTAGCTAAAAGACATTCTTATATATGAAGCACTGGTATTGTTGTTTGAAATCCATCCTTTATTTCAATTTTCTCATCCTCTATTCTCCATCAAAACCTCCTGCTCTTGATAGTGGACTCTGTTGACCTCCTCTTAAGGGGGTATTTCATTGCCTTTGCTGCAGTGATAACCACAGAAGTAGAACATCCCATTTCCCCATAAAGCTGTCCAGGGAACTGGAATGGAAATTGCCTTGAACTGCCAATAGAAGAGACTCCACTCCTGAGAGTGGATTGCTCTAGGATGATATCCCCTCCTCCTGATTTCCTTAATTTTTAAATGATCTCTAAAAAAGACCCAAGCAATATGTTTTTCTTCTTATTAAATGGCCTAACTAGAATGAAGGTCAAAGAGATGAAGCAAGCAAACAAACAAAAGGAGGATAAGGAGTGATCCTGGGTTTCTAGGCATAGCTGGGAAGTTCATTTCCCTGGTATGTGGCAAGCATGGCAATATTATTAAATGTTCCCCAGGCAACGTTGCTAGGTTCCAAATTCCGTATTTTTCTTCCAGAAAACAAAACATTTTCCTTTTTCAATCAACTATCCCCTCCATCAATATGTAACAAAATACCCACTGTACATAGTATAAAAGCTGTTTAATTTCAGACAGTGTCTGTTATTGTATTTATGCTGTCATCATGTAAGGTCATTAAAACAGGGGAAGATCAGCTTAAATGTTGATCATAGAATCTGGGAGTGTAATTGTAGTAAAAATATTCTAATAAGGTTTTACAGGTTCAATACATTATTTTGAAATAAATGTGCACAAAGGATGTCTTGAAAGATGTTACTGAATTGTAAGCGTCAGTCATGCAAGAAGTAGAGATTTAAAAGCAGTCTTTGTATTCACAGGTCCATGACACAGAGTTCCTATTTGGAATAAGATAAAAGAACATTCAAGGACAAAATCATTTCTGGCCCTAAATTTCCCTTCACTTCATTCAATTATCTAGGAACATATCCTTTTTCTGTTCTCATAATATATGACACCAAATTCCTATGCATTAAGTGAAATTTCCTCTATCGCAGGAAGACCTCCAGATTTCTGAGCCACATAGCTGCAAATTTCCATTGGACCTGTCTTTTTCTCAGTTGATGTAATTCACATATTTATGGAAATCCACTGTGCTTTATATGACATGTATTATGTCATACACTAAACAAAAAGTAAAACCATTCATGATATTCAAAATAGTCTCTGAAGGTGATTGCATTCATCTCCTGATACATGAACCCTGCCAGGCCTTTCCTGTAACAGAAGACAGAGCACTTGCAGTGGCCTTCTGAAGATCAAGGCAGGAGAAAACAAGCTGCAGAACCAGGTCTCTCTACAGCATAGCTGTAGACTGAGGCTTGTCAACCATATTACCTGACCTGGACTTAGGTTTTGTCATGGGAGGAGCAGAGAAGCCTTCCCTGCTATTCCCGTTGTGAGTTACAGGTCAGTGTGAGAAACTGACTGCAAATAAATTAGGAGTAGGGAGATAGTCCAAGGAATGAAAATTACTATGGTTCAGCTAGGAAGACCTAAACTGTTGCCTGTGGCAAGTGCAGCATTTTTTTCAAAATACCTTAGTTTCAAAACCTTAATGTACAAATGATTTAATGTCTATACAAGTTGGTTGCCATAATATTGACTGCTATCTAGATCTTTTGACAGCTATCTCATACACACAAGAACCTCAAGCTTATCATACTGTTTTGTACACGTGAATATTTTACACTATTACACTGTCTTGGAACCAGTACTAGAGGAAATGTCCATGCACTACTCAGATGTTTCCCTGAAGATGGACAGGACACTGCCAGACAGACAACAGTGAAAAGGTTCAGGTCTGAGAGAAACTGCTCATCTACCTGGTCTGCTGTGTTCTCTAGTACCACATTACAGCAAAACCCAGTATAAAGTCCTGTAATCCCAAATCAGAGAGGTCACTCTCTGGAGCTTAGCTTGAAAACTCCCTTCTCATTCTCCTAGCAGCAACTCTTTGTCAGTCAGATCAGTTTTGCCACTTCGTTTTTATCCAGGTCCCAGAGTGCTGGAGTAGCAAAATACCATTCTGCCTGGTAGAAATAACATCCTAGACTCTTGGTCTCTGTGTGCTGGTGAGAAAAGGCATAGCTCTTCTCCTGTGCATGCAAAAAGTGACATTAGTAGAGAGCAACAGGGGTAGCTACTACAAAACCAATTTATTGAGTGTGATTGGCTTTTTGTTGTTGTTGTTATTTTCAGGCATAAAACGTGTAACCCAGCAACTTATGGTCAGCTATATTGACCTTCGTGTAGCTGACCCCCTCCTCCCCCCAACTCCAAAAAAAAAAAAAAAAAAAAGGCCTTCAATAATGCTCTGTTGGACAGAGAGATATAAGTTCCAAGGACTCCTTAAAAACCACAGAAGTTGATGAAAAAGTGCACTCCCATAACAGAGCCCAAACCAGGCCAAAGGACTCTAGAATATTTCAGGGGCAACAAACCAAGAAACAAGTAGCTGAAAAGGCTAAGGGCAATGCGGATGTTTTAAAATGTGGTGGTAGAAAACCCAACATGCCAGCAAGCAAACTGAGAAAGACAGTGACCATCTGCCACATAGAGTGGGGATGCAGCCCTCCATCCGCTCCTCATACTGAAGCAGCCCTGTGGTGAGTGCTGGGAAGACCCTGGGGCAGGACCCTGGAATGGGAGGAAGGCCACCCTTCTCTTTCTCTGTCACCTCCCAACATGTCCTTCTCACTTCTGCCCATCGATGGGGCTTCAGCCTGGAAGCCCTCAGAGATAAGCTTGAAAACTGTGGCAAATACCATTACTTCAGCTTTCCTGAAAATAGTGGAACTTATCAAGTCAAGGTTACAGCAAATCTACCTGCATAAGGATGGCAATTGGGCTTGTGGCTTTTGGGGCTCCCATTGGTGTAACTGGAAGCAAGAGGGGTTAGTTTTCTGAGCACTGGGTCTGCCTCCTGAGCCTTTCTGATGCTGAGCTACTGAGGCACCCCATCAGGGGTGTTGGACACCTGGCAGGATTGGGCCCTTCATGACTCTACTTGCTAAGCAGTCATGGCAAACAGACTCTACGAAAGTATTCATTCGAAACAGGGAAACAAAAATCACTATAATTAGCAGTAGATGTAGTATTTTTAGCATAAATGGGAAAACCCAGCATTTAATATGTATCACAAAGTTCATCTGCAGTCATATAATCGTCATCAGCTAATGCCTGATAAACCCTGCCTAAATTGGAATTTTATTATATCTATTTTATTATATATCTGTATTTATTCTGACAAAAGTTGGACAAACTTGTCCAAAAGACTAGGGGTCCATTTTATGTGCTTGGGTGTCCAAGCACCTGCCAGCTGTTTGTCCCTTGAATTGAGGACATCATGTTTTCAATTTCCTTCAATAAAGCTATGAATCTGGCAATTTGCTGGCCTGCTTCAGCTAAACAGAAAGGACAATTTGAGAAAGATCATAGTTCAGGCTCAGTCAGACGGAAACGATTGAAAACAGAGAGCTGGCCGCTATGTTTCCCCAATGCAGCTTGCTGTCGCAGTTTGACTGACAAACTGACTTTTTTGAGGTGCTCATGCCCATTTCAGTCAGAGTTTATTGAAGGTGATTTTGATCTTCTCCATGAGGCCACAGCAGCGGCCATGCCATCTGTCACCTTGATTGCATCGTGGATTCTCTGGAGAGAGTGCGATGGCTCCTGATCATTTACAGATTGTGCTGCTTTCGCCTCCATAAGGACCACATGCACAGAGCCAGATGGTGAACATACACGCTTATTATAAGTCTTTATCTCTGTGCAGGAAGGAGAGGCACCATTAGATCTCCCTCAGGAGCTCTGCTCCTCTCTACCATCATGCTGCTCTTCGGCAAATACAGTCTTCTTCAGCTGTCATCAACCTACCTCTGAAAATTAAAAAAATAAACAATAATTCCATCAGCTCAGGCACAAGACATACAGGCACTGCCACAAAGCAGCCCCCCCCCCCCCCCGCACACACACACAGACACACAGACAAACACACACACACAGGCTCCCATGACTGTCAGCGTTAGGTGGAAACAAGTTTCTTTGCAAAAAGACAGCCCGCGTGCAATTAGGAGAGACTTCTTTGTGAAAATAAAGCAACGCCATCCTGGCTGCTCTTGGCACATTGTGAATTCAGCCCATCCCTTCCTGAAAGCAAAGCCCGAGCGCGCAATTGCTATTTTCCAAAAGGCAGCTTTGTGCTTGTGCCTGTTCCGCTCCTGTTGGGGATCTGGTTTGGGATGCTGGTTGCCACGGGCTGCGGGGCCAAACCGCAGCTGCCACCACTCAGGGAACAGAAATTCGGCCAAGTGGATCCACAACACAGCCGGGACTGGGTGGGGAGAGGTAGTGGGGGCACTGCCAGAAATACATCAGCACTGGACGTCTGCAAAGAGCTTTGTCATCCTATAGATGCAGAGAGTCATCCTAAAGCTGCTGTTTGCCGAGGGAGAAGGGAGCACCTGCAGCCCACACACAGCACGCATGCACCTCGGCTCATTGAATACACGCATCCTGTGCACAGCCCCGGGTGCAAGCTGCCAGATTGCAGGGCTTGAGCATTTCTCCCCAAGAGTTCGGTTTCTTCTTGCAGTTTCTGCATAGCAAATGCCTTATTGCTGGCAGCATGGATCTTACTTGTTAGTCACTATGTTCCCGCTAAGCTGCATTTCCTCTTTTAAAGAACGTTAATTGTTAAATCTTAAAATCTTTGCAGAAGAGCCATTACAGACACACATTTCTGGGCTTTGCCAAGCACAGAGCATCCTTCAGAGTGAAAAGCTGGCCTGCTTCCAACTCCAGTGTCTTTCCTGAAGCACACTGAAATTAATTTGTTTGTTTCTTTCTTAAAAGTGCTTCTTTCCTGAAGACTCAGTGTCAGGGAGATATGATTCAGACAAGAGACCCACACATTCAGAAATGCTAAGGAAACTAGTTAAGGTCACCATCCCATAAATGGAAAAAACATGAGGGAAAAAAAAAAAAAAAAAAAAAAAAAAAAAAAGGCATTAAGAAAGAAGAGAACATTCTGGGGTTTTGTCAAGAAATGAATGATAGTTTTAGATAGCATCACTGATATTGATTTTTCCTTGCTCTGTACTTTACATGTGAAAACAGGTTTCAAACTAATGTTGCCTATGATTTCTCTTTATTCACCGCTGGTTGAAATACTGCAGTTTGTGAGTAACTTCGACTACAAGAAAACCTCACTTTCACTGTGTTGTGATTCTGCCCCACTTTCCATTTAATTAAATTGTGTGGAAGAGAGAAACAGGTTTTCTTTTAAAATATTAGATTTCTTCACAAATGAAAATAGGCTTAAATTCTAGCCTTGGCAGCTCTCACAGGTGACAGTGAATCTTTTTTTTTTCTTCCTACTATAGAATAATTTACAGTATCAAAAACATCTTTCAATTTTGTCACAAAAGAGCTTATCACCATATATTACCAATTAGTTTTCAAACATGAAATTAAATTAAAAAACATACACATGTTCACCATGTACTAATATCACAAGTGTATAATAGGACATTATATTAGTCACCTTGCAGTTTTTCATAGGCTACTTGCTGATGTTGGCGTTATATTTTGTGAATTGGTAATTCTCCTAGAAAATATAAGGTCTCTAAGAGGTACTTACAAGTGCAGTACAAGGAAAAGCCATTGTGACATCTAGTAATTTTATCTGCCCTCTTTTGTCTTGGTCTGTCCATCCTGGTATCCCTTCCCAAATTAGGCTAGCATGTGGCTATCATGTATCCCCTCTGTGGATAGAATTATATATTGTGTTCAAAATCTCTGATTAATCTGATTAAGCTAGTGAGTAGCTAATCCTTTAATCTCCTCGAGAGCACTGTTATGTCTGCTGTTTGTCAGGTTTGTAACTAGTAATCAGTTAAGTAAATGCTAAAAGTTAAGCAAAAACTATTTTGGACCTATTTGAGTGTCTGCTTTTGATTGGTGATCTTTATAGTTAAAACTGTATGGAGAGCATGAGTGAAAACTAAAAATTGCTTGTGGTGGCAATTCTGCTGCTGCACCAACTTGATACTGTTCCCCTCATCTTAAGTGATTTAATTACAAACGAACAGGTAACTTCCCCTTTGCTTTCAGTGTTTCTTTCACTCTGGAAAACAAATACAAAACATGCTTCCAATGTACTTATAATTTAGAAAGAAAGTTCTGTTGCCAATTAATTTTCAGCTGTTTGCTTTACTCTTGCTTTTCATTAGAGTCAGAAATCATTGCAACCTTCACCTGAGCAAACACATGCACATTTAAAAAGCTACACTGAAATAAAATAAAATAAAATAAAATAAAATAAAATAAAAAAATTAATAGTGTTTTACTATAATAAAAGAGACTGTGTGTGGAAGGAGAATTTGGGGCAGGGAAAGGAAAATGTGCAATCTTTGTAGAAAAAAAAATGTGTAGACCTACTGCTGGCAGATGTAAAAGCATCGAGTCAATATGGTAACAAGGATCAATATGCCCTCAGGCAAGATATGATTATGACAATGCTGAATGCATGTATAAATTTACCACTCCAACTAGCTGCTTAGGAATAAAATAAATTCAAAGCAACCATGCAGAGAAGAGTAAATCTTGAGCATGCTATCCAGCTCACAGAAGTGGCCAGGACACAAGGAGACATTCAGAGGGGCCAGGGGAACACCTCCAGGGGAGCTGGCCCCTAGAGTTGCCTTTCCTATGGTCATCCATACAGCTTCTGCTCCATGTTCCCCATAGAAGTACCCATGGGGGATGCACAAGTTACATCCAGCTTGAGTTTTGTGGTGTCTAGCTGACCCAAAAGCATTTTTATGTTTGCAAATGATTTTGTGCAGACCATGCTTTTCTTCCAGAGAAGCCACCAGAGCAATTAGGGGAACACTCCTGTGTTATGGAGGCAGATGAATGTTTTCCAGAAAGGCTCTGTTCAGTTAGCTGCTTTGGGGAAGGCAGCACTGGTGAGCAGCTGAAAATTGACAGAGAATAACATTTGAGGCCAAAAAAAAAATAAAATAATAATAATAATAATAAAAAAAAAAATAGCCCATTTTTGGGGGGGTATCAGAGAGGCTTGCCCAAAACTCATAAAATAGCAAAAAGTCTGCAGATTTCTGTAAACCCATCTAGGTAGTGTCTTTTCCAGGAAACCTGGGATAAAGAACATCCATTAATTATTGTCACATGCACAAACAAAGCATTGTAGCACTAGTAGATTTTTTTTTTCTTTTTTTTTCTTTTTTTTTTCACATCTTTAAATGTGTTTATTTTATGTTGACAAAGAAAAGAGGGATTCAGGCAGACACAAGAAATATCCAACTAACAAAGAATATGAACACAATAGATTTTAGGCCAGATTCCTCCTTGGATGCACAAGCTGGTCTCCCACAGATTTCAATGACAGCCACATTGACAGCAGTGGGAATCAAGCATACTCATCCAAGGGCATAATTTGGCCCATAATGTATGAGGTTTGTCCAGCTTGTGAAAGCAGCAAGCAGTGTATTACAAACACTGCCTCTGTGCAGCTTACTGGCGGTTTAAAATCTTTGATGGTGTTTTCTGTGCATCTAAAATGCATTTGATAAAAATAGCAGAGGATGCTCAAATCAATACCTGTTGAAAGAATAGACCTGCTAAAAGAATTAAAGTTTGTTGCATCAAGGTTATGAATTTAACAGGTTTCTACTTGAATAACCAAACAATCCACTTTTTATAGCCTATCTAAAACTAGAGAGCATCCACTGGAGAAAGTCGGATATTTTCCATCCCTGCTTCTTAAGCCCATCTTTGCAAATGTTTTCTACCCCTGCTTGCAGCAATGTCTTTTCACCCGGACAATGGTAATGGCTCATGTAATTATGACTTTGTACATGAGCTGAACTCCCCATGGATGTCCAGGCTCTTATTATCTTTAACCTCAGCCAGTGAACTCTCACCTCAGCAGCATGGCTAGGGGATCAGCCGGTGGCTGAGAAGGGCAAGGTGGTTACGCAGGGCCTGGCAGCTGATGGACAGATCATTAACCCTTATGGAGTATGACCATGAAGGGAGGGAGACATGCAGAGGGCCTTTGCTCTGGTTCTGCCCAGTTGAGTGGTGTCACCAGGAACTGTTTGCAGCAGAAGAAGGCAGTCCTCTCATATGTGGTTTGCTACCCTTTTTTCATTGCTGGGATTTATTTATCATCTCCCATTCAATTAATTTCCACTCTTTTCCTTGCCCAAATGCACTGGGCAAGAGATTCAAGGAGCTCTCATTAGTATAAACTCTTCGCCCAAGGGGTGAGAGTATGAATGTTATTTGCCTTCTGTTTCCTCCCCTTTTTTTCCCTCACACATGCCTTCAACCTGTAACACTGAATGTATTGGTAGAAGAAAAAAATTTCCCCATAAAGCAGAGGTAAGGCTTCCTTCTGGCTAGGTATATGGTTTGCGAAACTGGTGAACTCAGCACAGCCTGGTAATTGTAACAGGCAGGGAAAAGGGCTGTCACCAGGAAGGATTGATCCAGATCCCCTGGTCTGGTCTGACCGAACTGAAAAGTCAATGAGAAGATTGATTTTTGAGCCCTACTGAAGCTTTTTGTTTGACAGCTTTTGTTTAATTTCATTCTAAGGTTCTTCAATCTTTTAAAAATAATTTTCCACTTTTTGTGTCTAGATCACATGCTATGTGAAATATATATATATATTTATATATATCAAAACAGAAGTGTCACAGTAAAAGATTTCTGTATTTCTGTGTTCTTTTAAAGCCCTGTCTGTTCCAAACAACCACAAACCACCAAACTCCACCCAGCACCATGAATGATTCCAGCCCATCTGAAACAGCCCATTTTGCTCATTCCATGCCTGGTGCTGCCATGAGCCAAATGGAAAGTGGAGGAGACCCTGCCAGGGTCATTTCCCCAGACACCAGCAGCATGTGGACCTTGCTGCTAGAGCTGACTCTACTGCCACTGTCTCACAACCATGTCCAAAAAGGACCAAATAGTGCCTGTGGCCTCTCCCCAGGCTGAGCAAGGTCTCAGTGCATTCCCTTTTATTTTCCTTCAAAAATCTCTCTCTCCCACCTAGTGACTCCTGCCCATGGTGGGTCAGTCCTACCTGGCATGAGCACGTACCTGTGGATACCTGTGTCTGCCTGAGAATCTGCAATCACCTTTGAGAAGAGAATAAGGAAAAGCACAAGGAAAAACTATGACAACCAGGGGTTCACTAGTGGGTATGAGTGAAATGCAAATCGTACAACTATTACTTACCTCCAAAATTGAACAACCACAGGGGGTGTGATAAACAATCCGTAAATTTTTCTGAGAATTAATTTGAGATCTTAGTCCAATTTCTTCTGGACATATTAAATGCAGAGCTAAGTGGAGATTTTCTTCCCCAGAAAAATGTACCAACAATGAAATGTGAGAATGTAGTTAACAGGGACCCATACTGATTTATTTGAAAATTTTCACTATGTAATTTTTCACTATTTTTCTTCTCCATTTACTTCTGTGTAATTCCAACACTGCACTCACTGCACTGCACCAGTTTCCTCTTATCCTCTGATTTGAGAATGAAATTTGCATACCAGTTTTACATGAATACATAGAGATGGCCCTACAAACTGTTTGGGGATGAACACAGATGCAATATGCATTGCATTGTCCTTTACAGTAAAAATTATGTCTTCAGATTGCTTTATGCTTGTCTTTTTCTAATGAAGTTAAACATCCACAACTGGTGCAGGAAAGCTGGCTTGTTTTCCTGTGGCAGAACTTCCACTTAATTGTGAGAAAATTCTTTGGTTGCATTTCTCAGAACTTCTCACCCCAGCAGTCTCTTTGCTCCCTTCTGGGTCACTCATAATTTCTACCAACCTTTCCTCTTCAAAGTTAGCAGCTGTTGCTCTGTATCAAAGAAGTTTGGTACAGGAGCAAAGAGGGGTGAGCAGTATTGGCAATAGTTTGGGTTGATATACGGTGTCCATATGGACAGTATAACTTAACATTAAGGCCTTTCTTTACTGGGTTTGATCCTGGTCCCAAGTGTCAAATTCTAGCTGTCAAGGGACTTGTTGTAAGTAATGGTCATTTGTGTTTCATAATTATCTTGAATAAACACAATTAGTTCCACATTCTGCTGTTTTTTTCCTAAGGCATCTGTAAACATTCTGTACTATTCTAGCAAATAGCTTTTGGCAATGATTAAAAAAAAAAAAAGAAAAAAAAAAAAAGGAAAAAGGAAAAAAAAAAAAAAAAAAAGACCTCAAAGCAAAATGATTCTCAGAGGATCCTTTTAATTTATTCCAAGGAGCATGCCCAGAGGAGCAATGAGACCTACTAGACAATAATGGCAAAAGAGATACTATCTTTCACTTATTTAACCATTGTAACCCACTTTGAAGGTTACAAGCACCATCCTCATGTGGTTAAATTAGAAGATAGACTCAAGAGTTTTCACTTCAGGGTTTCTCCCATAAGTCAGCTTCATATCTTTGGTACAGAAATAATGGAGCCATCCTACTTCTATTCTCGCATTTTAAAAGATCTCCAGAAAAGCTGGCCAAAACTATTACTAAAACAAAGAAAAAGGAATGTAGAAATTTTTAATACCATCCATGCAAATATCTATGCTTTCTTTAAGGTTACCGATAGCCTTTGGGCATTGGGCAGTTTACTTGTCCTCTCTGTGTCACATTTTCCTCATCTGTGACATAGCGACAGATAGCATTTTCCCACTTTTGTAATTTTCTTTTGATTGAAAACACTTCTAATTCATAGTATAACCATCCTATATATGATATTGCTTAGTGGCATTGTGTTGTTGTTCTTGCTATTTATGTATATACAAGATAACAGAATATCATCAAGATAACAGACGCTTTTTTACATTATATATTAGAAAAACAGAAAATCAGTCATTCCAGCCCATTAAAAATGAAGAACCTTGCAAAAAAATCTTACTGAATAAAGAGGAAGAAACACTGCAGTCATTGTTCTAGTAAGCAGGCAGTTAAAACGGGGAGGAAAGTGTCAATTGGTAAAATTAGCTAAAAAGTTACTCTGAGTTTTTGCCCTACATTTGGACTATCAAAACTGAGGCAAACTTTTCAAAGCAAATTGCTGAGGATTGCCAAGTTAACAAGCTGTTCTGTGCTGCAAGGGACATATTTATGGACATACTTTCAACAAGACGTACCTAGTGCTACCAAGCTGTGCTGTACTAAAGAGCAGTAAGTATCAGATAAACTGATTTTTTTTTTTTTTTTTTTTTTTTTTAATAAAAGATTTCACACATGAGGATGATTAAGCACAACTCAAATATTCAGAAGTGTACAAACTAGCCCTTCCCCCCAAACCCACTCCTCATTTCTGCTACAATAGCGCCTAAACAAAGTAAGAAAAGCCAGGAAATTCAAAGATAAGGTTACTTTACATAATTTTATAATCCATGAACTTGTGAAGAAGACACTGTAAAGTTAATTGTAGATGAGTACTAGGTCTCCAATAGGAATTCTTATTTAAGTGGGGTGGTGCGTAATGCCTTTAATGACATTTCAGAATACGTCTTTTGAATCTATCAATTTCTTCCACCTTAAGGGCAATGTTTTAAAATTATTTCACAACCTTTTCTCAAGAAAAACAGTCCAAAATAATTCTAGCCTACAAGACAAATAAAGCTAACATAGCAAGAGAGAGTACCTAAGCAAAAGTGTTACTAGAAATAGGAGCAGGGAATTACTGAGTGGGGTAATTCATGGCAATTCTCTTCATAATCAACCTTAATCACTTGTATATGAATGGCCAAATACACTGAATTTCTTCATAAATTCCTACCAAGGCAGATACTAGCTCTGGAAACAAGACTGTTTTACACACCCAGATTCCTCTGCAAGTTCCTAGCCCACAGGAAGGATATGGTTTTACTTTGATTCCTGTTCACAGAAGGGTGAGGTACTGAATACCTGTGCCTTTTCTGTTACCTGGGGCTAGGAATGTACATCTGGAGAGTACCCATTCCTGGGACGGCACTCAGTACCCAGCCATCATACACGTAAGCCCACCACTGGTGTTACAAAACCTGACAGAGAATGCCCTGGTCCAGAAATAAAATCAATTTTAAATCAACAGACTATTTGCCTTCAACCTCATTTGTACTCTCTGCTTCTAATAGGAAATGGTGCAGTGAATAAGCAAGGACCCATGTCTGTGAACTTGTGACAAAGCTAGATGGGCATTTTAGGTCTACTCATGTATCTAGAAATGATATGGGCTTATGTGGCATGTGTCAGGTCACAGCCTTTTTCCCAGGATGTTTGCCTGTCTTAGCAGAGACCTATTTTCTGCTGTGGTGCTCCCAGAGAATCTTGCAATATCCTCCACCAAAGTGCAGAAACTCCATCTGAAGATTTTTTCTAACCAGAACTCATGTCAATCACTGAGATTTTAAAAAATTTGTGGGTCATTTCATTTTTTTCTATTGCTCCTTTCTTTCATGTAACCTTAGCCATGTTTCTGAGTCTCCCATGTCATTTGTACATAGTAGGTGTCATATAGGACATGCATGTGCATCCTCAGTTAAGCTTTATATGAGAGCAAGTAATTCTATTTAGTATACATTTTAAATACTTTTGAAAGAAATATACTAATTAAATTTTTCTGATCTCCAAGAAACATAAGGTTTACTTTTCATTATTTTAAACCACAAAGCTCAGAGGAGCTTAAATAGGTGGAAAAAAAAAATAAAAAAGGAGCACAAATAACCAGACTCAATCTAAGTAAGTCATCTGCATGCAGCACAAAAACCAGAACACTGTAAAATGTTTTCTCACTTTCCTTCTGGACTGCTACTGTTCCCCCCCCCCCCCCAAAAAAAAAAAAAAAAAAAAAAAAAAAAAAAAAAGATTTAATATTTACCTTTAAGAATAACCTTAACCTTAAGATCTTTCGATGAGATATGCTGATCTAGCCATATCAGACACCACAATAGTCCTTCCTGAAACATCTGAAAATACATTCATTCCAGTGCCTGTAAGATCTTTTTAAGTGTAAACTAAAGTTTTGGAAGATTTTTTTCCTCTTAGTTTTGGTAAGAGATATTTAAGCAGAAAGAGCAGCTTGTTTCCTTGACAGCAGAGAACCAACTGTTTTGGTTTTCTTTGTTCCATGTCTGTTCAACATACTGTATCCATAGAAATAGCTGCTGTCCCAGAAGTTCAAGCATTTTGTATTATATATACCCAGAGACTGGGTTAATGCTACCTTAACTTTGCAGAATTTCTATCATAAAGTTTCACAAATTAAATACATATATATATAATTAAAGGTTCCCAAGGCAACATTGTACATTCTGTATGTTTTTGGTTTATATTTAACATTTCAGAAATATCATTATTAAGCTACACGTTTGAGAAATAAGGACAAAGGTAATGAATTACTTATAAGGTACTTTAGTGACTGGTGGCTACAGTGAATCTGCTACTTTTGCTACTTTTGTATCACATAAGGAGGTGAACTGCTCATTGTGACAAGCATGCTTGTTTGCAGCAAACCTGATACTTCACTAAATATTTGCTGTTACTTCAGAAGTGAAGTAATGCAAAACCAGGCAATCTAGGTTTTATGTCTGATGAGCATGATCTCACTTCTAAGACAAAGTTGCAGCTGCTAAGCAGTACCTGTATGGAAATACCTGTGCCTCCCCCAGGCCTTCCTTGTTTTCCTCCTCATGCACGACCCAGCTCTACCCCTGCATGAGAAACACCAAATAAACTGCAGCTTTTTGCAGTCTGTGCAATGAGTACAATAGTATTTTGAAGATGAAGATTGGGAAAGTCACAGCCAAGATGAGCACGAGAGCCTTTGGCTCCCCTCTTCTCCTCTAACATGGCATTTTATTAAGATGCTTCCCACCAAGTGAAATGTTCCAAGAGGGACGACTTTCCAGAGAGCTATGAAACAAGAAGAAGGAATATGACAATGAGGTTATAGCTGGAATAGGTTTGTCACTTTTGCTCCAGTATTCTTTGCCTGTAGTCATTTTTAAAACACTGAGTATGCATATAGAAACCCCAGAAGCAGTCCCTGCCTTTAAAAAGAGCAAACCACCTTCAGGTATCAGAATTTAGAACATCCTCTACCAGGAGCACCAGGTGCCTGGCATAGAGGAAGGGGGCAGGAAAGAGCTCTGAAGTACAAAGCTTAATTAAATCACAAATCACCCAATTCCAGGACTATCTGACTCAGAACAGAAAAATTTTCTTTTTTTTTTTTTTTTTCCAGAAAAGAGGACACCTTGTAGCTATGTGCTGTCCAGCTCAAAGAAAATCTCTGATGACCCTCAAGTGTTTAAATAAACAGGGGAGCTTGCTGCAGGGCTGGATGGGCTGGGGGAAGTGTGAGCCCCCATACCACTCCTGGGCCATGGAATACAGATGAACTGTGAAAAAAAAAAAAAAAAAAAAAAAAAAAAAAAAAAAAAAAAAA
>CM021766.1:121869313-121935504 GCA_011076525.1 Nettapus auritus
AAAAAAAAAAAAACAAAAAAAAAAACAGTATACGTGTGCTTGTGTATGCGGGTGTGGGTGTAAATACACATTCTCAAAATATAAACAAACATAAATAACAATGCACACACATTTCTGCACAAATATTGATACAGATACAAAGAACAGGAATGGAGAGTATGATGAAGCAGCAGTATCTTTCCTTGAAGTACTCCCTGTGCATGGGGGGGAATGTACTGGCAATGGATTTTTTTTTTTTCCAAACGTCAGCTCAGCAACATCACGAAGCCTGATTTCCAACATGGCCTTCACACAATTGCTTTTATCACTTTCTCTCATTGTGTCCTTATGTACAAGGGTAAAGACTATTCTGCTGCATCCAAGTACAGTGTGCTGAAGGGAGGGTGAGCAGTGGGGAGCCGTGCCTGTTCCACTGTCCTTTGCCTGTTCCTGATTCCATGGCCTGAGGCAATGGTTTGCATTTTTAGGACAACAGCCGGCTATCTGCAAGCAGGAGACCACTCGTCAGGCTTCATTACTGCACACAAAATGACACTAGTGAGCCTGTGGTCACAACTGTGCTTATGGTGCGCTGAAAAGCCATTACATCTCATTGCAACAAAAAACTGCACAAATGTACAGGCTGACCAGCCCCATAAATTGCCAAAAACCTGACAGGTCAGCTTATTTATGCAATGCGGTACCTGCAGTACTATTTCTGCATAGAAGCTATAGTAAGGGACTGGGAACTAAGGAATCTTTCATCAAAGTTGTTATATTTTAGTAGGCAATGCTCCTGTTTTCTTTATTGGGTACTGAGAAAATAAAGAATTTAATTCTGCTGCATGCTTGCAGCATTAGACATGGTCAGCTGAAGTGTCCTCCTCTTCTCCGCATTATCTTCCCGAAAAGCATAGTTAAAATCTAATGACAAGCATTAATGGATTTTCATGTTTGATAATGTTATTTTTCATTGTTTAATTTTTTTATACAGATCACATTGACATATCTGATATATGGCATTTTAACTTAACCATAAGTGAACTGGCTTCTGCTGCAATTACAGGCATTATTTTTTTAAGTTGGTTAATGACTGTACATAATAGTATTGCATGTAAAAAGTAAAACTCAAAGAGACAAAGAAAATGCAGCTATTAGAATTCTGGAACATTCCCTTCTACAAGAAATTCATATCATAATGTATTTATTTACTTTACAGATAAAATTGGCACTCATTGGCAAGTGCTGGGAACAAAAGCTGTGTGGGCCAAATTCTGACCATGTGTGCTTGTGTATGTATATGTACAAAGAGAGGGAATAATTTTATCCTGCGGAAGCAAGATCTTTAGAGGGAAGGATTATGCTTTCTGAAGTCAGATGCTATGGCTGGGGAAGGCAGAGAGGGTCCCAAGCCCACAGTGTCTTTCTCAACTAATCCTGCTTCCCTGGCATCATTTGGTGAGCACAGGTATAGCAGTGTAAAATAAATTGATGCTGTTGGGGCTGTGTCAGTGCATTCACGTTGTAAATGAAATCAGCATCAGGCTGCTTCTTTATTAATAAAATTGTTGTAGTACCCATCCCAAATTAACACGTATTTCCCTTTCCTCAAAAAGGCTCCTCTTCATATTCTACTCTACAGATGCTAAGAAAACTACATTTAACAGTAATGGTGATGGGGAAAAACTCATTCCTGTTGGCAAAAGCCCTCAGCCCTGTCCTGTTTTTTGCAAGTGAAATGGGTTAACCATGGGCCTTGCATCCAACTTGTTGGTGGGCAGCAGAGCTCTGTAAAGCACATCATTTCTATAGCAGTAATGCTTGGCCTTCCAGCTTAGCTCTTCACTTTCTTGAAATGTAAAGTACATTGGGTATGGTAAAGTGTGGGGGAGGGATGTTCTCTGCAGAAAATACTTCAGGGGACTCAGCCATGTGGATTGAACTTTACCTGGAAGCTGCATTAAACTTTTCCAAGGCCTCTGGGGTTCGAAAAAAATGTAGGATGCTGTCACATTGATTAAATATCTGGGTCTTGACAGAAGGTCCATCAGCTGTAACTTTGAAGGCCACAGATACGATGATGGAAGTATAAAAGCAGCCCACAGACCTGTGAATGGCAATGCATTACTTTAAAAAGATTGATATATTGTCACTGTAACACCTACCAGTAAGAGGAACTAATCTGCCAGAGGTTTTTCAGCATTCAGTTATCGAGTTTCTCCTACAGTGACTCTTGCTACTGAAACTGAATTATGTGGCTATAGGCATCCTGCAATGTGCTTTTTCCCAGCATACAGAGCAATGTATAGGTAATTGTTTTCAGCAGCTCACATTGGTGTCAGTAAGTGACAGTTTTATTGAAAATTACAGGATTGCTGTGGTTGCACCCAAAATTAGTGGTTGAGACCACATGAACTGGGTGTTACTGAAGGCTTTATAGTAAATACCAGCATCAATTTTTTCTTTTGCTCAAGTGTGACCTCTTATGAATAAACATCATATTGTCTACAAGTAAGGCTGGGGTGTGGCATAGTCCAATAGGTAGCAAAAACAGAGTGATTACTTGACAGTTACACTTCTGGAACCACAGGGATGTGAAGAGTTTTGAGGTTTTTCTCCCATTTGCAAAAGGAAGTAAATTCTATAAATAACATGTCTCTTGGCACGACCTGGTGAGCACATGCACTCCTAGTTAAAGAGGTTTCACTACCCATCTGAGGAACTTTGACCCAAAAGAGAAGCAGCAGCAGAGAAGGGACCTGCTGCTAATCAGCAGCACTGTGAAGGAGATGGTAAGTTATTCTGTTATTCTACATATGCTATCTGCATGGTACCTCGTTTTCAGCAGAGATGTGAACTAATCCATTTCCTTTACGTTGTGCCTGATAAGCATGAGTACTGCCCAGTTTGATATCCCCACTGGCAGGGGTGGGAGAAATTAGCCACTGGGCAGAAACATTTCTATGCAAGGTTAACAGGACATAGGAGCCTACCTGGCCACAGCATCAGAGTGCTTTATAACAGCTAATAACAACTATTTTAATGAATTCCAGCAGTTTAAACATAGAGCCAACACACTAAAAAGTTCCTCAGAAAGCTACAAGTATGCAGACCAGAAGAACTACTGGCCTCATCAATTCTGAAGGTGAAACCTGGGCGTTTATCCACCGTGTGTGATACCACATATAGCTGCTGGGTATCAGGATAACACAAACTCAGTTAACAAGAAGGATTCTCAGCAACTAGTCTTTTGCTGTCATCCAGCTGTAGAATATGCTGGGGCACAAAATTATGGAGTTTAAGAGTAGCGACACCAAAACCAAATACTGTTTATAGGGTGCTGTACATTGGGTTTTAAAGGTGCTACCTTTTAAAGGTGCTACTTATGTCTTACCTCAAAAATGACCACAACTTCCCAGTGTAGGAAGTGGTTTTCAAAGAGTATGAGGCAAACTGAAATGGACAGCAATTAATGCATACCTGCATGCAATAAAACCAATATCTTGAGCATGCTGAAAGCATCTTACAGAGAATCTGGTGCTCTAAAACCAAGCAGTGACAGCCAAGGCTCCTTGCATAGTTTTACACCATCACAGTTACCCTGCCTTCTGGCTTCTGGCTTATCTTCTTATATATGTTTGGATATATTTTAAAGAAGCTTGCTTTCACGGATTTTAAGGCAAGGTTAGGCTGACCTATTCCAGAACCTGGTGATCAAGTGGAGGTGCACAAAGAGACACTATAGCTTGCCTGCTGTGTTTCTAAAGTTGCTCAGCTACAGGGCCTCTAGAGTCACTACGGGAAGGCTAGCAGCTAAGCTCACTTTCTGCAGTGGGGCTGGCACATTGCAACAGTCATTCACTGTCCCAGACTTCAGCACTGTAAGCAATCCAAGTGGGGAAAAAGGCAGACCTGCAGAGGCTTGTATGTGGTTATTAGTGCAAATACCAACACATATAGTTAATAGTGCAGGTTTCACATCCAGGGCTTGGCAGACCAGTCTCTCAGCTCATCTGTTGAACCATACCACCTCACATCAAGTCATGGTCCTTCAAAAGCAAGCTACTACACTACGCTGGTACAGCTAATTTTACAGCAGTAGAAAAATGATCAATGTCACTTCAGTTCTGCTTCACTTTGTAAACAAAGCACATCAACAATGCTGTGGGATGGGAAAGCTGTGACCTCCAGGTGGACTCAGGGTGTTTTCTCCATCAAATGCTGAGTCACTAGAGCTGTCCTTTGCCCTAATTCCATTTAATTTAGTTATTTCCCTTCCAGAGTAGACATACTTCAAGGCACCACATGCTACAAGTTACCAATGGATGTTTTACAGCACCATGGCCTCTTAGAGACTTCCAGTGGCTGGCATGAGTGGAAAGAATCTGGAACAAGAGAAATCAGATCCCAGATTTGGCACACACCGTTATCTTATCATTCATGCATTGATCCCTGGAATGCTTTCTGAAACCAGAAGCTCTTGCTGAATATTTGGTTGTCATCAGTTCTCCACCCATCCACACTTCTTAATGCTAATTCTGCAACTTCTTAATGCTGTAGGGATAAGTGGTTGTTACACTACCTACAGAAAATGAGAGCAAAATAGTGATGTTATTCTCAATAATATATTTTCAATATACATGTATTCTCAAATACATGTATATTTCGATTTATTATAAGTGTTCCATCTGGAACACCATAACACACTATTTACTGCTGTTTCTATATTTAAAACTGATAGGCTACACTTAAGGCAGTTGTTAAGATAATAACCAATGGGAGACAGATTGATATATAACTTAATATGATAGCCTTTTAAAAGCTCTTAAAATAGTCCAATCCTATCACAGCTTCAGGGTTTACATATGTGCAGCCTTACAGTTTCTAGGGCAAATTTCTTATAACTTGCTGAGCCTTTAAAACCCAAGCTATCACCTGAGACAGTCTATTCTAGGAATATTGTGTTTGCCAAGTACCCAAATTGGTAAAGACAAATTGGTTGTCTTTAAAAATCTAACAACAAACCACAAGTTTCACATATGTTTTTACAGTAGCTCTAAAACAGTTCCTCCTTTCCCTTTTCCTTTCTACCCTTTTAAAGTCAAAACACTTAGGCTTCATTGCTGGGCTTGATTTTTCACTCACACTTGCAATGAAAACCTGCTGAAGTCAAGTCATCACAGAAATGCAGCCCAAGCCCCATGATTTCTGGCTCCAATGTATAATTCTGTCATAATTCTTTTCTCAGGGCACTCATCTCCTTTCAAAAACCAAATATGGGGCAAAAATGTCATGCTGTTATGAACCATATGAACATCATACAAACATATATTTATAGATTAGTTTTCTGGAAGACACCTGGAGTCATCTTCACCTCTGCTCCATGCAACAGATACCCCAGCTAATGTGCAGAGGAGCAGCACCAAGGAAAACCACCAGCACCACATTTTTCCATGACAGCTGATGCTCCCACAAGAGGCATGAGTCTTCAAATGGTAGAAATGATAACAGATTTGACTGTAGGAAAAGAAATGATGGAACCAAAGTTATTGTATTAGGAGGTTTTAAAGAACAAGGTAGCTAAACAGTGACTTGCTGACAATGACACTTGCACTCTGTGGCTTTGGCATATCTGCTAATGCTCAAGGGCAGGGGACAGACTACTCAGCCTTTTGAATTCTCTATCAGTCCTAAGTTCAGATGTGACAGGGAATTTAACCCTTGACTGCATGATAAGGTGAAATGGAAAACTGGAGACGATCAGATGCTCAAAGGTCCATATGCACTTTCTTACCCCACGGCTCCCTCCTCTACCATTGCTCATCTCTTGCTCTCCTGCCCCCTTCCCTCACACACAGCATCTGATTTTCAGATGCTCTGGTCACTGACTTACACCTCCAGATTGATCTGGAGCAGCCAACATCCGGCACTCAGATTTCTGATGAGATTGGCTTAAATGGAGTCACTTCCCTGGTGATGAAACTGAGAGCAGATTTTTCAGCCCTTTCTCTCTCACACCCTCTTTTTCTCACCACTCATCTCCCTCCTGCTTTAGGGTGCTTTAATGTGATAAGGTGCTATACACAGTTAGTCTAAGCTGCTGTTTTAGAACGGTTAGTGAGAGTGAGCTAACACATGTACACGGTGTGTACATATTTTATTATTACCTTTCTAGCACATTCAAGTCTGTCAAAGGAAGTATGGCTTTATTTTGCAGTTTTCTGTTATATTTAATGTTTTACACTTTGGGAATATTTCATAAGTAGGGCATAAGCTGTAGGAGCAATGGAATTCATATCAGATACGTGGTCTAACTCTGAGTCCCCTATTAACTTTTTCATCTCCCTGCAGAAGTTGTTTCTGTCCATATTTTTATTTCAGCTGGGCTGAGTGGGAGAAAGAACTCTAAGGGAGGTCTTAGCAGATGGTTGTCACAAACTGCATACGGCAATTGAGAATTAGTGTGCAAGCATATGCAACCTGGTACAGTATGAAACATTCCAGCATATGAACACTGAAGTAAATCAAGCTTGGACAGGATTTTTTTTTATATTATGAAAATGAGAATTTAGTTTTTCTTTTCTTCTGCACATATGGATCTCAGTGTTTTTCAACATATGGGGCCAAACTCTGGACTTAAGCATGACTCCTTGGAAATTTAGGTAGTTAAACTCAGTATGAATTTGATTCACTAAGTTTAATATAAAAGTAAAGCATGAACAAATACAAGCACAACCATTGTATATATATTTATATGTGTATCTATAAAACAACTAATTTTATCTTGTTTCCCCTGTTCCACACATTCTCTAAATAATCTGCAACAGAAACCTACTGAAGAAAAGAATGGAGAAGAAAGGTGGTTCCGAGAATAATAGCTTGGGTACATATGCTGCTGTTGTTGTTTTTTGTTTTGTTTTGTTTTGTTTTCCTGTACAGAAGCAACACCTTTTCTGAAACAAATAAGTAAATAAATAAATGACTGGAACTGGAAAATATCAAGTGGAGGAGCAAATATAGCTTTGTACGTCATGCTTTGAACAAGCAGGAGGAAGGTTTCGGTTACTCTGCCTTGAGATGCGACAGTGTTTGAGCAGGTCTTTGCCTGAGCAGGGGTTCGGGGAGCATCTGTTCCCCCGTGCCCTGGTTCCAGGCTGCAGGGATAACCCTGCTCCAGGCTGGTGTCACCCACCTCCCCTCACCTCCTTCCCTGTTGTCCTCTCTGTGCTTGGGGTGCCCAGGGAGGGAGCAGGGGAAGGATTATGGGAGCTGGTTTTGCTGTGAGAGAAGCTCCTGGAAAATATGCCTCGGTGCTTCCTTAACCTTCCCGCTTGCCCTTCTCACTAAGTTATGGCGGAAAAATAGAACTGAAACTGAGAGAGGGGAAAGAATGCAAATACTGGCACACAAGGAAATAGTGAATTACATATTGGTCGACCAAAACACAAATCAACTCAAAACTACAGGAGTCCACCAACATGCACATAAATCATTTATAACGATAATCCAAGGCTAGGTCCAAATCTCATTAAAGTATATGAATCCTTAATCTATTTTGGCAAAAAAGAGCCAATACACATTTTTTCTTTTTATCATAAATTACAGTTCTGTGGCACTGTGCAAATATTACCAAGCTGTAAGACAGCTGTGCTCCATTAAAATGTGTAATGGTCGCTGATTTCTTACAGCACATGGTCATCAGGCTGAATCTACAGCCAGTAATTAGGAAGATGAAATGTTTAATTGTGCCTTAATTTTGATAAAATTTATCTGTCACACATCCCGTAGTCAAGCAGTATGCTCACAAATCAATGTCATCAGGCCCAAGCAAGAACTGAAGCACCACACTCTTGTTCCTGACAGATTCATTTGAATATCAAACTGCTCTGGATAAGCCACCAGGCTAGCAAAAACAAGTAAAACTTTCCTGATGAGCATGCCTTCTGTGACATATGTCTCTCCACCTATGCTAAAAGATACAGAGGTCAAAGCAAAAGGCAGCTATCTGCCTTTCACCTCTCAACCAGCAGATTCCCTGGGTATAGTAGTAGGATTGAAAAGAAAAAATATTAAAAAAAAAAAAAAAAGAAAAAAGAAAAAAGAAAAATACTTCTCACTACTATTCAAAGCCCCCATAGGCCTGGGGAGCAGTCAGGTCAGGCAATGTCTTTCATTCCTTTCTTTCCCCCCCTTATTTGTTCTCCTGTGGAAAAACCATGTGAGGCAAAGCCAGTGTCCATTGTGTAGGCGAGATGCAATCACTCACTTCCCTGCTGGCAGTACAGCAGTGCACATTACAGCAACCAGTCATGTGCATATTATTACCACACATATGCATTCTTTTTTTATTTTTTTTTCCCACACCGGAGTCCACATAGTGTGTCAAAATGGTAGAGCACTGCCTGAATAGTACCCAGTTCCATTTTAAAAAGTGCATGCTTTGCTTTTAGTATATCTAAATATGGGTCCCATTTTGTTCATGAATGACTTTTTTCTTTCTTTCTCATTGCTTTTGTATCAGTCTAACAGGAACAGTTACCCAAGATAGACTGACTACTTTACCATGATGGTAGGCAAACTGGCCTCTGCTCAATAATGCTTCTTAATTGTTTTCAAAGTGCCATTGTTGATATTGTCCATCTGTCCTGTTGGAAGATGCTGTAGCACCCTAGCTACAGGGACTGAACCCAGCAGTTCTGGCTTAACAAATATAAGCCTTCCCCTCTCTGGGAGAAAAACAAACAAACAAACAAACAAACAAACAAAAAACAGTGCCCATAACTTCAAATGCTGTAGCTGATCCAGACACATCGGTACACAGTCCAGACAGACAGGGGGAAGGCAGGATAGCACTGGTCTTCCTATTGGTCACAGTGCAACAGAAGCTACATAGGGACCTTGGTGTCATCAGTGAGAGCAGCACTTATAATCACCCTGATCTGGTATAAAGCCAAACCAAGACTCAAGTATTGGATGTTTTTCTGGTTGGAAAGGCTTCCTCTTCCAAGAGTGTGTTCATTGGACCAAAGCTATTGGTGCTGGGAATCAGTTTTCCCTTTGCACCTACTGAAAGATCAGTATGGCTGTGTCCCAGCAGAAAGAAAATACCCCACTTTTGTTCCCCTAAATTATACGTGTACACATAGTCATATATTCTGCACACAGCTGTAAAGAAGAAGAGAAAGCTTAATGAAAAGGCAGCAAAAAGGCAACTTGGCAGCATCTGCAATTTTCACTTTTCTGATAGCCAACTCAGGGGAACAAAAACTTTGGATTATATTCAGTCTGCTTTTAAGCCAGGGGATTGAGTATACTGGGATGTTTACTAGTCTCGTTTTGGTTACGAAACAGTCAGGTGTCCATCCTAATTCTTTTAATCTGAGATCAGGTTTTGATAACCTTTTCCATGAGGTCCTGTTAACCTACCTGCTTATTATATTATTACCTTTTCAGTTTTCCTACTGTTGCTACTCTAGATCCCAGAAGAACCTCTGGAATGATTGCAGATGAGGTTGTCCCGTGAAACCTTCTCCTCGTCTGTTTAACCTTCACATGACCTCAATCTTAAATAGTTCAAATAGTTGAGGGACTAGAAGGTCAGCATCTATGTGACAGCAGATGTAAATCTCTATATGCATATGCTTGTGTCTTGTTTCTAATAACCTTGCCGTTGCATTTCTTCCATGAATATAAAATAATCTTATCTATGAGCTATCTGAGACTGCCTCAGACTTAATCTGAAGCATGCAGTATATCTGAAAAGAGTGATTTTTACCTCCACTCAACATTTCTCTTAGTCTTTTCTTGATTTTCACCTACAATCAAATGCCAGCTTTAGCAAATATTGGAGGACCACAGATCTGGAGTCTGTTTTCTTCAACAACATCTCATGTAACATTTTGATTTAATTACCCAACAACAATAAAGAGATAATCAGATTTGAAATCTAAGAGTCTTTGAAAATCAGATGGCTGCTGTGAACAGATCAATTGTTTGGTTTTGAGTTTTGTTTCTTTTTTCATTTAAATGAACATATATGCAGATAGATACTAACTGTATCCTTCAGTGACAATCAACCACCTTCCAGCCCTTCAGAACTGAAGCTGTTCACTATTACATACCCCTGTTTAGAGGATAAGTATAGTAAACTCTATAGTTTAGAGTACGTCAGAACACACTGAAGAATCACAGAATCACAGAATAGTCTAGGTTGGAAGAGACCTACAAGATCACAGAGTCCAACCTCTGACCTCGCTAACAAGTCCTCCACCAAACCATATCCCTAAGCTCTATATCTAAATGTCTTTTAAAGACCTCCAGGGATGGTGACTCAACCACTTCCCTGGGCAGCCTATTCCAGTGACTAACAAGCCCTTCAGTAAAGAAGTTCTTCCTAATATCCAACCTAATATCCTACCCTGGCACAACTTGAGCCCATTCCCCCCTCATCCTGTCACCAGGCACATGGGAGAATAGACCAACCGCTGCCTCGCTACAGCCTCCTTTAAGGTACCTGTAGAGTACGATAAGGTCGCCCCTGAGCCTCCTCCAGGCTAAATAGTCCCAGCTCCCCCAGCCGCTCCTCGTAAGACTTGTTCTCCAGACCCTTCACCAGCTTCGTAGCCCTTCTCTGGACTCGCTCAAGCACCTCCACATACTCCAGAAGAGTACGTTTAGAGTAATGTTTAACATTACTCTAAAATTATCACAGAAACTTGAGATAGTGCAGAATTGTTGCTTGTTCTCCGCTGTCATAGTTCTAGCACAGTTCCATGGATTGCATGTATTGACCAGGGACTTGACAATTTCAACTTCACAGCACTAAAAGCCTGAAAACCCACCTCTCGTGTTGTATCACTTGCTGCAAACAGCAGGAATTTATATATTCATCTGTAATATATTCTTTCAAGTTTCTTTCTTGCACAGTGTTAACGTAGGAGAATCTGCTCACCATCCCATCCTGTATTTTTTTTTCTTTATTTTTTCTTTTTAATATTTTTATTATTTATTTGTTTAGTTGTTTGTTTTATGAGGTGTTATTTGTAATGTACATAGAATGTTGTAATGCTAAAAGAATGGCTATGTTTTATGCTGAATCATCACAGTTTGGGTTTCTCTGGAATCTGTGCGTTATAGATGCTTGCATCAAGTAGAAAGCTCCCCCATCTTTATTTATCTTATAAACAGTGAAACTTCGAAATCTTGTAAAAATATCACAGGTGACAAAAAGGTATAAAGCTACCTGATAATGTTATCTTCATCATAAACCTGGGAATTCTGTCTGCAAATACCAACAATAATCAAGGTATACAATATAGCTAAGCTCACTAGCTTCTTCTATCCTGGATAAAAATAAAAGTGCAAAAATGTTGAATTTGTGCCTCTAGCATGTTCAGAAATTTTGACATAAACAACATGAATGTACTAAAACAGTTGATTGATGTCAAAATGGTTGGACAGATAGGCAGGATTTTTAACAATGGAAAAAAATGTGAGCACAACCATTCTGTCTTTTTTGATTTTATTATTACTGTTATACATCATTTCAATATACCCCTTCATCCCTCATGACAGAGCATGCTTAGCAGATATTAGTTTGGAGTAAATGCAGGATCTTCAATTTCAAGTGTGGTAAAGGAAGGCAGGAGATATTTTATCACAGCTTTCATTTCATCAGCCTCTTCTGAAATGTTCTCACTCTCTTTCATTTCTTCTTATATTTCACAACAATTCTGGTGGCTGTAATAAAAAGGTTTCTTATCTTTTTGAATCATTTTTCAGTTTAGTTCAGTTTGGTTTCTGTTCTTTGATGTTAATGAGATTACAGATTTTAACAGTGATTATGACAGTGTTAGCAGCCTGTAATCTGTCAAATCCCTCAGAAGTCTGTTTTAGCTGTATTTCTATAATTGTCTGGTTTACATATTTACTTGGTTAATTGTATGAAATTAGTGCCTCCTTGTAACATCTCAAGAGACAAAGCTTGCAATCAAAATCTTTTTCATTACCAACTCAAATTTCAAGATCTTTGTAGCAGTCAAGCATAAAGTTATGAATTTCTTCTAAGGCAGTCGAACATGCAGATAACTATGCGATTAAAGTTAGTGTTATCAGATGATAGTCCTTCTCTTTTCTTTTTTTCCTTTTTTTTTTTTTTTTTTTTTTTTTTTTTTTTCCAGACAAGTTCCAGGAGGGGGGGTTGGTTGGGGATATTTTCAACTCAAAATATTCAAAGTCTGTGGTAGTTTCTTCATGGGCCTTCTAGATCTGCCTAAGTGATCTGTAGCTGTTACCTCAATGTCACATAATAGCACAGAAGTAGTAGTCACAGTACTTTCACAAAATGTTTTATTGTCTGAGGAGTTACAAAGAATTTTTGATATTTATTTATATTACAGAAGCTGTAAGCACAGATAATGAAAAATGGGTGACTGTATCAGACAGCTTAGAGCCTGAATTTCTTAAGAGATGAAACAGATGATGGAAAGAGACAAATAGGTATCGGTAAGTGAGGGATAAAACAGAAGGAAATGAAAAAATAAAAATGTTTTGCCCTGTAAAAAATAGATTCCTCTCCCTCTGCTTAGTCATTGTCAACTGGCATTCTTCTACTGACACTGTGTTCAAAACCAATTGTAAATATGAATTTAGAAGAGCATAATATGGCAGATTTCTAGATTTAGATAGAAGCTTTTTCCTAAGCATAATGAATGCTAATAAGAAGAAAGCATGTGTTTTTTTTTTTTTTTGTTTGTTTGTTTGTTTTTTGAGAAAATAGGATAATTTCAAACACAATATTCTGATTATTCATCCAAATCCCTAAGTGTGAATTCCTTCTGATAGCTTCAGATTAAAAAAATAAATAAATAAAATAAAAAGTAGTCCTGTAACATTATTTTTAAATATTCTGCAATTAATTTAAGGTCAAATTAACTCTTTTAACTATTCCTGCACACCATTCTGGTCCAATTTCAGTTTGCACTGAGAACAATCAACATGTAATGCATCAAATACAAATTTGAATACTTCATATTGCACTGGGCTGGCCTGGGTTAATATGTGTCCATCAGTCTTGCTTGCTCATTATGTCTCTTTTCTCTATCTTTTTCTCCAGTCATAACCAGCAGAATATGAGAACACTTCCATTCCCATATGGAGATCCTTTAATCTCAATGTGGTGCCAGTGGACACAGCAAGCTGCCTTAGACACCACCCATGCAGAAACATCACAGGACTATCTATAAACCTGTAACATTAAGAATTAATGCTCACCTAATTCTTTGTTTGTAAAGGGAGTAGCATGATGCTAACCTGTCCTCATTGATCTTTGGATGTTAAAAATATGCATTTTTATCATCAACAACACAACATTATACAAACTTACATTTCACATGGTATTAACCAGACCAAAAAAGTTATTAGGATTCACCATACATGTTAAAAAGTCTGACAAATTCTGTAAATGAGTGTATGAGAAATTATAAGTATCGCCGCCAATATTATAGTGATTGTCTGGAATTGTCATACTGAGACTCCAATGGAAGGAAAACTGTGAAACTTTAATCCTCATCTTCTGGGGGTCTCTTTAAGCAGTTTTGCATAAGAACTCAGAAATTCAAGAGGCTAGTAGAATGAGGATTAAAATGTAGACATGTGGCTGCAAGGGGAGGAAAGGACACTTCAAAATTATTTAGGAAAATAATGTAATATTTGCTTGACAACATTTAGTCAATTAGTCATTAGTTTTTTAATATGTTTTCCTTATCCATATTCTGTGATCTTTGCTTTAGACATAAGAATAGTAGGCTCGCACCTGAAAGAAGCTAGTTATAATTAACCTCTTTTATGTCTACACATTTTTTACTCATCTACTCAGAGACAAGGTATAATACAATGTAATTAGAAGACCATGGCACTCTCACAGAAGGAAAAGGTGTTTCAAATAATTTGCAATTACACAGAAAACTTCTGCTGTATACTGTCAGCACACAGCATTTCATGAACTGAACAAATATAGAAAACATTAAATATTTTGAGGAAAAAACATAAGAAAAGAAAAGTGAAGTCTGTTGAATACATTTTCAACATAAAGAATTCATCCATCTCTATTGAGACTTATTTCTTAGCACCCTGGTTTAGGAGGCTACAAGCAAATACTTGGATGTAGTCCAACAACATCTCACATCCCTCGGGCAGACGACTTTACATTATAATAAATTACTATATTCTAAAACAAAAGCCCCACACAATCCTTCAAAAATCTCTGTCAAACAAGGTGCTCCTACACACTCCTAAACACTCTTACAACAGTGTTTGTAGCCTAGCACAGGAAGGTGAAGGGAACGCTCTTTTTAAAAGAACATACTTATATTCAGGATTTTCTGGATTAGCAGCACCTGGCATGAACCCAAATATCTGAAAGCCGCTTCCTTAGAAAAACGGGCTCAACAGTGCTGACAGCGGGAACAAAGCCTCATCTCCAGCCTGCATAACACTGTGTCTATCTGGACCAGGGCCACAGCGGTGAGTGAAGGGGGTTAATGGAGGAGTGGGTGCAGCCTACGGGTCCTCACTCCAGTGAGTCTGTGGTAAAGCACCTCGGCAGAAGAAGCTCTGCTTGGGCCAGCCAGTCTGCCTCTCTGCAATTGTATAGGCTACATACCATAACACCACAAGCTGCCACACCACTGCCTTCATTGCTCTTCCATGGAACCACATGCCTGCACCCTGCCACGCCTCTGCTTTGGAGTTTTAACCTGACCATTCAAGGGGGTGGCGGGTTTGTCCTAGAAAAGGACAAAAAACCCCTCAGACCTGTTGGACTGCTTGTTAATAGCCATAAGGACTGAAAGTAAGCAGACAAATGCAGACCTTGAGGGAGCAGCCTTGTGGTTTCAATAAAACATTATTCAATTTACACATCTTAAAATGGGTTCAGCATTTAAATTCTTAATCTGCCATGTCAATGCAACATTTTGCTCCCCAGCAGTACACTGGGGACTTGCACGCCTCCATCATACAATCCCATCATTGCTTTCAGGGAGCACTGTTAGCCTCGTCATATGTGCAGTAATTGGCTTTTGTTTGAGCTACTTGGACCAGAAAAAAAAAGAAAAAAACAAACAAACAAAAAAAACCTTCTCCTGTGCTGACCCTGGGCGCCAGCCATATTGAAGAATGAAGGGTTGTTGGCCTGCGGTGCCAACATACTCCACCTTCACGGGGAGGCCGTGCCCCTCACGCTCCAGCAATGCCAGACGGCACTCGGATGAGGCGGGCTGGGTCTGGCAGGTGGCAGCACAGGAGGTAGTAAGTGAGAGCAGCACAGCATAACTAGCTGTAGCGTAGCCGCAGAATAATATCCTCGCGTCCTCAAAACTGTAGGAGTGTTTTTGACTTTGACTGCTTCCAATACCTGACAAATATGAGATCATGGCTTCTGGCAGAAAAAGGGCAAATTCGTAGCTGTGCCAACAAGGCTGCCAGTGGTGGGAGGAGGTGTCACCCACCCTATCCCAACAGGTAGTCCCTTGACTTCATACCAGCAGCACCTCCTCCTCTCTGTGCTACCCCAAAGCACTTTATATTCACCCGATTTACATCCATGCAAACCAGTGTCTCCCACAAAGGGATCCTTCCTTGGACAACTCTCCCTTTCTTTTGAAATGGGAAGGGAGGTGTGGCATATTAAGACCTGGGTTGGCTTTGTTTGCTGCTTTGTGAACTCTTTGTTCTCAAAACATGTTGCTTTTAAGGGACATAGATCTGGGGAAGCAAGAAAGCAAAAATTGAAATGTGAGAGCAAAAGCAGACGAGTTTATAAGCATTGGGCCCAAACACAGCTAGATAACTTCACTGTGCAATAAAGGTCCATGAATAATTGATTTCGCTAGCTGAAATGAATATTGGTTTTTGAAAAGCTTTTTTTGGTATCAAAAATAGAAATAAATCTGGACTGAAAATGTCACAGTGCACACATTTTACCAAAATCATTCTCCAAAACACGCACAAACCCCCCAGTTTCCAACAAAGAGTATTTCAGTAACTAACTCTTTTTGCCAGAAAATCCTTGCCTCTGCCAGCTAGTTTAAGGGAGAGCAAATCTGAAGCAGAGGTTTGTGCCATGGAGGCTCTATCTGTCCCATAAGTAGTCGTGGCTGTGACTCACAGGTGAGTGTGCCAGAAGGTAAGATTAAGCAAATGGCCCTAAACTTCAGTGACACATATTGTTCTGTTGGATGCATGCCCAAAACCAAAGGGGAGTATGTCTGTGTGCGTGTGTGTGTAAAAAATGTTGCAAATTAATATAATTATGCTGATATTTACATTCTTTCTGGGTGGCCAGTTGAAAATAGAGATTATTTGTATTTACTGCATTTATAGGGAGAATGTAGTCATGAGCTGTGTTTTACAAGTCCTCCAGACCAATTTGGCCTTTCACTTAGTTAAGCAATTTGGCCAACATAGTTGTGAGATGCTGAGGAACAAGCAGCATGGTCAAAAATATACAAGTTGAGTAATAGCACAGTGAATGAGACATCTTGTTTACATCACCTAGCAGGGAGGGCATTGGCCATTGAGGATCTGTGGGCACTTCTATGTATCTATATACAGTCACTGAACCAAATGAGTGTTCTGAAGAGTCTTTCATCCTGTAATTTGGCATCTAGAGCAAAGAGACAAAATGACATTGATTGAAAAAGCTAATTTCTGGTTGGTTTTGGTGCAAGGAGTTTTCCCAGCAACAGAATCTGGTCCAGGCACAACAGCTACAAATATGTCCATGAATGGTCACAAGATGTCAATATATGGCCCAGATGAACACGATCCAGAGAATTTTTTTTTTATTATTTTTTTTTGTCCTGAAAAAATGCTTGTGAAACAGACTGGCTATTGTTTTCATGGTTATGCTGCTGACTTATTCTGCTTTCTCTTGCAAGCCTCCATTGGTATTGGCTGTATAATAGACAAAATCAATTTGACCCAGCCATGCTGGAAAATGATCCAGATGTAAACAGTGCAGAAAAAAAAAAAAAAAAAAAAAAAAAGTTAAAGCCTGCAGAAGTTAGAGAGCTACTGTGCAGCTTTAAGCACACTTTTCTATACTTCTTGTACTTTGTAATTCTCCCTTCTGAATCCTTCCGCTGGTAAGTGGTGTACATTGTTATCAACTTCTGTGTTACCCTGGAAAGACACATAAGGAAAGAACAAATGCAAAAAGACAGTGATAGAGGACAGGAACAAAAAACGCTGCTTTTAGGAAAGACTTTGAAAGTACAATGGAATAACTCCAAAAAAAAAAAAAATAATAATAATAAAATCTTAATTTTAATGGATAGTTGACACTGAAAAATATTTTCAGATTAGTGCTCTGGCAGAAAGGTATTTCTGAAGAAATTCATTGCTGTTATGGATTTATATGTGTTTTACACAATGGTTCTCTGGGCCTTTTATGTCAATTAATTCTCAACTGAATTTATTCAGTTCCTTAGCAAGAAGACACCAGGAATTTGTTGTCATTCTTAAATGTATTTTCTGCAAATGTAACCTCAGATCTTAAAAAACAACAACAACAACAAAAACCACACAAACAACAAACAAACAAACAAAAAAAGGATGTACACACACACACACAAACCACAATTAATATTCTGTCTGGTTTGCGAATTACCACACAGAGCAAAGGGTCTGAAAGGCAAAATAAGTTTTCATTTACCTCTGTGTGATGCTACAAAATTCAGATAATTCAGAATGTACGATGGAGGCAAGAATCCAATTTGCACTCTTACCTGTGTGAATATTTCAATGAGCATGAGAAGAAAGGCAAATTAAAATACAAAATGCACTCTTCTTTTTGCTAAAATATCTATGATTCTAAATCCAAAGTAGATAAGGATTTGATGATCAAGAATGTTGACAATCTAAAACGAAATCAAGCTTCATGTTGCACTGATATTGTTGGGTCAGGAGTTTCATTACTTCCCATAGGCATCGTGACTTGTCAGCATATTTACAAGTGTTGGTAATTACTTGTATTTTGCCACAGATTTTGCACCGATAGCATTTTCTATTTGAATCATTGCATTTTGTATAATAAATACTTTATTGGGAAATAAGTACTATACATTTGACTAGAGGATTTTACTAAGGTTGGGCTTGATGAGTGTACATTGATTATCATGCCACACACTGGAGCTGATAGTTCTAGTCTGGTATTCGTTGAAGCACTACATTCATCGGGCGATGAAGCCCTGCAATAAAGAGAAACTAATGGAAGCAATTAGGAAGGAACACCTGTCGGTGGAAGACTGCAACCTCTACATTGACCATAGCCAGAAATTACTCCCAATTGTTATTCACAACAATGCAAGGCCTCTGGACTGTGAATGCAGGCAATGATGGACTGCAATAAAATTTGCAAATGAGTTTTCACATTGTCCAATAAAATTATATGACTTTGTCAATCTGTGTTGACACAGACCAACACATGCCTAAACAATAAAATCATGTAACAAAGGCGCTAATTGCTATTGTTGGTGAAAAGTATCCTTGAACTTTTGAAAGACCTGGTTTTAAATTTTCCATTGGTCACAAATAGGCTTGAGACTTTTGACTTCCTCCTAATTTCTGGTGGAAGTCTACCATTATCAGGCAGGTTAGTCTCCACTCACGATCCAGAAACTTAATAGCAAAGTTATTTATAAGTCAATCACAGCAGAAAAGTCATAAGCAAAATGCCTTTCTATACTGCATGGTTTTAGCCAGCAGATGACATTTTGCTACCTGTTTTACTTTTTACCTCTCTTGGAGACAGAAACTGTACTCAAAAGGATCAACTTTTTGTTTTGTTTTGTTTTGTTTTGTTTTATTTTGTTTCATTTTAAAGGAGTAAGGGGACGGTTAGAAAGAGATATTCAGGTAAAGCATACACTTCCCTTCCAATCCTCAACAGAGCAGTAAGTATTTAACACAGTTTGATTCTTCAGCATTCCTTTTGAAAATAGAGAATTGGAGAGAAGAGAATGTAACAACAATATTAGATAAGGAAGAAGGTGTGTGGGGAGAGAAGAAAAAGAGATGTTAAGAGTGACATTTGGAGTGACATTCCTGGACTCAGCACATGTAGTGTGTGTGAACCATGAAAGACCTCTGAATGGCAGATTTTTACATCTGTCAAATGTCCATGGTCTTAGAATGGTAGTAGGACACTACTGGTATAAGACCACCAGTAGAAACTTGAGAAGTCATTCAAACTTTGCTTTCAAAACTGTTGTCACCAAAAATCTCATGGAAAATTAATCCTCCCCATTTATAATTGCTTTTTATTTGTTTATCTTTTATCTTTTTAATTTATTTATCTATTATCACACACAACAAAAATAAATTATATCACAATTGTTCTGGAGAACAACTCTCTTTGCCTTAAATACACTCTTCCTCACTGCTGGAATGTAACTGAATGAAACTACATATCTTTAAAAAGTCCAACTGCAATACAAAGGTTTAATCGATTGACTTAATTTAATTCTGCAATGATGAGTTGATTCTCTTCAGGGTGTAATTTTCTGTTCTGTAGATACAGAAGATCCCAATATTTTACGGTGCAACACTTTACATACAGTAAGACACAAATTTATATATAGAAACTGATTAATTAGAAATCTATCAAAATATGAATTGTAAGAGTAATAAAAATTAAAATGACACTGTTTTTGCCTGAATAGAATCTGGCACATACATTCAATGTGCTTTTTAGAGGGCAGATAATTACAACTGCATTACAATCTCTCTCCTTTCTCCACCTTCTTTTTTTTTTTTTTATTTGTCGGGAGTCAGACACAGAGGAGTTTGCTGCAGTGTGCTCACAGTCTAAGATACTTTAGAGGACCTTCCAATTAAGTAAATACTTCTGAGAATACCTTTTACTTACCATGTAGGAGTCATCAGAAAAAGGTCTAAGATAGTCCCCTCTAAGTTATTTATTCAAAATTTAACAGTGATTTTAGCAGGAACATGAAGAGAATCCACCACAGGCTTTAATCCCAGTTCTAAGTAGTCAAAACTATGTGCATGAAAGTTGATAGGTCCGTGGAAGAAAAAAATTCAGCAATGAAGAATTCAAACAATGGATTTAGTCTAGGTTCTATAACATAAGTAAACATAAGTACCTGTGATTTATCTGCATATTTCTTTTTCTTTTGGAAAGTGAAAAGTATTAGAAGGGAGATGAACATGTTCCCCTCCTTTTGTGGAAATTATGCTTATATTTTGAGAGATAAGACAAGTGTACAAACAGTTGGGCATGAGTCAGTCATGCATCTATCCAGCATCAAAGGTCAGCCATATGCAGCACTGCATCATTCAGTCTGGAGAACAGAACTCAGTGCACAGGGACAGCACAAAGGCCACAGACAAGCTACAGTAAGGGAAATTCCATCAAGATGTCAGGAAGCAAATGTTGCCTGTGAAGGAGAGAAACACTTCCAGAAACACTGGAATATTTTGCATACAGAAGCTGTGGAATCTCCACCCTTGGAGACAGTCAGACAAGGTACCAGACACAAGTAGTCCTGTGTTGAGAAAGGTGTTGGCCTCTGGAGTTTATTTCTTAGCTAAACTGTTCTGTGCCTTTTTAGGAGTTTGAAAAACTACCTCTCAAGTTGCTGGAAAGAGGAAAGCTCTAGCCCCACACTTTCAATAAAGGTTATTTTAAAAATTCAATAATGTCACCTCTTCCTTGAGTCACTGTGACTCAAGCAACATGCCTATAATCTATGGTCATGTACAAAAATTTTATTTTAGTTAGGAGAAGGATGAAGACAAAGCCCAACTACTCTCTGTTAGTACTTGAAATAATAAGAGGACTGAACATGAAGCAAGAAAAAAAAAAAAAAAAAAAAAAGGAAAAAAAAAAAAAAAAAAAAAAAACAAACACAAACCATCTCTTTTTCCAGAGAGGGAACTCTGTCAAACCCTGGACATACAACTCCATAGTGAGTCAATTATGAGAACACATGTGTAATGATGAACACCTCTGGGATTCATTTTTTTTTATGAAAATGATGCCCGATCACAGATAATGACATTCATGTTTAATGATAATTTCACTAAATGGGCTGTTTTTACCTTTGTTTTTCTCTGTTTTCCTTTAGGGAAATTCTGCTCATCAGCAAGCAAGTATGTAAAATGGACAGATGAACTGATACAAGACTGCATGGATGCTCTCTTTTACATTGGTTAATAAACATCCAACAAATGTTAACACCTTAATATATCTTTAAAATTCCAAGAACAGTTTATGTTAAAGGGAGTTGTTTTATCTGAATCAGATAACTATTCCCCCTGGAATTTTCTAGCATCGGCCTTATTCTGAAACATGCTTATCTTGTTTGGGGTCTGAGTTCTTTGTCTGAAAATGTGCTAATGGCCAGCATGGATGGGGCTATTCATCCAGAGGTTGTAGAACATCCAGTAAAAGCTTTGATCTTCTTTCTTTGGCTTGGATCTTCATTGTCTTAGACAGATTGTGACAGAGCAAAAATTAATACTTTCTTTTTAGGGTCACAGTCTGACAGGATTATTCATATTGAATGTTTCTTTGCTCTCTGAGTAATCTGTGAAAATGTAGAAAGTTTTAGTTTGTTCTCTTAATTGTTCTCCACAGGACAAGATGTAAGGCTAGAGCTTGAGGTGGGATATCTGGCAAGGAAATGTGGCAAAAGCACACAAAGAAATAATTTAGAATGAAATTATTTGTGATTTGCTATATGCACAGACATCTTCCTTTAAAAAAACTGCAAGAAATCCTCACTAGATCCTTGAGAAAATAGCTGAAGCACTTAGATTTGATTTTCATCACATTTTCTTCAGTATTTACAGAAACATACGTAGAATGCTAACTGATACAGAGGTTATGTGTAAACTCTTTGGTATTCAAGACAATAGTTATCAAACTTTACTTTTCTACTAGCGAAAAGGAGTGAACAAGATACCAGAATGGACATAGAACTGGGAAGAGAGAATATGCAGAAAATATCACCAAAAATAATTCTTAAGTAGGGAAAGATTAATTACAATGCTAACCCCAAAGTGTAAAGAGATCTGTAAATGCTACAGGAAAGCAATATCAGGGACGAATACTAGCAATCAAAACCAAAGATTATTTTTCTGCTCGGTGTAAAATAAGGTTTTCAATCATCAATATAAGAAGGCTATAGTATTACATTACATGTTATATATTAGGAGGAAACTCTTCACTAAGGGGGTGATGAGGCACAGCAATGGGTGGCCCAGAGAAGTTGAGGATGCATCATCTCTGGAGGTGTTCTTGTCCAGTTTGGATGGGGCTTTGGTCAACTTGATCTAGTGGGTTGCATCCCTGCCTGTGGCAGGGTGGTTATGACTAGGTGGTCTTTAAGGTCCTTCCAGCCTAAGCCATTTTATGATTTCATGGTATCTATGATTTTTTGATTTCTATATTATAGTCCAGTGAGTATTCTGAGTTCAGTATAAAAATTCATACTGCAGTATTTGCTTTCCGTTTAAATGTCATTAATTCCCACATTGCATTTCTGAATTTATCAGGATACTTATCAGGAATTATCTGAAAAGAGCTCACAATGCTGGTATATCCCTTTAAGTTCCTGATCAGATAATATTTACCAGGAGCTGGGTTAATCTCATCTGAGTATTATCCATATCTAAGTAGTCATTCTAATCAGTGGAGAGAATTCAGCTTTTCCAGGGCTCTTCAGTGACTTCAATGACTTCAGAGGGAGTCTATACAACTATACAAGATGAAATGTCTGACTTTAAGGTGATTGAAGGATCTGCATATGTTAGTAAATATTCCCCAAGAGCTATTCCAAAAAAGGATGTCACCCTAGCAGACGTAGCAAATCTAAAATCTGTTTCTAGAACAAAACTCAGCATATCATTAATATAGGGTCATTAGTACAATAAATACATTACAACTGATCAAAGTAACACAAAGAGAGAAATAATTTAAATTTTGTCAGTAATTATATCCAAGTTTTGCTTTACTCTCATTCCCCTAATGCACAGGGCCTCCTCCAATCCATCTCATCCCAGTTCCCACCTACTGTTCCTTTTGTCTTTTCTGGAATATGGCACACTAGTTTTTAGCCCATCAGAAAGGTGTAGCTATGCTGGTGTAGAGTGGTAGGGCTGGAAGAGCTTACTTTAGTGCATATGAAAAGACTTATCATTCTGGTCACAGTCACACTGGACTTCTGTGACTGAGCTTTGTCAGAAGACCTGGATAGTCTTGTCTTGCCTCAGTGTCCTATAAACTGCTTTATAAATAAAATAAAATAAAATAATATTATCAGCAGTGTTTCTACTATATTTTGTATCCTTCCGACGTAATAACTAGATGCCAAATTATTACCTAGGTTTTAAAAATTGCTCAAAAGACTACTCTCTTTTGTATAATTTAGCTGACATATTTAGACAAATAGTAGCATTTACCATTTAGTAGAATAAAAGTTACTTTTATGAAGCATGGGCAAAATTCATACCAGGAATTGACAAACAGAGACGTATAGAGACGAACGATGCACACTGGAAATGCTCAGTCTGCAATTGGCCTAGCAATAGGGAACTACTGATGAGAAGTCAAGGTCATTTCTAATGTGTTAATCTCAAAACATCAGAACAGGACTGAGGTTTTATTCTGGTAAACATGGAAAATCC
Organism: Nettapus auritus; assembly: GCA_011076525.1. Lineage (NCBI taxonomy): Eukaryota > Metazoa > Chordata > Aves > Anseriformes > Anatidae > Nettapus > Nettapus auritus. The sequence continues at coordinate 121,893,008 of CM021766.1, forward strand.
ACTTAGTTGCGTGAGTAATTAAAACATTGGATGCCACACTGGTCATTCCTAACTCAGTTATCAGCAAGAATCCCACTAATCATGTCAAGGATGGAGTCTGTGCATGTGCTGTACATGTAGCTCTCTGCATATGTCTGCACATCATTTCACAGGAAACTATTTCACACTAGACCAGCTTGGTGAGTAGCTGTTGTTCACACCCACCAAGAAATAAGTACATGTGAGAATAATACCTTTACAACTTTGAAATGTCCTTAGACAGACTTTTAATCTCCAGGCCATCAACCTGCTGTGAACTCTCCTCCTGACTTTTCACACTTACAGAGAACGGGAGTCAAGCAACACACCATAAGGCAACATGAAAAGACAGAAAAATTCTGGGAAGTGCAAAATTAAGTGTAAATAAAAATATGTCATCTTTTAAAAATATGTGGCTGTTTCATCATATATTTAAGCATAAGCATGCATATGCTGATACAAATTTGATTAGAAAATTAGATTGCAATGCTTAAAATGCAAGATGATACTAATGAATTCTAACAATAGTCTTCAGCTCCATCTCCTTGGTGTCTGCTCCATATGTCATGGCTGGCACAAAAGCACAAGTAGTTAAAACACCTGTGTTTTCACAGATTTCTTACTAATGTTTAGTTTAACCTCTGAAGGCCTTTTCATTCCATCTCTTAGTATCATTTGTATACTTAAAGAAATACATATCTCACTTAGCAGGGATACAGCAAAACAAAGGCCTTGACCTCATCACCTTTCATCTGAAGGCCTTGATATGGTGTTAATCTAAGCCTTGATATCAATTTAAACTGATCGTTTTAAAAGACTGAGGGAAAAGAAGAAAAACAAAGGCAATGCATACGTACCTGTGTCCTTTCAGAGATGGAAGATTCAAAATGGAAGATCATGCTGAGGAATTAAAGAAAACAAACTGTAACATCTGCAAATTCTGCATATTTATTTATTTAATTTATTTTGTATTTTTTGTTACTTGCTTGGTGAGGAATTGGTCTACTACAGAAGCAAGTTAAAAGGTGTGAGTTAAGGATGGATTTCAAATAAGAGGGACTGGATGGTTGGCACAAAGGAGACAGAAGTTTGTTTCAAGGACATGGAGAAGCTCACACAAAAGATAATGGGAGAAGTGATGGACAGAGAAATCAAGTAAAAAGCACAGAAGTAACAGTAAACCAAAAAATAAAAAAAAAAAACAAAAAAAAAAAAACAGGAGAGTGCAGAAATAAACCATTTGGACTTGAACAATCCTAGTCTTGTAAAAGACATGGATTTAAAATGAAAAGGAAGAAACCTGAAGACATGAGCAGCATTTTAAAACCTTAGGAAACTGGGAGAAGGGAGAAGGGAGATGGGGAGCAGAATATTGTGTATATCAATCAGAAATGACCACAGCATCAAGAGGAGAAATATCTGAGCCACTGAAATTGTTTCAGTAAGAGAGCTATTGAAGAATGTAATTAGTTACATAGGTAAGAAAACCAAATTAATTTCAAGAAAAAAAAAAAAAAAAAAAAAGAAGTGGGTGGTGGGTAGATGTATGTGACCATATCAGGTTGGCTTACACCTCAATTTCTGTCTCTGAAGTCAGGTTTTTACAAAAATTTCTTCCTTATTCTTCTGGGAGGGCATGTTCCCTATTCCTTATTTTGCTACAAGGAGCTAAGTAGACCCTTGATCCTTAGTGTCAGTGGGATTCACAAAAACTGAGGGGTAATGTCATTCCCTTTAACAAGGTAATACTAAATTTCCAGCTGAATGTTTTACTCCTTTGAAGTTGCTTACACAAAACAGCAGAAAATTGAAAATGTGATTGTATTGGGTTTACATGGCAAGGGTTTGGTAGCAGGAGGGTTGAAGGGGTGGCCTCTGTGAGCAGAGCCCAGCAGCTGCCCCACATCAGATCAGAGCCAGCTCCAGCCAGCTCCGAAAGGGATGTGCTGCTGGCCAGAGTTGAGCCAGTAAGTGATGCTGGTTGGGCCTCTGGGAGAACGGAGTTAAGGAAGGAGCAGCAGTTCCCCTGCAGCCGGTGGAGAGGCCCCTCATGGAGCAGGCTGTCCCCCTGCAGCCCACAGGTCACACATGGAGCAGATCTCCACGCTGCAGCCCGTGGAGGAGCCCCTGGTGGAGCAGGTGGATGTGGTGGGAGCTGCTGCCTTTGAGGGACCCGTGCTGGGGCAGTCCATTTCTGAAGGATGGACTGCATGTTACAGACCCAAATTTGGAGCAGTTCTTGAACAGCTGCTGCCTGTGGGCAGCCCCCACAGGCTCAGTTTGGGAAGGATGGCATCCCATGGGAGGGACCCCATGTGGAGCAGGGGCAAAATGACTGTGAAGGAGGGGCCGAGACAAAGAGTTAGGGACTGACTGCAGTCACCATTCCCCATTCCCTGTGCTGCATGGGGAGGGAGTGTGGATAGGTGGGAAGTTGTTTTTAGTTTGCCTTTAGTTGCTCACTGTTCAATTCTGTTATCAATAGGGCATAAATTACATTAATCTCCCTATTCTGAGTCTGTTTTTCCTGTGATAGTAACTGGTGAGTGATTTCCCCGATATTACCTCAACTCATGAGCCCTTTTTCATCATATTATTTCCTCCTGTCCTTCTGAGGATGGGGAGTGAGAGAGCAGTGTGGTGGTGCTTAGCTACCTACCAGCCAGGGTCAAGAAGGTAGAAATTTGTTTTTCAGGACACTAACTAAATGCTAATCTTAATTCTTCGTATTCCTTATGTTTTCCTCTAAAACTTCATCATAACACAAATGCATCCTGAGAAAGCACATTTCCCTAGGTGTAGAAGATGTGTATTATTTTATAAAGTCTTGATTTTCTGAATGTCCTATCCAGAATGGATGTCATTTCCTTCTAATTGTTTCATTTGAATTCTCCTTCTTTGGATACCACAGCAAGAGAACAGAAAAATTCTGTGCACAGTATATAGATGGGGCAATCCATCCAATTTAATTTTAAAGTCAAAATGACAGTTGTTTCCACTGGACTTCAGATATTTGCAAAGAATTTCACTTGGTAGTGCAGTTTTGGTTTGCTTTAAACAATTCATAAAAAAATTTACTCAACAATTGCCTGCAACAAAATGTCACCTCCCCGTAAAGAACGATTAAGACAGGCAACACTGAACTTCACAAACAGGCTGTCTGACAATCTTGCTCCGTCAATACATGCTAGAGAATCATCATCCAAACAAACCAGACAAGCTGTCTCTTTTGACATCTGCTCCTGTTTCAGTACATGAATTATCCTCTTGGGTTATCCCATTTTCAGCTGCTTCAGCATGGATGCCATCTTATAATTTACCTATTCCAACATTTTATCTATCTTTTCAACTGAATACATAAGTAAAGGAATAAACAATATAGAAATAATAGCCAGAAAAACATGAATGACTTTTTCCAGGTTGACAGATATGTAAAATGAGAACACAGAGGGCTAATACACAAAATTCTTGTAAAATATTTTAAGCAATCAGTATTTGCAGTTTACAAGTATGTGAAACTGTAAGATTATTCTATTAATTATTAAGGTACCAGTAATGAACTGCTTCGCACCCCACTTTTTATCCCCACTTACTTCTTACCCCCACCCCTTCCTCGAGCCCCATCCCAGCAAGCTTCTTTAAATTAATAGCAAGGACAGCATCTCTCTACCCCTCTGAACACTTTCAGAGAACAGAATTTCAGTCTCATGAGGAATTTATGTTCTACCATGTTATGGAAAGTAATACTTATATTCTGTCACATCCTGCTCCAATGCTAGCACTTCTGCCTGCTTGCTGTCTTTTAAAGGGTCAGGAAAGTATTTTGTTGTGCATCCGAGAACCATGATACACGTATGTTGCCATTTTTCTTCTTCATGACCATCACCAGTAAAATAGCTAGGAAAGTATTGCAGTTCACATAAGCTGGGATATTACATGAAAAGAAAGTCTTAAATTTCTTTAATAAAGTGATTGATAGACTTTCACTGTGAAACAAAAACACAGAGCTGGATAAGAATATCTTGGCTAAGACAAGCAGAGAATCTGATATTTGCAGACAGCTCAGCCAAATCAATCATAATAAGATTGAGAGGAACAGAAAGATTCCATATAAAATTACACAGGCAGCACTTCTGCATACTAAGTAATATTTCATGGAAGCAGAGTGATAGTTTTTCTTAGGGCATGATTTGGCTCAGAGGGATGGAGTATCAGTGAGTGATACAGATGAAAAAATTTGAGAGATTCCTTTAAATTGTTATATATATATATATATAAAAAAAAAAAAAAAAAGCACAAAGTGATAGCATTTTCTCCCTCATCTGAAAAATGAATCAAGACCAAGATGCAGAGCAGGATGGGCTCTGCAGATCTAGTTAGTTCAATGATTGCAACAAAGAAGCATGATCTGTTCTCCACATTCATAAAACACCAGACCTAACTAAGCTAATGGAACAGAGGGGGCACCTGAAGGAGACAGATCAGATCTGGAGGCTAAAGTATTTTTGTTGACAGTGTTCAAAATTAAAAGCTGGTATTCTTAGCACAGCATAAAGTACTTCACAAAAGACACTGATGTGTCAAGTCATCCTTGAAATGGGTTGATACAGAATGCAGAGTAGTTAGGGAAAAGTACTTTTTGCAAAATATCGAAAAGGCCATTTACAATTCTGCAAATATTTCTGAATAGGAATTTAATAGCTAGGCAAAGAGTGTGGACTGGTGAATTTCAACTTCAGCACACTTCAAGATTTTGCAAGGGCAAAATCCCTTTCTAGAGGTCAAGGACTGTTCCAATGTAACACAGAGTTTTTATCTACGTCCATTACTGGCGTCACTGTCAAAACTGTTCCCACAATTCTTGATTGTTGCAATACATTTGCAAGCAACATTATTCATCAGTATCTCTGCCAAAAGGGTGACCTAGCTGTAATGTCTTACCAAATTATGCCTTATCCTGTGTAATGTCTTCTTATTATAAAGGGGGAAAAAATATTTTCACATTTACTGACACTCAGTTGGCCAACGGATATGTTGCTGTCCTTTTCCACATACCATGTCCATTCCTTTCTTTCTTTTTTTTTTTCTTTTTTTCTTTTTTTTTTTTTCCTCTGGGGGATTACAGTTTGGAAAACACTGACACCTGCAAAAACTGTCCTTCATGCTTTTTCAAGATACAGAGCTTGTTTTCTTTCTTATCATCTTCAAGTAGCTCTGCAGGAGATACCAGCATCATAACAGTTCAGCCGCAACCACTTTGAAATGAAATGAAGATTCCATGACTGGATTAAGAATGAAGAAGAATTCAGGCAAAAGCAAATCCAGTAAGAAACTATTTTGGTCTATTTTTTTTTCAGCTGTCTTTACACTGAAAGAACATCTGTGCAGCAAAACCACTTTCATTTATGTATGCTTTACTTTCATGGTCATCACAGACTTGGAAATGACAATGAAACTATTGCAAATCTTTCTGGTTTAGTAATTGTAAATTCCAGCTAATGTAATCATATTAGCAGCAAAAATTTCAACAATTCATAAGGGACTGGTGATGGAGAATTAAGAACAGAAGTATCCAGTGCAGTCACTGAAATTTTAGGTTTCAATGATACTTTTTAATATATAAAGCAATATATTCTTTAAAATATTTTTCCTCTGATTGGAATAATCAAAGAGTTTCCTTACTAAAATATTAGGAATACACTCAGATTTTAAATGTAACCAAATACCAGTTAGATAGTTGTCTTTATTCCCTGAGAAGTGATATGAATTAAATAAGAGAAGATGTGACTGGTTGGTTAACACTAAAGTTAAGTAACTGTGTAAAATACTGTCTGTTTCCCAAAAAAAAATAGTTTATAACCTTTATTGTATTATTTCTAAGCTCTTCCCCAAGAAATCACATCACAGAGAAATGGACCAAAATCACAAGTGGACCCGGCTTGGTCCAAAACCAAGGTTGTGAGTTCAGTCCCATTTGTGTGAGTTGGTATTACTGTAAGTTTTAATGTAGTTCTCAAAATGTACAGTTTCAGGAAAAGTCTCAACTGTGATGTTATTGAGCCAGGATCTTATTTGTCAGTAAGAGTGGATGACAAGATTTCTGACATGCAGTAGCAGCTTCTGCAAGATAATATTAATAATCACCTTAATTTTTAATTTTCTGACCCTTTATATATAAAATTAAATCGATAGAACATGAAGTGATGAACTGATTTTTTTATTTTATTTATTTTTTTTTTTTTTCCGGAAGTTACTTACATCAAACTTCTCAATTTGATGTGAGCTTTTGTTTGTTTGTTTTGTTTTTCTTATAGGTAGGGAAGTAGGATCAAACTGAGCAATACAGCAGACATACCATTAACATAGAATCAGATTTCCAAAACAAGTCATCCACAGGCAGCAGGTTACAAGTACTGAATGATGATGCATAGGAGCAAGGACCCATATACCTATACCTCAAATACAGGACTTTGTTTTCCTGCCCAAACCCATAAGGATGAGCCAATATGTTCCAGACAACTTCCAATACAGAGCTCAAATGAGTACATAATGGGTTCGTATAGGCTCAGCAATGTTATGGTGTAAGCTAATGTCTTACCATTCTTTAACATTCACCACTTATGTTGATATCTTCATCCTAATTCTCTTTTAGTAAGAGATTCTTATACTGACAATTGCAGAGTAAGATCAGTTAATGGAATTAACCTGGAACAAACCTTACGGATAAAGAACTGCTTTTATTTTACTTTTTCATCTTCTCTACAAGACAGTTAATCAGCCGAGTATTCTTAAAACTCCTTTATTATTATTTTCCCCTACAAGGACATAATTCCATCCAACACTAAGCATGCCTTACAGCATGAAATAGGATCACAACCAGAGCTACACAGGATTCAGAATTACAATGGATGTACTGAAGCCAACCATTTGATTTTAGCTGCCTGTGTTTTAGAAGGAGGGTAGCATTGTCAGATAAAGATTTCATGTTAGTAGGAGGAGGTCTATTCTGCCCTCACAGAGATGAGTATAAAAAAATATGAGTCCCAATGGCATCACACTGGTGTGCAAAATGGTTTAAGATTAGAATGGAGCCAGGCTTTCACCATTACCTGTGTTTTTATCCAGTTGAGTACCAGTGTTTCTGCTGGTTCACATTAGCAGATAACCTGAAAATGTTCTAATCCAGAGGAGTTCATTATTTTCTAGTGGTGCTTGCCTACTGCCATCCCCAAAACCTGTGGGCCTCTTTGTTAGCACTCAGAATATTTTGTGCTCTTTATTAACTCTTATTCATTCACATTTCAAAAAAGGTTATGAAAATCAACAAGAGTTTTGCTTCTTTTCTGTGAGCCATGACAGAAGTTCTTGGACTGCTGTGGGGGTTAAATGAGACATTTTACCATGCATATTATTATTTCCAGCTGATGGTCTCTTGAAGCCAGTGCATACACAGTAGCTCTGGAGCATGTTCTGAGCTGGGTGTTAGCCCACGTGTCCACTGGCAATGTATTACAAACACATTTCCTTCTTCAGATATACAATGAGTTATTTTTATTAATATTCTATTTCATGACAGCATTTAAAATTGCAGAAGTGTAAAGTCAGGCCTGTTTTAGGTTATCATGAGTCTCCAAAAAAGAAATGGGAAGTATGACTAAATAAATGCACAGAAATATGTACAAGTATAAATATTTTAATTTTATTCTTTGAACAATCTAGCCAAATACAACACTGCTATACTTAATATAATTGAAAATCAAGCCTAAAACCTATGATGAATTTTATATATGTAATTGCTACTTCCTTTTTATGTCACTGAACACCTCTTTAACTTTGTCATTCCTGCAGTGATAAATCTCTGTTTAGAGAACTTTATAGTCAGTCTTTAGATAAAATGAAAGTTTACTTATCTAAATCCCAAATTACCATTTTTAGCACCTTTCAATATCCTAGTGATTGTAACCTCTTTTACTGCAAATCGATATATTTATAATTTTCATTTTGATACTAATATTTTATTAAAATGAAACCAGGAACATATTACTACAGTGGAAAAAGGGAAAGACCAATAAAAGTTTTCATTCTTTACATCAAAACTCTGCCTTAGGAAGGTTAATTATCATATCGTACTGCACTTGACATGTAGTGTTAGAATGAAAGTGCCTTGGTACTAGAGGACTAGAATACCATACTCAGCTCTGGCAAACAGAATGAATAATTGAAATCCAGTGCCTTTATGCTTCACTGAAAAAAAACAATATTTCATGGCACATAAAGTTATTCAGCTTATTTGGATTAAGGTTGAATGATCATCATTGACCAAAACAGAAGCAGTGATGGTACCTTCATGTAAGTGGTGAAGAACACCCATAAATATTCTTAGGAAGCAAGATGTACCTGCATTTAATCAGTACTTATTAAAATTTTATTCCCTATAGTTATTCAACAGGATCTGTGGTATAAAAACATAATTACAAAAATCAGATTTGAGCTCATTTGACAACAGAAGGGTTTTATGGTGACCTATCTCCAAATGTTCCTATTTGTAATTAAATGCAGCGATCAGCAGTAAGGATTTTGAAGCTGTTTTAGTAGTTCCGCTATTCTGCTTAACATGTGGCACCCGTAATAATTAAAATGATACTAACACATGCACAATTTTATGGCCCTTATGGTGCAACCCATTATGCCAAATAAGGGCCTCTGTTTTCACAGCATACTGCACATGGTCTCATTACACCCACTTTTCTTTTCCTGTCTTCACACTAACAACTGTTAAAGTGAATCAACACACGAAACGTACTATAACAGCTTAGTGTTTATGATATGTGTGCTGTTAGTCAGTGAACAGGAAAATCTAAACATTTACTGTTTATGTAAAGAATAGCGTTAGTGTTAGTGAATTGCTTGGGTCTGCTTACTTTATTATCTAGATCACAAACATAATGACGGGTGTCAATGGTACCTATATTTTCCCTTTGCTTCACTCTCCTGTGTAGATTTCTTTAAGAATTAGAGGAACATCACATTTACAGTTCTTGAAATATTTTCTATCAAGCAGTCTTCTTTTTCTGCATTAAAGGAAAAGAAAACTACTTCTATCATAATCTCCCACCACAATAAAATATTTCCATTAATTTTCTCTTGTTCTTCAATGTATTGTGTTTGGATATGTTTGGTTTATCCAAAGCATTAGAAAGTTACACAATTTTCGTGTGACATCTGAGGAAAATCTACAAGAAACTGGGAATTCTATATTAGTCCTTTTTTGTCATGAATAATTTTGCAATTACGCGGCTACTCAAAGACCTCCTACACTCATTTTACAGTCATCAGTTCAGAATGGCTTTCACTCTCTTGGTCTGGGATCCACTCCAAGGAAAGTCCCATAGGTGGGACACCGATGGATTGGACTAAATCTATCCTCCACATTTCGTATTATAGCTTTGTGTGAACATTAGTTGAAAGTTCATATAAAGAGTAACAACCTGTCCTTTCATTTTCCCCGTTTTTCCCCTGTGGACTGCCACTTAATCCAAACCATTTCAGGATTTTGCTATGTTATCAGTGGTAAGGGGAAACCAAAGCCCCTGAATGCGAATGGCATAACAACTCAATTGATTTCAAAGACATAAAATCATCACAAAATTACAGTGTTTGGGCTCCAGATATGATTAAAATAGAGAAGTCAACCAGAAAACACTAAAGTGAGTAATATATAGGGGCCACATATGCATTAAAAAAATACATCTGGACCCATTAGATTTCAAACAGGAGGAGCAGTGTCACAACATAGGAAAAGGGAGAAAATGCCAGCATTGGGCTACTGTCATGATTGTCTTCATGGTAAGTGATACTACACAGAAAACTTGCACTCTTCAGGGTCCCAGAAGACTGGGGTGGATGACTTGACTGGGAGAGAAGTGAGTGAGAGGACCAAGGCAGAGAAGGATGATATCTGTGTTGCAACTTCTCCTTGGTCTCATCTAAGAAAATCTTTCTTTAAAATAGGTAGGTAGATAGATAGACAGACAGACAGATATTTTAAAAGACTTTAGGAAAAAAGAAAAAAAAAAGTATCTGATAATTACATTCTGTCTGAACTTGAGGAAAGTTGAGTTCCACGATCCCTTTTTCTTTGATTAAAATGAATGTTTGTGATCAGCATTACTATTTACTACCCCATGATCAAAAACAAATAACCCACTTTGTTTGTTTCTTACTGCAAATGAATTAAATTAGACGCCATTAGGAGCACTAGCTGTTTATATCCTTGTTTCAGCAGTGGTAGTATTTGAAGTTTCCTGCGGTAAGTTCATTACTCGTATTTTGTCCAGAATTAGTGAAGCGTGCTGAAAATTGCTAATGACAGATGTTTCTCCACTCTGTCACACTTCTTGTATCATTTGATTTGGAAAGCAACATACGGTGTTCTGCTCTATCAGTATGTCACAGACTGTCTGTAAACAGCTGGTCATAACTCAGTTCAGTGAAAACCATTACTTTCCAATGAAGTGCTGGACACCCTCCAAATTGCATTTTGGCATGGCCTGAGCTGCATAATGCACAAAGTTCTTCTGTTCTGAGGTTACCTAAGGAAGGATTTTTCTCCCTCTTCCACTTGTTTATTGTGTTTCAGGAGAGAAAATCTCTTTTTTAAATGGTTAGATAAGAGATAAACAGTGCAGGAAATAAAAATGTTTTTTCTTCTCCCAGGAACCCATAAAAATTGTGACTGGTGCTGTGCTAAAAGAAAAAAAAAAATAAAAATGCAACCCTACCTCACCATTTCTGTTTGTGCCTCAGGTTGAATGGGGTGTATTATCGGGGTCAGGGCACACAAGATGATGACAGATTGAAATGTCTCCTATCAAATAGTTGTGGCATTCTAACATTGCTATGACTATGGGGCTATTCCACAGCTCCTAATCACAATGAATCCTATTAGAAACATCTCCCTGCGGTTTATGCATTGGTCAGATGCAAAGAAATCCATTTCATTTATGCCTGTGAGAAGCAGAAAATACAGAGGGCAGATTTAACACCATACACATAGGGTTATAAGGCACAGTTTGCTGTTTCTTTCTAACAAAACTACTGCCTTGGTTGTTTTAAGATGGTATGCCATGTAATTAGTACTTATTTAACTGAATATGTACCATACACTTCATGAATATTAGTTTCCATTTCAGCGGCATAGAGAGTCTGGAATAGATATGTTATTTATAATGAAACTATAAAGCATTTAGACAGTATGTTTAGACAGTATGTTTTAATAACTGTATTTAATTGACAATGAATACCATGTGTATTTAAATGAAATCTTTACTTAGATACTGTTGGTTTAGAATGTGACAGTAGGAAACGACATCAAAGCCACCTGTAATCCCTGGAGACTTCTGCAATACTTGTACATTAGTAAATGAAAGATTAGCATCTTTCTGACCAGTATAAGACGATTATATTCATATTTAAATTTAGGGCAATAATACAAACATTTGCAATCAAGGATCATGAAATCCAAAGATCCCAGTAGAAAAGGGTAGAGACAGATCATGTCAAGATATCCAGCTATTCTTGCAACCTTTACAGAGGTCAGTATCACAAAAGACTGAGGAAAACCCAGCATCACCAAATCAAGTTGGATTTTCTAATACTTAAGATGACATTCTGCCTATAACTGGATGTTATAAACAGTTGAAGAGAAACCTACTGATAAAAAAGAACTCTCATAGAGAGAAATAAATTTTCCAGAGTACTGAACCACAAAGAAAAAAACTTACACATCGGTGTTTCTAGTATTTCTTTGAAATGCATTAACCTATATAAGAATAAAGAGCCCATTACATTAGGTAAATTCTGAATTCTTTTTTCTTTTTCTTTTTCTTTTTTTTTTTTTTTTTTGACATGCTGAACACTGCTGAACAGATGGGCTTTACTGAGATATAGTCTTACAGAAAGTGTTCAGCTCAGTTTTGTTGAAGAGGATGCAGCTTCTTTTTTAGTGTTGGATTTTTACTGAGAATGGATTACAAGCCTGCTTAGAGGATCTGAGGGATGCTACAATGGTTAAAAAAAAAAAAAAAAAAAAAAAAAGTCAAAAACATCTATAGCTCATTTTTATACATGCACTACACTATTTCTGTACAGAAATGATGCAAAATATTTCTCAGAACAATGCAAAAGGTCCCTGTCCTTAAGAATGTATTATCTCAATGAAACAAGTAGCATTGGAGGATGCATAGAAAGGAAAAGAGCAACCACACAAACAACAGAACAATTGAGTTTTGTCAGGTGTTAACAAAAAACTTCTGCATAAACTACTAGCATCCATTGATTTAAAGGAAAAGTTCTCTAGTTACTGTTTAACTGAACTCAGTAAGTAGACAGGGAAATTTGCATCATCAAAATTCAAAACAAATAATTTTATTTTCCCCTTTCAATAAGTAGGTACCTGTTGTTCAGTATTACACTTGGTGCCTATAACAGGATTATCCACTCCTACACTTTTTACCTTATCAGAAAATGTCAGAAGTTTGCATTTGGTTTGGTATCTCATCCCACTCAACAGGTCAGATATATCCTTTAACTTATAAGTTATAACTTATGGTATATAATGAAGTCTAATTAACAACTTCACTTGCTTGTACAGCTATTTTCTTGTTAATTTTGTGATTATGTCCTCTGGCCTCAGCAAACTGCTGTAACATTTGTAATCCAAAAACATTTTAAATTGTGCTCATCTTTTCCATCAAAAATAATTAGTCACATAGTTCTTAAAATTTTCACCAAATTTGAGCTTTGGAAAATATATTTAATTGTGGTCTTTGAACTGTAGTGAGCTTATTTCAGAGTAGAAGTTCAGTTGTATCAGTAGAAAAAGGCTCAGCATTAACACACACACAAAGAAAAAAAAAAAAAAAAAAAAAAAAAAGGGGAAAAAAAAAAGGAAGAAGAGAAGCTACAAGCTCTTATGCTCAGCCCCAAAGCAGACTATTGAGAAACTTAAATTCATTCTGCAGCAAGAAGTATAAACCAGTCATGCTAGACTTATCTTTTTGTGTGAATGAGATCATAAACAATCATGAACAATCATCTGAAGGTCTCTTACTGTTTTGCTGTACCAGTCCCTACTTTCTCCACTTAACTCCTTGGGTCTCTGCTGTCTTCCCATTCACCCAGTCCTCTGGAAACAATCATGTTCTCCAAGGGTACTGAAGAGATATCATGAAATGGCAGTAAATGCAAAAGAACCTGATGACTGAGCTGTCAAACCATTGCCTGAGATCTCAGCAGCTCTCTCTTGCATGCTACCTCTTAGCTTGACTAAAATAACCTTCCATGTTACAGTTATCACTGAGTCTCCATAAGTTTTGATCTAACTAGGCTGAACACATTTAGGTAGCCAGTACTATACATTACTGGGCTGAGTTTCAAGTTCTTTGTTCACCATATGGAGGCAATCATAACAAGACACAAAAGCATGCAGAGTAAGGGGGGGCTGTCTCATATCTCCAATAAAATTTTGCCAAAGTGTGTCAATCTCAGCACAAGTTGCAAAGACACATAAAAAGGAAACATATTCATGAGTGCACCACAACAAGGCAAAGCTCGGATGATGTTGATACCAAAACAGAGGTCTTTGTTGGGTCTGTTGATCAAAGCAAGATTCTATAACAGATTGGTTTTGTGAAAATGGAAATAACCAGTCAGAGTAAATTTCAAAATAGATACTGGAGCTAAACACATTATCATCATTCTAAGCACATGCAAAATTAAGATTGACCTCCCAGTACTAAAAGCAAAAACAAAGTTTTCCTCATAAAGAGATCACAAAAAGTAGACAGGGCAAAGAAAGTGTTAGGTGTACAAACTTATACTGGCACAAGATACTCATCTAAAGACATAAGATGAAGGATGTGGTATAACTGTCTACAAAACAGTGTTCAAAAGCTATTCTTAAAGAATCTGATGAGGCAGTTAACAATCTGGGAGGCTCTAAGAATATAGCGTATCACAGTTGCAGAGATTTCAGTGTGCCATCAAAATGCTTGCTCTGTTAGTACTAGGAGATAGAGACTGAACCTGACTGTATGATAAAGTGAGAAGTTACTGGGCAAATTCACACATCAATTGGCTGGAGTAGTAGTCATGTTGCCATAACAAAGCCAACAGTTAAAGTTTGTCAAAATCTATAAGATTCCAACATGATTATCAAATATTACCATTAGCCAATAATGACAGCTGATACAGAGTAGACCCTGACACTCAAAAATACTGTGATTTCCAAATGCAAGCCATAAGTAGTACATACTGATTAAAAGCCATCAAGCTGAGCAACTTCCCTTGCCTTCCTTTTTCCTGCCTACACCCATGGCTTATTTTCTGACATCTTCCACCAGTCTTGAAGGTCACAGTCTTACAGGGATTGATTAAGTCTTAAGTCTAAATTCCTTGTTTTTCCCCTGTGTTGTAATCAAGACTTCAGAACCAAGAATCCTTCATACACATAATCTCTTCACAAAAATGTCCCTTTCTCCACAAATGTACAAGCTTAAATGTTAACAACTTACTGAGGGGATACTTGCAATTCTTTAATTTAGAAAAGAAAGTAAATTCGCATTTGTCATGTATTTGGAAGTTTTGACTGTCCAAGGTACTCATGTTTGATCCAATGTCACAATTGAAAACAACTTTTTGAATTCCAGATAGCAGTTTAATATGTATCAAACAGGTAAAAAGAATTTAAATAAATAAATAAATAAATTGAAGAGTGATGCAATAAAAAAGTTCAAGAACACTCCAAAAATTGACACGTATATTAGCTCATATTTACTGAGTACATCTAACTATGAAAGCTGAAGAACATTTTGACCTAACCTTGCATTTATACTAGGAGAACAAACCACATGTGACAGATTCTGCTCATGTTATTTAATGCTCTAGGGGAAAACTCAGATACCGTAGCACTGGGTGTGGTAAAGAACCTGAACAGAATAGAACAGAACAGCTTTGAAAGACATTCAAATTGTTTCTATCATAATCCATAACGATAGATTTTTAGGTAGTAGCAGCTCCAGCATATCTAAATCACTCTGTGAATGTGAGCATTACCAAAAACAAAACAAAATTTAAAAAAAAAAAAAAAAAAAAAAAAAGATGAATAACACACACAGTAGGGAGCTGATTGTTTGTTTTACTACAGTGGAAAAGTATATAACCTTCTCGCATTCCCCTTCCTGGGACTTTGACATGGTCCATTATGAAGATGTCAGATGCATGAAATTATCAGCCAGGATTTTTCCTTGTCTTTTTCGCATTTTCTGAAACCCACAACACTTTTCTCAAGATAACATATTTGTGCATTTTCCCATAAATGATTTGTAGGCCTTATTTAAAAACTGTCAAATGGTACTTGGCTCAAGAAAGGAACAGTAACTGCTTTGACAGTAACCCCTACTCAGCACATCAGGTTTTATCCCTTTACACCCTAAATTTTTTAAGAGTAATCTAAGAATTCAATTATTTCACTTCTGGAGAAAAGTGAGATGAAAAATCTGTCAGCAAATTTTTATTTTTGCCCACAAACTGAGTGAGTTCTCTTATTCTTTCTTACATTACAAAATACTGTTTCAAGGACAATCGCATCAGGCTGTTTCATTCTCTCCTTAATTACTGTTCCATACAGTTATAAATAGCAGACAGAAGGTGAGTGGAAAATGACAAAACAAGTTTATTCTTAAGTCTAACATAAAACACTACAGGCTAAATATGTACAGGGAATTATACAAACAAGTGCTGAACTATATACACATGTTATAACAGAAGGAAAGACATTTCATACATACAAGGAAAATCTTCCCAAAATAACTTCAGCAAAAATGCCTACTTATCCTTATCTAAAGTGGTGATTTAAGTGGCCTCAGCCATAGTTTTATCCAGAGATTAACATATTCCTGAAGGCATTCTTTTAGTGTCTTTCCAGGCTCTAGAGGGTTTCCAGCAAGCTTATCTTCTAATTTCTCCACTCAGTCCTCTTAGCAGCCCCAAAGTGCCCACTTATCATTTCAGCTAGTGCGGGAGCCAAATGCAGCATTACAAATAAAGCTGTCTCATCTGTAGGTGAAGCTGTCTCATCTTTAGATATGCATGCAGTACGTATGAGCTTGCTAAGCTATACCAGGTCCTCTGTCAGAGCAACCAGTTGTGCTAGCTGGTCTCTTCAGACATCTTTCAGCTCTGTTTTTCAAATATTCTGCTATCCCATGTAGAAGATTATCCATACTCGTTTCCACTCAGTGAGTCACAGCATTCAACCAACCTCTTAGGCTGGATTTCTGATACTAAATGAATGTTACAAGGCTTGGGCTATCAGATACAATGATGCATTGAATCTGCCATCCTCAGTTTCCATAGAGATGCCATATGGACATCTCCTCAGGTTAGTTGGTCCCCAATTAGAGCAACATTCACTTTGCAGAAAGTAAACTGTACCAAATCTGTTCTGTTTCTACACATACAAAGCAAAGTTGGAACGCTCATTTAATATTGGCTTTCTTTTGTTCAAGAGTAGAAAACCCTTACAGAGATTTGACTCTAGTACAAAATACTTTAAAATTTGATAAACTAGGTGCACGACTCAAATACTACCCCAAAAACTCATTGATTCATTTTACATCAATTCTTAAGTTTGGTAAATACCATTTCGAAGTCAGAAAATAAAATTACATATCAGTGCTTGGATAGGAATCAGTTAACAATTCTCTAGGCTTAGGCAGCCTTTGCTATGACATATCTGAACTCAGTTCCTACACTTGAATCCCCTTTCTACATATGATTCTGCAAGAAGACTGGAATAGGACACAGGTCTGGACTGGACATGTCCAATATCTCAGCCAAGGAGGCCGTCATAAAAAGGACTCTGAAAGAGTTTCAGGAAGTGGAGCAGAGCACTCTACAGTGAGCAGGGTAGGAAGATAATATTTCAAGGAAGTTGATTTTGAAAGTCCATTAAGTTTGCAGCTAGGGCTGGTTCATGTCATAAAACATGAGAGTTTCTCTCAAAAAGGTGCTTACATCCTTAATATAACTATGACTCTTCATATCTATAAACATGATTCATCCAAAATCTTAAATTATTACACTTACTAATATCCTGCATGTAGATCAGCTGTGAGTGATGCAGAGAATTTCCTCATGTCACATGTAAATAAATGTATCACTTTTCAAATTTGCCTTTTTTTTTTTTTTTTAAGAAAGGAAAATGTGAATATATGGGTCACCTGGTCACCTTCTTTCAGCCATTCATGACTCACATATATCTAATGTGTTTTCTTAGTAATGTGGATGTCCCATCCCTGGAATTTTTTTTAAGGTCAGGCTGGATGGGGCTTTGAGCAGCCTGTCAAAAAACTGAAACAAATTCCATGACACACTTTCAGAGTGACTGCCAAATGGATCATAAGAAGGGTCACAGTCTCCATACCTGTGTACAGAACTCTGTCCCACCAGCTAACAGATAAGGGAACAGCAAAATCAATCTCTCAAGGGCATGAACATGGGGATGACATTCTAACAGGAGATGAGATACCTCCCTCACAAGTTTCAAAGGTTTTGCTCATAGCACAAACAAGGTGACACACAGGAACTTCACACCAAACACAATAAGGAAAATCTAATGGGAGCTGCCTCTTTCAATGTATTTTTTTTCCCTTTTGAAAATTTTGACTCACCCTTTGGCATCCATTAGCTGAAAATAAATACACTCTAAAGACATTTTCACAATAAATTTAGAATTTCTCTTCAGAACAACATAGTGGTGAAAGCAATTATATTGCTTATTGTACTTGTATTGTCTTTGTTTTTATTTTATTATGAAACACTATATTAAACCACCTTTCCTATTTCCTAGATTGTGTCTTTATTCACATTTTTGCCAGACATTTCTGGGTGGATATCAAAATTCAGTTAACAATGCAGAAAATTAACATTGCAGATTTATAGTAGTTAAATTAATTTCTTTTAAATAAGGTGTATAAAAATATCAATACTAACTTACATTTCAAAATGACTGATTTATTATAAACAGGATTGATGACTTGTAGTTAGAAAATATTTCAGGATTTTTTTCCACTTTATTTTCAGACAGAACTAATGATTTCTCCCAGCTTAGCAGTCTGACTTACTTTAAAGATATGTTGTTCAAGTTTTACTCATACTGAGTTATTTAAATAGATTATTGGAAGTTATGTCTAAACATATGCTGTCATAGTTTCAATTTTAAGTTTTAATATGTTTACATTTAAAAGGAGAACTGTATGTAAATGACAGTCAAATTACAGTAAAACATGTATCTTAAATAAACAATTAATTTATTCTGTTTCATAGACAGCAGTCATGACATAGACTCGCAATCAATAGCGCATGCAAAGTGATGTATGTAGGGACCTGTACAGAGACGCGTACTGAAGATGACTTCGGTCATATATCACCTTCCTTAATGAAAACCTAGACACCAAAATAATCTAGCTAACTTGTGTAGCTTAAGAGGCTATCTTACTAAGAGATAGCTCAGTTAGTTTGGTAAACAAAAAGTTATTTTTCCAGGTTTCACTTTAAGATCAAAGAGAATGATTAAAAGCCAAGCCACCTTTCTAACTCTTTAAGAGGTCCTGTAAACTGCTGTCTGAGAAATATAGTTATGAGTAGTGCCAACTAAATTTTATGAGTTTATGTTTCCATTTCAGGAAAGATACTTTTTACCAAAACTTAAGCATAGTGTGGAATTATTACTTCAATATATATATATATATTGATGTACAACAGCACTCAGAAAGCAAATACCAAGACTGAAATAAAAAAAAAAAATAAAAAAGAAAAAATGAAAAATATTATTCTCTTTACCTGCAAATTATAGTGATAGTAAGTGAGAGCAATGTCCTCATTTATTCTCTTCCAAGCTCAAAATACTAAAAAGAAACAGCATAAGTGAAATATGTCCTCAGAATGTCAATTAAAAAGACAAGTATTAAGGTGTGCCTTCTATTGGAATGAAAAATAATTTTATGATTTGCAATGAAGGGTGATTATTAAAACACTCTATATTGCCGACAGAAGTAAAAAATAGGATTTAGGAGGAAAAAAACGTAACCTATGCAAGCTTGCTCCATGATTGCTCAGTACAAGGTAGTTAACTCACTGCACAGCATAGATGATTTAGTGCATAAAACCACAGCCAAAAGAGAGTTGTAAAGTTAAGACACAAGAACTTCTTTACTGTGGTGGCAAACACCATGTATGTGTCACCTTTTGGGCCAAGTGAGCTAAAAGCAAATCACAGTCACTGGCTTCTCAACCACTGTCAAAAAGAGAAATATCACCCACTAAAAATGCCATAACTGCAACGCAGAAAGGCCTTAGAATCAACAACCAGCGTAGGTTAAAAAAGCATGCTGTAACCATAAAAAATGCAAAGCAGCTTAAATGGCCTTAATCAGATGATATGCAGCAATACTCAAGCAAACACACCTCCATACAAATGACTGCAAGGAATCAAGATTTTACTTTTCTGCTTCTTCCAAATGTTGTTCTTCAGCAGCTTCACAGCTCACCCTGGTGTCATGCAGCTGTGTTGATTTGGTGTCTGGAATCACAGCAAGGGTCTTTACTCCAAAATCTGTCTGTTGTAAAATGGAAAGGGAGAGGGTAGCAAATCAATGGATTTTATTTCCTTTTAAGAGATGGAATGGCCTGAAATTGAAACAGAAACTTACCCCTCCATATCAAATGGTCTACTAACATATCTTAGCAAATAACCATCCATATCTAGCAAATATTTGTCCTACCTACCTACCCACCCATTAAGGCAGTGAATGTTCAGGTTATGCATTCAAATCCCTTTTCTGTTTGGGTATGTAGGAAAATCAAGGTCATTTGAACTGTTTAATTTCCCCACGAGAAGCCCCCATGTCTATCTTTACTGTGCAGCCTGACCAAGAACCATGTGCTGCTAACCTTACCTGTAGAAAACAAAATGCACTTCTCTCCAAGTGTGTTGCACTCCAGCACCCAGAGGACACAAACCAGCCATTCCTGCTTGGGCCTCTCGAGCCTGGGCAACGTAACAGAGCACACTAATGTGGGGATGAGATGCTCAGGGCTTGGTTGCTGTTCTGGAAGGCCAAAACTGGTGAGACAAAAGCTAGGCCTACTTGCATATTGCCTAGCTGTTTCTAACAAGGATTAAAGGCTAGGTACAGCACCATACAGAGACAACTGGGCTGTTCATGGTGGCACAGCAGGGCAGTAAGGCACTCCTCCACCTTCCTGGGCTGGGCGTTCAAGTAGCTGAAACCAGCCTGGCGTCTTTGCTGAAGCAAAATATATGTACTCTAATTCCCAGTGGTGTCATTATCCAGTAAATGATGGTGCCACTTCAGAGGTTAAAAAAGATTTGTGGTCATTGGAAGGAGAGACACTCAAGGGGTGCTGAGTAACATTAATTAAGCAGGAGAGGAAACAAAATCTTAACTTTTGCTGTCCTGAAAGTAAATAAGCATCATTTCTAGTGCTCCATGGAACTATTTTGCCATGCCATGCATTTGACATATGGCCAGCAGAGACACTGTGCACCCACAGAGCACATGGAGTCAAGGAGAGCCCCTGATGCTCAGCAACACTTCGCACCCAGCTCGCTGCAACTCACACCTTGAGGTCCTGGCATGCTGAGAAAAATCTTGAGAGAATGCTGTGATCCTAGAATAACAAATAACATCTTCTAGGACATCTCTATAACATGAAAATAAGGAATAGCACAGTTACCCCTTACTCTGCAAAACCCTAACAAGTAAACCCACATGACACAGTGGAGCCAAGCAAACATATCAGCCTATGTCCAAGAGAAATTTAGTTACATTTGTGCAGCTCTGTGCCCAAACCATGAAGCCTTGCCTCCCAGCATGACCAGATGGCTGAGAGTAGTCAGCAACCACCAAAGCCTTTACACACACTTGTTTTAATCATGCTGATGAGATAAGTTCTCCTCAGATTTTAAAGAGCTTCAAATTTGTCTGTATTTCCTGTATCTGCCACTTATCTTTTCACAAGACTATTCCCCCATGCCCTCCAAGGGCTAAATCCATTAAAATATGCAGATGGATTGAACTGATTCTCTGATATTTTATTTTCAAGGAGACCGAGATCCCAGGTCACCCTGTAGCCATGGATATGCTAGGTTACTGGTGAGCACAGTTTTTTTTTTCACAGATAATGAAGATACCTCTGTTTGTCCAGAGAAGCTCTCAAATAATGGAAATCAACACAGATCCTCATTCAATAAAATAGAAATTGTCACCATTTTGCTGTGCTTCCGCCAGAGCAACATATGGTAGCACAGCTGACAAATATAATCTTTTCCTTTCTTTTTTTTTTTTTTTTTTTTTTTTTTTTTTTTTTTTTTCCATTTCACATGCACATTTCATTTTGCAGAATACTAAGACTTTACATAAATTGTCTGTTAACCCCTTGCAGTCACAGCATTCACTGCTTGGGCTGCCTTGAGCTCTTGAGAGCTGGAGTTAAAATGCAGCTGAACACTCAATGAATGGTTTAGGCCTTCGGCAAATAGTCTACTTGCACCTTTTGCAAGGAAAATCTGTTCTTTTTTTTTACCTTCTACACTACCCAATTTTATTTTTTTAAAGGTTAAACAGTTTACTTTAGCTATATTAAAGCTTTCTGATACAGTAAATTGATATTCAATTATCCTGCTGCTTTCTTCAGGTGCTTTTCAATTCCAAGCTGCATATGCACGAGGAATTTACACTGATGTAACCCATTTACACTGGTTGTTCCAATTTAATGAAACTAAACTGTGTCCATCTTGCTTCTCCAGTTAGTCATTTGTTAGTCATTATAGCCACACTCAGATCAGCTTCTCACCGCTCTAGTCTCCGATGAAAGAATCTTCTCAGTGACCTTAGTGCAAGTCCAGCATCTGAGAGAAATCTCAGGAGCTTTCCTAACGCAGCACCAAAGCTCATTTATTTTACTTGCACTGGTTTTCAGCTCTTGTCAAGCCATCGACATGACAAACTATGAAAGCTCTGTTCATAATTCTCGTGAATACAAGCAGCAGTCATTTGGGTTCAGTGAGGGGAAAGATGCATCTCTACATTTTAGTAGGGCACCCGGTAATATGACTTGGGGCTGCAGTGGAGGTATTCACAGTGTCTTGTTGCAAGTAGCAACCTAGGTATGTAAGTTAGTCTAAGTTAACCCTAAATCACCTTCTGGAGGCTGAATTTATAGAGAAGCTAGCTCCTAATTTCTGTATTATACAAGGAGCCTAAAGCTGAGCCATATGAATGCCATCTGCCAAGGCTGGCTTCATTCAAAAAGATATTAGTTATGGGTGGGGTGGCACTCGGAGAACCCTGAAACAGGTCTGCATGACTATAGAGCAAAGCACCTCACTGTCAGGTGAAACTATTTGTTCCAGTGAGGATTAATTACAAAGAATAAAGCACCTAATTTGTTTGGCTTAAAATTGAATTGGGTATGGAGGCAAAAGTTCACCAAGAAAGGCAATTGCAATTGGGGCCAGTGTAAGGTCTCGAGATAGATAAGACATAAATTATATATATTTAGCTGGACCACTTCTTAAACATATTTGTCTCCAGTTTGTGAGGAGAAAAGTAAAACCTGCTTTTCACAAATGTCATTTGTTTCCTGACAGTTTGCAAAAGCATACTCCAACAAACAGTTGCTTTTAATGACTGAGAGCACCTGCACAAGCTAAAGGGAAAGAGTGGGGGTTGAATCACAAACTTCTGACACACGCTATATATTCCAAAACTAAAGACTGCTAATCTGAACTGCAACAAAGAATTATGAAGGAAAATGTATTGAGGCTAAAATCAAGAGTTAAATATGATGTAACCACGATTTCAGATTAAGACAATTCTACATGGTTTGCCCAGACTTTCAGTACTAGCCAACAACATCAACAACATGTCAAGCTAGATGGGAACTTCTGGTCTGATTTGGTGTGCATGTTCTTATGAAGGGTTGATACTTTGAGATACCTGAAAACCTGAGTTATATGTTCATTATTTAGATTTTCAGCTGACTGGAGGAAAGTTTTGCCTAGAGTAGGAAGGTCTCTGTCACAGTAAAATACAACCTCAGTAATGTCAATCAACATCAAAATATTAAAATACAACCTCAGTAATGTCAATCAACATCAAAATATTAGACTGTCAGGAGAGACTGATTTTAAGTAACATATATATATTGCTGAAGACTTTTATTTTCACTTGAATGCACACTTTGAAACTTGCCATTTTGTTAGCTGACACATCTCAAGCATTTGCTTACTTTTTATGTTGTTAATTTCACAGACTGATACTTACATATTATATCTAAACAAATTATCAGATCCCATCTCCTTGGAAAACTGTATCATATTTTATTACATACAGTAAACAAAACCTTTGGGGGAAAGAGGCACATTATGTCTTTTACAAATCACTGCATTTTTCCAGATGTATGGTATGTTAGAAAACTGACACAAAAGATGTGAATTGAGTTAACGAGCCCTGCTATATTTTCACCAAAATGGGCTGTTGGTTCATTTGAATAACTTTGACCTTTTCTGTTTATTGCCTTTCTAAAAATAATAAAAAAATAAAAAATAAAAAATACATAGCCAATCATTATGATGACCACAAGTCTACTCAGGCACCTTGACAGCTGAATCACCATCTCACATCAAGACATTTAGCCTTGGGCATCTGGCTGAGCTGACACACATTAGTTGGTCCTTTTTACGCATTTAATGTCTTTACAGTTCTCATATTTTTTTCTGTTTTTACACCCTCCAGTTTGGTTTTGTTTTAGAAGAAGATAAAATGCATACTGCACAATGAACACAATTAACACCCAGTAATTCTTTGTTGTCTTCATGATAAAACTAGGCACAAAGGAGGATGCTTAGATTCAATAATAATAATAATAATAAAAATTAAAAGTACCATATATTTGGGCAAAAGTAGAACAAAAATATCAAACTGCTAAAAGCCTAGAATTTAAAAAATCACTATTTGTAGTCACAATGCAGGAAGGCAAATTGAGAGAAAGGTGAGAGGGAAAAGCCAAAAGGATACTATGTCCCCCTGAACTTCAGATTCCCAGGCTTTTGTTGCCTGGTGCTCTAGAAGTACAGTTTTTCTAAAGTGATACAAAAAATACCTTTGGGACACAGAAAAATTCACACATGGTCCTAATTCAGCAACCTGACTCACTTCACATGGGAATAGTCCCAACTGGTTTCATCTCCCAGTTATGACTTCAGTGATAGCCACTTTAGCTGGTTTACTCATGCAAACAAACATTATTCCAAGTGAGCAGAGCCTGTAGTCTAGAAATGCCCCTTTTCCTCCTCCTCCACACACACACTCCCAACCCAAAGTGATATTTAAAATGAAAAAGAAATATGGCTGGAGGATGAAATATAAGCACTGAATGGTATTTTTCAAGGCAAAGCCCAATGAAAACATAGTCCCAAATCTATTTTGCAGTCTTGCATTTAAAATTCTCAGGAAGGAAGGTGTCAATTTCTTTAGATCCTACTTCATTGCTAAGATTTATATATCAGGAATAAGAAAACCGAAAACCTAGCAAACAGAAAGAAAAGAAAAGAAAAGAAAAGAAAAGAAAAGAAAAGAAAAGAAAAGAAAAGAAAAGAAAAGAAAAGAAAAAAAGAAACACGACAGTTTGGTCAGGACATATTTCCTGACTGTGCTCACACAGGTTCTTCTCCTCTTTGAAAAAGTGTTCCACTAGAGCCCACATCCAATCTTCCATTTTTTTCAGCTCCACAGCCTTCCCACCCATAGCTACGTCTCTTGCAGTCAAAGCCAGAGACTGCTAACTGCAAAACACATCATGTTTTTGATTAACTGAATTAATTAACAAATATAAATACCAGGCATAAGGCTGGTAAATCTGTTTACCTGTGTTTATTAATTTAGACAGCAGGCAAACTACATTCTACTTCTTGTGAGTTAATATTTTGCATTCAACTAATACAGCATTGTTGTTTATTGTACTCTCTTTAGTACTGGCTATGTATGGGCCAGACTGCTTAATTTGTTACTTTTACACACTTAGACGCATGTATTTTACAAGAGCAGAGGGCCAGTTTAGGCATTGCAGACCCTTTGTGCCATGAACTTTGCAAGCCATTCTGAAACTGCAGGACAATTACCTTGGGGTATATCTCAGACACATGGTATGCTGTGTCTGAGGAAAGATTTTATTTATTGCTGAGCACCTGGAGGGTATGAGGAGCAGAGCTCCTATGTGTTTCTTCAACATGTTAGTTGATGGTGGTATCCTGACAGCAAGTTTTCCTCAAAATAAAGAGGGGAAAAATACACTGTACTGATGAGAGGAGCAGTGCAGAACTAGAAATGGGAGAGAGGAGGCAGAGAATGAAAGTAGCCACCCATACAGTATTACTGTGTGGAAATCACACACATGTTTAGTCTTATGCGCTCTCTTTGAGAAATATTGCTGATTGCTTTAAGATCGTGACTCAAGAATTCTGAAGTTCTCTTGATTCCAGAGGATAATCTGTGTTGATTCACCCTTCCCACTGAAATAAAAGAACAGGAATGAGGAAGAGAAAATTTGCATGACTGCACCAGAGAACTATTTGGTCTTGAATACAAACTAGCAGCACCTCTACACTAGGGCAGGCAGGAGAGAGTAGTGCTCCTCCTACTCTCTTATAAACCTGCTGAGTCATATCGGTTTAAAGCTGGCAAATTTCCTCAGGCTTCTGGGGAAAAAAAAAAAAAGAAAAAAAAAAAAGAAAAAAGAAAAAGAAAGAAAATAAAAAGAAAAAAGAAAAAGAAAGAAAATAAAAACAAACAAAAAAAAAGGGAAAAGAAAAATAAAGAAAAACTCTGAAACTCTGTATAAGAAAGTTTTAGAAACATACGTCTAAATTGCCACAAGTATCTTCAAGGACCAGTGCTAGAGACTTCAAGACTTCACTGCTTCAGTGACTCCTAACTTTGCACCAGGACAGAAACCTCAGCAGTCTATAACCCTAACTGTGGCTCTGAACAAAAGGACCCAGAGAGCTGTTCTGGGCTGTACAACTCAAATGAGGATTTATTGTATCTCTGCTTAATAGCGTCGAATTAGCATATTCTTTGCATGCCTATTGTCTCCTACCAATCAGTTCAAAGGACTCCACAGAGTGCTGCTTATCTGCATAACCCATCAGAAGATGAACAAATTCTAAACAGAACTGCTCAGAATGTTCTGATTCTTAGTATTTCAATAACACTTTAACTTGATATTTCTATTTTCAGTTACAGATGTGGGTGATAAAAAGACAGGCCTTCACACAATTTTCAGAACCAAAGTTCAGCCTGCTCCAGTTTTAACGGTTCCTCTTACATAAATGGAAAATACTTTGCTATTATAGCATTTTTCCAAACCAATAGTATATTTTGTTCAATAGCATTACAAGATATCCAACAATTGCAAGATATTCTGTGCAGAGCAGGGAAAAACTGTCTTATTTTTCTAGTAAATACTACTGCTATTTTCCAACTTGGTATGATTGCCAGAGAGAGCTTAGGCAAAATAAATATATATAGTGCAAAACAAGCTATAGAGACAGCAGGGGAGAATTTTCAGACACCACTGGAATCTTATTAAAATATTTAAAGTGAGAAGGCCCAAATTATCAGCCAAATCCAAATACAGGAAATATGTGATACTTTATTAACAGCTGTGATAGTATGTTTGTAATAACTTTAGTCTGTTTCAGGTATATCCAGGTGGTTCTTCCACTCATTTACCACCTCAGCAGTGCTAAGGAGGGAATTGATGCCTTTAGGTGAAAGCTCTGCAAGCACAGCCACTGCTTTCTTTCTGCATCAGCCTCAGCAGGAAAAGCTTCCTTGTCCTACACTGCAGGGACCACCACCAAGGGTAATTCAATTTCCACGCTTATTCAGCCCCGGCTCTGCACACTGATACTGCCAACCACCAGCTCCACTTTGTCCCTGCAAAGTGCTCACCACTGTGGCATCAAGGTCTGCTGCTCAGGGACAGCAAGATGCTTCTCCCACAGAGAACATGCCAGCAAATCAGTAGGTTAACTGAGATAACCAACGCACTGCAGAACAGCTCTTAACTTGACATCGTATGATTGATCATTGGCCATTATTTACTTTGGCTTGGTTTATGTCCATAGGATCCCTCTGAGGGACTATGCACTTATTTATTGGTTTCTATGAACTCTTTGCTCCTTTTTGTGTCAGTTGCCCTTGTGCACACGCACACCCCATTAGGTTTTCTTTTCTTTTTCATTAATCTGCCCAAAGACAGTCTAGAAATCCAAAAGAGTGTTGTCAAGAGAGTCAAGTGATTCACATTTGACTGTGATGTTTAAAGTTTACCCTGGCAAATACATACTGTAGCTGCTAAGGAAAATATTCAGTGCAGATGAAAAGGGATGTCTTTCTTTCCCCTTATCACCATGCCTAAATATCCCTGTTTTGTAAAAGAGTCGAGCTGTTAAGTTCTATGCTAAGGCACGTACACACTTTGGAAAGGTAATTTGAAAGCGAGTTGAGCCATGACAAATAGGGACAGCTGGCCTAATTGAATCATTTGATCTAAGACAGCTCAACTTGGTTATCCTCACTGCAGCCCACATTGATATTAGCGAGTGAATCATTAGCCATGAAATCATGTCGACTTTCCCGATGCAGCGTTCTTGACATGACAGGGAATGCAGTCTGCCTTTCATTACAGCACCAATGAGTTCTTTAGTCTGTCATGAAGGGAGGGAAAAAAAAAAAAAAAAAAAAAAAAAAGGAAAGGAAAGAAAAGAAAAGAAAAGAAAAAAAAAGTGCCTTGAAAACTTTTATGTGCAGCAACAGAAAGTAATTTGTTCCTACCTATATCATGAAGCAGTTAGAAGAACGGCACTGTTGTTGCGTCTCAGTTACCTGTTAGCCACGGTGGTGAGCCTTGCTCTGGCTGCACGTTCAGCATCACTCAGCACCCACACAGCCTGCTGCTGGGACACCTGCTGTCTGGCACTCTGACCAGCCTTTGTTGCCTTGTCCGATGCTCCTGCAGACAAGAGTGTGCAGTTAGCCACCCTAAAAATGGTTTGCAACATTTATGCATTGACACTTTTTTTTTGTACAGGCTATTTATAGCAGTAACTTGTTATGTCATAACTCATTAGAACATTAATTAATAGTGGGCTACAGTTGCATCTTTGGCATTTAGACTGCAATTTATTTATTTATTTATTTATTTTAAATGCTAACTGTATTGCTCCTAATCTAGCTCACATTTCAGTCATCCTAGCACACAAAAAAATCAGCAGATTTTCTTTTTTTTTCCCCCAAATATCTCCAATGTATTTAGGAAGAGATATCACTTTTTTAAGTCTTTCCTTGATTTGCAAACAAATGGCTTCATCCAGCTGCTATTGAATTGAATGGAAATTTTCAGTGGGAACAGAGCCAGAACCAGATCCCAGGCTCTTTTAACAGTCATAGGTGGACAAAATTACCTGATTGTGTAGATCAGATTACTGGTGGCAGGACCAGACAAACATAATTTGGGCAAAACTAGGAGCCTGATGAAATTTGGATAATATCCAATTAAGGAAAAGCGACAGGAGCAGATTTTTTTTGCAAGTTAGAGAGATGTGTCAGCACTGGATTGGGACAAGTTTCAGACCTTGGAAAAGAGACCTAGCATGCATTATTTTGCCAATAGTGGTCTAAAGAATATCTCTGTAACCTACCAGGGAGAGTAGAAAAAGAGAAACAAGCACGGGGCAGGAGTACTTGTAAATCAAAACCGAGCAATCCCCAAGGCAAAGCTAAAGAAATTGCAAGCCTGACAAGATAGCAGAAAGGCTGATAATGGCCACAAAATCTTATTTTCTTAGTGGGGGCTTGATTCATAGGAGCTTTTCTTTCATTTAATATATGCAAGATAGGTACAGAGATTTAATTTAAAACTCTGTTACCCTGTAAGAAGCAGCTATTGGGAAACACAGCTCTTTCCATCCCAAATGTGGAGTTACAATGTATGTCATGAAGGTTGGGAAGTGATCATTGTTAACCAGAAGGGGAGAACCTCGCCAGCTTGCCTTCTGGAGAGCTGGAAATGTAACAGTAGCAAATATGTAGGAGATAATCAAGATTGAAATTAGATGTACAGAAGGGGCACAGGCTTTTTCAAAGAAATAAAATTGTGAGAATTTTTCAAGCCATCGACGCCAATGTTTTTCTAAATTTTTGCATGAAAACACCCTTTATGAGGATGGCTACTTGTGTTTAGGGTAGGATTTCTGTTCAGCACGAATCATGGTTAGAGGGCCCAACACTTAGGAAATTCATCTGCCTGAGTTAGTGTCCTAACTGCTTGGTTATAATAGAGTAGTGATCCTTAATTGAGCAGTTTTGTGCAAATAACTATATACATCATAGAGAAGGCAGCTATTTGTCTATCCTGGTGATTAGACTAATCACCTGGGATGTGGGAAACCTGTGTTCAGGCCTCCCCTGTGCCTGATAAACCATGTTTACACTTCTAATACTGTTGGTAGAGCCCTGCAGTACTGGAAACCATCTCAGGACTGGACCTGAATTTGCAAGACCTGATGCATCATTTTTGCACCACAGGCAGTGATCCTGAATCACACCAGATGAGACAGATTTTTCTGAGCAGGAACACCAGAACTCAGGTATCTGCTGTGCCCCGCTGCATGTGTAAAGCAAGATCAGCTGTACTAAAAACCATTCCCAAGAGATACATGGCTAACCTCATCTTAAAAGTCTCCAGAGATGGAACTACCATGTTTTCCACACGTCACTCAACCCATGCTTATCCGTTCCTCTCATTAGAAAGATTTATTCACTCTGCAGCATGAATCTAAGCTGTGTAACAGCTTGAAGACTGCTGTTACATTTCCCTTCAATCTTCTGAATTGAAATGAAGGCATTCCTTGTTTTGCTAGCTACTTGGCTCAGTCAGAGCCAAGATAGGCTTTGTAACTGTAAGTTATGTATTTTTAAAATTGTTTGTTGTTCTGAGACAGGGCAAAAAAAGCTATGTATCCACTAAACTTTTGGGAAGCAATTACTTTTCCACCCTTTGAAAACAATTTGAGATATGCTTGCTTGTTTTCTGCTCAAACTTTCTACCAGCTGATGAGCTGGTGTGACCTAAAGGATTTGTTGTCAGTTGTTTAGGACATTGCTTCATCTGTAAGGAAGGCACAATGATTATATGTAGGTCAGCCCAAATGTGTGCCGATGAAACTTTCATATCATCACTGTCTTGCATTCAGTAGATGTCACACATGCCACAGAAAAGCTAGTTCAGAAAGATTTTTATTAGTTCTGAAGTTTTTCATTAGCAGTGTATACATGCATGTCTGTTAAATATGTCAGATTCTCACATTTCTTAGGGAGAAGAAAACATATATATTTCAGAATTTCCTAGAATGGTCTCAGGTGCCTTCTTTAAAATGGCAGGAAAGTGACAGTTGTTCTCCTGAGCTCTCCCAAAGCACCCTGTGTACAAGCCTTTTAAACCTGGAAAGTAGATTTCCTGCCTTTCTAAAGTACGTAGCAAGACCATTTTTAACATTGGACTGTTCACATGGTAATAGGCCTTAAATTTCTCCAAACAAATCCATGACACTTTCCTACCCTGAGCTGTAATGTTGTTTTTCAGTGTACACAGTAAACTGTAGGGAAAAAAAAAAAAAAAAAAAAAAAAAATGCTCTGATGACTCTTTCATATTGGCTGATGAAGGAACTGGAATTTGGGTTAATAAATGGTGAATGAGGTGCCTAACTTCATCAGTCCAGTTCAGCCAGGTTCTTATTGATTTTTCACCAGTGTAGAAGTGAAAAATCCACAATGGAAGAGTAGGCTATTCCTTTCATGCATATGCTGCACAGCTTTTCTGGTTTCATATTTCTAGTGCTTGATAAGGTTCAATTTTTTCCTTTCCCAAATATACTTGAAAAACAACACACATTGGTTTTCCATACCTTTATGCCTTCCAACATTCTAATTTCTTTCAAAAGCCAGTTAAAGAATCTTCTCAAAAATGTAATTTTCACAATGTTTTCTCAATGCTATACATAGCTTCACTGTCTTCATGCTCACAATCAGCCATAAAGCTTGGTGAATTTTAGGAGTCTTCTTTAAAAATCTAACACCTTTCAAAATTACAGGGATAGCATTGGTTACAATTTCCTCATATGTCCAATTTCCTCTAACCTAAAGATGCAAGGTTTATTTAGTACTTGGGAAAAGTGAATGTTCGCTTGCAGGAGTCTGATTTAGTAGCTTGTTTCAGCCTGAAACACGGTAATGTAATGCTTTTATTCACTGATGAATTTGAGCAGTACAGCGTTAATCACTCTCACTACCGTATGTCACCTGAATAATCAACAAACCCCAATGATACATGTTCCTAGATCCTGTAGAGTGCTATTTATCACTGATGCAGAGCCTGTTTGTTCTTGACATGTCTTATTTGTGCAGAATAAGCAGGGAATTTACTGCATAAATAATGCTAGGTGGGCATCATTTAAACATAAATACAAGGGAATCTTGTAGAGGTTTGAATCTATTCAGAACCACATATGTCTAAAAGAGGTAAAAAAGGTGGGAAAATGGAACTTCACCAGTAATTGTAAAAATGAATTTAAATTATTTGTAACTTTCAATAATAATAAAAAATAATAATTAAAAAAATCTGCATGTACTGATTAACTATTTAGGATGCATCCAGCTACTTGTGCAGTTTGTCAGATTTTTGATGTGGAGAGTTTCACCTAAAGTTCAGAGGACTCTGAAAAAATCAGCCTCAGCTTTTACAGAGGGTTTTTTTTTGCAATGTTGTTTGCACATCCTTGCCTGAGTGGATGAAGACATTTCTACTCTTTGCACAGTTTTGCTGTCACTTAACATCAAAGATGATGGCAGGACAGTAAAACAACATCACAGAGTGATGCTGTTTCCCACCTCTTGCCCTGCCTGACACAGAGCAGGCAGCAGCACAACCCTTCCTATGCCATGTCCTTACCCTCCTCCCACACACAGCACGGGAGATGCAAGATTTCATGTGATGTATGGATGCTTTGTTGCTTAACTTCCAATGGAAATTATATTCCATTCTGCAAACTGGTAGAAGCAATGGAAGTCTATCTCCATGCTTCTCTCTCCTAAAGATGTAAGACTGCATTTCAGGAAGAAATAATCCAAAAGCTAACAGTGTCTGTCTGAATATTGAAAAGCAACAAGAGAGGACTGTGAAGTCTTGGCAAAGTGGCACAAACCAGGTAAATTTAGCTACAGCCAGTTTTACGTGTCAGACTGAAATCAACCTTTACAGCAACAGGGAATATTTAGCTCTACAAAGGGTGACCCATCAGGCACAAAATGGCAAAAGATGGAAAAATATTGAAATAACACATATGCATCAGCAAAGCAGTATGACTCAAGCACTGCCATGCGTGAGACATAAATTAGATATTCGGTAATCCCTCAGAGACAGTCTAGCTGCCGTAACTCTCATATTTCTATATATGAGGTATTTTCTGAGCTGAAAGCTTGTTCAAAATCTCAATCTTACTATGTTAGAGTTATGCTGTAAACCTAATGAGGTTATTTGCAGGTAATGAAACTGCAGAACTTGAGAAACATGAGCAGCCTGTACAAAGGCAGCACTGCACTTCATAGTTTTACTGGAAAAGTCCTTCAAATGGTCTTGAAGAAGTCTTTCTACAAGCTCTGCAGCCCAGCTTGGGACAAAGTTGTTCATCCTGCCACAGATAAACAACTTTATTTAGAAATTTGAGGGCTATTAAACAAGGTGAATTTCCCAGATGAATCAGCACAAATTTATTAATCCAGGTGTTACTGTAATTGTGATTCATTGGGGAGAGGAACACCGTTCAATGGTCCTCAAACTTACACTTTCATTTAGTGCTGTGCTGCAAGCACAAGACTGTGAGTTGCTGGCTGCCTTAAAATCCTGTATATTTCCTTATATTCTGCCATCATTTGAATTTAAGTGTATTAGGAATTCTAGTTTTATTTTTCTGTTTATAAAGAGATTGTTCACAGTCAGGTCTGTCTCCCTAACCCTAACCTATCTGCAGAACTACATTTACCGTTCTCTAATTATAAAGCAATATTCAGAAGGAGGAAAACCAGCACCTGATCACAAAACAGGACTGGGATGCATCTCAGTCAGTGAGAGCAAACTTCATTATCACAGACAGATACGTAATTTAAAATTAATCCCACTCCATTTGGAGAAAATATATGTATATCATTTTCCTGCCTTGTAGTGGAAGACTGTTAAAAAAAGAAACACAACAACAAATACTACTGCTCCAAATATCTTGCCAAAGCTTCGAGCTATGTCTTTCTTAACACACTGATTCATTGTAATCTTTATCTTTACCTTTTTAACAGTCTTTTTTATCCCACATACTTCTCTGCTGCGCCAGAGAAGATGGACCAAGTTGTCACTGCTTTCAAACCTTTCCACTCTTTACAGAGATGAACCTGTACAGACACATCCCACAGACATCATACAACAGGACCAGATATCACAGAATTTTGTTGCTCTTTGTGATAGTGTTCCTGCATCTCTCTGCAATGCCAAAGAGATTTGTTGTCTCATTTTGCACATTCCTGAAATCATGCATATGCACGTCGTGATGACTGCTGTTCAAGCAAAAATGGATGGATCTACCCTTGCATATACAGAGTTTTTAAAAGAATTACAAATAGTGTGACATGGGATACATGTGATAATTCTGCTCCATTGGCATCACCTGTTAAAGGGTGCACATAACTACAGCACAGTGGAAATGTCAAGCTATTGCCCAGCAGGATAAAAGCTTCTACCTAAAGGTTTGCAGGTATCTAGCTACAAAATCAACAGATACAGTCATCAGAGTGGCCTTTCAGTTGCCCACCATGCGTTTACTCCCTAAACTCTGCGTATCTATGGGTTTAATTTTGTTTGCTGAAATCTTTAAATAAGTCACCCACTGAGACAATCAGCTCTGGTGCTGGCTTAGCCCACAGAGCAGTGAGGGATCACAGTGAACGAGGGGGTTCCAGCATCGGGGAAACCCCACTGGAGCAGAGACTCACCAGGAGCCATGGCTCTCCCAGGAGCAGATGACAAGGCATGGGCAGGGCCGGGAGGAACAGTGGCCACCTGCAGAAGGACAAAAGGCAGCCCTGAGGACTGCTTTGGCCACAGCAGGCAGCCATGTCAAGAGGGCATGCAAGGAGGCCTCCTCCTCTAAGGAGGGCCGTTCCACTGGCCAAGGGGGAGACATGAAACACACACAACCCAGCACCCAGGTGCTGTTATGTGACCACCTGAGTGCAGCTAAATGAGGAGCAGTTTGTGCAAAAGTTCACTGAGAAGGGGGCAAGAAGGCACTTCACCTCTGGCTTTAGTAGCGTATGCTCCCTCAGGTATGGTTTCAACATGCTACAGAGCTCATTCCCCAGCAGCTGTTGGAGTTGCTGCTTCAGCTGTGTCAGGGTCTTGCACAGAGACAGACCTTCTGACAGTGATGAAGCTCCGCAGGCCTCAGGTTGCAGGGTTGCTTCTCTGTGAAGCTGGGACTGACAGTCATCACTTCTGCCGAAGGTGTGGTGGTGTTGTTGATGAGTTATGTTGCCAGGTCAAGGACTTACAGGAGTGTGTAAACAGGCTGCATAATATTCATGAGGATGAGCAAGAAATAGGATATTCTCTGAGACCCTACAGCTCCCCATATCCTGTGGTATCCTGGGGTGCATTAGGAAGAACACTGCCAGCAGGCTGAAGGAGGAGATCCTCCTCATTTACTCAGCCCTGGTAATTACTCTGTCCAGTTCTGGGCTCCCCAGTACCTGGGAAATATGGCGTTTCCAGAGAGAGTCCAGCAAAGGGCTACCAAAATGATTGAGGGACTGGAGCATCTCTCATATGAGGAAAGGTTGAGGGAGCTGGGCCTGTTCAGCCTGGAGAAGGCTCAGCAGAGATCTGATCCATGTGTATAAATTAAATATCTAAAGGGAGGTTATCAAGAGGATTGGGAGAGACTCTTCTCAGTGTGCCCAGGAATAGGATGAGAGGCAATTGGCACAAAAGTAAAAATCATGCACTTTTTTCTTTATTTTAACAGCACCCAAGTTCACAGATCATTAGGATTCTGTTGAATACATTAGAGCTTCACATCTCTTCAGAAGCCAAAGATTAATGTTATATTTTGTTGTGGTGACTGAAGAGTGACAGGAAGTAACCAAAGCACCCAGGCTATGATGAGAAATACAAAATATTCACAAAAACTGTCTGAAACCTTCCACAAACAAGTGCAGAATTAGAGCTATGCACCCACTGACAGCTCTGAACTATGCCCTGCTGCAACCAGGCATGTATGGATGAAAAAATAAATGGGAAGGGAGGTCAGATGGGAAAGGAGCTGCATGGTGCTGCAGGAGATGTTGGTAACTGCTCACCCAAAACTTGTCCATGGTGACCCTACTGTCTGCTCAGTCAGCCCCATCTCCTCTTCACCAGGCAACAGGCTCCAGTTGATAACCATGTTTTCTACTTTGTCTCACATGGTTAGCCAAAACCAGATTAGGTCAGAGGCCCTCTCATACATCTTGTCCTAGGATTGAAAGAGTTTGGGTTTGGTTTTTTTTGGAAGGATTTAGAGGTTCTGGTCCTGATTTGTGAAACAGGAAACTTCACAGATGTCCAGCCCACAGTCTGAACCACACTGACTCCACAGGATAAAAAAAGATAATAATAATAATAGTATTTTGTGGTTGGACACACATTTCCTCAAAGCCTAGAAAGAGGAAGATGTTTTCAGTGTGGAATCCAAACTCTTATGTAAAATTAGAAAGTCAGAGGGCCTCAACAGAGGAAGAGAGAAATAGAGAAAGGCCATGACAACAGACAGTGAAATGAGAGTGCAGATTTACTTATAAATCTAAGGGTTTTTTTTTGTTTTGTTTTGTTTTTTGATTAGCATGTTTTCATTTAAATTCCTGAAATCCCCATTGAAGATTTTTGAGAAATGTCTGATTTCTGTTGTTCTTAATTTTTGTGCTTAAGAAGTTCCTAAGGAGTTTTATGAGACTGCAACATCCCACAGTGGAAGTCAGTCATATGTTCATAGCATACCACAAATTTTACCAGAAGGGGAAGTCTAATTGAAATTTCTGTATCTAAAATTAGAAACTCTCATTCAACCACATCTAGTTTCCATCACACACACAAAAAAAATAAATACAAAAATAAATAAAAATTAGATGCTAAAAATTTCACCCATTATGCCTTTTTTTTTCTTTTTTTTTTTTTTTTTTTTTTTTTTTTTTTTTTTTTTTTTTTAAGTGTTAGAAATTAATGGAACAATCCCTACTATTACTTGCCACAATCCCTGTATTATTTTGGATAATATACAATAAAAGATACTCACTTTCATTTTCATCAGAAGCCAAAAGTTGTTCTTGAACTCTGATCACCCATTACTTTTATCAGTCACATAGTTCATTCCTTTAGAAATTTACTCTAGTTTAACAGCATTTATTGTCACTACTAAAGACAAGTATGAGATCAGGACTAGAATGAAGAAAAGTGCTTTCCATTGGCTCAAAAAATAAAAATAAAAATAAAAAAAATGATGGAATTGATCCTTCTGTTTGAACATTTTTCACCACAGCCAAGGTAGAAAGTTTGATACCACTGAAATTGCTATTTTACTAACGATTCACTATAACACAATTTTTATGTTATGTTCCTTTAAGCAAAAAAAACTTCACTTCCTAATCAAGCTTACTATCACTGCAGAACCTGAATAGCAATAGCTCAAGTCAAATGCAGCCAAACTAGGCTTAAGATCCTAAAACTTGAGAGCTTCATTAAATATTAGATTAATTTATTATTTTTTTTTTCAGATTAATTTCAGATTAATTTTCACATAAGCATTTGTGCAGCTCAAGCAGTATCTTTCCTTTCTGTCAGTTTCATCATCTGATGGAGGGTGGAAAGACAAAAATGTATAGAGAAGATGTACAGTGATAAAGTAAGTTGAAGAAGATTTAATTACAGACTATTATTACATATTTTGCCATGGCAAGCATGAAAAGGTAAAAGAGTAGCATAAATTTGCTAATGATTAGAGTGATAGAAGAGTAGATAGAAGATATTGGAGCATCTTAGATAAATAAAGTGGGCAGTTTGAAATAGCGGAGCAAGGAACATGGCTATAATTAATGTTACTGCACTCACTGCTGAAGTTTAAAAATGATTTGACAAAGTAGTATGCTTTATGCACATCAGATGAATTGAGTATTTCTTCTAGCACAGTTAAAAATACATTAAAAAATTCAGAAAGTGGGTTTATGGGTGTCTAAGGGAAATCACTACAGATGGGTATGGGAATTCTGAACTGTTGTGAAAATTGCTAACACTTGCATAACAGTAGCTGAAAGAAAACAGAAAAATATTCTTGCTGCTCCCAGCATAATCATTTATTTATTAGGGACATGCAATTTATGTTTGGAACTTTTCATATGTTTCCAATAGTGTATGTCTACAGGGAAAAGACAGAATGAAGCAATTTAGGGCTGAATATATAATAAAGTAAGGTTCAGATCCACAGTCTTATTAATTATTTGTTTGGGGTCACTGGAACTCCTTACCATTGTTTAAATTTCCATTGGTTCCAATAAAAAAAAAAAAAAAAAAAAAAAAAATCAGTTATTAGGAGGTTATCTCTTCATCACATGCTACCTAGCGTGTTCAGAGAATCATAGAATGGCTTGGGCTGGAAAGGACCTTAAAGATTAATTAGTCCAACACCCCTGATGTGGGCTGTGACATCTTTCACTAGATCAGATTGTCCAGAAGTCCTGTCCAATTCAGCTGTGAACACTTCCAATGATGGTGTGTCTACAACTTCCGTCTTTCAGTTTCTTACCACCCTCATCATGAAAAATTTCTTCCATATATCCAATCTCTTTAAAATAAAAGCTACTCTTTTATTTTAAAACCGTCGTTCCCTGTCCCCTATAGTATGAGTTCATACCTTACATTTATACAGTATAATCAGTTACATTTCCCCTAGGTCCCTAATAGCTGATCTTCTAGAACATATTAGGCACTTCATGTTCCTATAATAGATAGATGGACCGGTTACCAACATACATCAAAGAAGATATGCTAACACGTTGAGAACTACACGGTTAGTGCTAGTCTGAGCCCCTTGGAGACAGCAAGGATGGTCACTACTTTCTCCTGAGCCTCCAGCACAGAACCTAGGCAAGATAGTGACCACCCATGCTTGGACATCAGCACTCATTTTTTTTTTCCAGTATATCCCATACCAGGGCAGGAAGGACAGCAGCCCAGAGACCCACTCTACTGCTTCCCTGTTAGGATACTTTGAATGTGGTCCCTAGGGCAAGGGAAGGAACTAGGCATTGAGAGGAGAGAGACAATATGTTTTGCCCCTTAAGAATATCAAACAACTATGTGTGATAGGGACAAAGGTTTAAACAACTGACTGGAAAAAAAAAAAAAAAAAAAAAAAAAAAATCAGTTTGATTGGGGGCCATTAGAGAGAAAGCAAAAATCATTAAATAGCTAGTGTAGGGCAGTAGCTACTACTAAACAATCTGCTAACAAAGGCAATTGCAGATAAATCATTCTTATCATCACACCCTAAGCTCTATCTCATCGTAGCTCACAAAATAAAATGTTGTCAATCTGAGTAATAATAAAACAAACATGGAAATCATACCACAATATTGACAAAATGTAAGATAATCAACAAATTATTAGAATGGGCCTGTTGACTCAGGCAAATGGAATGCAGTAGAGCAGCTGTTAGCTTTATCCTGCCCATAAAGGAAAACCTTTGTGACTCACTTAGGGCTTTATGAATTGCCAGCTTGTTTTCCCCTCTCAGCTAGCACCTATCTCGACTCTGCTTGCCATAACAAGTGCTATTAAACACTTGCTACCTTCGACAGAGAAATGAATAAGAAATTCACTCATCTATTTTTGAAATTGTTAACAGCTAGTTAAGTGATTTAGCTTCCACCAATGGGCAGAAAAAAGCCTAAGAGCTTTTGGGAGCCTTTTCAGCTTCTGCATGAAAATGTAAAGAGGTCCAATGGGAGCACAAATGAGATCTTGTTGACTGATGCCAGAAAATATTCCTATTTGAGCTTTCAGAAAGAAGGTATGGTAGTATGCAAAACTGAGGGGAAAATATAGCTGAAAGAGTCAATTCTAAATCATTGCAAGGATCTTGATCACAATTTTTCCCTATTCAGGTACTTGAAATAATAGAATCATAGAATGCTTGGGTTGGAAAGGACCTTAAAGATCGTGTAGTTCCAACCCCCCTGCCATGGGCAGGGATGCCACCCACTAGAATAGGTTTCCCAGGGCCTCGTCCAGTCTGGTGTTGAGCAACTCTAGGGATGAGGCTTCCACAGCTTCCCTGGACAAGGTAGAGATAAGGTAGAGCAAAATGAATGTTTAGGACATTCCCTAGGACTGTAGGCTTTCTAGATCTTATTAGCACTGAGTCACACAGCGTGTTGCAAAGACATTGATTTCTTCAAGGGCCTGTATTTTCTAGAAAAAAAAAAAAAAATGTTTTATTTAGTTCTGTTTTCTTTTTAATCATTAGTTTCAGTACTGAAATTGTATTTAATACTCTGTGCGCAAAAGCACTCAGTCTTTAAGACATTGCATTGCAGAATATATCTAAATTGCTCCATCATAGCAATTATAAAA
The DNA here is from genome assembly GCA_011076525.1 of Nettapus auritus. Classification (NCBI taxonomy): domain Eukaryota; kingdom Metazoa; phylum Chordata; class Aves; order Anseriformes; family Anatidae; genus Nettapus; species Nettapus auritus. The sequence goes on from CM021766.1 coordinate 121,932,942, forward strand.
AAACTACTCAAGGCTGGAAAGTAAAACTAAAGGAATACATTTACATAAGCATGACTGCATTCATTTTTGATGCTAACACAGTGAAGATCAAGCCCAGGAAAAAACAAACACTTATTCTTTAAGTCCACTGCTTTGAGATGTAGCCAAGGCATGGGAATCTGTGAACTGAACTTAACATTTTAAAAATTAAATTATGGGGGAGAAAGCAAAGGCAAATAATAATAATAACCAAAAGGGACTAGTACCTGTAAAAAGAGAAAATAGGAGGGATCCAAAAAATACCAAAAACCAAAACTTAACAAAAAAGCTCAAACATTTAACCAAAATTAAAAGCAAAATACTTTTGTGATTTTTTTTTTTTTTTTTTTTTTTTTTTTTTTTTTTTATAACAGGTGACATTTGCAAATGTGTTTGCCCAATAAGTAGAAAGGGTGAAGTGATTTGTGTTAGCTCACATACTAAGCTGCTGTAAAACTTGGGTGAGAATCGTCATCAGGTGGGAGCAGCCAAATGAGTTGCAATGATGCTGTTCCATCTTTGGAGCTGCACCATTCCAGCTATTGCCAGGGGCTGTCTGCTACAATGACAAAGCCTATTTCCCTGACAAACAGGGGTCATTTCCAACATCCACATTTGGATCATTTCTATTTTGGATCTTGAAACTTTTTCACAAAATCAGAATAATAACTAGTGCAAGTACCCTCCCAATGGCCCCACACATGTATTTTGCAGTGGGAAAAATCCACACACATGCTTGCTGTCACTGAGCAGAGCCCACCTTGTCAAGCAGTAGTGTGAGGAAGCTTTCAATAGAGGAAAGGAACAGATGTGCTGAGGACATCTTCCAACATGTTTGAATAGTTTGCATTCCTGTTCCTACAGTGGTGGTGGCCTCAAATGGACATATTAGTGCCAGTCCTACCAGTCCTACCAGATTCTGGCTTTCCACAGCACTCTGGATGGATGAAGTGTGGAGATAGCTCACCAATGAGCTGAAGCATCGGAGAGCCAGGAGGGACGATTCCACCATGGTGGCCATCGTCACCACTACCACTCAGGCGGGGTGGCCAAGCAGCACATGACCACCGGACGGCTCAGAGCAGCCGGCTCACAGTTGCTAAGAGACAGCACATGCCAACTTGGCTTGAACGAAAGCCAGCCGAAACCGTGGGGCTGCGGGAGAGAAAGGCTCACACCCAGAATGCCAACTTCTGGCGTCCTTTCTTCAGCTCCCATCAGCTCCGCAGCATTGTAGGAGTCGGTTTGATCAGGATGGCCCTTGCATGACTGGTGACAACTTTGCCAATTCTCCCCAGTCCCGCTTCGTAGCATTTATTGATAATGGCAACGTGTTAATTATAGGACGCACTTGCGAATTGTGAATTCAGCAAGAAAGAACACATTGCGGCACAAAATGTTCCGCTCACGCCAACATGTGCCCACCCACCTATTTTCTTCCTGTTCAAATTGCTTTCCACTTTTCTCTCAATTTCGCCACTTCTCCTCTGCATTTGGCAAGGGCCTCTTGAAGAAGGGGGTCTGAACTGGTCAAATGGTTAAATGGGTCCCGGAGATGAACGCACGGGGCTTGGCTCAATGCAAGCTCTCTGATACTGGAGCACTGAGAGATGGGCAGATAGATCTGAAAAACTTCACGAAACTGAAGAGTTCCTTGGAGTTTAGCCCCAGGGCCGATCCCTGAGGGTAAACCAGGACCATTTAATTTCAAAAGTTTCAGGCATGCCAACAAGGAGAAGTAATCATGCTTGTCTGCTGTCTTCACCCAATGCATTCACATAAACCATAATTAGTCAGAGAACAAGAATTAACATTATTCTCTTACAAAGAAGGCTCCAAGTACTGTAGCTAGAGATTTTAGCCAAGTGCATTTCTGCACTTTAAACTGAAAGTCAGATTTCTGCCCTGGACTGGAAGACAAAAGAGCCTTCGTTCATCAAATACAAATCCATGAGCAGTGAAGCCACATTTCAGAAGCAGTGAGGGTCTGTACAAGCCTCATGAAAAGCAGGATTAAAAAATAGGATAAAAACAGGATTAAAAGTGCCACACAAAGTGATTTTTTTCAAACAATTGCTCTTTCTAAGAAGAGCTAAAAGCAGTTCTGGCTCCACAATAGGGGTCATGCATACTTCACCATGTAGATGTCCAGACACATCTTAGCAGCTAGCAAACAGGAGGAAAAATGGATCTTCTCCTATCTTGGATTCTACAAAAGACAGAGAAACTTCATACCTTCACACATGCCCCAGAGAACAATATTAGAAGGAGTATTTCCCTCACTTGCACTGGTCCCTGAAGCTACAAAATGTTTCTACGGTAAGAAGCAAGATGTGAATCCTGACCTAAAGCTGCTATTAGTGTACTGAATTTCTTGCTTTCATTTTTGTCAGGTATCCTCTAAAGAATATTGGAGTCACCCCAGAATACTTCACAGAGTGCTCATTTTTAATTATATCAGTCTGACTTTCAAAAACAAGAAAGCGAAACCTCTAAACAATCAGCTTCAACTATTTGGAAAAAAAAAAAAAAAAAAAAAAAAAAA
>CM021766.1:121935604-122177818 GCA_011076525.1 Nettapus auritus
AAAGAAAAGAAAAGAAAAGAAAAGAAAAGAAAAGAAAAGAAAAGAAAAGAAAGCACTTACTGCAAAATACTGATTTGGAATACAAATCAAAAACAGTGGAAAAGAAGAGGAATAAAGTGGAAAAAAAGTGGTTTGAAATTGCTGTGTACTATTCAATGCATATTTAACTGATGATCAAAATAGCACCTTTGGGATTATTCCCCATCATTATTTATTTTCCTTTAACTTCTACTTTCCCCTAAGATGCTACATATATACAAAAATTAACATACAGACATTTAAAATGGAAATAATAAAAATTCCATTAAGAAATTAATATATCTATATAATCACATATCATTCATATCAGATTATCTAAAATAATGCTTCCTACGAAGCTAATCTTTCACTCACATACCTAATATTGTTTTATATTTTTTAAAAGCCTGTAAAATGGAAGTTGTATGACCATTTTTGTCCACTTAATACAATACCTTTGGAGGGTTGTAAAATCTCTGATCTGATATCTGACATCACAATAATCTGATAAAATCAAACCTTAAAAATATAAAATGTGTTCAAGCTTGCAATCCTTTTTCATAGTAGTCCCATTGAGGTAAATGAAATGTTACATACATACTCACAGAGGCAACAAGATGACTGAATGGACAGTTCATATCCTACAAAGTCTTGCCCTGGAAACGCGTTCTTTTCCAATCTTAAAACAGCCATAATCCTTAATTCACCCTTGCATTAGCAACTTCCCCCAGTGGGGAGAGTTCCAGATGAAGTAACAGGGCAGTAAGGACATAGTGGCAGCCTTGTTTCTGAATTCACTGTTTTTTGTCAGTTTTTGTTACAATATTAAAATTATTTGAAAGTGAGGGTAGTTTTTCTGTGAAACAGACAGGCTATTGACACTGTGTGACATGGGTGACTGGGGGAGATTGTGCATGTCACAATATATTTGTGGTTTGACTGTTCTACCTATGGATAGATCTGTTTTTAAAAGCTTCAGTTTATACCATCTTCCTGCAGGCCATTTCTTTGAGTTGATGAAGCAAATAATGTTTTTTGTTTTGTATTAACACAGCTTCTAAGGGGTTGTCAGAGAAAGACTGATGAGGGGTTAAGAATTTCTTTTTGAAGTTGTACAGAATTACCAACTAATGAGTTGATTTCTTTGATGGGTCTTTTATAGTTGGCTGCAGCTGGACAAGAATCAACCACAAAGGGATCTTGATTTTGTTCATCGTTAATTCCAACTCAACAGATGAAGTCTGGCTATCATCGTCACCTTCACAGTTTGCCTTTGTATTATGTGAAGCTTGCATACTCAATTAACAATCTGATTAGCAAGTTCTTACATTCTTCAAGTAGCTTTCTTCATTACTGCCAACATATCGGGTCCTTCAAGCAGGATTAAAAAAAAACAAACGTAATGCTTTTTTGCAATGGTATGTTTTATAATGTTAGTATTTAAGGTAGCGAATGCACACAGGCCAGCAAGGGAAATTAGTAACAAACTTCAGAAAGACATTAAGAACCACAAAAGTATTGAAAGAGTTATTTCATTGAAATCTAAAGAAAAAAAATATTTTTTACAGAAGCTGTATATAGTAATGATGAGGTTTCTAGTTTTGCCACTTTTGTTCAGATTTTAATTTTTTACAAAATTAAAACAATGCTGGATTCACAAAATGCTTGGATATTCTAGACTCTGCTGCAAGTTTAAATCCTGCTCTGGACTGGAAGTTAAAACTGATGGCTGCTCCAAAAAAACTAGATGCCACTGTCTTCAGGGTCCCTATTCTCCAGCCTGAAGACTGGAACCACTCTTCTGGGAAGTCAGACCAAATAGGAATCACCTGGTAATGGTTGAACTTGACACAGTTCAGAGATTTAGTTAGGTTTTCTTGATGTTTTAGTAATTGTAAATAACAGAATATTGAATAGCTTTTGTTTGGTGATTAGAAATTATGTCAGATTTGTGCCTATGGGAACTACACTTGGTTTTAGTCAGATTTGATATGCATGAAAATATCCTACTTCATTTTACAACTGCCTTAAGTCCCAGACCAAACAAACAAACAAACAAACAAATCACACAGGGAGATGATTATAACTTTTCTAGCCAAGTTACCTATTACACATGAAGAAAAAAAAAAAAAAAGAAAGAAAAATGCATCAGAATGAAATCTATCACATTAACAACATTCTTTATAATGGTATTTTAAATGATGTTCACTTTTTTTCTATAGCACATCTACAGACTGAACCATTCCTTCATTCCTTTTTTTTTTTCCGGTTATCTGAATGTTTTGTATCTGCTTAAGTAAATATTCAGAAAATCCTGTTAATTAGATCACTTCTATAAAATGACATAGAACTGTGCAACTTCTCCCTCTTCACTTTGTATTAAGTCACATCCAACTGCATCGCTCAAGTCATGATCCCATAATACATTGTGAGAGACCCCTGTAACCCTGGTGTTTAAAAGTTTAAATTCACAAAATTTTAAATTCAACTGCGTAAAAGTAGTCTCTTCCTTCACACTATCCTATGAAATAGGCCACCAAGATATGACTCTAGATTTGACCCTGCATGCTTAAGATGATGCTGTATGCCTTGGGGAAACATGAAACGACAAGTCTTTCTAGAAATACAAAGGCAAAAAGAAATCATAGTTTTCCAAGGAAGCTCTATCATTTTTATGCTTCTAAAGATTTATATAATGCTTTGCACTTGAATAGCACACTCTTTACTCAGTGATCCCAAAATACTTCGTAGTAGTGTATTTCATTTTGTGACAACCAATGAAATAGGCAAATAACACCATCTCCTTTATATAAATTGGTCAGAGAGTCTGAGAAAGTTAAGCACCTAATTCAAAGACCATTAAGGCAAATGAAAAGACTCCCAGCAGGCTTTTGGTCAGTTACTAATGAGACATCTCAGGTCATACAAAAAATTTGTGACAGAGAGCAGAACTCAAGTGTCCTTATTCCAGTTCATGTGCCTTAGGTAGACATCGCCCACCTTCTATATAAAAAGATTTTTCAAAGGGCACATTTGTGTCTGTCATCTTCATAGCAGAGTGTCAAATCTGTAAGGTGATATTTCACGGATTAAAGAAATAGCTATATAGCAAAAGGTCCCATGTGGGCGCAGAGAAGTCTTGCAATGAATAGCTACCTGAATCACAGTTCCAGGAAATTAAGGCCATATTTCAGGCCAAAGTGACCCAAGTGTGTGCTGACCATTTTTATAAGTACAGAAAACCTTCACCAACTGAAGCAAGAGGAGGAATAACAGGAAAAATAATACTCTGATGGGAGGATAAAGAAGACATAGTCAGATGCTTCTAAGAAGTAACCAGTGACACGACAAGAAGCAATGGACATGAACCAAAATACAGTAAATTCTGTTTAAATGTAAGAAAGAATTATTCACTGTAAGGGCAGTCAAACATTGGCAGAGGCCAGAGAGGCTGCGGAGTCTTCATCCTTGGAGGTCTGCAAAACCTGACTGGGCATGGCCCAGGACATCTTGCTGTAGGTAGCCATATGTGAGCAGGGAGCTTGAACCAATCTCCAGAACTAAATTTGTGCTCAAAGAATTAAATAGTAGCTAAGACAGAAGAAGCCCTCCTAGGCAGCTTGGGATTTAAGCATACACTAAAACAGCAAAAAGCCTTACAGACAGATTACAACCACAAGAAGTGGTTGTAAAGACATTTCTTCCTCTGCTCAGCTGTGAGCTCCCCATCTATCTTTTACTCCTGCCTCAGATCTCACATCACCCTTGTCACTGCAGTGACGGCTGGCTGTGGAGGTACTGGAGTGCTATAGTTTAGAGGTGCTGTAGTTTGGAGATCCACCATACCCTGAGTGATGAGTGTATTGCTCACACCCAGCTAAGCTCAAATAACTCTTAATTCAACCATTTTTCATAGCATCTAAATCAGACATCTCTTTTTCAAATAATCATTTAGAAGACAAGTGAAGAAATGGGGGAGAAATAACCTTATATTTAAACTGCCTACATTTTAACTGGAAAGCTTTTACCTGCACATTAAGATGCATATCTGACACAAACACACACTTGGATTAAATTCCCATCTCTCTATTATTTGGTATCTTGGCTGATACCAAACACACAATGGGTTTCTGGGAAGCACAACAGGACCTGAGATCTTTGACTGCAACAAGGGGCAACTAAAGGGATGGCAGTTTGAGATTCATGTCCAGTGGGCTTTTGCCCCTCTCTTGAAGCTTAATTCCTTTTCTTAAATGCATCCCCACACTTTCATTCCTAAATCAAATGTATCTGTTCAGTAGAAGCAGAACCTTTCCTTTTCCTCATTGTTTGATCAAAGTTTACTTTCCTCAGCATTTAGCTTGAGGAAAATGATCTCCATCTGAGAACATGGATATCCAACATGATACCACAAAGATATCAATGTCGTATATTATTTATGACTTACGTATTATACATTTGTAAAGAATAAAATCTGTAGAAAAGAGGTAGCAGTCCTGACACAGTATCACAGTATCTCGTCATCCATTAGAGATATTCTTAAGCTAAAGAGAAATAATTCTACCTAAAAAAAAAAAAAAAAAAAGAGTAATTGATGCACTTATATTTATTTCAAGCTAACTAAAACTGTGCTAGAAAAGCCAGCTTTCTGGAAGTCATGCCCCCACCTCTAATATGCATTTTAGTCACCACAATCCCATACTGAGCGCAAAAGGTAGAGTTAAGCAACACATTTCCCTGAAATGGCAATGAAGTGCAGCCAAAATAGAGATAATTATTTTAATTAATGGTAATGATTTTAACGGTTGAACATTTTAACTAATTAATTATGATTGATTGCTTGTTATTAATCAGGAATGTGATTCAAAGTTCTAATTGAAAACCTGGGAGCAATGGGCACTAAAATATGAAATACTTCTGCTGAGAGAACAGGCATTTATTTTTGATATGAAACACTTCAAACTAAAATTCATTTTGACATTTAAGATAGCCAGAAAATAACATACATCTATTTCACAGGAGACTTTTCACACGCAGACACGGGTATCTTAAAATACCCAGATAACTAACTTGAACAAAAACGAGGTGTTCTTTCTGGGCTTGTTTAAAATCTGCTTAACCCTCCTGTGCTCCACTTGCTGTCAGCATGGTGTCACGCTGCCATACTTCCATACACGAGGGAGAAGCTAACTGCACAATATTTATGCAGGATATGAACTCACTGAAGGAGCTTTATAGACCCGCTGTTCTAAGGATCTCAGAGAGGCATTTGTTGAATTAAATAGCTCTGTGATCTTTTCCCGGGGATGCACTCCATCACCAACACGTTACTTCTGCAAGCCTGGGTTGAGGACCATGCTGGTAGACCAGCATATTTCCTACCCAGAAAAATCCCTCATGATATCTGCATGCCAGTAGTGGCTCTGGAGTTTCAGGCAGCATGAGGGGACATCTACATAGGGCTGTATCCATGGGCATCAGGGACTATGGCTCGCCCACCCACCAACAGCAGCTGGGACTTTACACGGGTTCAGGGTTTGCCAGCCACATCTGGCTGCCCCATTACTGCTAACCAGGAGGCTCAGCCACTCCCACAGCAGCTGTTGGACCTCTGCAAGTGGCAACGGGGTGTATCGAGGAAAACCAGCCGCCACGAAAGGCTTCCCTGAGATGCCAAGGGTGGCTCAGCAGCTGCTGCGTGGTGAGCCATCTGTCCTGCAGGCTGGGCAGCACTGGGACGGCTGCAGGAGGACCAAGAGGCGTCCGTATACGTCTCTGGACTGCAAAGAGAGGAAATGAGGTGCCACAGGGGACAGTTTGGCATTATACTTTAATCGGGGTAAAGGCAGGCTACCACTGAAAACAGCATCCCTGCTTATACACTTATTCTGGACCCATTTTCTCTTCCCTTCTCCCAGTCTTGTATCAGATGTAGACATCCCATGGCTGCAGGGCAAGTCAGTTCTGTAAGGTGAGCCAACAGATAACTTCTCTTTGGGGGAAATGGAGGCCCAAAGCCCCTGTCAACAGCATCCCATAGAGAAAGGCGTAGGTGGAACAACCAAAGACCAATGAGGAAAGTCAATGACATAATAGCTCTAGGAAGGAGCCATCTCAGGCTGTGAGCATGAAATACTGCACAGTGGGAATGTCAGAAGTAGCCTTTTTTCCAGGAGGAGAACATCTAATATCAGGCTGTAAGCTGGTCCTCTCACTCAAAAATTTGTATTCAGATTTTTTCCACTGTTACTAGTGCTTCCCTAAATTGCAAGAGTTAATAGTAATTTAAAAGAAAAAAAAAAAAAAAAAGAAAAAAAAGAGAAAAAAAAGAAAGAAACAGGGCTGGCTCAGGAAGAAAGGGGTAATGCAAGAGTTGTAGTGCCACCAAAGTGTTTATAGAAGAACCATGGAGCTGTTTCACAGCTTTGTAGAGAATTTGCTCCCTTACTAACTGATTCAAAAGAAAATAAAAAAAAAAAAAAAAAAAAAAAGAAAAACCCCAAAATAACATTTGGCAAATAATAAAAAAAAATTTTGCAAAAAAAATTTTTTTTTTCTTTTCCAAAAAAAAAAAAAAAAAAAAAAAAGTCATTAATTTTTACACTGAAAGTATGGGCTAGAAACTTGTGGAGCTGGATTAAGAGACTCTTCAAGCACGGCCCCAATGCTACTTGTGCCAGTGAGACTGTTCAGCGTTGGCAGGGCTCAGTTTCAGCTGACAGTGTACATAGCACTGGGGCACTGCATGGCTACCACACAGGAACATGCAAAAAAATGGAAGAAAAAAAAAAAAAAAAAAGTCAGAGAATGGAAATGTGAGGACTCTGACAATCTTGGTCACATAGCCCAGCCCCAGGGTCTGGGGCTCTGACACCATTTTGTCTGGCCCAGGGATCTGTAGATGCCTACATCCCAGTTCAGACAAACCAGTACAGTAATTTACCCTAGGAACATGATTTCAAGATTATTTTGTAACCCTCAACATTTTTAAAATATAAACTGAGATTCTCACCATACAAATTTGGGGTGTGTGTTTAGGAGACCAAGGTGGAGGAATTTGCCCAAGTTTCTAGATTTTTAAATTCATTGGGCACCTTCATGTTGAGCCTGAGAGTCCCTGGGCACGTAAATTAATCCTATGCAAAAGATCAAAAAAGTACATTTCTGACTCAGCCATCCCATCCTGAGCTCTGTCTAAACATTCCCAAAGTCCAAATTTGCTCAGACCTATGCTTAATTATGATAGTAATTATGGCTCAATTGTTCAGACATGCAGCAGGAGCCCCAGGTCCGTGGTGCTGTGGTGCCTGCGGGACACTGCATTCCCACCCCACTACCAGGAATGACAGCTCTGGAAATGATTAATGAGTGCACCAGACATCCCCGATTTAGCCATGGCAGTGCCCATCAGAGGAATACAGACACAAACAAATTCATTCACCTCACATTCTCAGCATAAATGTACCAGAACCTTTAATTCAGCCCTCAAAATACGGAGAGCGGTTTCCACCCTGCGCACTGCACATTTACCTTCTGTGTTGAACCATTACATTGAGCTTGGAACAAGAGGAAAGGAAAAATAAAATGTGGACAGCTTTTCTGATCTGAAGATGGCCAGAAGGGACTCAATCAAAAAGTTGAACTGCCCACCTACCTCTCTTCACATCACAGGTGGAAAATTTAGCAACTTAGCACACTTCTTAATTACTTGCACTGTGGTACAGGTATGAATTCCTTCCTGTAGCACCCCTATTTTGACAGATAATTTTTAGGGCTGGCCAACAGACACTGATAGAGCACTTGCAATTTTTCCTTCTGAAGAGACATCCCACAACAGACATTACCCCACCCTACGCCCAAGAATGGTGACTGGCCTCAAAAGTGGGACAAAATGGGAGGGCAACACTGAAAGGACTGTGTCTTTACGTTCGCTGTTTGTATGTTGAGCTGTTTAGCAGGAAAAAAAATAAAATAAATCATTGTTGCTGATTGCATAAATAAGCCCCAAAGCTGCAGCCCTATGTGCTCTGCTCCTTTGAAGGACTGCCGTATCATATTAGCAGTCATCAGAGAAAACCCTGCCTAGAAACTTCTCTGAAAAGCTGCAGCACTTCAAGAAGGATCAGAAAGAAATGTCAGCAGGCAACACTCCCCCTTGCCCCTTTAGCATAATGGCTCAGGAGAGGGAGATTACAACAGGTTTTCATCATGAATATCTTGTGTTTGAGGAAGGAGCAATTTCCTGACAGCTTTGATTCCAAATTTCAACATTATGTCACTTGCTGAAGTATCAGACACATCATTAACTAGCTCTAGCAGGTTTTGTTATGATATGATGAGTCAATGTCTGCCTAGAAAATTTAACCCCTTTTTCTCTCTCACATGGTTCAAACGAGCTCTCTCCTGGAGACGTCTGCCTTTCTGAACAAGATTTCATCTGAATCATAGAATACCCATTGATGTCTTAGTATTTACACGGCACTTGCTCATGCTACTGCTTTGTCCTCTGGCTTTTCTATGCAGTAGCTCTTTGCATCATTCAAAGGGCTTTCTAGATTTAATTGTCTTCCCCCTCTTCAGCAGCAAAACATTATTCATCACCCCCACCCCTCAAGTTCAGAAAAAGGGAGACAGCTATGGTTTCTCACTGACTTCTTTGGGATGGCTTTGGGGTAAGGGCACCAGCATGCACCAGAAGCTCTGGTCCAAGGGCTAGGTCCCTTGCTTGGCTGCTGCTCCTGGCCTTGGCTTTCTCATTGCACTATTTCTGTGCACTACCCCAAATTCAAGGAGTGGCACAGGTTTTATGAGAAGTCATATTTCACTGAGGACCTGCAGAATGATTCGCATACTCTAGTAATTGATATGCATTACTTTATATAATGCTTTGCAAGACTAGGATCTAGGAGAGTTTTTTAAACTCATATATATCCAGAAATCAAAGATTACCCAGGCCAAAAAGGATGTGTTGCTGTAGCATTAATTCTTCTTAACCTTTGCATCTAGGACAGGTCTGCACAGATTTCTAAACCAAGGTGAAGGGAATGGGAGCGGACAAATTAGACACTTCACAATTTCCTACATTTCTTCTGTAGGATAAAGAAGTTAAGTCTACCACCTCATTTTTCCTTTTAATTAAAACACCATTATTAGGAGAGGTCTATTAATAAATACTTGGCATCCTCTTTGTCTTATAGAAAATCTGTTTAAGTAGGGGACTAAACAGTAAATCTGTCTTCTTTAAAAACAGTAAGCAAACAGGCCAAACACCACCCTTAATTTAGGTCAGCCAATGAAAAATGACTAATTTAAATCCAAGATTTGGATGTTGCAACATTTGAAACCAGGAATGCAAGCTTGAAATATGCAAAAGATTGACAGCAGAAAAGTGTGTTTGAGAAATCAGGAGCTGCTATAGTGCTGTGCTCAACACAAAACAGAAAAATAGATGATAGCTTCCCCTTCACCTCTGACTCTGATCTCCAGCAAAACTGCAGCACATCTGGAGAGAAGAAACAAAGTCCTCCTCATCTGTCTGTAGCCTTCAAAATTCAGTCGCAGCCAGGTTTTCTGATGAAGCCCTGCTTGATCTGGGAGCATGGAGGCTGTCCAAAAGCAGGCATGACCCACTATTTGCATTTTTTTTTTTTTTCAATGTTATATATCTGTGTTCACTTAGCACATCTTTTTCTTTAAAGCTACTACACAAAGTGTTTTCATCAAAATATGTTTGCGTGTTTAAATGCTTTGGAATATGCTTAAAGAAATTTGTTTGGCTTTGTGAAGCTGTCAGCACAACTTTATTTTCAGTAGGTTATGACTATTTATTACTCTTTCACGGAGGATTCAGGGAAGGAAAGCCTGTGAGCATCTTTTGAGAATCTCTTCTGAACCATCTTAGCACAGGTATGTGCCAAGATAATGCCATGGGTTATGCTCAGAGAGCAGGGGCAGATCTGGACTGTTTGTCTTGATCTTAAACATTTTTGTTTAAAAGCATTCATATTTTTAAGTGAAACTGCCTGAAATTTGAATTAGATGTGAATTTACTCTCAGGCTCTCCCTGTTATTTCCTGTGCTGTATCCAAACACCTCAGTTACTTATAAAATACACACACAAAATATTTCTTGGCTGGTAGACTGAAGTGTCCATGCAACAAGCCAGGACTTGGGCAAATATTTTCAAGGTGTTCACACGTCATGCCTGCCTCCACATAAAGCTGTTTTTCACCAGCACTGCATACTCTGTATTTATGAACCTGATTGCCTTTCCTTCAGAAATACCAATGATAAAAATAGAGGAGGTGGTAGTAAAGACACAAAGCTGGTTTTCAGTCAAAACATCAGCCTTACAAACACCAGTTGCCCCCATGACAGCAGTTCCAAGTTTCTCATCACTCCAAGGAAAAGCAAGTATGAGAACAAGAGGCATGCCAAAGGCTCTAGTTCAAAGTTCATTCCTACTAGGCTACAACTACAACTGTTATGGCTCTTAATCAATAATTAATAGCTCTAGAAATAGTTATGTAAATTAATATTATACATGGAGAGAAATGTAACTGCATAAACTTTTCTTAAAGCTGTCATTTAATCTACAAAGATGGTGCAGAAGTATTTAAAAATAAAAAATAAATTCAACTTAGGGCCTTTTCTTGCTTGCAAGGCTGCTTTGCAACATGTCTGTGCAGCTCAGACCTCAGGTTTCTACTGAAAACTGCCTTGGAGAGGAGGGTGAGGCTGCAAAGCCTGGGAGGAGAGGTGGAATCAGGGGAGAAAAAAATCTCTGCATGCACTTGAGCAGCAAATAGACACAAATCCCTGGCAGTGTTGTTATTGCAGGGAATGACTGTCTGCTGAAACAGAAAACAACAACAATTGTTTGCTGGTAGCCTCAACACAAACAGCATTCAGCAATATGAAACAGCCTTTCAGCCGTGCTGCTGACTCGCCAGGAGAAAAACTGAGACCAGTACAAGACGGCACAAGGCAGATTTCACTGTCAGCACCTGCCCAGGAGAAGGGAGAAAAAAAAAAAAAAAAAGAAAGAAAAAAAAAAACTTTTCCCAGGCTGCTGGTCTGACTGCTTACTGGCCTGTGCTCCAACACAACACTGAGTATTTCCATCCTTCTTACAGCTCCCTTTGCCACCAGGAGTGGAAACACTTCCAGTGGGTACCCAAATTGCCCTAGTTAACTCCTGGTGGTGCAGCAGGACAAGCCTACAATGGTCAATAGAAAGTCACTTCCATTCAGCAAAGCCAAAACCACAAACTTATTCCAATTGCTCCATTTTTTGCTTGGTTTCCATTGTGGAATAAAACAATATTTAGAACCTTAATTCCTGTATAATTTGGAAAATCATCTAGACTGGGCAATAATGTGATAACTGTGTTATTAACCCTGTAGGAGTCCCCTGACTTAGATTGTTTCCTCTAAAATATTCCAGTAAGAGGGGAGGAGAGAAATGCCAAGGAGGGGAGAGGGAAGGCAAGGAAACTCATGGCAAGGAATGCAGTTGTCTCTGTGTCTGTTTAATAGGTAAGAATGAATGCTGCTGTGTAACTAGATCCAGTCTCTGAAATATCTAATTAAAACTGATGTGCTTATTTAGTTTCCAATTCATCACAGGTGGGCCCACATTAATGTGAAAATGAAAGTAAATTACCAGCATTTGGCAATCTCACTGAATGTCATTCACATTATTAGCTCAAATCTCAAAATGCATTTTAAAAATATGGTTCATAGGTAACAGTGTGCTCAAGAACAAGCAAAGCCCTGGATCTCCTAGTATGTTACCTGCATGTGTGAATTTAGACTTGACTGTGGGAGCTTATGATGAATGCACATCATGTGTGGTAAATCAAAGCCTCTAGGCAACCTGTTCTGGGGGAGTTTCACCCAGGATCTTACCCCTGTGGTCACTTGGGAATGGTTTATATTGGCCTCCCTCCTACCTGCCCCCCTCCAACATGACACTCATGATAACTTCAAGCCACTGAACTGTAATCAGATTTGGGGACTGTGCTGGTATTACAGAGACCCTGAGTGCTTCAACTACAGTGTGTTCAGCTTTATAAATGAAAACAGAAAAGGACAGACAGATGTGAAAATCAGAAGTCTTCCACAAGTCTTCCTAAAGTATTTGGATTTTATTTGAAATATAGTATCTATAAATTTTACCCATTATGCATGTTTTGAGCTGGTATGAATAAAAAATCTGAAATTTGTTTGATTGGCTTAGAAAAATATACACAAAACTGAAAAATACCTCAGGGTGCTTAAATGTCACAGGTTTTTCAGAACTAGATTTTTACCCAGTGCTCAAAGAGGACTGGATTTTATTGTCAAGAAGCATACATCCCCTCAGATCGAGTTTGTAGGATTCTACAAAACCAAAGCACTTTTCCTTTTCAATCTTTGACTGGGACAATGTAAGCAGCATCTCATAAGGGAAAGTACTGTACTCAGGGGTTTACCCCAGTGCTCTACATGGCCAGTCTACAAAACACAACGATGTCAAGCTTAGTATCAAATTTCTCAAGTTCAGGCAATTATTTCATTTTACAGTGAATCACTGCATTGTCTTGAGTATTTTTGGTAACTTGGAACTATAATATATGGTCATTATAGTAAAAGAGCAATTTTTTTACAAGACTTCAAAGTAATTTTCCTTCTGCTGCTTCCAAAAACAATGCTTTTGTTTTTAAAAAATAATTGTCATAATATTATTACTGGATTTTAAAAATATTTTTGAGTTATTTTTCTGTTTTAATATTCTTCCCCATTACCCTTTTGCCACTAAAAATAAGAGTAATAATAATAATTAAAAAAAAAAAGATATATAAACTGATTTTTAAAATCTCTTGAAACTGTGAAAAAAGACAAAGTAGCAATTTTAAAATTTATATATATATTTTTAAACACCTTTTTATCTCAAGAGCAATTGAATTTATCTGAAGGAAATTATACAAATTTGAAGAGATATCAAACTGTAGAATTTTTTTTTTTCACTAATGACACAAGATCCACAGCCTGTGTTTTCACTAGACAAAAATGTTTTCCCTTTGTCCAGGTGACCATGCCAAAGCACTGCAGACCCCTGTCAGCACCATTTTAAACTCAGGTTCCCATTATCAACCACAAGACATCCCCAAGTGTTGTACTGAAAAGTCAAATAGACTACAAAACCTCACAGAATCACAGAATCATTAAGGTTGGAAAAGACCTCCAAGATCGTCTGGTCCAGCCATCACACCTACTACCAATGTCACCCACTCAACCACGTCCCTAAGCACCAGGCCCGCCCCTTAAACAGCCCCAGGGACAGTGACTCCACCACCACCCTGGGCAACCCATTCCAGTGCCTGACTGCTCTTTCTGAGAAGAAATGTCTCCTAATTTCCAACTTAAACCTCCCCTGGTACAACTTGAGGCTATCCTTCTAGTTCTATCACTAGTTACCTGTGAGAAGAGGTCAACCCTTAGCTCCCCACACCTTCCTTTCAGGTAGCTGTAGAGAGCAATAAGGTCTCCCTTGAGCCTCCTCTTCTCCAGACTAAACAACCCCAGTTCCCCCAGCCACTCCCCACAGGACTTGTGCTCCAGGCCCTTCACCAGCTTCGTAGCCCTTCTCTGGACATGCTCCAGGGCCTCCATGTCTTTCTTGCACTGAGGGCCCCAAAACTGAACACAGCACTAGAGGTGTGGCCGGCCTCACCAGAGCTGAGTACAGGAGGACAATCACCTCCCTGGTCCTGCTGGACACACTATTCCTGATACAAGCCAAGATGTCGCTGGCCTTCTTGGCCATCCGGGCACATCTTCCTTAAAAAGACAATGAAGAAAGGATGGGAGATCAGCAGGAGCGACACAGAGGAGAGAAGGAGGGGAAGGAAGGCCTAAAGATAAAGATATCATGCAGGAGAGAAATCAACCTAGACAGACATTTCATTGAAGGATAGAAAGAAATAAAATATATAAACAAGGGTGCTGAATCACAGCCCAAATAGTCTGAAAAAAAAAATGTGTGACACTAAAGCAAAGAGGGAGAAGGACAAAGACATCGAGGCAGCCTACAGCTTCCTTAGGGGGGTGGAGGGGCAGGTGCTGAGCTCTGCTCTCTGGGGACAGCGACAGGACCCGAGGGAACGGCATGGAGCTGGGACAGGGGAGGGTCAGGCTGGGTGTTAGGAGAAGGTTCTGCACCCAGAGGGTGGTCGGGCACTGGGACAGGTTCCCCAGGGCAGTGGTCACAGCCCCGAGCCTGTCAGAGTTCAAAAAGCATTTGGACAACGCTCTCAGACACATGGTCTGATTTTTGGACAGTCCTGTGCAGAGCCAGGAGTTGGACTCAGTGAGCCTTGTGTGTTCCTTCTTACTCAGGATATTTCATGCTTCCATAATCCTATGTGGCAGGTGGGTTACTCACTTTGATGATGTGGTGGCTCACTCTCCCATCCTCAGACCACCTGCAGATTGAGGTGCAATCTCCCACCCTCGAGCCCTAGCAGGAGATGCCATTTGCACGTGCCATTCCTCCAACAAGGCAGAAGGACAGACATTGTTACCAGCATCAGCAGGACACTAGCTGGGGATTGAGCTTTTCTCCACCTTGTTTTTTGAAAGAATCATTTGCAGTGAATAAAGGGGAGGCTGAGAAAATGGTAGAAAATAATAGTGAAGAAGTGCTATAGTTTGATGAGGGTAATAACCTTTCTAACTAGTCTCCTATCACATTAGGTTCCCCATGAAATTATTTAAAACAGCAGGGAATCAAACATCCCCACATTATTAACCTCTAGCTCGTGCTTATTGAAGAAAATCAGGCAGATATTTTATGGGTCTTGCAGAGCCAGTGAACCCAGCATCCCAGACTATGGCAAGCAGCGCCATGGGGCCATGGGACTGTGGGACCGTGGAACTGGATCCTCCTGCTGACAAGGGCCAGCCCTGAGGTTGTGTCAGGCTACAGAGGGACATCCCCGGGGTGTAAATGCTTCCAGTCACAACACTACACTGCAGTGGCAGCAGCACAGGTTGTCAGACCTGGCACTACGGTGGCTCCCGCACTATAAATACAGTTGTTAATAAGGTATTTAAATATAAAGGGCTTTATATGGAAACTGGTTGAGATTTCTCAAACATTATGAAGAAAATATTTTCAAACCCAGTGATTTTTTTTTTAATAAAATAAAATAAAGAATAAAAACAATACCAAAATCTTTAACCCAGAAATAAACCAAGTTGGGTAATCAAAGCATTGTACTATGGCTTTTACATCCTTCGCATCTTTTCTAAAGTTTTAAATATGGGAAACTATCACACAGAAGAAAAACAAGTAACCACCTTCAAGAACACTTATTAAATAAGCCCATTAATTTACATTATTCAAAGTCAGAGCTGAATCATCTAAATGATTGGCTCTTCCTGACTATTCACAAATTCTGTTGGGAAATAATTTAACATATTTTTTAAATGGTGATCACCACTCAGAGTACTATGTTGTGTAGTTGGGGACCCACTGCTGATATCTGGATTTAAACATTCTGTTTTGGTTAAACTCTTGGTGGGAAACACAGTTTTTTTCTGTTGCCAACAAACGTATTTTTTATTCCCAGCAAAATTCATAGGACTGTATATTTTTCAAATACTTATGCTTAACGGGTAAACGTGCTTTTATAAAATCCTAAGAAATTTAGGACAACAGAAAGTCATTCAAATGTATTTTGAAATATTTAAACCTTTGGAGGGCAGGTTCAGATTTTTAAGGGGTTACTTTTGACATTTGTGAAGATACACATCCATAAATTATTGGTAACGCTGAGCTCTAGCACTCGAAATGCAGTGAAGGACCTTGGCGGCGGCACGGTGAACAGCTGCTTGTGGCAAGGCTGCCTTCCCAAACACCCAGAGGAAGGTAGGGAGTGCTGAAGTGTTGGCTGAGTATTCAAAAACATTGCAAAGAATAAACCTCACCAAAAACAAAATGTGAGGAACACACTTCTGTTTCCAATGCCCCTTGGGCAACACTGCAGTAAGGACCTGACTGTATATTTTACACCTCTGCTATGCGCTCATACATACATGCTTTCAGCAGAATTTTTTAAAAACAAACAGAAAAGCCTTATTACTATTTCAGTGTCTCCGAATAACATTGGCATCTCATAGAAAAGAAGTATTTCCTGTGTACAGCCCTGCATAATCACCTAGCTGCACAATGGGAGGTATTTGCTGTCTTCTGAAGTATCACGTATTAGCCCTGGTGGGACTGCAGCTGGCAAAATAATGGGATGATCCTGCACAATAAACCTGATGGATCAGAGGACCTGGGGGGGATACGAGTGGGCATCGTCCAATAGCACATGCATTTCAGCATCTGAATGAGGAAAGCAGGAGAGTTTTATGGTGTTGTAGGGTCTTTTCTGAGAACTGTGTTACTGATAGTTTCCATCATCTTTGCACAAAGCCGTGCCTGTCAAGAACAAGGGCTGCCACTATGTCTGGGCTGTGCACACATGCTGTAATAAAGACAAATTCCTCTACTGAGGGCTTACAAGCCAGGTTTATGACAAGACAACATACAGATGCAATACAAAAACACAGAGAAAGAAAGGAAAGGAGATAACAGTAAAACAAGCATGCATTTTTCATAATAGGCAGTAATTTCATGGCTTAATTTAATCAACGGTCTAACTAAGTGCAGTACCTTGCTTTTCTCCTGTACGCATAAGTTTTAAGGGCTCGTTAACATAGAATGTGTGATGAATATTTTATAGTGACTTATTCCAGTTTATATAGTGGCCTCAACAAAATGTATATATTTACCAACCACCATTACAAAAGGTGGGTGGAATATTTTGCAATAATTTACATTTCCTGTAATAACAGTAAACCACTGTCCAGTTATGGACTCTGCTTTGTGGAAAGTGCAAACAAAGACTTTTGAGGATGTCACAATGTTGGATAATATCACTTCCCTTACATTTTTAAAGGTCTCTGGTATCCACCAGTGAAAGAAGAGGTTTGGGTAACCTACATTTTAAGTGTTGTAATAAAATCATTTCCATGGGGAAGAGGAAAAAGCTTCATTAGTTTACATGGTAAAGCTCTGGTCTTGAGGACAGACTTTAAACTGAGAAAGGGGAGGATGGCTCAGAGCATTTCATCAGTCACTATAGAGAAAAATGTTGTGTATGACTTGATAATAGAGTATTAACAGGAAAAAATGAAGAAGGCAAGGGTAATGTCCTATTCCCTCTGTCTGCCATTAGTATTCTACCCTCCACAAAAAGGTAACATACAATGGAGTCTCAGGAGTACCTGCAGAGTTTTGGCCAAGAAACTGGCTATTGGTACATATGACTGCACACATTTAATTTCACTTCAGAATACCACATCATGTAGGAGTCAACTTCAGTGGCTGTCCTATAAAGCCCCACAAGGTGTTTAAATATCAGAGGAGGAACAATCATCCTACTGCTTGTATGGAGAACAAAATATGTGCTGTAACTGCAGGTGCTGCCACCACTGATTTGGGTAAAACTGAAACACATCTTGCAGGTTCAAGTTTTAAAGAAATTGGAGTAAAATCAAATCTGGTGCAAGCTGAACAAGACAGCAGAGTTAAAAGAGAAACTAGTTTGGCCTAGTTATTTTAAAGTGAATTTACTGCTCTTGAAAGATAGTCTAATAATGAAAGCCCTTTTTTTTATACAAAGAGGTACAACATGAGCTAAAATGAAGTTGCCCACCAACACATTTCAGGCCATTTCTAGGGAGAAGGAAATGGGAAAGCATGTGCATCCCATTGGTCATGTCCATGGATATCTCTGAACTTCTTGGACTTGCTGGCAGTTATCATCACTTGTACCAGCATTTCTCTTGCAGTAGACACTTAGGCTCACAGAACCAAAATGAGATCGAGTGCTTCATAACGGCTGCTGAAACACAGTGACTTGATAAAGACTTTCACATTCAAGGGACCACAAATTCTTTAAGCTAAGTTTAATCACAAGCACATTGGAGGCACATTTCTCCACAGGCTCACACTTTCATGCCTTTGTGACTCTACCTGCTTCATCTTGCCCTTAGTGAGAGCTACAATGTAATCATAAGTTTCTAAAAAATATCATAAACTTCTAGAAACAGTTTGAAAGAGGTCTTCTTTTCAATGAGTCTGGTCCTTAGAAAGCAGTTTAACCACAAAAACAGTGAAGTTTTAACATATACAACTTTACAGCAGAGATTCATTTCTGATTACCTTGTATTAGTTTTCATTGCAACATTTTGTAGAAACCTATTGATTTAATCAGATTTAATTTTTAGGATGCATTGTGTTAATGGAATGTGCAAAAGCAGTTTCCACAGTGTGTGCTTGATGCTTACACCCATGATACAGAGCAACAGGAAAATACTCGTGTTTGTCTTGGTGCTATTACAACCATGTTTCCCTGAATCAAAAGGTCAAGCAGACAAATAAGAAGCTAGAAGCAGAAAGTTAAACACATTGTCCTGAACTTTTGGATATGAAGTTCAGCAACATCTCCTGCACTTGTAGAAGAGGAAAAAAACACTGGGGTAAATAAAGTCCAAAAGAAAGTAGGCAGGGTTCACAGTGCAGCACAGAGACCTGCGCTTTGACTCCCACCTGCCAGATAAGTCTTCCAGCAACTCAGTGTTTTACCCCTGAGAACAGTTGTCCTTCACTCAAGGCTTAGAACTGTTGTTTCCATGGGAAGTTCTGGTTTCTCAAAACTTCTTTACTCAACACTCAGCTGCAACAGTAATGAGAACTCCTTCAATGAAGAGCTGAATAGTACAAATCATTTTTATTTTTATTTTCAATTTTCCTTCTGTATCAGAATGCCAAATAAACACTTTTAAGGGTCTTATACTAACTTCACAATATTTAGTCATATCTCTCCAGAGGTTAAAGTCCATCATGTAATTTTTAAACTTTCCTACAGACTGCAATTATTACAACTTTGGTAGACAATTCCAGAGCATAGAAATTCCAGAGATTTCTATAGATCCTTGATCTGTTCTCTCTTTCCAGTTACAATCCCTCTCCTTCACACAACAAACCATCTCCAAGTATCTAAATTGTTATTTTGGCCCAATTTGACATACATGATCTGCTTTTCTTGTTGAGCTGCAATTATTATTACACAACTGTAGTGGTACTCACTGGTTAGTGCCATTGGCTTCTTTAATTCTTAAGATTGTTCTGCTTAGTTGTAGGATTTAAACTTAATTTTTAATCAGACTTTGAATCTTAATCCTTCCTTTTCAAACATCAGGGTATTACATATTTTGATTATGTACCAGGTGTTGTAAATGTAGCAAAATGTCACACAAAAAATGTTTGGTTTGCTTACTTTGGCCACATATCTCCTTATCCTCTAAGTGTTAATCATTCACCACCATAGAGATAAGACCAACATAATGTATTTACAATTAACACAAACAAAAATGCATCATCAATAGCATTATCATTAACAATCTGCAATTACTGTCTAGTTAAAGCACTTTTTCTAGCTTTGGGGTGGTGCACAGCCCTGTGCTGATGATGGCGATGATTACAATAGCAAAGGTCAGGCTTGGAGCCTCTCTGAAGCCAGTCATCCAGACGATTACCATCATTGACAGTTTTTTCCAGAAGCACGCTTATTGAAAGCAATGTGAATGCCACAAGTACTGTGTATAAAAATAGAGGAAAATTGTCTGCAGTCTTCCCTCATCTCCTGGTTGCCAATTGTAATTAGATCTTCAGGCTGCTTTGTAATCAGCCCTCAATTCCACAGTATACAGACCTCTGCAGCAGAATATGCTCCCTATGTCTTTATCAGCAGAGTCCTCCAGCCATTCAAAGAGCTTGCATTAGAAATATCTTTCCCATATAACATATAACTTAGGACACCTAGAAAACAAACAAACAAACAAACAAACAAAGAAAAGAAAAACAAAAACAAAAATGAAAACAAATATACAAGATCTTCTAGCAGAAGGTGGAAAAGAATATTGATTGCAATTACTGTGCAGCATTTGCCAGTGCAACCCTGTGCTCACAGAGGTAACAAAATATTGTCAAAAAAGACTATTCATTTATACATGTAAAGCCCCACCTCCTATTTTATTTTTTCACTAAATAGTTTTTGCTCCTTTAATAAAATGGACTTAGTCTTCTGAGTACAACTAATTTAATATTCCTAATCTCTCTGTGTTGAGGGGCCTGTTTTCTTACACTGAGGTAAGCAACTGGATACAAATGAGATCTAAGATCATATTCACCTACAAGTTACTTAATGTTTCTATACTATTTTCTCTCAAACACTAAAGTTTTTTTTTTTTTTGTATAATTTTGGCTGTTGTCTAAATAATTTGCATCATAGTTGCATTAATTTATAAGTAGGTATGTTCAGGATCCATTTGCCCTGTGTTTAGTTGTCAGATGCACACATAGAAGAGTGTTCACATTATTCAGCCAAAGTCTATCCTCTTTGTATTCACCACCTGTAAAGAAATCTATATGGACAAAAACTCTCCTTTACATCATTTTCCTGGGTTTCATCATAAAGAATATTGAATATATATATACATATAAAGTATTGAAAATTTGCTCAGATCTCTCAGCCATTCATCCTTTAAATTGGTGTTAATATGGCTGAAATCTCTCACACTTACATATATCTTTATATATATATATGTATCTTTTATATATCTTTTATGCAACAATGCCAGAAATTACAGTAAGCTTTTTTTTTTTTTTTTTCTTTTTTTTTTCCCGTGCCTGAAAAAATGCTGATCCATATTTCTCTTCAGAGGAACTTCACATGTGTGGTGCTAGAAGAAGTAAAAAGACAAGCTCCATTTTGACTCATAAAGCCCAGCCTTTCCATATCACTTTGAACAGAACTGAAGGAAAAGATGCTTAAAGAGGATTTTCACCAGCACAGGACTTTAGGGTACAGAGGAGAATTATCTGTGTCAGCTGGACCCAGCTGTTGGATCTGGCATGCCTCATCTCCACCTTCTCTCATGCCCTTGCACCTTGGTGAAGTCAGAGGGTCTCCATACTAGGGGCAAGCCTGGTCAGTCTAGTCACAGGAGCTTACTGCAATTTCAAAAGCTGTTTCTTCCCTAAATAATAATCATGATCATAATCATAATCATGGCTCAAAGGAATTATTTCTGGGATGGAAGTTCCTACAACTTCCTAGTAAAAATAAATAAAAATGTTGACAAGAGAGGACCAGTGTTATATTTTCTTGAGTTCATTCTGTCTCTCTAGATGAAGAAGTTGTCACTGGTAAAGAGATGGGGGCACAAGTTAAAAATAAGGCATTTGAATAATGTTTCATGAACCTTGGAAAATATCATGCTGAGCTCCTCAGGTGGAAATTCAGTTTCTTTGCATTCCAATCTTCTTTCAATATGCCCATCTGACTCTCCAGATTCATTAACTGAGCAGCCACATTTTCTAGCAGGTTTCCTACAGTGATTGAAGTTTGCAACACATCTATTTCTGCATATAGCAATTCCAACACTTCTCAAATTGATCCCTCAAAGTCCAGACTTGTGGCAGATTGTCTTTCCAGCAGGACAGCACAAGATGGGCTCTGGTATGAGCCTTGAAATGTAGTGGTAATGCACATAGAAATAAATTAACTACTTATACATAGCATTTCATCTCCGAACCATATGAGTTATCTACCTCACAAGGACATTTAGGCAGGTCAGGATCTTAAATACTACGAACATAATGTGCTCAGGAAATGTGATGAACTTGGGTGGTTCTGCTTATAGCAACAATATTATTCAAGTGATTAAACACTATTGAATAAGTTTCCAGGATCAGATATTAATGATTTAATGTAGGCAATTAAAGAGAATTTTATATATCTGTACATAATATCCTTTAGGCAAAACTATATTATTCTGCTTTTGCTTGCTGAGAATAAACAGTTTTAAACAACATGCATTTCATCATTCACAGAATTAATCTAAAGAGCATTCAAAGTTCTCTTATCTCATTTTCTTCTCTCCGTCACTCTTGCTGCCTGCTGTGACAAAGTTATGAAAAATAGCTAGCTAGGATTGTACAGAAACATGTCAATGGAAAACATTTTAATGGTTTAATTGTACCGTGACATCTACAAGCCCCACTCAGTGTTCGACAGATATACTTCTCTCTCACTTTTCCACCTGCACTCTCTCATGCTTACTAGCTCACCCCAGGTTGCAATCAGATTTATTTCTTGTGTGACTCCAGCCAGCTGAACCCAAATGGCCTTCAGACTAGTGAAAGTCAAGGCAATAATGTGCACAACTTCTTTTCAGTTTTTGCTTTTCTGATGCAAGAAAAACAAAGCAAAAGAGGCTATGGTGCAGACTCAGTACTGAGCAGCACTAAACTGATGCCAGGAGTTGTGCTGTTGTAGAACTTCCTTTAAAGTGAACATCCAGTTCCATTTCTTCCTTGTCTCTTTTTGTTGGGATTACGACCATGAATTAAGGCTATCACTGGCACTGCAGCCCATAAAACACAGTGCCAACTTTACTAACTTTTTTTTTTATAGGAGATGACATTATCGCAGCAGCTTCTATATCTCTGGTAAGCTCCACATATTGTACAGACAGCTCCAAAGTTGCCTTCAGATCTGTCATATGGTGCAAACAGCTGCCGATGAGCCTTGTGAACTGCTTTGACCTCCTGTATGCCATTTTCCTCTGGCTTCCCTTTGACTTTGAGTATTCAGCCCCTTTTACACAGCTCACAGGACGCAGAGGTTCTTTTCCCATTTGAAGGGATCAGCGATACGTTTGTGGAGAATACAAATACAAATCAATAGTTTCTCATCTTGACATAAGGGACATGCTTATTTTTAGATGAACTCTATTTTCACCCCTGAGACTAGTACAAGGCAGCCAGAACAGGCTCCGCTAGAACTGCACTGGGATTTTAAGACTCTGCTTCACTTGTTCCCATTTCACAATGTCAAACCACGTAAAACCAAATGATTTCATTTCCCTTACAAAAGACATTTCCAACTTCAGGAGGAGTTTAATTACACGGCGTATTCACCAGTGACAAGGTGATAGCACTTGTTCATGTATAAAATACTCCAGCAAGGCTTTCTGAAGGCTTTTTTTCCTCCAAAATGGGGCAATTAGGGCTACTGTTTCTCAAACTTACTTAAGGTCAAGAACTCCATTCAGATGCACAACTTAGAAAGGAGCAAATGATCAGGAAAAGAGCAGAAAATTCACAGAATAGGCAGCAGAATAAACACAGAATGTGTCTCTTTAACTGCTCATTCCTCATCTCCTCCTGGAAAGAAAAGTGTTAGGTTTTTCACTTTAATTTTTTAGGTTCATGTTACCTATCTGATATTTGATTGATGCTGCTAGGGAGTGAAGCCATCTTTATATAGCATACCTTGAAAACAAGTGGACTGCTAAGCAAGAATTTCATTAGATGCCACTTACCCTTAAAATCCTCTTGCAGAGGAAGAGGCAGCACATAGCCATGGGAATATAGCAGAGAGCTGCTGCTAGAAGAGTCACCACATCCTGGCCCTGATTACGGCAAGACCTGGGAGCAATGGGCATCAGGACAGGGGATATGCCCCAGGAGATGTATCTGCTGGAGTGCTCAAGTGATATATCCCAAGGTCATGGCTGAGCAGGTCATGATTGCAGACAAGGTTCTGAAATCCAGGTACTGCTCCAATAACCTACACAACTTGCTGAAATGCTGAAAGTCTTGTGCAGGGCTGAGCTGCATAAGACTAAAAGCAAAATTTGTTTTCTGGTGTTTAGACTTAACAAAGTTACATTTCATTTCACATTTCTTATTTGTACAGCAAAGAAGCAGATTGATATTTCAAAACCTTTTCCAAATGTTTATTTTAAGCAGTGATACAGGAACTCTGTATTTTTACATATGGTTAGTGATGGTTTTTGCAAGTTACCAGTCTTCAATTTAACTTTTAATCAAATCTTGAAAAAGGTTTATGCATCTTTTAGAGTTCTACACATATTTAACTGAGGTTTTGTGAGCTACAAAGTTCCCATGTTTAGAATAGAATAGAACAGAACAGCTGAGGGGGGACAACGTACAAAGATCATCAAGTCCAACTGCCTGAACATTCAGCAGTAACCAAAAGTTAAAGCTTATTATTGAGGGCAATATCCAAAAATGCCTCCTGAACACTGACAGGCCTGGGGCATCAACCACCTCTCTAGGAAGCCTGTTCTCATGTCTGACCACCCTCACAGTTCAGAAATTGTCCCTAATGCTTGCTCTGAACCTGCCCTGTCACAGCTTTCTGCCATTCCCATGTGTCCTGTCACTGCCTACCAGGGAAGAGGCTGGCACCTCCCTGCCCACCTCCCCTCCTCAGGAAGAAGCAGGGAGCAGTGAGGTCGCCTCTTCCTCCTTTTTTCCAGACCAGACAACCCAAGTGTCCTCAGCCTCTCCTCTCAGGACATGCCTTCCAGCCCTTTCACCGGCTTTGTTGCCCTACTCTGGATGCATTCAAAGACCTTAAGATCATTTTTTTGTTGTTGTGGAGACCAGAACTACACACAATACCCAAGCTGAGGCTGCACCAATGCTAAATACAGTGGGAGAATCACCTCTTTTGAGCAGCTGGCTGTACATTCTTTAATGCATCCTAAAATGCAGTTTGCCCTCTTGGCTGCCAGGGCAGGCTGCTGGCTCATGTTGAGCCTGCTGTTGACCAGTTTTAATTGAACATTTTTCCAGGGATGGAGGCACACCTCCCGGTGATAGCTCAGGGCTACCCTGGGATAACACGCCATCAAGCAGCTGAAAATTGCAGGGAGCTGAGAGAAGGTGTGCCTGGCCATGAAACTTCTTCAGCAGCAGAATCTCCAAAGAAAGAAACAGGAAGCAAGTACAGACTCTGCTGGTCATAAAGGTTTGCAGATAATTCTCCTAATCTAATGGGTTTCCTTACACTCCCATATTACATAAATTAGATAACAACTGTATATCTAATATTATTCTTTTGTATTATATTACATAAAACTTTATAGCCACAAATTCTTTGTATTGCTACCTTCTGGTGTTTGTACTTCCTTATATTACCTCACTTCAGATGACCATTCTTTTGCTGCTAGAAACAAGAGAGGATTATGCAGAGGAATAATCTAATCGTAAGTATCTAAGAACCAGCATTTCTGATTCCTGTTGCTATTACTCTGTGTTTCAGGGTACATATACAACATATAGCACATACTTTTAGATGCTTTAGTCATATTAACTGAAATGCAAATGCACTGCTAGAGTGACAGAAACAGAAACAAAATATTCACAAATAGATATAAAGATTTAATTACAGCAGTAGCTTTGGAGCCTTGGAATCAGTATACACATATATACACACAATCCCATGTATACACATGCTTAAATGCAAAGTAGGATTAATACTGTATAGCTTACAAGCCCAAGTGACATTCCCAAGAATTATTTTCTAAGTGACAGTTAAAATAAGCAGATGTCTGTTGTATTCAAAAGACAGAATTCAGATTCTTTAACTGGTTAAAATATACATAGAACAAAAATAATGATAAGCAACAGATTTAACAGGGAAAGAATTTAAGAAAACTTCACCAAAAAAATAAAAAAATATAAGAGTAGATCTAATTATATAAAAGTTGCTCAATGTATATACAATTCTAAACTATTAATAAATATATCTGATAAATAATGATGATAGTCTCCGTATTTCTTTGTTTAATTCTCAGTTTTCTTGCAAGACCTTCCTGAAGTTTGGTTGTAATGGATCATTACGTCCATAATGTGCTCAATGTTGGAGTGAATTTTGAACAGTTTTTAGGCTGCATACTGTTTTCTTCCAGATAATTTACTGGATTAAAATTAGCAGTGTGAAAAGCTGTAGAGAAATCTAAATGCCTGCCAAATCAAAGAAATAATCACATTTTTATGAATATTTAATATCATAGTCATGGCAAATAAGGCAAGTAATTAGTACTTACCATAAATTTGCAAAGTATTATTTTATGTAAATGTTACATTCTACTAGTTTGATATGAATTATTCATTGTATTACTAGACGCTGACACAAACCAGCAAACACTAAAATCTATGTGTTATTAGTTTACTTACCTTTAATGATATTGTTTAGAAAGCATTTTTGTGAGATTACTATTTTTTCCCAAATGGGATGAAAACAAGAAGAAAGTCATTTAAAGTCACCTACTGCACATTCCAATATTGGAGAAACTTAAGATGCAAATGTACAAAATGCAAGTTCTTTCATGTGTACAGATGAAGAGCTCTCAGCTATGCCTCCGATTGCAAAGACTGCACGGGGGATTACTATTAATGAAGGATGGTAAAAGCTGTTTATAAAAATAATGGATGTAGGAGAAAAACAAACATCTTTAAAGATAACCCCCTTAACTCCTCACAATAAAGACACCTTAGGTGAGGGAATAAAATGATTAAAAGAAAATCTAGACTTGACCATAACAAGCAACATCCAAATAGCATTTCAAGACAAAAAAGCCCCCAGTTTATATTTGTGTGTTGGGTTTTCCCCTGTTTCTTGATTTCTTGCAATCAAGATTTCTTGATTCTTACAAAAAACATTTTCTTTTCTTAATTTGTGGTTGGCATCTACTCATCCTTGGAAACAAAAACCCTCATAATATTTATAGTGCAACAGTATATTAAATGGCAAACACCTCTTTCAACTCTTTTGCCCCTTAAACATAATCACATTCTCTTTTTGGTATTAGTATCAACTTTATTGTAACTGGCAGATTTTTCTCTTTTTACTAATCTTCCTTCTTTGGTTCTTTGAAGGCACTCATACAGAGAGTGACTCAACACTATGTGCTAGAAGACACCTCTTTGCAATTACCTTATGATGTGAAAAATAACCATTTACCTTCCTCATCTATCTTTTACCTAACAAAGTATTTTTATTGAATCTTTCATAAGCAGCATCTGACTTTTTGGTTGCACAAAATGAATCTTCTTCAAACAGTAAATCTTTAGGTCTTAATAAATTAGATCCTCTGCGTTATACCTGTCAGCTTGCTCTGAAACAAACTGAACAAAATTAAAACCTGTTCATTGCATATATCCTCTCCTTTGGTAGATCTATGCAAGCATTCTTCAGACAAATTTGATTTATTCTGATATTAATCTATCCTTATTTTAAATGTATATATATAGTTCAAGAAACTTTCCAACTATCTGCTTTTGAATCCCTCACAAAAGGAAAAAAAAAAAAATGGTATCTCTTATATAATAAATATATATATTGGTCCTTCAGATCATATATCAACTTATAACCACTCCAAATTATACTTGGGATTCACCAAGGTATGTTATAACTTTCAGTGTCTTTTGCTCTTCAGCTCTCTGGTTGTGTCTTAGGACACCAAGGTTTATAGCCAACATGTTCACTGTATACAGACAAGAAGCTTGTGTTTTGTCTAATTTTTCCAAATATGATCAAGGTACTAAAGAGTTTAATGTGCTTGTAGAACTCTGAGTGGTGAAAATTTAGTCTGTATATGTATGGTAAAAAAACAGCATTATGATCTGTGGGCAGAGCTTCAGTTAACAGCCAGAGACACTCTTTTACTCATGGTAAGTAAATGCAGCACAGATTACAGGATGGTGGGGGTTGGTTTCTCTGAGCTATTGGTATCCCTGAATTAGGAAATGTAGGCCAACATTGGTCTACATTTAATTTATGTGATTCGAGTACAGCTTTCCTCATGCAACCTTAACTCTGTGTTACTGATGCTTTTCACTGTGTTTCTGTAATGTCGTACTTGGCATTTTGGAGAGCAAAGGCAAGCTTTAGCCTAACATACTGCATTACGATGCAGGTGTGATTTTGAACCACGTCATCCCAAGACAGGCACCTACCAGAATGATTCTGCTGTTTCTATTCAGAAATAAAAACACCCCATTTTCAGAGAACTGAAAAGTAAGATTTTTAGCTTTTTGGGGGGGAGTGGGGGGGGGGGGAAGAGCGTGGTTTAGGATGACTATCAGATGTGGTTTCCTAAAATGGAATATTTCAAAGTACGTTGAAACAGCTCCTCACTGAGACTTTGTATTTGGACTGAAGGATGCAGTCCTCTGCTGCAAAATGCGTGCTGTACATGGGAAAGCCCAGCAAGGAGCTGGCAGCCAAGGTGAAAGGAGAAAGTATCAGAAGTCGTTTTATGAGCCACAACTCCACATTCCCCATTTTAAATAAAAGATTGCCAGCTACCAAGTGGGAGAGAAAATGAAAGTTCTTACCTTTGTTGGTGGTTTGGACCATGCACCAGCAAACCTTCAGTCTTTTACAAAACTCTCATCAGCCTTGAGAAGTTGCATGCTTTCTCTTAAAAACATCCTTGTGTAACTTAGCTTCTAATTAATTTCTACCTTCAAGTAAGCAGGTTAGCAAGGCCTGTGGAATAGCAGAAAGGAGAAAAAATGTAATGATCAAATGAGCAGGCTGAGGAAATCTTTCTCCTTGATTCCTTCAGCCTTCTGTAAGTGCTCTCCTTCCCTTCTGAACCCCACTGTGGCCTCCTATCCCCTGATTGTAATCAAAGGCAACATGTACAATACGGGCAATTAAAAGAAAATATTATTTGCACATTTAAAGTAATGGTAGAGAAGACATGAGAACACAGCACAATGGACAGCAAAAAATGTGGTTCACATAAATGTTTGTTTTTAGCTTTAATATTTTAAACAAACATTTCCTTCCACTTAGACTCATCCTAATCTGCAATCTCCACCTGGTGTTTTTCAAACCAGATGGAAATGTAAATTATTTAAAATCATGAAATTCCATTAGCAGTTGGGCTTAAGTGCTCAAAAAAAAAAAAAAAAAAAAAAAAGGAGGAAGAAAAAGAACATTTTAGGGTTCCAGAAGGCAACTGTGTCTCCCCTTGTGTACGGCTGTGCCCACAGACCGGGCGCACTCTGCTCCATTTGTGCTCTAGCTGAACACTGAGCACCCGTGAAGAAGCAGTAGACCCAAGCACTGCAGCAATGCCTGCAGCCCACTCATTCCCACAGCAGAAAGGGTGTGATCCCCTGAGTGCCTGCAGAGCAGAAATCTGTTTCACCCCCACAAATGCTCCGAGCAATACTACCTACTCTGCCAATATTTAATGGGGAGAAAGGATTTGCCCCAAACCTTTATCTCTGAAAATTATCTTATGCCCATGATGATGTCCATTCTTTCCTGTTTGTAGCATAAAAGCCTGGGAGCAAATACCATGTGAAGAAGGTGCCTGCGCAAACAGACATGGCTAAAAACTGAGAAGGACCATGAAGAAGAAAATGAAAACCAACTTCATGCATCTCCTCATGCATCTTTAGTATCACTCTTCTGTGATTTAAGACCTCTCTGAATGATGGCTCTTTCCTTGGATTTTTCTAGTATTTGGCCACAACAAACTACATAAAACTTCTAAGAGGTCCTCAAAAGCTCCTTCATCTCAAAGTACATGAGCTTTAAACTAGATAATGGTGTTGATAGCTATTGGATATCTATATCTAATGCTGTGGATTATCTATTCATGTTCTCCTTCAATGGCCTTCTATACAGATCTACCATTTACCAAGTCCACACTAGACAGGCCCATTCTGCCTCCACTATTAATCTCCAATTATTAGCAAGCATACTATTCTTACCCAGCTGTTAACCTCCAACTTTCACCTACATGATTACCATGTCTCCACCTTTCATTGCAATTTCACTGAGCAAAGCAGAGAGGATGGATTTAGGAGTGGACCAAATCCATTAAAGGAGAGTTAGGCACTTAAAGCTGGCCTGTCTGCCCTATTAAAAATCCAGAACCCTACAAGAAATTGTTGTGTCCCCTGACTGGATGCTGTTGCCTCTCTGTGGTGGTTTTACTCAGATGGGCAGCTGAGCTCCACCACAACTGCTCTCTCACTCCCCGCCTCCTCAAAGAGGAGGGGGAGAAAAGTCAACACAAAGAGCTCGAGGTTTGAGATGAGAATGATTTAATTAAAGGGAAAGGGAATGGGGAGAAAAAGTAACAAAAGAAACAACAAGGCCGCGCGGAAGCACAGAGAGAAAGGAAAAAGTTATTTTCTACTTCCCATCAACAAGTGATGTTCTGCCACGTTCTGGGAAGCAGGGCCTCAAGACACATACCGGTTGTTCAGGAGAGAGAGAGCCCTCACCCACGAGAGTCCCTTTTATTGCTGAATGTGACATCAGGTGTTATGGAATATCCCTTTGGTTGGTTTAGGTCAGCTGCCCTGGTGATGTCCCCTCCCCATCAATTGCCCACCCCCAGCCTGCTGGCTCCTGGGGCTTGGAGAGAGTCCTGATGCTGTGCCAGCACTATGCAGCAATAGACACAACACTGGAGTGATACCAGTGCTGTTCCAGCTACGAGTGCAGCACTGCGTGGGCTGCTGCAGGGAAAGGTGACACCATCCCAAACAGACCCTTACACACTCTCTTACACCCAAGGTCCAGTGCAACATTCACCAAGTGCAAGTGTCCTCCCGAGTTTTCTCAGGTCCTCCCACTGCTCTGTTTGGACCAGAGATGTAAATCCATGTCTTGTCTAAAAGAAAATGACAATAAAAGGAATTTTATTATATCTCATACCAAATGATCGGAGGGGATTGCAACGTGGTGCTTCCTTTCATATTCATCCACTGGGTTTCTTCACAACATCTAAATAAACAATGGTGTTGGGAACATCAAAATGTCTGTCCAGATTTGTGTCTGAGCCACTGGATCAGATTTCCCTGTCTATTTCTCTCTCTCTGGTCAATGAAACATTGATCATATTTACTATGGAAATAGCACCTAATTCACATTTAAATTGTTACTTTTGCAATATGCCTGATGATCACTTTGGATTTCTTCTTGCTTTTTTCCTCCACACCAGTATGTCTGCAAACTTCTTCATGCCTTTGGTGCTTGGTCCAATGTAAGAGAAAAAAATCCCTAGGAATATCTCATACCTTCCTTCCATCTCTAAAATACTGTCATGATGACTTGGGAAAACACACCTGTGAGTCGCAGCTGTGACCCTCTGTAGGCCACTATCTACCCACAATTTCTGGTATTTCATGCCATTTGAAAAACAAGTGTTGTTCATGGAGAAAAACTTTATCAAACACTGTAGCATTAAAAGCACCCAGAAGTGGCAACATAAGCAACAATCCCCATTTCAGTATCTCCGAGCAAATCTCAGTCTTCTGAGCAGCTGCCTCATGGAAGGGGGAAGGCTGTTTGCTTCATACAGCTCTGCTCTGCTCCTTTCTCTCTTATGTCATTTAAATGCCGGACATGTACATGTTGTGGCTTTTTCTCACTGTGATTCAAAAGAGAAAAACTGGGGCTTCTGATCAGGATGGAAAAGCGGAGGGAAAAAACAAACTTTTCTACAGCAAAAGGAATCCTTTTAAGGATTTTAAAAGGAACAGTATATTAGGTTATATCTATAATGTATTTATTTTACGTTGGGAAGAGAAAACGGTAATAACAGTATGGGTCCTGGGAACACGATAACTCTTGTTGCACAGAAATCAGTGGGAATGAATACCCCTATGTTTGCTGAGTCCCTCAGAAAGTTTTTACAGCCTGCATGGAGCTCTTTTTTTTTATGCCACTGGGAGCATCCAGGCGAGCTGGTTTAAATCTAGCTAGGATATACTGCAGTCAGCTCAGCTGCAGAGTAACTGCAGTGTAGTGTCCCCTCCCATGCAGAACAACTGACTCGATGTTGTTAATTTTTCTGTAAGCTTGCACACCCCACTGGTAGTCCAACATTATCCTGCCTTCTGGAAAAAAGTCAACAGCCATCTGCACCAGAGTGAATGGCACTCGGCATGATACAGGTCCCTGGTGGGAGCAAATCTCAGTATCATCTGACACTTTGCCTTTTGCTTTAACAAAACCCAGAAAAGCCATCCAAAATAAATAAATAAATAAATAAAATAAATCTGAAATTTCCATACCTTTATGTCCATGTGAAGTTTCTTCCATGCCCTCTGTGCAAAACAGCTTGCAGTGGCTGGGGACACATCACTTCAGGGGCTGGAGCCTCCAGAAGTGCAGACACTTCTGGTCATGGCCCAAAGGGACAAACTCTCTTGTGGCTCCTCACAACGTCATCTTGCAGGATCCATACTGAGAGAGACTCACTTAAGGGTAAAAGGAAAAAGGAGGTCCAGCAGGAGTCACTCCGTCTGTCTTTACCACCTTGGATTCAGAGCTGCAGAAAATAAAATCTTAATGTCAGTGCTTTAGGGAGGTCAGAAGAAGGTAGAGATTCCCTTATATCCAGCATGAATCAGAGCGTAAATCATGTTAGATATATCATCCTGCTTACAGCAGGCTCAGCTGTGAGATCGGACGATGTTGCTTCAAGCTTTATCTAGACAGATCTTGAAAACCTCCAAGCATAGATATGACACATCCTCTCTGTGCACCCTCTTCTACCGCCTCACCACCCTCAAGGTGAAACAGCTTTTCCTGGCGTCCACTTGGATACAACCGTCCTTGTTTCAGTCTTGTCCATTGTCTCTCGTCCTTCCACCATACCTGGTGGCCTGGTGCCATCTTCCTGATAACCTTCTCAGTGGCACTGGTAGTCTGCTGTTAGGTCCCCCTGAAGGTGGCTCCTCTCAAGGCTGAATAAACCCACTCCCCTTGTCTTCAAAGGACATGTGCTCCAGCTGCTGACCATCTTGATGCCCCTCTCTTGAACTTGCTCCTGTTTTTTGATGACTTCCTTGTACTGGGGAGCCCAAAACAGCATGTATGAGTGAAGCCACATGGAAAGACCAAAGAAGTCAAAACAGGGAGACATTCAGAGAACTTTCTACAGTTTTGACTGGACATTTTCCCACCCGGTTTTGCAGTTTTCAATATGAAATACATAATCCCACCCTCAGGATGTAATAAGTTATCCCTTTCTGGATATCACTGAGACCAATGGCATATACACGCCTAACATGTCACAAATGCAAAATAAAGTGTAATGATTCAGCCCTCCCCAACATGACCAGTTATGGCCATGGAAATCACACACAGCTGTTCTCTCCAATTAGCTGACAGGTGGTGCCTGTTAACCTCCAAGCCACCCATTTTTATCTGACCAATATGCAACTCAATTTCAATTTTCTCTCCCTATCTTTTATTATTTTCTGCACTGCCTTTCAGTTTGACTTCTTCCACCTCCTTCCTTTCTCTATAGTTCCCAGCTGGCCGAAGTTTTCTTTACCTTTCCTCTCCCATATTCCATTCTGAAACTCTGGAGTTCCCATGGTAGTTGTCAGCATCCCCTTACTGCAACAACCAGCTTTAACCTAATCCATGTCAGTGATAACCTCGGTAGATCAGGAACCACCTTCTACTTTCATTTTGTCCATTAGCTAGAGTAAGGGCTCCATTCTTGATTGGCTCATGGGCATCTTGTTAAGAAGTACAATTAGTAAAAATAAAACAGATATCACAAACTAAGTGTAGGTATTCTTAATATAGGGTGCACTTTTAAGATAGGTTATGTAAAAGGACACTAAAAATTAATTTATATTGAGATTAGCACATCTGAATTTAGGTGTCTACAGGTACACAACCTTCCTAAACTCATGTTGCAAAAAATTGAGCTGCACTGAAGATTTTGAGGTGCCCATATGCAGACAGTCCACTTAAAAACCTCACAGGCTCTACTGTCTGTGAATTCATCTAAGACACAAAAGTCACATGTAGACACATGCATTTGTGTGAATTAATCTCAAACTGAATCCTAAGTGAAGAATTCAGAAACAGCTTTATATAACTATTCAAACTTCATCTCCTACTGCTACAGACAGAAGAATGAAGGACAAATATTAAGTAGTTACACAAAGGTTTGTGCCATTTCAGAGACTCCCAGTGAGCTGGTCTCAATGCCAGACCTTGCTGCCTTAAGATGATAAATGCAGCAGCTCGACTCTATTTTAAAATACTTCTCACAGCTCCCACAACCTTTCAACTTTTTCCTAGGACAATTGAGTCACAAGGATGCAAGACCCTCCCCTAACCCCCATGACAGGCCAGGTTTCCAGTCCCCAGGGGCACACGAATGAATGCAGACCCTTGCAGCATTCCTTGGGGCATCCCTTCCACCAGCAGGTGCCAAGGAAATGTTGGACAACAACATCTCCTGGACTGAGGGGAAATCTCATGCTGGTGGCTGGGGAACTTTATTGAGGGGAAAGGATGGATCCCCTCCAGTAGTCAGTGTTGTCTCTGTTTGTTTGTTTGTTAGGAACCAAGACAATTCAGGTCCAGATGAGACCAGGTTCAGAGCCAATGGACTGCAGCAGTTTCCAGTTAAACAGAAACCATTCAAAGTTAATAAACAAGTCACTGCAAATGGGAAGAAAAAGATTCATGCATTAAAGCTGCATTAAGAAAGGAAAGAGAAAACAAACTAATAATTCTCTCTGCCTGCCACAAGCCTCTTTTTAACAAACTGAAGCCTATTTGAAAAGAAATGCAGTGGGTCCCTAGTGCAGAGGTGGAGGGGTGGGAAGGTTATGTGGGGAGAAGAAGAAATCACTTTATTTCTGTCACGATGCAGTAAGATATAAATACAATCAAAAGGGGTTAATCTAATCCTTTTGTGAAGCACTGAGTCAGAGAACAAGACAAAAACAAATCTGTGATCTGGAACTTCCTGAGCACCCACTCAGGGTGGATTAATGAGGAGTACACGGCTGTGAAATTACGTGCCCTCTGAGTCAGGAAAATGGTCCTAGTGGTGCATGACCTTGAAATGAGGGGAAGCAAACTTCACCTGATCCACAATTATAAAGACCTAAAAGGAGGGGGACAAAGGCGGAGGGAGAACACATTAAGAGCCTGGAAAATGTTTCTGAATATGAAACCAACAAAATACTAAACAAACCCAAGGCTTGAAAGATGAATTAAATGTAGCATAAAACCTTCCGCAGGCTTTAAAGGATACTGGCATTAGTGTTTGAGCATTATGAGGAAAGCTTGTCCTCTTTATTTACATGAAGTGGATATTTTGTTGCTGTTGTTATGGACTTAGTGATGTTTGTCTGCCTTCAATTTTCTCTTTGCAATGAAAAATTGTTGTGAGATGATTTCTAGTCTTAGCTGCTTTACATGACAGTATTATCAAGGATTCATCAAGAGGCCATCTGTCGAATTTATGAAAAAAATGCAAAAACAAAACAGATGAAAAGGAAAGAGCAAGACAGAGACTGGTCCAGGGGACGATAGATGTGGCAGCATGTGCCTCAGTGTGAAAATTGCAACATTTAAATACTGTAGAATAAATTACTGTGCCGAAAAATTAGTGATGCTCTCCCACTTTAGATTCTCTCCTTACGATGAGAACATAATGAAATAGATCACAGACCAAATCATTTTTTCCTGTGGCTATTATTATATTCTAATGAAAAATTAAAATGGGGTAAAGATATAAAACCTGTAAGGGAATCAAATAAGCTAAGCTACTGAGTCATTTCTTAGGTACCCCCAAAATGTACAGCTTTTGTGGAAACAATAAATTTGTATCGCTTTATGTATGTAATCAACTTACCTCCCTCTATTTTTCTTATTTTCTTGTATATATATAGATGGTATGTGTATACTCACATACGTCTGTGACGTAGGAAAGATAACAGAAGGAAAAAAAATTCCCTGTCCTCATTGAAAGCTCATTGAATTGAATATAAAAATAGAATCAAACACAAATATCTATTCCTAACCAGTATATATTATACATAAAATTCACAAAGTATCTACTGTTTTCTAACTAGGTTGACATTTATGCTTACACACTGCATATGAGAAACAAAGCTGAACCAAAAGTGATTGCTGAAATCAAGAACTTTGTATCTATTTGGAGAATAGAAGTAGAGATTAAATCCAGTTTATACTATTTTTCTAAGTAGAAATACTGAAAAATCCAGGCCTTTCCTAGCCTCTGCCTTCATCTTGCCTCCAGCAGGAATGCACTTGAATTCCTGTGCAAACCTGCAATAAGCTAACAGAGAAATAATCCGATATATTGTTGTACAAATTCATCGATTTTAAAAAACCTTCCCCCAAAGCCATTTACCTTTCTGTTTTACTGGTTATGTTTAAAGTTATGAAAAGCCAGCCACCAAGCTATCCCGATGAAATAGGACTCACATACTTCTGCAGTAGAAAAGTGCAAAACATCAAAGGAGTATGACATGCCATATATTTCTTAACATAACTGTTATACATGAGGTTTTGAGTCCTGAATTTTAACAGGGAGAAAAGCAATGGCAAAGAAAGGTTGGTATTGTTTTTATATCATGATCAAAAAGACATTCACAGTTGCTATCTCTGACCCTCTACACCAAAACTTCCCACAGAGGTTAATGGCCTACCAATGGTGACCCATCCAGCGATGACTTTCTGTACTTGAAAGAGCGGTTGAAATTCTACTTGAGCTTCACTAAAGATTCTCCTAAGCTATTCTAGTCAGATAACCAAACTCTATGCTAATTTCTACTAGTTCAAAATTTTAAACTAAGTAGAAAGGCTAAACCTGACATCAAACAGTCCTCAAACATGCTGTCCTTCAGTTTAGCTGATGAGCTTACTTGGTTCATGCAGAAGGCAACATCTGCAAATCTTCAGCTGACTTGGGAAAAAAAAAAAAAAAAAAAAAAACTTTAATTTTAATTTAATTGAAATGGGATGATCATCTTGATGCATCAGTAATTAAATGACAGCAAACATCATAAAAGCAAACTGTGCATATATCTTAATGGCATAGTTCAAAGCAAAACCACTTACACAGCCTAAACTCTATGTCCTTCCAAAACTACGAAAGGTTTTATGGCTAAAGACCACTGTGTCATTCACTGTAGGCTAGGGAAATGGCATGAGGGGGGGTCTATGGATTTAGTCTTTCAGATATATTTAACTTTACTCATGAGAGTAAGCCCACAAATTTCTGTTGTACTTGACCCAAATGTAAGGGCAAGCGTATCCAAATCCCTCTGAAAGACAGGCCATAAAATTTACATTCTGGAAACTTTTTTTTTTTTTTTAATACAATTATTCAAATATTGCTATAATTATGCTTTAAGGATCAATTCTTTAATTATATAAGCATCAATATTCACTTGACAATGGTGATGTAATTACAAGCAAAAGAAAAGGTAGATATGCTTGGGGGGACTAATTAAGTAAAAGTCTTTTGTGAAGTATTTTGTTTGGAATCTACTCAAATATCTGAACTTCAACTGAAGCCAGAGGAACAATTCTGAAACAAAAATCTTGCACAGGGTTGGGCTTCTGATTTAAAACAAGATCTAGTATGTGAATACCACTCCCTTTCTGTAAAAGGAGCCATCATGTAAATGCAGTGGGTCCATGCCTTCTTAGTAATCAGTGATCTTGCTTGTAAAAGTTAACAGAGAATAAACCCAAAGCAATGAAGTATATCCTATTAATTTCTACAATGTGACCAAGCATTTAGATTACAATAGAAACATAGTAATGGGGAAACAAAAATACCTGTTTGATAGTGATTTTTCGTCTTCATTTCATTGTACCTCCGGGAACAGCACAGAAGCAAAACAGCATCAACAAACAATTGGCCAAACCTTGGCTAAAACCATCACCATCCTTTGTGATCAGTTTTAAGAGTCTGGCTGAGTTATCTAGAGAACTGACCATTTATTTTCCTCTGAATTTTCCCAAATAGTGGGCGGGAGGGAATAAAAAAAAATAAAAAATAGAAGACTGTGTCAGAATCTGTGCAAGGACCTGCTAACACAGAAGTAGAGCAAGACTTCTTTAAGTTTCAAGGGAGAGGGATTTTCCACATACATGCAGAGCTCTGCACCAAATAGATGTACAGCCTGATTCCTGCTATCCATAGGTCAGTTAAGTGCTTTACCTATGCCAAAGAGCTATTGATCTACTGTTTAACAAAAAGTGAAAGTCACAAATAATAATAATTGGCAATTATAATAAAAGCCAAATAAGCATTGAAGGTCCAGTATTCTTTGTAACCCCAATTAATTTCCTGGTTGTAGAGGCATTTGTTTCTTCATCAGCAAATCTACCAGCTGGCTCTGCTTGAGCCTCCACTGAGAAGCAGCCCTGTCTCCAAGAAACTGAGAGCCCTTGTGCCACTCCTCACCTGTCCCTCATTGCTGGGGCCCTGACAGAAGAATTATTCTGGGGACAGGCTGTGTGGGAGAACACGAAAACACATTCCATTAAATTAGTTACTCAAGTGTGTAACACCGCTGCACAATGGAGTCAATTACCCTGATAGCGTGGCTCTGCCCCACTCCCTATAACCATATGACTGAAGATCCATTGTATAATAATAGCCTGCAATAAGGTGTCAAGAAAGGACATTAGGGTCTCTGAAGCAATGAGCATTAACTGTGTACAATATTTTCCTAGGTCCATTTTATTGGGATAATCCTCGAACTATTCAAATACTTGAACTCCCATATGAAATGAATCTCTCTCCATCTGTACAGACTTGGGTACTCATGAACAGGCTGGAAATACATAGGAAGCTGTGTTATTTTAAATAACCGTTCCATAAAATAAATAGTAAGCATACAGCTCAGCATTTCAAGAATGGTAAAATAAATCTTCATCAAAAAAGCTTATTTTATGAACCCATAAATCTCCTGAAAATAAACGTTTTCTTCATCTTCCTGTGTTTTAATAAAAAAAAAAAATAATAATTTTTTTACTCACTCAATTACAATATCACTATCAGTTCAAATTACAGGTCAAAGATACGGGGCTTAATGTATGTACAGCCAGTTCTCTTCTCCTAATAACCTGTCATTCCCAGGATTTGAATGTCAGAGCACAGCCTGCCGCAGTAATG
Organism: Nettapus auritus; assembly: GCA_011076525.1. Classification (NCBI taxonomy): domain Eukaryota; kingdom Metazoa; phylum Chordata; class Aves; order Anseriformes; family Anatidae; genus Nettapus; species Nettapus auritus. Next base: position 121,974,557 of record CM021766.1, read on the forward strand.
CTACTCGGCAGCACAGTGATGAAAACTTTGGACAAATCATGAAGAACATTCCAGATCCAAATCATCCAAAGGTTACTGGGGAGAGCCTTTCATCCCGCTCTGACCCCTTGATCTGACAAGTGACACCTGCAAAATGAACGGCTCTCCAACTTAAATTGTTTAACTGTAGCCTGATCAGTTTTATTATCTTGCTAATCCAGATATCAGCCGTTTCATCAGAATGGAAGATATGCATATCATGAATTATTTTGACACCAAGACCTTTTAATTTTTGCCAGCAATATTTCACTACACCAATCAGGGCCCGCAGTCAGTGATGCTGCTCGCCTCCTGGGATGTCAGAGGACAGTGCACTCCTGACAGCACCAAATCATCTGGGAGCTGTAACGAGCTATTGCTGCAATTATTATTATCTCCTGTAGTCATGCATTTCATTACAGTGCAGGCAGACAGAGGTTTCAGTTTCAGGCCAGTCTTATTTAGGAATCTCTGCCATTTTATGGGCTGCAGGGCTCTGTAGTGTAATTTCTTTTCTCCTCAGTAGACAGGGATAGGTGAATTTCTAATAAAAACAAAACACTAGCTAGGTACTGTAGAAAGAGTGAGCACAATACAGTACATTAACCAGCAGTGAAACAGCTTAAATGGCCCACTTGTAGTTTATGAAAGCAGTGGTTAATCAGCAATATGGTTTGCTGCAGAGAGAAATAAATAACAGTTTATCTTTAAATACATATATATTATCCTTTTTCCAAACTACCCACAGCTAAACTTTTTTGTTGGGTAGCACTAAATCCTGAAGGAACAGATTTGTGCTTGTTTGTGTTTTTTTTTTTTTTTTTTTTTTTTTCCTGCCACAGCATAAAAATAAACCAAAATAGTTAAGAAAAAATGAATAAGATTGTCTGGTTTGTTTGTTTAAGCAGCTTAGGGGCCATTATTGCAAAGTGTGTGCATGCAAACAAGCATGTTGGAGAGAGGGAGAAAAGCACTCTCAACTAAAAATGAGTACTGATGATTATTCAAAGACAGACATGCACAGGTGGAATACATCAGGAGCCCATAAAGCACCCACAATCTCCATCTTAACTCCTTCCTACACCTGAGGTTAAATGGCGGCCCAGAAGAGATTGTCCTGCCAGCCATGTATTGGATGGCCTTTGGAGGGTATTGCCAGCTTTCACCACCATTATAAAACAAGAAGAGATAACAAAATGTACATCGTTATGCACTGATGCAAAGGCAGTGTTTTGCAAAACACCCAACATTTCCTCACCCTGTTCTCCATCTGTCCTTGACATTCACTTTTACCTTGACTACCGTCCATGTATCATATATCATAGCATATTTTCATTCTCAGCCTTCTTTTGCTACACTCAGCTGATTTCAAGCCCTTTTCCTCTCTCTTTCTCTTCAGCATTTCCTTTCTCTTTCTCTTTTACAAATCTGTTCCACATTTTCACAAGTTTTAGGTAAGCTTTTTAGTTCTGTATTAAAGAAAGAAGCACTAGGAAAAAAAAAGGGGGGGGGAGAATTAGGCAGTTTCAATAATGTTTTTTTATTATTATTATTTTTTAGTAATGCTATGTAACATAATGGGTAAAAAACAAATAGGAATGTTTCTACTAAATGTGGGGAAAAAAAAGATGATCATCTGTCTACATTCACATAACAAAACACAGGGGAAGTCCACTGCACATCCTAATGTTAAAGTACTACGGATGTAACAATCAACTGATGCCGTATAAAGAAGAAAAGAGTATTTGAGGAGATTAATTTAAATGTAAGAAATAAAAGAACCACCTCACGCCATCTTTCCCCATGCAAACTGCATGATGCCTTCTTCTGTGCTGAGGTAGTTAATTATGTGCTTTCTGCAATCAGCAGCAATCCCCTCCACGTGTATAGCTTTTTGACAGCAAAACAGACAAAGTTCTGAATATTAAACTTAAAGTAACATATTCTGCCTCATCACTTGTGCAAAGACAGCTGATATTGCCTGAGAGCTTGGCACCAGAGGCCAAGCACCATATTTTCAGCCACCCACACACAAACCCTTTCAATACAATCACTAGCAACTTGACTGTGAAATTTCCAGACATTGATGGCTAGCAAAGACTAATAGCAATGCTCCTGTGATGGACTCCCGTCATGAAAAAGCAATTCTTCAGCTTTTTGATCCCATCTGTGTGATGCAAAGAGAGCAGGAAGACTTTGCCTCAGCAACGATAGGATAGTGTGTCCAAAAAGGAGCAGAGCCGCACACCAGGGTCTGTAGTGTTGTGTTTATTTACAGATGCCATTCAGTTTTACACAACTCCCTTGTTAGCTAAGGGTTGCTGATCCTGCAGACTCTTACACATGTGAGCAGTTCCATCAAAGTCACTGCAACTCGAATGAATTAAGATTCCTCTTTTAAGTAAGGCTTAGCAGGATCAAGGCTAGTCCTCATGGCTGTTGAAATATTTGACTGAGATTGACTTGAAGAAGTGAAACCCATGCAGCATTAAACAAACTGGAAGGACACTCTCACATCTTGTTTTAGTTTCTCCTTGACCCAAAGTGCAGCTAGTGTGTCTGTCATTCAAAGCTCCAAGGGATTCACTCTACAGATCAGGGCTCATGGCATGGAGCTACAGAGTAAGATAACTGGATCACATTCCGAGGCTGGCCAATACTGGCCAGCATGAACACACCATGAACACACCACAGGTGGCTGTATTGCCTGAGAATCAGGGTATTCCCTGAGCCCCAGCACCTAGGATCCCCAACTTTCACCCTACAACCTGTGACTGCCCTCAATGCCCCTCACTTCATGTACTTTATTGGATAACAGTTTTAGTTCTCTTTGGGCCAAATGCCTGTTTTCCTAAGTGACTGTGAAATCACTTTTGAAACTCAACTGAAATCTGCTATCAGCTCTTCATTATTGATTTATCTAGATAGACTAGAGGAAAAAATCCTTTTAGATGTTGAAAAGTTATAATTCTTGCATGTGTGTCAGTAAGAATTCAAAATGCAATACAGTAAGAAAAGAAACACTAAATTTGCCTTTCTTTAGAACAGTGAGAAGCTCTTCAAATATTGTCATGACGGGCATATAAGGTTAGAGATTTCATACATTTTTTTCTTTAATATATTTTTGAATTCTGCATAATTGTGACTAAAAATAATAATATGCAATTATAAGGTCAAAACCTGCTGTAACCCTAGTGTTTTTTGGTGTGTACATGATGGTGGGTTTTTTTTGTTTGGTTGGTTGTGTTTTTTTCTTCTTTTTTACAGAATTAAATAGTACTTGAGAATGAGCAGGTTACACAACAGACTATAATCAGTTCATTAGGTCTCTGCAACATTACCAGATAATCAGTCCCACAGTTTTCAGAATCATCTTATGACAACATCCATCAGATTGGAATAATGTTGCTAACTGTTCTAACCCATAGTTCCTTATATTTCCAGAGCGTTCAGCATATGTGTTATATTAGCATGTTGTTTAAGTTCTATAGTGGTTCTTATTTCTTGTTTAATATATAATATGTTGTCTTAGTAATACCTTAACTTGTATTTATCTGCAGAGATTTTGAGCCAAGCCCTCAGGTATTTCAGCTACAGTCTAACAAAAGCTCTAGTTTATAACATCAAAATTATAATCATTTTTTTACGACAATGGAACAGATTTCTACTAAAATAAATATTCAGTACTTCATTAACATTAGCATGTGCACAGATTTAGCTCTTTCTTTTTTAAGAAATCAAGCATGACAGATCCTTTATGATACTTCTTAAAACAGAGATCACTTCCATCTGAATCCTGATGATTAACTCCAAGTACGATATTGGGTGTTTCAGCATTTACCATCTCAGCTTATAAGTGTATATAGGCACTAAATGAACTGACAATAATTAACAGAAAAACTGAAGGAATTTGTAAAAATTTGGCTCTCAGAAACTTGACATTAAATTCAAGGCAGGAATTCAACAAGTCATAGCTCTCATGTTTGTGCTTAAGTCTGTAAGTCATTCTCTATTGTAACACTGTTAAAATCTTTTTCCTTCCCTTTTTGCCCTCCAGTAATGTGTTTTATCTTTGATTCTTATCATGCTAAAAGGTTAAGTAAGGATGCAGAGTGTACAGCAGTCAGAATACTTTTTACTTGTACATTGGTAACTTTGTGTCCATGTAGGGAATGTATCACAACCTGCATAAATTCTAACTGCTTCTACCTTTGGTGAATTTAATATAGCAACTGTAAAATATTTTGCAGTTTATATCACATATAAAAGCAATAAAACAAATTTAGAGAAAGATTTCATAGATCATGTATCATACATACAGGCTTAAGCTTTCATTTTAAAAGCACAATCAGAAATCTGCAGTCCAAGCTTGACCCGTTAAAGACCAGGACAAAGTTTTCAAATACAGTGCCTGAAAGCACATCCCAAACCCATATCCATCTTACAACTTTCCTCCAAAAAAAAGGGGGAGGGGGGCGTGTTAAGGCACAAAGGAGTTTTATATCATTTCAGTAGGTACCAAATGTTCCTTCCAAAAAGAAGCCAAGTGTTGATAAAAAATAATAATAATAATAATAATAATAATAATAATAATAATAATAATTTTCTTCACAGGCTCATTAAAGTTTGAGTATCCCCAAATTCAGCCACTTAAGGGGCAACACCCATTTTCCATTACATAGGATACAGAGAGAAATGGAAATTCTGGTTTTTCTCCATGACTTACAAAAGGCTGTTTGCTGGAGCAGGGGGCAGAGAGCTTTCTGCAGGGAACTGGGACAGGTAGACTTGATCCTCCTCAGGCAGCAGTTTAACCTGGGTCTCCCAGATGATGTGGAAGTCTGCCTCACAGACTGAAGAACAAAGTTGCCTTCTCCTGCCTCTGTCCTGTCTCTGACCCTCATAGTGCCACAGTACAGCCTAGGAATTGGGCAGGGATATGCAAGGAAAGAGATTGCTCTCTGCACCCCCAGAAGAGCTGTAGACCTTAGAGAGACATTAAGCCTCAGAAGCTAGGTGCTCCAAAGTAACATTCCTCAGCAGGACACTTTATGGGTATAATCTCGGACAATTAAAACAAAACTCAGAAATAACTGAGTTAGTCTCATATTTGGACCTGATATTTGCACAAACATCGTTTGACTTAAAGTCACCGAGTGCCTGTATTTCCCATTGACTCCAAGAGGTATAGTGGCTTTTTTATGGAAGAGGTAAATCTGGAATTTAAAATTATGCAGAATATTTGAAAACTTTGGCCTATAAACTTTGTGAGTGTTGCCACTCTAAATACAGCTCCTAAATATTTAAAATCTTGTTTCTTTTTTATTGGACATAATGTGATTAGGAAAAAGTAGAAGGGAAATAAAACCTCTTAATTTTGCTCATAGGATTCATTCAGATGACTCCATGAGATCATAGTTAGATACATAAATTAAATTAAACCACACGAAAAAGTGTTCTTAGGCTTGGAAAGACAGTTAGGGAAGGATAAAATGACCTAATTTTTCCCCTTCTCTCTGAGTCATTTTAAATCATTCTACTTTGTGCAAAAAGGGTGTACATCCACTACAGCTCATGCTAAAGAATGAGGGAATTAAGAGAAAGGATGTGTAGCACTCTGCTGCATTTACAATGGCTTACTTAATTTTAAGTACTGTATGTACGATTTTACACGACCATCTTGAAAACTTGCTTGATACCCTGACCAGCGGTGGGATTCCATTGTTTTTAATTTATCAGTAGGGATACAGGAAGGGTCCAGAAATGAAAGACATTTATGTGTTCCCTTGGAAAACATAAAGTTGTCTGCAAGTCTGAAAAGTACAAAATCAGCCCCTATGTTGGTGCTTACCTGCTGCTGATAGCTAGACATGTTGCAACAAAACCTGTGAGCAAGCTTCAGAATTTCTCTTCCCATGTACTGGGTGTGTTCACACTTTTATTTTAAACCTAAGGCAATCGTACAACCTACCTGTGCTGTTGGTAAGTTGTCAAGCTGCTGGAAAGAGAGGCCACTGCCTTTTGAATTGTTTAGCACAACTACTTTATTCAGAGCTTTGAGTGCAAAGGCTTGTATTTGCATTCCTTATTCACCCAAGGTAGTTTCTATTGCCAAGTCAGACTGAATTAACTCATACACTGCTGCACAAACACATTCATAATTTGGTTTATCCTGAACAATATGTTTCTTGTTAATAATTAAAACCCCTTTGTGTATAATGAACCTTGGTTGGTATATGAGTAGTTCAGATTTGCTTGTTCTGTAGTATGTAACCCTCTGAATTACTTGTAAAAAGAACTTTTCTGAAAAGGGGAAAATCCCCTCAATCAAATCAGAATAATTTTATAACTTCTATTGACATCCTGGGTAAAGACTGGTAAAAATATATACATATACAATCAAAGTTTGAAACAGCATTGAGAATTAGCACAACTCAAATCATAATGAAAACTTTTACTTCGGCAGTAACTGGAGAATTAGAAAACTCACATGTGATCAATGACAAAGCACAGAGAATGGGCCATCACTTGTAGAGCTATTGTAACCTGATGATGTGATCAGATGTGTAGTTATATTAGTACATACTCAGTGTTGTTCAGAAAGAGATAAAGCTACTTTTAATTACAGCTCTCATATTGAAAGCTAAGCATGTACTGTCGTTTCAGAACTGTGGCCAAGATGACTTTACAAGTCAAAAGACAAGGCTGGACAGTCATTTCTCTAGTGAATATTTATGTTCTCCTGTGTAGGTAGGCATAATAATTCTCAGCTGTCAAACTAAAATCAATCATAGTTTGCTTTATTTGGAATCATTCTGCCATGGGAGGCTTGCAGTTTTGTCTTTGTTATTTGCGGTTTTAGACAGCAAAATTAAAATGTGAAACCCTATCAACATGTGAACTCAGCACCCCTCTGACATATGGGGCATGCCCCTCATCCAACACAATCTTTGGTTAACAGCTGTGAGGAATTTTACCAGGCTAAACAGCTTTTTATTCTAACCCAGGGGAACTGGCATGTGTTAGCAAAGCTACAGAAGGTCTCTTCAGTCCCTAAATGCAAAAACATATTGAGGATTGCAAAGAAAAATTACAAGGGGACAGAGTTCAAATAAAATTTGTTCTCTGGTTCATGGCAAGGAATATCTATGCTCACAAGCACATTCAAGACAGGATCATTTGCTGCAGGTTTGCTTTTGCAAATGCTTGAATGAAGAGCTTTGAAGCCACTGAGAGCACTGTCACACAGAAACTCCTTCTGTGGCATGGAGACAGTCCACATCAGCTGAGAATTCAACACAAAGTACTTACAAGCTGGGGCTTGAGAATGGTTTTCCATTATCAGCAAAATGAGAGGCAGTATCACTTCTGTTTTATTTTCCTTTGGCGATCCTTGCCAGTGCAATATCCATTAAACTGATCTTGGTATGTAAAAACCCATTGGCACAATGACGCCTGAACATAACAAAGTGAAACAAGGTTAAAAAACATGTCCAAGGAAAATTATATATATATAATAGCAATGCCCATGCAATTTAACAGTGAGCCTAATGGCCAGGACTCAACAAAGTCAAAAAAAAATCAGTGCTCACCCAGTGAAAAAGGTGGAATGGACTGAGCAGTCTTTATGTTATATGCCATACTGGGTAATTGCCTACCTGGTTGTGTGTACCAGCTTCAAGGCTGTTTTGTCCTGCTGAGGCAGGAAAAGTCAAGAATCCAACCCTTTTTATCCCTGTCTGGCTGCAAGACAGTCTGTTCTTTACAATCTTGTAAAATCCAACTTACCCCTTCAAACCACTGCCATGCTGTGTGAGGGGGAGACATGAGCACTCCCGTACTGTGGTCAAGGAGTCAGAGAGAGAAGGGATGGTTTTGGCTGTGTAAATGAGAAGTGGCTGTCTCATTATTCTTGCCTTGACTGAGTTACTCTGCCTCTTGCCAACTTAAACTTCCATTATCGCAGTAATTCTAGGTGATGCTAGAGGCATTTGGTGAAGCATGAGGAAAGCTAATTGACATGGAAAAGGAAAATTCACAGGCCATGTTTTCTCCTGTGGAAATTATGTAAAATGTTTGCTGTTGCGTTACACAAATTGTTTTGTTGCATTAATTTGTATTTTGCTCGTCTTTACCCCAGCATCACCCAAATGCTATGCTTTTGGAGTGCCCTTTTTGATTCTCAACTTTCTATAGAACAATAAGTCATGGAGGCACCCCAGAAAACAGAAACAGCTTCATTCACATCATTTGAAATGCTGATATACAAAGCAGTTGCTCCATTATGTAATGATTTCAAAAATATCAACGTCTTTTCAACTCAACTGAAATTCCTCTGAAGGAGTTTACTAAGCCAGCTTCATCTAGTCTGCAAGGCTTCTGCTTGGTGAAGGCAAGCCCTTTGTGGCAGCTGTGAGTTATTCTGCTTTTTTGCCCTATTACAATCATCCACACATGCCACCACAGACCTAGCCCAGCCTATTTGAAAGTCACATTCACTACTCCTGTGGTGACAACTTCATACAACAACAGGGTCAACATCTTTGCCCATTTTCCCATTATAAATAAAAAGAGCATCGCAGACAGAAAAAAAAAAAAAAAAAAAAAAAAAAAAAAAAAAAAAAGACAATATTTTTGAAGCAATTTATTCTGCCTTATCTTTTCCTTTGTTCATCGCTTATCCACAGTGACTCTGCCATTATTTTCTAGTAATTTAAGACATTCATGTTTTCTGTTTTCTGTTAAGCAACATGCAAGCCTCTGGCAGTCATATCTCACTGCTACTTTTCTGTAATTTAACAAATCTAAATATGGATCATAATCTGACTCCAAAAGCTTTAATCAACAGGCACTTTATAAATTTTACACCATTTCCACCTACCCATTGGGGTGACAATAACAAGGACTAGTAGTTTTTCATAGTGTAAAAGTATACAGCATTTATAATTCATATATATTTTATAAATATATAAAAGCTTAAGCAATTCGCTTCACTGCAAAGTACTGCAATACACGCCCACTACATTGTGGCCAAATCTGAAGATGGCTACAAATGAGTCCTTCGGAAATTAAAAAACAGCTAAAAAAGAACAAACATTGATGTTAGAATATTTTAAATTATTTAAATCTCTGTTGTTTCACTGTATCTTAGGTATCATTTTTTAAATGAAGCCATATTTTATCTTGATTACTAACACACATAATATCATTATTTTGTTATGGACTTCACACCCCTATCTGTCTTGCTAATGGATATTTTCCTATTTAGAGAAAATGAGAGCAGTTCTATTTTATTTAGAGAACAATAATATTCCTGAATGTTCATCCTCACTGTTCTGGAAGAACAATGAAACAGCACTTACACGAAGGATTTACTGGTGTGTGTGCCAGGACAAAAACAGATGGACAGAACAAGTTTAGACAAGTGAATCTGAAAAATTGGATGACCTTTATCTCACAAATAAAGTTGCAGACATTCAGAAAAAGCCAAAAGTTTTTATATATCTTTCAATGGAGAAATTTGAGTATTTGTGCTTCAGCCAACCACGTACATTAGTAGCAAGCTCTTACAGCCAATACACATCATTCCTAAATCACAAAGTAAATTTCCCCCATATATCAACTAAATATCTCAAATGCCTGAAAAAACAAACAGAACAAAAACCAGCATTGTCTTACCTGAGGGTAAGATCAGACCTAATAAACAAGATGTGTGGGTTGGGTCTTTTTTGTTTGTTTGTTTTTTGCATTTAGTAACAGACATGGACTCTGAGCCAAGACTGAGCGACTGGCAGTGACAATGGCAAGTTCTGGTGATAGCTCCTGTTCAGCAGGTTGTTAAAGAGACAAAAAGTAAAGAGCAAAGCATACATTTGTTAGCAAACGATGAGCACAAGATTTGGATCTCTAGTTTTACGGCATACAAAAGGAAATCATACAAAGGAACTCTCCCGTTGGTGTTTCTAAGATATTAATTCTTTCTGTTTGCCAGAGACTTAAGAATTGAAGCAGACAAAGACAAAAGATAAGATAAGTTAAGGTCACTGCAAAAAGCAAATTTTAAATCTGTGCATATATATTTCAGACATGGAAGAGATCCCCATGATATTCAAATTTTGTGAAGTCTGTTGATTTCAAATACATAATCCATAAAATTCCCAAGTAGATTCATCACACCATTTGAGAACAACACTCCAAAGACTTGAAATTATCAAGAAAAGGTGGTTAACATTCTGTCAGCTTTAAACATGTTTTTAAGAAGCTGGGGATTCAAATACAATTTGCCCTGAGGATGGACTCATGAACAAGTAGGTCCTTCCTCCAGCTCACCACTGTTATGCATATATATACTTCAGAAATATGTGGCAGAAGTTGTAGCCCTCATGAGAACATGCCAGGCAACAGAAGAGAGGGGGGCAGTCTTGCCCCATGATTTTCAAACCAATGTTTACAATTCTGTGTGAATATGCATCTGTTACATCCTATGTGATTTTGCACATATTCTGTATGTTTCTAAAAAGGAATCATTCAGCAACATGATTTTTCTAAAAATAATTTTAGGAGAGCATGAGAACCTTTACCCTTCATTTACTGTCTGTCCAGCCATTGTCTTCTCTATAGTCTTGCCATACACACAGCATGAGCCTCCATATCTGCTGGGAATGCCTCGTACTTTAAATTTGACACTGTTGTTGCATAGACAGTAATTTTAAAACAATTTTTAAGATACCCCTCTGTCCAGATTCCTAGGTAGCTATGACTTTGTTCTTGACTTAATCCATGTAAGTCCTGACGCCCAAGTTAGGCTCCATTAACTTTAATAGGACCCTGCCCTAGCTCAGGAGGCACAGGATCAGGCCCCAGATACAATCATCTCTGCAGCCGCAACAGAAAGCTTTTGCTTTCAAGTGAAATAGCTTTTCTGCAGTACTTTTTCTGACTGCTTGAGTTGTGAGCCAGGAGAGATGCTGAGGCAGACCATATCATACTATGACCTTAAGAATATTTTTTTGGCAGGGAATAAAATTCTCTCTGTTTTTCAGCTCTCAGCAGTATCAGCCTTTGTTTCTCAGAGCTGTTCAAAGATCCAAAAAGACAGAATCATCCTGTTCTGCCTTTTGCAAAACAAGCTGCTGTAATCAGAATGAATGCTTTGCTAAGATCCAGCTTTTTATTTTCAGCAATTTTTTTTTTTCTTTTTTTTTTTTTTTTTTTTTTTTTTTTTTTTTTTGTAGCACAAAATGGTTTAATTCTGTCTAACAAGCAATTAATATGTTCTTCCAAACAAATCAGAACTGGAGAACCAAATTAACACCCTTCAAGAGTGATATATCAGTGCCTGATTTCACAGAATGCTTTACGACCCTTCCACCTAATGTAATGGATGGGTTTTAAACATGAGAAAGCCCTAACATGGCTTGAATTTGAACACTTAGAATCCTTATAAACATGTATCACTAATTACAGCCAGCTTGTATTAAGCCAAATAGTCACCTATGTATTTCAAAGACAATAAAACCTTTTTAAAAAATAGTGACCGTTAAACATCACATTCACTGATGTTTTTATTAAGCCTTAACCAGCAAGGCAATATTTACCATTTCATTACTGAATTCATATCAAGATTATTTTTAACAACTAAATATTAAACATGCAGCAGGATCTAGTCAGAACTAGAGATATCTACTGCTAATTTTTTTCCACTTGTCTTTCACTTCCTTCAGCTCATAAACAGCTTTAACAAAAAAAGAACTGTGGTATCAAAACAACATATTCCTGGGGAGGTATGTTCATTTAAGCAACAGGCTGTTCCAATGTAGCTTTTAATAAGATAGATGAAATTGAGTAAGTGATAATTTACCAATGATAAAAATGTTTTCTCATACACTGCAATAATGCCAAGTTTTCAATCCTTTTTTTAATAAACCCTTGGATCTTAAAATCAGTTAATAGACCAGGAAATTCATTTTTCATTCTGGGGGAGGATACAAAAAGTTAAGATTCTAGGTGACATATTTGCAAAAGGTTAATACAAAGCAAACACTTCAGAAAATAGACAACAAAGGAAAAAAGGAATACAAAGAGCTGGGTTCAGAGCTTCATATTTTTTGTGTCTTATGGTGGACAAAACTGTATTTCAACTGTACTCACAGTAACCACACCAATATGTAGCTGCTGGGATTGCAGGCAGTACCAGTGCAGCAGCACCCTCAAAGAACATAGGATAGCCATGTGGCACTTGTGCCACTGAACTGCCCTGGGGCTAATATCCAGACTAATATCCAGTGTCAGGCTATGCGGTGCTTGCAAGAGTGGCCCAGTGGCACACAGATATCAGCATCATGTGAGGATATAAAATGGGCAACAGCAGGGCAAACATCCTGATGATGCCTCACTCACACAGGGTAACCTTGTTTTGAAGAAGAGCCTCTGAAAATGAGATGAATTCAGCCGGCATGCCCGTACAGATCCTGTGCTGCCAAATCTGGCAGTAGAGGTTTCTGCCAATTATTTTTTGTTAAGGGAATTGGACTGCAGCCTATGATTCATTTTACATATAGTAGAGCAAGCGTTGGCCTACATATAAAAATTCACAATGGTGTAACTGTGTCAGTTTGGGGTGTGATATTTTGCTGACAGTTTTACCTTTAAAAGACCTAAAGGAGATCTGGTTAAATCTGTACCAAGAAACCTTATACTCACTGAGGGATTTTGTTTATTTGTTTTTTGAGGTAGTATAAGCTGCCTATTTATCTGTTCTTATAAAAATTATGTAAGGTTAGGCATATACCAGAGATTGCCAAAAACAGAAAATATCGTTAATAGTCCCTTTACATCAGTCATTTCTTTATAGGGAGAAAAATCACTGAAATGTACAAATGTACAAATACAACGAAACTTTAGAGATGTTGACTGATTGGATATGCATAAGACCCCATGACACCAAAATTAAAGGTCTATATCTTTGTTCTGAAAACGATATTATGACAGCTTTCTCTATGCTAAGATGATCCTTATGGTCAGACTTTCTAGAGATGGATATTTTAGACTGAGTACGGGAAATGATCATGTTTAATCAAAATCTAAGGAGACCTGAAACCCAACCCAAACCTAACCACAATAGACACCAACAAGAGAACTTCTGTGTGAATTTTTAGTTGGTGGAGAGGGAGAAAATTACCTTGAATGGATGGATTTTATACCCTAAAAACTATTTAAGTGTAAAAACAATTTAAGAAACCTTAAAATATCTACAAAACATCCAGATGCCACAAAGTCAAATACTAAGCTTACATAACATAAACATATTTGTAATTACAGTATCTGAGAGTAAAGAACAATGCTGAGGTAAATTAATATAGCAATATTTGCTCTCGGCATGCAAAACCCAAGTCTGTCATTTACGTTTATAAAGGTTGATTGTATTGAAAATGCAAAACTTAAATTATTTCCTTTTGGAGGCAAGTTTCAAAAGTTGGACCATAATTCCTATAGTAATTATATTTTTTGTTACGAAAAAAATAAAGAAATGTGATTAATTTAAGAAATGGTGGGATGTCTCACACAACTGAAGTGCTGCAATGGATGGCTACAAACATTTCAGAAGGGATAAGCTGGGAAGGAGAGTCAGGGAGATAGTCCTGTATGTTAGGGAGTGTTTTGATTGTTTAGAGCTGAACAATGGCAATGACAGGGTTGAGTGTTTATGGGTAAGAATCAGGGAGAAGACCAATGAGGAGATGTCCTGGTGGGAGCCCAACCAGGATGAAGAGACAGGCAAAATATTCGACAAGCAGCTGGGAGAAGTCTCTCAATTCCTTTCCCTTGTTCCTGTGGAGGACTTTATCTTACCAGATGTCTGCTGGAAATACAACATAGAGGAGAAGAAACAGTCTAGGAGGTTTCTAGTGTGTGTGGAAGATAACTTCCTGACACAGCTGGTGAGTGAGCCAACTAGGGATGGCACCCTGCTGGATCTTTTTCTTGTTAACAGAGAGAAGGACTTGGGTGGTGTGAAGGATGGAGGCTGTCTTGGGCATAGAGGTCACAAATTAATAGAGTTTTTAATTATTGGAAAAGTAAGGAGGGGTGGATCCTGGACTTCTGGAGGACAGACTTTGGCCTGTTAAAGAGAGTGGTTGGCCTCCCCTTGGGAGGCAATCCTGAATGGCAATGGAGTCCAGGAAGGCTAGACAGTCTTCAAGAAGGAAATAAAGGTTCAGGAGCAGGCTTACCCTTTGTGCTGAAACATCTTTCAGCACAAGTGGAAACACTCTAGCTGGAGTGGAAGAAGACAGGTCTGGCTGAACAGAGAGCTGTGGCTAGAGCTCAGGAAGAAAAAGAGGGTTTATGACTTTTGGAAAAGGGGTGAGCCACTCAGAAGGACTACAAAGATGTTGTGAGGCTGTGCAGGGACAAAATTAGAAGGGCCAAAGCCGAAATGGAGCTCAATCTTCCTACTGCTATTGAAGACAATAAAAATGTTTTAATAAATACATAAACAAGAAAAAGAACACTAAGAAGAATCTCCATCCTTTATTGAATGCGGGGGGAATCATAGTGACAAGAGATGAGGAGAAAGCTGAGGTATTTTATGCTTTCTTTGCCTCATTCTTTAGCAGCAAGACCAGTTGTTCTCCAGGTATCCAGTCCCCTGAGCTGGTAGACAGGGACAGGAAGCAGAAAGAAGCTCTCATCATCCACAATGAAAAGGTTAGCAATCTGCTAAACCACTTAGATGTAAGCAAATCTATGTCGCCAGATGGGATCCATCCAAGGGTACTGAGAGAAATGGCGGAAGTGATTGCCAAGTCACTTTCAATCATTTATCAGCAGTCCTGGCTATCAGGGGAGGCCCCAGTCAACTGTTGACTAGCAAATGTGATGACCATCTACAAGAAGGTCTGGAAGGAGGATCCAGGAAACTACAGGCCTGTCAGTCTGACTTCAGTACTGGGGAAGCTCATGGAGCAGAATACCTTGAGTGCTATCACACAGCACTTACAAGACAACAAGGTGATCAGGCCCAGTCAGCATGGGTTTATGAAAGGCAGGTCTTGCTTGACAAACCTGATCTCCTTGTAAGACATGACCATAACCATAGAATCACAGAATGGCTTGGGTTGGAAGTGACATTAAAATTGTTTAGTTCCAACCCCCCTGCCATAGGCAGGGATGCCACTGACTAGACCAGGTTGGCCAATGCCCCATCCAACCTGGCCTTGAACACCTCCAGGGATGGGGCATCCAGAGCTTCTCTGGGCAACCTGTTCCCATGCCTCAGTACCCTTAAAATGAAGACTTTCTTCCTAACGTCTAATCTAAATCTATCCTCTTTCAGTTTAAGACTATTCCTCCTTGGCCCAGTCAGCATGGGTTTATGAAGGGCAGGTCCTGCTTGACGAACCTGATCTCCTTCTATGACAAGGTTACACACTTAGTGGATGAGGGAAAGGCTGTGGATGTGGTCTACCTTGACTTCAGTAAGGCATTTGACACCATTCCCCACAGCATTCTCCTCAGGAAACTGGCTGTTCATGGCTTGGACTGGTGTACGCTTCATTGGGTTAAGAGCTGGCTGGATGGCCAGGCCCAGAGAGTTGTGGTAAATGGAGTCAAATCCAGTTGGAGGCCAGTCACTAGTGGCATCCCCCAGGGCTTGGTACTGGTGTCAGTCCTCTTTAACATCTTCATCGATGATCTGGATGAGGGGATCGAGTGCACCCTCAGTAAGTTTGCAGATGACACCAAGTTAGGTGCGTGTGTCGATCTGCTCGAGGGTAGGAAGGCTCTGCAGGAAGATCTGGATAGGCTGGACCGATGGGCCAAGGCCATCGGTCTGAAGTTCAGCAAGGCCAAGTGCCAGGTCCTGCACCTGGGGCACAGCAACCCCAAGCAGAGCTACAGGCTGGGAGATGTGTGGTTAGAAAGCCTGGCATAGAAGTACCTGGGAGTATTGGTTGATAGTCAGCTGAATATGAGCCAGCAGTGTGCTCATGCAGCCGAGAAGGCCAACAGCATCCTGGCCTGTATAAGAAACAGCGTGGCCAGCAGGTCCAGGGAAGTGATTGTCCCCCTGTACTCAGCTCTGATGAGGCCGCACCTCGAGTACTGTGTTCAGTTTTGGGCCCCTCACTACAAGAAGGACATGGAGGTGCTTGAGCGAGTCCAGAGAAGGGCTACGAAGATGGTGAAGGGTGTGGAGAACAAGTCTTATGAGGAGCGGCTGAGGGAGCTGGGATTATTTAGCCTGGAGAAGAAGAGGCTCAGGGGCAACCTTATCACACTCTACAGGTACCTTAAAGGAGGCTGTAGCGAGGTGGCGGTTGGTCTATTCTCCCACGTGCCTGGTGACAGGACAAAGGGGAATGGGCTAAAGTTGTGCCAGGGGAGGTTTAGATTGGATATTAGGAAGAACTTCTTTATTGAAAGGGTTGTTAGTGGAGGACTTGTTAGTGTTAGGTCAGAGGTTGGACTCGGTGATCTTAGAGGTCTCTTCCAACCTATACTATTCTGTGATTCTGTGATTATCTACTCGAGTAAAGAGTCCCTCTCTGTCCTTTTTATAAGACCTCTTTAGGTATTGAAGATTATTTGCTCAAAGGACAAGTAACATCTAGTGTGCAATTTGTCAAGTGCTTCTGGTAACGGCTACGTCAACCTCAGTCTTGCCAGAAATGCACAACCAAAAACCTTACTTAGTTGTTGATGGAAGCCACCCCAGTATATTACTCATTTTAGTTGTAGAGTGTGTGTGTGTGGGGGGGTTGTGTTGCATCATAATGCAACACAAACATTTTAAGAGTCAAGATTTACATGGGGAAAAATTACTTCATTAGCCAACTATGGCTTGTTTTAATAGCATCATTTAGTTCTAAGTAGACTGAGAAATGGAAAAAGAATTGTTTTTCATTTTTAACGTTTCCCTCCCCCATTAATACTCCTCATCAATTGCAGTAATAAGTCTCAGTTGGACACACATAGATTTCAAACCTTGGGGTCCTTAGGGGGAGGGCTGTTTTTTTTTTTTTTGCACCTTTTCCATACACTACTTTCTCATACAAAACTGGTTTAGCAACCACATGTCAGGCTCTTGGAGAAGGTTCTGACCTCGCCATTTTAAGCACTGTTTTCTTAATATAATGTTGACATATGGCTATTGTGCTCCTAATCTAGTTATTTTGTGTCTGCTGTGTTGCTGCTATCTCATCTTCTGAATTTTCTTCAGGCAATTACTGTCAGAGGCATTTAATTTCTTCTGCTACATATTAACCAGTTGACAACGTTCCTCTCTTTTCAGTGTGGAGAGATTGGTTATGGGGCCAAAGAAATATTATTGCAAGGTGTTCTATGTATATCTGCATACCTACAAGGCCATCTATAAATACTCTAATCACCCACCGAAGAATAGAGAAGCTTCGGAGGGAATAAAGCTGTTCTTTTGGCCTTCACATGTCATGAAGCCAGAGAAAACACACTACGTTGCTTTCATCTCTAATATGTTGAATAGTTGCCTGTGGTTAATTACACTGCATCGTGGAAGGTGCCACAGTCAGGCAGTAGGATTAAGCCAGTTGAAAGTGATGTGAGGAAACAGACGGAAAATAACTCAGGTAACCACATAAAGCAAGTACAAAACCACTAGCTATAAGTGGGCAAAATACCATGTTTAACCATTTTATGCTGTGCTAAAAAGCAAACGCCCCTGCAACAAACTGTACAAGCTAACACACATTGTTCACTACCATGTGTTGACAATATTTTGACCTTGAGCAAGCAAGACCAGAGGTGCATATGAGAAACTGAGAAATGCAATAGCTGGCAGGCACAGATTTAACGCAGGGAAGGGGAAGAGGTTGTTCTTCTTGTTAACTCTTGCTGATTCACAAAGCACTCCACATGCTGTGATGGGGAGAAGCTGTCCTCCTGCAATACTGCCTACCTTCACCAAAGCTCTCTCCAGCCTGACCATCCTGTAATATTATTAGGTGTATGGCTTTGTTCAGTTCTTGACTCTTGTTCCAATGTCCCTTAGTCCTAAACTATGAAAAAGCATTCAACAGCATATGAGGAGGTCAGAAAGTCTTTATTCTACCAGGTTTCACAGGGCTCACTCTGAATGGTCCTCTAAGGAGCTTGTCTGTTTTTTTGTTGCTTGTAAATAATTCACATCATATGCACCTAGTCTGAGTAGTGTGAGCAACCGCTCATGATCCTTGTTTTACTGTGCATTGTCCACTTTCCCAGTGCACCATGAAACTTCATCGTTCTGCTTAGGAAATGGAGATGTCTAAACCTACCCCACAGAGCTGCAAGTATTCCAGCATGTTATCAGATGATCGTCTTTCCCTTTACAGGCATGACTGCTGGTCATAATGTTTGCTTTCATGGAACAAATTGCAGATCTCAAGAAAATCAGTATCTAAATTTGTTCCAGTAGCTCATTTTGAATGCAAGCTAAATCAATGTTTTCAGATTGTACCCCACAAATACTAAAATAAGCCCTTCTAGGAGGCTGGAAAATAAATCCTGAAAAATACACCCTTGGTTTCTCAGGCAAGCAAGAGTAGATATTTGAAGAGAAAGAACAAAAGACACATGACCCATTCCCGTACTTCAGAGTTTGTCACATTTTGCACTGAAATTCAACAAGCCATTAAGTCACAGGATAGCAAGTATTATTTACAAAAACTAAATATAACCATTGGTTTTATTCACAAACACACATACTTTTAGTGATTGATTTCTGAAGGAATTATATTGAATGAGTGCAGGTTATGTAGATGGCAGTTAGGCAGACATGACAGGGATATTGGTGATGCCATAAAAGCAGCTGCTATGCTTTACTTGAGCACTTAGATAAAATGGTATCTGTGGAAGCTTATCAGACAACTAGTTAGCAATTTAGAAACCAGTTTATTCATAAAATTAAATGTACCATTAAAAACAATGTGGCAATATGACTAAGCTCTGATCATATAGGTTGGAGCATATTGGACAAGAGACCCGTTTGCAAAGTTCATGAGAATTCGGCTACGCTGCAATATTCTGTCAGCCGTCATCATTATTTTGCACAGATACATAGCACACAAAATAACAATCTGAACTAAAGAGAACCTGTTAAAATTCACAGTTCAGTGCAATGCTGATTACAGCAACAGCCCCCTTTTCTTCTCCCTGTCACTCCCACCCTTTTGTTCTCCTCCACTTCATTTTTCTCCCTTTCCCTCTCCGTGGAACAGTAAAATGGTGTGGGTAACATGTGGTCTATTGGTCTTATTAGCATTCACTTACAGCAAGCCACATAGCTGCACTCTTCCCGCTCGAGCTGCTCAGTGTTCCCACTGCCAGGGCACACATTTTCCTCCTCCACCAGGCAACACCTGCACAGAGGATCAGGATCTCTTGCTCTGCTGCTGACTGCCTTCTCCTCCTCTGACCCAGGAAAGCAGAGCTGCCCCCTGCCTCCTTCATGCATTTGAATGTCTCATTTAAATCATATTGAAAGCTTACATTCTAGCCCTTTATCCTCTGAAACCAAGTTTGAATGTACAAAGATATTACATTTACCATAAACATTAGTCTGTCCCATGACAATAATTTTTATCTCCTAGTTAAAATATACTTATTTTCCTTGGCACAGCGAGCTATTTTAAGGAATAGTTGAATGTGATTGTGTTGGAAGACACACACAAAATTCTTCAAACAGATCTTTTTTCCCCCCAGGGCAGCAAAATATTCAACTTCCACAATTAAGTTTAAAATTTAATCAACTGATAGGTAATTGACACTGTTAAAATATAACTTTTCCCCCAGATTCTATATCCAAGAGAATTCATGAAAAGCTAACTAAAATCTACATATATATGAACTCTGGGTGTCCTTGTGTGAGGCCTAATGCAAGCTACACCCATTGAAAACATCCCTCTGAACCCTGTGATTCTACAGATGCTTGGAGAAGAGATCCCATTTCTATGGGACTTCATAACATTCCTTAACGCTCAGACAACCACCTTTTGCTTACCATTTTTACTTCAAAGGTGTTAATAATAATAATAATAATAATAATAATAATAATAAATCTTGGTTATCTTAAAATAGGAAGCTATGGAGAAAAAAAGGAAATGCTTTTCGGACAACAGATCAGTTACTGAATGGATTACTTGATGCCATCCACCAAAGCTGGTTCAAAAAATCTCTGGCTCACTGGTCAGGTAAATAGGAAGTCTGTACAATGTCTGATCTATTATTCTGAGCTGTTAAATTTTTCTTCTTACCTTTCCAGCCCTGAATCCATGAAGCACACTGATGGATCTTGGCTAGAATCGTAAGAGTGTGATTAAAAGTGGAAGCCACCTGTGAGACAACAGAGACATGAAAGCAACAGTCAGACCAAGTAACTGCTTTGGAGTTTGGGTGGAGTTTCTCCTTCATCATGTAACGGAGTGAAAACTCAAGCATTATGGTGGTTTTACCATGTTAGGCAGCTGAACACCGCAACTGCTCTCTCACTTCCCCTCCTCAGATGAGGAGGGGAAGAAGTAAAGGAAAGAAGAACTCACGGGCTGAGATAAGGATAATTTAATTAAAGGAAATATATATATATATATTATGGAAATATTATTAATTAACAATTCAAGTAAAGGGAAGAAAGGGAAAGGGGAAAGGGGAGGGGAAAGGGAACAGCAAAACAAAACAAGTAAAGGCTGTGTGGAAGTGCAGAGGAAAGAAATTACTCTCTAATTCCCACAAATGAGCAATGCCTGACCACGTCCTTGAAGCAGGGCCTCAACGCACGTAGCCAGTGTTCATGAGGAGGACAGACATTTTTGCAATGAGAGCCCACCCCTCCCCTCTTCTTCCTTTTTCCACCTTTTATTGCTGAGTGTGACATCATATGGTATGGAATATCTCTTTGGTTGGTTTAGGTCAGCTGCCCTGGTGATGTTTCTTTCTCATTTTTTTTTGCCCACCCCCCTATGAGAGTTAAAGAAAGTCCTGATGCTGTACCAGCACTTCTCAGCAGCAGACACAACACTGGTAATACCATTGCTGTTCTAGCTACAAGTGCAGAGCGTGGCACTGTATGGGCTGCTGCAGGGAAAGTTAACATCCCAGACAGACCCAGTACAGGCTGATTTATCAGATTTAGTACAAAGGAAATCTTAAGAAAGACAAATAAATAAAATAAAATAAAATAAAATAAAATAAAATAAAATAAGGAAAAAAGTGCAACTTATAGGTTTCCTTTTGCTTCCTTCTGCTTTCCTGCCTCCCCTCAGTCCCAACAGAGAGATAATAAATGGAAAGACTTGCTGCTGTCAGTGAATTAGGGTCTGGCCTCAGTCAGTGTCTAGAATCCAATTTGAAATCATCATGCCATTTTCCCGGTAATAGATATAAAAGTTTTTGTAAGAGACAAAGCACCTGAAGTTGGATCACATCATCAGTTTTGTACTGATGAGACACTGGATGGGTTTTCTATTACATATCCAAAGAGCGAACATCTGTCTTACCAGAAAGCTTATTCAGGCTCAGCCAAAAGCTTTCATATTCAGGGATACATGTCATAATTTGAGACTAGTGAGCTGGAGATATTCTGGGAGAAGAAACATGCCGGCAGGGAATATTTTATCACAGCTGAGATTGGTCTAACATGGAAGGGATACTCAGAGAGGGGAAAAAAAAAAAAAAGAGCCTAGGGTTTTTCTATTCTGCTTTAATTCTGAGGGGGGGATGGGGTTGTTTTTGTTTTTTTCCCCCTGTAATTCTGGCATGCTAAATACTAATAAACACTAATAACAGGTGATATAGTCACTCTCAAAAAAAAATTACCTAACAGTAAACATAATCATCATAAATTAGCATATGGGTTGTTTTTTTGTTTGTTTGTTTGTTTGTTTGTTTTCATGAGGTAACAGGAAAATCCTCACAAGATAAGCCAGACTTGCCTGAAACTTAGCAAGCACCCAGAAAGCCTCTACATAAATAGCCAGCAAAAAGACCAGACTTTAAGAAATGTACAAAGTAGGAAGTACATGGGGAAAAGTAGGCTTCTAAATTCCATGCTCTGACTTGACTCGTGGAGGCTGTATAGTAACCAAGCTCTCACTTTTGCACCTTGCTGGGGTACCTGAGGCTGGATAGGATAAGTATCTCCCAACATGACCATAAAATAGCACCCTTCTGGAATCACAGTGCACTATTCGTCTACCAGCTGTAAGTCATCTTCTAGCTGTCAGAGAATTTAATTTCCCAAGACTTTCAGAAGACACTCCACTTTGGATGTTTAGATACACAGGTATAAAATGTCAGGATCCAACCTGGAAAGTTCTTCATGTGAACAGTACTGTCAATCTTACTGTAACTCTTTGCATGAATAAACCTTTTGCAGACTCATGACTTTATTTTGTAAGAAATAAACCTTTTGCAGACTCATGACTTTATTTTGTAAGAATCTTTTATAAAAATGACATCCTAAAGCCCTTAATGGAATTAAATAACACTATCCACTGTCTTGTATCTGATATAAATTGCAGAAAACAGCATCATAAAGACATTGTGCAGTGAATAAATTAAACCATTCAGTCATAAGGCCAATGACCGAGGGAGAGAGGAATTAAGAGACATAGGCAAAGGAGAAAAGATACGTTTCAAGATGAGATTTGAAAAGAGGTAGAGTCGATGAGGCAGAGAGATACATTCCTGCAATGGGACTACATACCAAGAAAAACTTTCAGATGTTCTGATATCCAGACAAACCAACCATGGACAAGTTTGACTAGACACATGGTACATGGAGGCTGTCACACATCTTCCTACACAAACAGCAATTCTCACACCTCACAAATTAATTACACAGAGAAGTCTAGTGCTTGACTGGTCTATAACTTGTTATGTCTCTAGTTTTTCAGTTCACTGCCCTATAAAAGGCACTTATGCTAGCACAAATCCAGCAAGACAGTATGGGAATAGATTCAACCCATAAACCAGAGACATACCTGGTGTTTCTTGAAAGGAAGAGGAATATTTGTGAGAGATTCTCCAAAACCTCCTACTGTTATTTACAGAACTTAAGTCACTATATTTTAGACTGGAGATCCAACATGCTAAAGAGGTGGACAAGATTACTTCAGTCACAGTAGTATAGTCACGGCAGAAACTCCAGTCAGGTAGCAATGGGTTTGGTTTTCACTTCAGCTAAAACTTAATGGTCATACCCACATTTATATTTTGTTATCCTGAGCCATAAACTTCCATGGAACTTACATACCTAAGTACCTCTGTAAACACAGGTTTTATGCATGGTCTTCAGCAACTCATTTAAAGAGTGTGTGTCTCAAATCTTTCCCTGTAAAGAAGGAATATTAGCGCTTGGCAACAATAAATGAAGCTAGTTATGGGCTCCTGTAATAATACACGGAGCTAGACCCACAATATATGCCTGACATTTTCTGTGTTATGTTAGTGAAGAAACAAATAACCAAATGCCACGACTAGAGAAATCTGTCAGAGCTTTAGGGCTTGCTACCACTATAGGCAGAACTAGACACTGTCTGACCCAGAAGAGATTTTGACTGTCCCTTAAATGAACTTGCTCATACATCAGTACCACCAGAGCTGAAGGAGTAAATCTGGAGCATGTAAGCCCTCAGGATGGCAAGGACGTACAAGTCTTTTCATAAGATACACACACATCTGATCTACAGCTTTGCATGAAGGCCCTCTTCCCATTATCAAACTTGCCCCTTTCTTCTTAAGGGGAGTAGAACTGGTTGTACAAAGAGAAAAAGCTCCTCACAGGACCTGTATTCCAGACCCTTCAGCAGCTTTGTAGCCCTTCTCTGGGCTTCCCTGGGTTCCAGGGCCTCAATGTCCTTCTTGTACTGAGGAGCCCAAAGCTGACCTCAGTACTTGAGGTCTGGTGCAGCCTCACCAGAACAGAATACAAGTAGATGATCCCCTCCCTGGTCCTGCTGGCTACACTATTCCTGATAACTGATATCTTGATACCTTGACCTGTCCTATCAGTGACTTCTCTCCAAGTCAACATTTTTTCCAGAGGTAGTATTCCATTATTCTGATTTTTCCAGTAAGATGTTTTGTTTGTTTCTTTGTTTGTTTGTTTTTTATCCATCCCTCCCCCACCCCCCAAGTATTGCATGTATGTGTGCACACACACACACTCTGAGTTCATCTGAAAAATGTTTAGGAAAAGTACAAGAGATAACTCTTGTTATTGGCAGATCTGCTTGTCCCCGTTCTCAGTGGTCTCCAGACCCCAAATCAGTCCTCAGTCTTTGAGGACCTCACACAAACATTTTTTTCATTTTCCCTCTCCAAAGGGAAAAAAAAAAAAAAAAAAAAAACTGAAATCAAAGCTTAAATATAATGAGTCTCTTGGAAGAAGATGCCTCAGAGGAATGACTTTTTGGCAAATTCCTCCTAGGAAAGGGAAGGAATATGTGTAATGTCCTACTGAGCTTGACTGTTGAAGAGAAACCCCAAAGACCGTATGGCACACAGGAAGGTTATACTTTTGCAAAACAGACACATCTTTAATATGCACTTTAAGTCACATGGCTGCTCACTAATTCTTCATTAGCCTGCTGATTCCTATGCATGAAGGGACAAAGAAGACTACAGATTTTCCCATGTAGCCTGGAGCCATGAGGTCAGCTTAACTGAATGAATTTATCAATAGAGTTAGAGTTCCAATTTAACTAATATGTTTTACCTAATAAGGCAGTTCCTGCTATAATTGCTGTTGTAGGGATAGGAGGTTAATCTTTTAAGTGATGGCACTGAACACACCTGCTGAGAGATGATCTGGAGCACTCCAATAAAACATTCATGGTTTCATGCCTCCTCTGTTGCACTTAAATCTATGTTAACAGTTTCAAAAAGCTAAAAAGCCAGGCCTATGCTCTGCAGTGATCAATAGCACCATGGTTAGATATCAGAGTATGCAGCTCAGTGGGATAAATGTTCAGTCTTTGGTAGATTTAGTAGTGGGTGGAAATGACAGATGGAATTTAAGTCTTTTGTTCAAAGGCTTTGTACTCACCCTTCTTTTCTGTAAAAAAATTCCCTCTGATATTTTGCTTTCTTTCCAAAGACCTGAAGCTCCAATCATTTTGCTTTGTTTCTCCTGGAAAAAAATAAAAATAAAAAGAAAGAAAGAAAATGCTTCTTAAAGATAGGTTATTAACAAAAATATTAGGTCAAGAGAAACAAGACCCAACATGTCTTGACAGCATCCTTTTAAATTTGAAAGTGTACTATTGAATCAAATACAATTTGAAAGTGTACAGTTAGAGTGTGTGATAAATGATCAGGAATAGGAAACCCCCTTTTCCACATTACACTATGACTGTCTTACAAATATAATCACAATCCCAGTGGTTATTTTTTGGTCCTGTATTCAATATGGCAGTTACCTACAACAACAATCATTACATTAAATATAAATCTTAAGGGGTTGTAAAGTATAAAAACTAGCAAATTAGCAAAGTGAAATATGAGAATGAAGAGAGCAGGTTCTCCTGGAACATTCAACTGCACTCACCTCCTTAGTATGGAATTTTCTTCAATTACCTATTTTGAGAAAAAAGCATATTGTGCAGCTCAAAAATTAATACACTCTGGAAGTATTTCCTCTAACCAGAGTTTGAGCCTTCCCTGCACCCAAATTATTCACATGCAGTCCTCAATGTAGAATATGTGCCTGTAACTCAGAGCAGAATTCAACTTCAAAGGTTTGAAGGGCATGCAGATTTCACTGAAGGTTTCTTGCCTAGTGCACGAAGGACTGTCCTAGACCTTGAATATGTAAGTGCAGTTATATCCATGTTTGTAACATTCCCCTTCTTGCCTTTGTACATTTGATGTGGTACAGAAATATTAGTACAAGTAATTCTGGGAGCAGTAATTTTTGATCACAAATTCAAAGCTCATATAGTCAAAGACTCATACAGTCTTAAATGAAGACATAGAGAGAATGAGTGTCTTCCGTGACCGATATTTCTAATAGTTGTTTACTGAAACTCTTGAATTAATTTTATTCTTGGAGAATAAGCTGACTGAGGATGTCACAGGAAAAAATACTTATTGTGATAATATACTTATGAAGAAATTTCATGACAATCTCAATATATTTTATTTTCCAATAATATATTTTTTATAAATGAACTGTACTTTTTGTTGGTTGGTTGGTTGGTTTGGTTTGTTTTTGTTTTGTTTTTGGAAGCTGTTTTTACTTGACAGAATGCCTATACAGTAGACATTTGAAGAGGCAGCAGAAGTGCTGTGAGTAATCTGGGGGCAATTCTGCAATTTGTAAAGTTCACTGTTGCCTGCTAGCCAGCATTCAGATCTGAAGAGTCCTTTGAGCTATTTAGATTTGTGATGAATTACCGTGTGGGACCTTCCTTCCAAACAGCGCAAAGATTTTCTGAGCTTTGCTGAGGAGTAACCACACAATTCTTCTATTTACTGAGGAGAGTCTGAGGAGAGGGGAGAGAGAAGAAATCAAGCACTGCATACCCACTCTTTCCCTATGAACATAACACCAACAAGAGTATATGGGATAATTAAAGGATTTAGGGAAAAAAAAAAAAAAAAAAAAAAAAAAAAAAAAAAGGACTAGAAGTAGTGGATAAGGATGGCAGAACTTAACAGGATGACTCAGCCACATAATAGGAGTTGCATTGCAGTTGGGTAGGTTATATTAACTTGTTAAACCATAATACTAAACTCCTTGTTACACAGGTTTTTTTAATCTGTTGATGAAACAGGATCAGGGATAGCCCTGGTCTCAGTACAGCACCCCTTCCCATACAATCTTTTCCTCACTGTGAGGGGGAAACATTTCATTCCCCAAATAATGCCAGAAGCCTATAATTAAATTACTTCTTAAATATGAGCTTCCTGTAGTTTTGTCTAAAAGAAAAGGAATCTTTGTCTCTATCATTTCTGCAGCCTGGGCTCCTTGCTCTTGAAGTTAGATAGAAATTCAGGTAATATTAGACATGGAAGAGAGACCATCAACAGTGAATTCTCCTTGAATCTTTTGTTTGTTTGTTTGTTTGCCTGTTTTTGTTTTTTTTTTAGTTGTTGTTGTTTTGTTTTGTTTTGTTTTTCAGATTTATCAAATTATTCTCAGAATGACCTATATTTGCTATATCTTTCACCACTTCTCCATGATTATGAAATTTCTTTATAACCCCTGACATTTTTTGGTGCAGTCTCAGTCTTTGTACCTCTTGGTACCTGCAATCCCAGCAAATCCCAGCTCATCCATAGGGAATCAGCAGACTGCCACCAATGGGATTTTGCCAGACAGCTCAGAAAAAGGTAGCAAATGCAACATTTGAAGGTTATAGTCCAATTTCCTGTGGCAAGGACAAATGCAGTCCTGGAGAATAATTTCCATGGAAGCTGGAACAAATCCCCCTTGCAAGACCTTTTTTAAGCCACATTCAGAATAGTTTGCTGTTATGCTGTTTGTGAATACAAATAATCAGGTATAGTAGTGGAAAACAAGGTTCATCTAAAGAACAAAGATTTCAACAGTGTAATATATTTTTTTTGTACTATAGCATAAGGAATACCGATAAAGAAAGAAGTATTATTTCAAGCTCTAAAAGGAAGCCCTTTCATCTCATCAAGACATTTTATTGTTGACAAAATGGAACTTGAAAATCCTTGAAAAATCATACTGAAAAAAAGGCACCCAAGGGTTAGAATAATTTGGAAACTGCAGCATAAGTAGAGCCATACTGAATATGAAGATGAGACACATTTAGTTTAAACCTCAGAAAGGGATTTTCTCAAAGGGGGATGAAACATAATGTTTGCTATATGCAAAATATAAAGATTTCCTTACCATCCTTTTAGATACAGCATATGAACATATCTGCTAAAAGTCAAAAGTGAAAGACTCCAGGAAGCTGCCAGACCTAGGGAAAATGAATATTCTGCAAATATATTTATTTTACATGTAAAGCAAAGCAAAGAAAAATATTGTTAAATATTTACTCATCACCCAGTAGCTTATTAATCTTTGTCACAGCAAATACAGCTGACTCTATAGAGTGTGGGCAGAGATGGTCCTTACCAATAAAATTCCATGACTGAGACTCATAGGTAAGCAAAAGCCCTGACAGGAGTCGTGACTCAGCTGCATGAAGAGCAGCTGCACAGGCAAGCCTGGCTGCATGGATACAAAATTGTTGCATTCTCTTGCTTTTTTGTTGTTGTTGTTTGTTTGTTTCACTGTGATTTTCTTCATCTGGCCCCCAGAGCTGCCTCGCACTAGCAAACATCCCATAATTATTACTCACACAACATTATTACTCACACAACAGCAGCAAGGCATTTCAAAAGCAGGATGGGCTATATTCTGACCACCTACTATTGGCACTTAAATTTGAGCATTGCAGCACCTGGAAAATAAATGCCTGGTCCCAGACTATTGATTCAGACTGCCTATGTAAGAGCAAAGGCTCCCTAGCTACTTCATAGGGAATGTGATTCACATTTTCAGATGGCTTTTCTTCCCCTTGCTCCTGAGGCTTCCTAATCATAAAGCTGGTAGGAAACACTTCCTAGCAGGTCTGCACATGAGCTTGGTTCACAATAACATGTGCCCAGACAGCAATCCAAATATTCTTCTAATGGATGTGGTGGTGACAGTGGTGAGCTCCCTTTGCATGACAACATGGTGGCTGGTTCCCAAACGCAGGAAGACTTAAAATTCAAACTCTACTTCAGACTGTGGGGAGTGGACCCCAAAGCTCCCATTTCCCTGGAGAGTACCCCACTGTGCAGGTTACACACAGGAAGGGGATGTTCCTTGTCTTTGTTGAAACTGTGCCCCCTTGTCTCACTACCTGCAAGATTCATAGCACCAATGAACAAACAAGGAACCTGCTGATGCTGTCCAGAATAAGGGGAAGGGTTCTCATTCATGGTTTCTATCACCAAGATGTCCCTAACAATTCAAAGGGAAAACATTAAGCTCACCGGAGCAGCAGCAGATTACCTTGAAAATGTGCACTCCTCATCAGTGGTACTGACAAAGCTCAGATTAGCTCTGGTCCAAAAAATTCAAACAAACAACAAAATTAAACTACACACACTGAAAACACCACAGACTAATTAACAGACAGTAAAATGTGCTAAGAGTCCTGGTGGACACTTGCACTGGCTGTTTTCCTTGGGGATACACTGGCCTTCAAGTATGAGTTATTTAGGGAACATCAATAGGTCTATATTATGCAAGAAGGCAGACTAGATAGTCAGAGCAGTCCCTACTGCTCTTAAGCAACTGATCTCTTATGTGATGTCAGAAGTTGGTTGATCATAGCCAAAGAAAGCAATTTTCTTGCTGATAAATGAAAAAGTAAACTAATTTTTACTCCAAGGTGATGGAGGAATCCCTCCACTTCCCAGGGGTTCTCTTTCTGTCCACACACTGACCACCTGAGCAAGGGACTGTTGCACCAAGTGCATAGGAGGGCACATGCTAGTGAGAGGACCTACATTTATTTTCCATCCTTCCAGCAAAATATTGGATTGAAAAGGTCAATTCTGGCCTCTGAAGACACTGATAGATTTAGATGGAGTCTTGGCTTGCAAAAGAGTACATAATCCTCCATGCTCTGCAGCTAAAAAAATTATGGAAGTTGGGGAGACCAAAAAAAAAAAAAAAAAAAAGGCTGACCTTTATGTTGCAGGATTGCGAGTTGGGAGGAGTATATCTTTGAACAGCAGTGGCACGGCCTTGGACCAATCCTAGCCACTTCACTGGTCTGCACTTGCCCCAGTAAATTAGTTCTTCAGGTCAAGATCAGACACTGGTAGCCAATTTTCAGAAACTTTTACTACAAGAATTGTGCAGATATTGAGTAACTTAAACCATATCTCAAAGATGTTTGGATGTAGAGTTTAGAGATATGGTTTAGTGGTTTACTGGAGGACTTTTAATGTTAGGTCAGAGGTTGGACTAGGTGATCTTGGAGGTCTCTTCCAATCTAGATGATTCTGTGATTCTGTAACTTGTTTCCAAATGCCTGAATGGCATCCAGGGCAATGTCCTTCTTATTTCCAGTTCACAAGGGAGGGAAATAAAATGTGAGAGGACATGCCCAAGGGACAAAAATCAAATAAGCAACAGAGAAGGGCTTGAAAGTGGAACAACCCAGCTCCAAGTGTCATAATCCTACTATGAAATCTCACTGCCTCTCGGAATTCACTTTTCCATTTCCAAAATGAACATATCTTAAAATTTTGAAAATTTACATCACCATTTAAATAACTAGCTTTCCTCTCTGTACCGGGATCTTGTGAAGAAAGTGAATAAGTGTGGTGAGAGTCTGCCCTTTTTTGAGTCAAGAGTGGCAGAATGGCTGTAAGTCAAGGCTGCAGAGGGAAGTAAAACCACAAAATGAGTTACACATGGACATCTACAAGGAATGAAACTAAGTATATTACACTATCTACCATCACACACCTAATACCACTTCCAAGAGACATTTTTCTACAGGAAATGCAGAGGTAAAGTTTTTGCTAATGTGGTTGTAGAAATAATACAATTGATTACTTTTTTTTTTTTTTATTTCCAATTGGTTCAGTTTAGAAACGTAACAGAGAAATAGTGTATATATTTCTAAAAAACTCATACAGAGACAGTACTCAGAAATAATTGGAAGAGGAGACACAAAGCCTTTTTTTTTTTTTTTTTTTTTTTTTTTTTTTTTTTCATTTGAGGCATCTTCCCAGTCAATGGACCTCTGTGAAAGATTAATGTAGTTTGAACTTTTATTGTGGAATATCATTCGTGCACTGTCACACTTAGCACAAATGGTGCTTCAGTCACAGTTCGGTAACATTCCAGCATATTATTTCCAAGGCATTTGAGAGTTTAGAGAATTATTGAAGGGCATGCTGTACTCATTTGGCAATAAGGCAGAGTGCAGTTGCAGTCTCCATATGATTTCAACAAATGGAATCAACCTTAATTTCATTGAACGTATCAAAATAGTTGTGATAATAACCCCAGTGAAATATTCCACTAGAGTAAATAGATAGGATATAGTATTATAGGGTTTTATATTTTCTCCATAACGGTTTGTAGAAGAAACACAGAAATAGGTGGAATAAGATACTTTAAAAAAAAAAAAAAAAAAAAAAAAAAAAAAAAAAATCCTAATTATTTTTGGAAAGATATGTTCATTTTCAAATCAGAAATGCTGTCATTATTCTTTGATCTTAAGAACATTGTGCAGAAGAAGAAACTGAAAAATTAATTGAGATCCATATCCTATTTTCACCAGGTTTAAGGCAGTCTTGATATTTTAATTTGGCGTTACTGTTTGTACAAATACATGTTACACTGATTCTGAAAGTAAACTCTTCCCAAAGCTATGATTTGTTAGCACTGTCTTCACATGTTATAGCCAATTAGTCAATAATTAGTCAAATAATTAAAAATATAATTATCTAACCATATTGACTTTTATTTAAATTAAGGACTCATTCACAATCTGATTCTTCTTTCTGATTATCTGTGGTTTTGCTGTTATAGTTTAAGTGAATAAACCTTTGTTGCTTTTTCTCTCCCTTTGAATTAAAATAGGATCCTGTTAATAAATGGTCAAGTGCTTATTAATATGCTAGAACCAGCAAAGAAACAAATATACAACTAAATACTTATTCATCTCCCCCCAGATGCAAATATATCTGCAAGAACCATCACTGATGTGTTGGAGACCTCTAGAGCTGTAGCTCTTCTCATGAAAGTACACTTGCTGATATTACCAGTTATTAAGACTACTATTCAGGTATTCAGTATCAGGCTTAAATTAAAATAGATAAATAATAATAATAACAATAATAATAATAATAAATGGAGGCTCTTTGCAGAATTGTCAAAATATCTCCTACATTCATAATAAAGTGTATAACATCCATACCACAATGTTTGCAGTATCTTTAGACACAGAAATACCGCCTTTAGTAAGGCCCTAATGCCACCCAGGGGACTCCGGATCACTGCCAGAGGAAGTGAAAGTGAAAGTAAAAGAGAAAGGTGTCAACAATGTGTATTGGTACCCAGAAGAGTGACTTCTTCTATGTAAGACAAAACATCACAGCCACAAGACAACCAAAACCAGAAATTCTAAATTGTTTGAATCACACAACTAGCTCTTGACTATCTATTCCAAGCCCGTGGGATTACCAGTTTGTAAAGTCTACATGGAGGGATTGACAGGTTGCAAAATATCTGTGGAGAAAGGCTCATAATTCACTTCACCCCTCTGAGATAAATCTATGTTATTAGTTTAAAAATAGGAACATATTACATCAATACTGTTCAATGATTACATTCACACTCTTACCTTCTTTAGCTTAATGAAACTCTCATGTTTTGAGAAGTTCTTTCATCCAGTCACAGAGTTAGCAAAAGGAGTAATAATTTTATGTTGCCATCCCATGCTCCATTTCAGCCACCTCTTTCATGTGCATATCTTAGCGATGAGCTCTTGGATGGATGTGAAGAGACTTTACCACTCTGCAATTTCATGAAATTATATCTGGTTACAAAATCAAACCAAACACAGGCCTGTTCATTGTTGTACAAATCTGGAAGGAGAAAGGGACCTTCTAAAGAATGGCAACTATAGATTGAAATGGAAAGTAAAGGCAGAATAACATTTACAATTTGAACAAAACTCACGCCAATCATGTCATCTCTTTGCAAAGTACAAAATACTACAATTTTACCAAGTGCAAGTTATTGCTGTTAAAAAATCACAAAAGACACTTTTCAATTTTATCCCTTGAAGTTGCACAAAATCACCCCTATAGTACAAACCAGCTCGAATTAAATCTCAGGGACAAATGCACCCTAACATTGGAGGGTTAGGTACTGAAGATGTTAGCCTTTCAGACACTCAGGTGAGCAGGTTTCTTGCCTGTACAAGAACTGACTAAAGAGATGAAGACTTAACAATGGTGATGAAGACAAACGTGATTCCAGTCATGCGAAATTTGAAACTTACAGACTAAATGCAGCCCATTCTTTATCTGAAACATTCATTTTGTTATATGGATGTTTTTCCAAGAAAACTCGACCGTAATTGGTACCAAAATGTGGGTTTGGCAGGTGTATAGAAAACTTCAGTTTTTGTCTCTTAATACGTAGTACTAGAGATGGGGAACATTTTTGCCTTCATAAAGGACCCAGATGGCAAACTGTGAAAGCTTAATTTCAAGAGCATTCAGGCTGACAGCTCTACAAGCAGCAAGCTGAATTTAACTTATGTGATTATGACACATACACAGGACTCTTCAACCAAGTGGTCCAATGCTCCACCTATTAGAGGCATGCCTACAAGATCATGAAAGCCTCTAACACACAGATCATGTCTGGATTGCCACACTAGAAACCCCATGCAGACATGCACAGAATGTATGTAGCTCCGTGGGCTAAGCTGTCAACTAGGATATTAATTCTGCCTCTGTTTTTGCAAGGGGTACCACAGAGTTTCTACATTCTCATAGGCAGAATCTCTTTTGCTCTGTGTTTTACCTAAAGGGCTTCACTCATGTGTGTTATGCCTTACTCAATTTCATGCTGGCACACCACCTACTGACAGCCCAGTGCTGCTTTCTGTATCAATTGTTTCTTAAAATCTTGTCCCTATGTGAGCCCATGAGCTCTGATCCTGAGACGTCTGGCAGTGCACAGTGAGCACAGCAGCATTTGTCAGGACTCTGAAAAGAGAAAGAATTGAGAAAAAGTGTCTGCAGGCCCCTGGTGAGGTATTGATAAAAAAATAGTAAGCTCACCTCAGCATTTCAAGCCAAGCAGTGAAAAACAAATTGTCTTCCAACTGACAGAAATAAGCAACAGGCAAGTGCCAAGGTTAGTTCAATACTGTTTTGATTCCACGTTATTTTAATATTTGTGTGTTTTAGCAGTTGCAGATTAGCAAAAACAAAAACAAAAAAACAAACAAAAAAACAAAACAACAACAACAAAAAAACAGTATACAAGTATACAGTTTACAGTATAGAAATACAGTATTTTCTTTTCCTTTCTGACTTTGTGTTATATTGCACAGCTCAGTAAGGTTGAACTTCCTGTCCTTATTTTCAGCAATGTTTGATTTTCTCTCCTACGTACTTAGTTTGAATTTTGTACTTAATTGCTGCCCTAGGCAGCACCCTTGCACCTCACAGGTTACTCTAACAAAGAGGAAAATGCATTCCGAAAAAAAAGTTGATTGTACTAGTGAAACAGTAAATATGTAAAAACAACTGCTCACAACCCCCATTTCTCTGAATTGAAACTGCCTATCAAGTTAATATGTCTTCTTCAATTTAATAATGCCAAATTTGACATATATGCCCTCTCATCCTGTCATCTTTGGCATTATTTAAGGTATCCTCTTCCACTGACTGCTACCTTCAGCAACCTAGAGGTAGCTAGTTGTCCCTCTCCCTCCCATGACACTGTTGTTTGGACTGACATCTCCAGATCTCAGCCTGTGTGCTTTACCCTAATGCAAAAATTCCGTTAAAACCCCATTTCTGAATTTCTGATGCTAGGAAGACACCAATGATAAAACACAGAGGGAGATCCTGTTACCTGTCTGACTGACCTGAAAAGCCATCTGACCATCCTCCTTTTCCTCTGCTCATAGCATGAAGTGTACACAGTGGAACTGGTGTTCCTCAGAGCAAAGGTCACCATTTGCTCATCCTTGTTAGATATTACATAGCTCTTTAGGATATTTGGCATATTTGCTAGCTGCATCTCTAGGGTTGCAGTCTCTCAAAGAGACTATTATCTAGTCTAGAAGTCTCTAGTATGTCTAATCATCTCCAGGGTCAATTGAAAAGAAGATTAAGGCTAGTCTGATCCAATTACAAGGTATTTGAGGAGGAAGCAGGAAAAAGCTATAGATTAATCTTTGTCTCAAACACAAGCCTAAGGTATTTATACAGATTCTGCTTATCTGTATAAGGATGTGCGCATTTTATTATGTGTGGTCTTAGTAGGCATACCTCTGCAAGGGGCTTTGTGATCCTACTAACATCTCTCCACTTGGTGTGCATGCAGAGAATCCATGGCAGAGAATCCACCAAGCCATCCAGCTCACACTGCCATCTCAAACAGTTGTTAATGCCTACCCTCAAAGGAAAACACCACGATGACTTCTTTTGCCCAAGTGGGAGGTGAAGCATGAAAGGTTTGATGAGTTCCCCAAGTCACACAGGTGCAGCAGGGAAAAGAGCCCTGGGATCACCAGCCAAAAATTACTGCTGTCTGACACCAACCAACTTTTCTACCTAGAGAAGAAACAGTAAGAGTTAATCCTAAAGTAGCACCACAAAGACCAACAGTAAATAAGCTCAGGTTCCTATGGCATGACAGCCTCAGTACTTGCTGGAAAAACACTCTCTTTACTTCAGTTTTACGTGTCGCTGATAAAATTTCATGAAATCAAACCATAACACTTACACTAATGAAGATCCAGCAGATGTTGAATCTGTGATATTTTATAGCATTGTTTTATTTGGGGAAAGAATCCAGTTTTGCTAAAATATTAATGAAAAAAATGTTCATTTTGCTTCTGGATTCACTGAATGCCTGTGTTCAATTGTTCGTTCCTGTTTTCAGTTCCCACTGTTGCTTGTTCATCTTACTAATAGGAAAGCAATAACATATATTAGACATAAAAGTACTTCTAGACTATGTCTATTGAACCACTAATTTGTACTGGGAATAGGAGAACATAGAGGCTGATGTCTAACAGTTTGCCCTGGAAGCCTATTCATTTGAAGCCAAATTGAATTCAGACCCTTCTAATTTCCTTTTGATATTGTCCATACAGGATGAACATAGGCAAAGGAGACTTGCTGAGTCCTGACCTCCATAATAAAAAACTCATTTTGAACAAAGTACCCAAGAGTGCGTTCCTTTTGGCAAGGCATCTTGGAGGTTTTCATACAACTACTGTGTTTGACATACAGGCTAACCATGAAAAGATAACAAAAACTAGTACTGCACTATGAAACTCATCACAAGTCAATGCTTCATAATCGTCTAACCTTAACATGAGTCTTCCCACTTTGAAGATTTCTTAAGGATGATTTTTCCTTTCTGCCTGACTTCTGGGAAAAGATCTCTTTTCTGTCCCCACATGAGAAACCTCAACTTCTGTCATCTCCATAACAAGCAATCCTATGCCTGCTTTTTCTGAATCACGCTGCTATACATGCCTCTCTGCTGTTATACATCTGTTGTGGCACAAGCTCATATCCCCACTGTCGTTCTCTGAGTCAGTATTTGTACTTCTGTCTCATATTGTGATGAAAACATCTCTAGTGGCACTACACTTTAATTGGTATCAAAATATTTGGTAGCATAGTCAGTAACACCCACAACTTTCATTTATTGCTTCTCTGTATGGAATATTGGTATCTTCAACTACTTGTATATGGCATTATTATATCTCTGTTTTTTATTTTACTGATGGGACTCCTGCTTTTGAGCAGTCTATTCCAGTAGTATGTGTCCAACCCTTCCAGGGAAGCGTCTAGGGACCTCAGAAAGGTATTTAATCCCTTATCAGTAGCCATTACACCAACATTTTCATTTGCACTTAGAAGCATGGTAAGCGAGACTGACACAATGCCAGATGGGACCATAAGACAAAGGCATTCCAAAAATTACTGTATGGTCGGTCTTCTTGGTCAGTGGCTTTGCCTATCCATGAAACTGACTTCAGTTGGAAAAATCCAAAGACGGAAACAAGGATAAACATGATCATGCATCCCATGTGCAGTTATGCTGCTGGAATATTAAAGCATTTACTGCTAAAACAGTGTGATAGAAATTAACTTTTTAATATAGTGTATAGAGCATAGTTGTTGAATGGACACTGGAGGATTGAAATCCATAAACAGATTGATGCCTACTGGGAAAGTCCAGGTAACAAGAGCTCTTTGATCTAATTCCCATAGCATTTCTCTCTCCAACCTGCACATACATCTACATGCACTGAGTCAACTGATTTTTCAGTAAACTGTTTTAAATGGATTCTACAGGAGGAAAAAATAATAATAATAATAATTCTGCTTGCTCTCTTTTAGAATAAAATAGTTACAAGGCACTAGGAAAAAAGAATATTGCATCTCGTCAGGGTGCCAAATTAAAACACCCTTTTGGATCTTTGGATTCTTCACTCAGAGGGTGGTGAAGCACTGGCACAGGTTGCCCAGAGAAGTTGTGGATGCCCCATCCCTGGAGGTGTTCAAGGCCAGGATGGATGTGGCCGTGGGCAACCTGATCTAGTGAGTGGCATCCCCAACTATGGCAGGGGGTTTGGTGATGATGATCTTTGAGGTCCCTTCCAAACCAAACCATTCTATGATTCTATTGCTAGCAGAAACATCAGAAGAAGAGGGGCATTGCTCACATTCCTGTATTCTAAAGACACATAGCAGCAGGGGAACTCGTGATGTTGGGCGAAGACCTGTTGCAGAAGACCTAGAGGTGTGCTGTGCAGGTCAGGTAGCAGACCACCAACCTCCACGAGTGTTGTACATCTTACCTGCAGTCTTCTGGACAACAGATGGGGCCTGCGCACAAACGCTGCTCTGGAGTTTGGAGCATAAAACATGTGCCCTCTGTAACCAAGGCATGACCCGGAAGGCAGCATGGGAAAGAAAAAATGCATGTTTTAGAAAACAAGACATATAAGGAGTGGATGAGGGAACTAGAGTTTTTAAGTCTGGAGAAGGGGAAGCTGACGAAAGGCCTTGTCACTCTCTACAACTACCTGAACAGAAGGTGCAGTTAGGTGGGTGTCGGTCTCTTTTCTCAGGTGACAAGTGGTAGGACATGAGGAAATGATCTGAAGTTGAACCAGAGGAAATTTAGATTGGATATAAGGAAGAGTTTCTTCATGGGAAGGGTGGTTAGGTACTTTAACAGGCTGCCCAGGGAGGTGGTGGATTCCCCATCCCTAGAGATGTGTGGTTGTAGTGCTTAGGGACATGGTTTAGTGGTGAAATGAGAGCATTAAGTGATTTTTGGATTTGACGATCTTAAGGGGCTATTCCAACCTACATGATTCTATGATTCTTTGTATTTGCAAATACAGAGAAATTGGGCTAAATTCTGACTTCATACTTATATTCTGAATATATATATATTCTATATACTTATATTCTTAAATTCTGACTTATACAGGGATCATCTGCATTCAGAGTAAAACTGAGATAAAATTAGCCTGTGCTTGCACTGCTGTCAGGCAGGTCAGATCAGGACTCCTGTCACTCAAGCAGGTGGTACGTGGGGCATAAAGACATGGGTGTTTACACATAACCATACAGTCCCAACTACCAATTCCTTTTGAAGGGTCATTGTCTGTCGAATCAGTTATGAAAAAAATAATAATAATAAATAAATAAATATATTTAGCTAGAGATAAAACTTCACTTGCATAGGAAATTTTGCTTTACATAAAAATACAAGCAGGTGAGAGGGACAAAATACCACACCCGGCCTCTCACAGCTGCCTGAAAGCCCTCAGACGAGTGCAAGGACCGATTATTAAGAATAACAGTCATAATCACGAAAAGGAGCTGAGGCCGGAGGGTCGCCCTGCACCTCGCGCCGAGGCGCTCCCAACGGCACTTCCATGCTGCCATCTAGCGCGCTCTCCCCGCCGCGCTCCGTGCCCGCAGCTGGGCCATCACTGCCAGGGGAGCAAATGGGGCCCAGCTTCATGGGCACTGCCTTCATGCTGCCTTTGCAGAGCGGTTTCCAGCAGAACGATGAAACGTCGTCTTTACGCAGGAATCGTGAGCGGCGGACTGGGAGGGAACGGTGGTGTTCGATAGCACTGCTGAGTTAACGCGGGGTTTGTGTTTGATATAGGATCAAGCAAAAAAACAATAGCAGCATGGGGAATGAGCCCAGAGCAGAGCAGCCAAGACGAGTGTAAAGAAAGACCTGAGCTGTGCTAAAAGTACATTTTCTTTCCTTATTGCAGCTGCTCTGCATGGCCAGACTGTCAGTCTGTTAAAAGACATTTCAAAATAAGGGCAAAACAAAACAAAACAAACAACAACAGCAACAAAAAAAAAAAACACACATTAGCATTCCAAAGGCTGAATCAGAAACTCTAAAGGATGTGAAATGGAGGCTGAGCCTCCAGTCCAGACAGTGCTGTGGGTGCCAGAGGCTGGGTGGAGGAGGAAACCCCCTTCCCCTCCACAAACCAGGGCAGGAATTTCCCTTTTTCCTCAGAACTCCAGGATTACACCATTAAAAAGTACCCTTA
The DNA here is from genome assembly GCA_011076525.1 of Nettapus auritus. Lineage (NCBI taxonomy): Eukaryota > Metazoa > Chordata > Aves > Anseriformes > Anatidae > Nettapus > Nettapus auritus. The sequence goes on from CM021766.1 coordinate 122,013,940, forward strand.
GAAAAGGGCCTAATTAGAAACTTCATAACATTTGAATAGTCAGAAAGTACTAAGTAGCCACTGGGGGACTAAGGCCAGATCATCAACTACCAAAAATATCTGGATTGATAGTAACACAAGGCACAAGTCCTTACTGTAGTCACTGGTGTTTACACTAGCAGCCCCCTGCATCCCTAGCAGGGGAAGATACCAGTACTTTTAACCAGAATACAGGGGTTTCCTGATATCCCACACTGTATTACAAGCATCATCCAGCAGTGGAGTCAATACAGTCCCTCTTCAGAAACTTCACATCTCAGAAACAACTTTTTGTAACTTTATAAAATGTGTGGGATAAGATTTGCTACCAGACCCCTCCTCATCCAGGTATTAAAATCTGTGCTTCTCAGATGGTGTATCTCTGACTCAGATCAGGTACTTCACTTTACCAAATCCCAAAGCACTTACAAATCCCTCCCAAAAAAGCAGGGAGAAACTCTCCCTGTTACCCTGCTTTGCCTGGTTGAAAGGTAACATGGAGAGTTGCAGTTATGATAAGCAATGCAGGCAAACAACAAACAAACAAACAAACAAAACAAAACAAAACAAAACACCAACAAAAAAAACACAGAAGACACTAACAGCTTCACAGCTCCACCAAGGCAGGGACACAGGAAAAGGTAGCACAAAACAGCAGCAAGATTGACAAAATAAAACCAGGGCCAGCAAGGAAGGGATGGACAAAGTGGATTAACAAAGTAACAAGAAGGATGGAAAGCTGTTATAATCTTATTACAGGGTTCAGGACTTGCGTTTTTTATTTTGTCTTGTTTTTCAGATGCTTGCTTTTGCAAAGCCCTAATTTGTAAGGGAAGCAATTCAACAAAGTCTCAATTTTCATTAAAAAAACAAACATCTCTAATCCGCACAGCTGTGGAGATGATGGGAGAGAAAGCTTGGAATTGCACTCCAGTATACCCAAATGGCTGGAGAAAATGAGTAAGAAAGAAAATGATTGTTTTTAAATCCTCGGGGAGCCTAAATCCTGTTAATGGTAGGAGTTTGTTAACTACAACTCCATGTTTAGTATTGCTGGGACTGAATGAACGAAAGAGTAAGAAAAAAATGCTTTAGAAATCTCAGTTAGAGGGTAGAGGTCTCTGGTTATGTTGGGGTTCAGTTGTAGTTGTAGCCAAGACCTTACTACAAGAAAAAGAAAAGGGAAAACTCCTTTACAGAGGCAAGGAATGGTCATTTCTGGAAAGAAAAAAAAAAAAAAAAAAAAAAAAAAAAATGCTGTTGCAAGGAGCAATCACTTAAAACTAGATTTTTTCTTTAGAACTGTACCCTTGCCAGATTTAACGTCCAGCCCCAGGAAGGTATGATGGAAATAAGTTCTTGCCAACTTAACATATTAATAACAGAAAAGATTACTCTTGAAACAGTGATTGCTCAGAGGTATTTCTGTGGCACTGCAAAATGCTACTAACAATTAATGTTAGAAGAACTGAATCTTAGAAAATGGACACCAATACCCATGGACAAAATGTATGTTTTCACATTTCTATCAAAGTTTCCCATTAATAGCAGCGGAGATGTTGATCAGCTCACAGACTTCTTTAAAATCAGCTTAAGGACAGCACTGAAATCACAACAGCATTATGTGGGGGCACTTTTGTCAGCATTGACAATTTTTATCCTGTACAAATGGTGGTGTTTAACAAAGACATATGTTTACACAGATGGAGGAGGGAGGTTGTAGTAATGGTGTGATTGAAAGTAAATGGGATTGGTTGAGTAGCTGATGCCAGCTGCCATTTCAGCCTAGGAGTAGGTGGGTACTTGAGATGGGCTGTAGTCCCTGGGACCAAATAGTGAAAGTTTGCTGGGTACCTGTTATCGTCTACTTTGGTGATCCCAGCACCATCACTCAGCAGATACTGTAAGCCCCAGAAGCACTTTAGCTGCAGCTTTTGCTGCTGCTCCACATGGCTCTGCGAGGAGGTTTGCCCACACAGAAAGCAGCTCGGGGCTCAGGATTCAGCAGGACATTTGGGGGTTAGTATTCATACCGTGGAGGAAACAAAATATAAATTGATGGCACTTAAGCACAAAACCTTTTAGAGATGGGCATATAGCATATAGGCAAAGGCCAGGCTTGTTTCCTCACACCTCTGCAAATGGAGAGTTTGTTTAAAGAACCCCCTCTGTCTTCCCCTTGTGCTGGTTGGCCATCCCACAACCCAAATATCCCACAACCCAAACACAAAGACAACTTTAGCTCTGCTTAACCAAAATAATATGATACTGACTTTGCACAAGAGACACTTGCGCTGATGTTTGGCTGGTCGAAAAGGGGCTTCTAATGATGAAAGCCCATTTTCAGGATTTGGTTCTTTATGAGCTGTCATTATTGGAATATTAAAGTCCTAATAGCTGTAGAGCTAATGGAAATAACACCTGTGGGTCCTACCATTTCTACCTCAGTGATAGTCTCACATGCACAGAGGGTACGTTCCTTCCCTGCAATCATCCAGCAGCATCTCACCTCTGTAGGCTGGTGGCAACAGTGTCAGGACATGGGTGGGAAAAGTGGGGGGACTGTGCTGCATTCGAGCTTTCATTTCATTTTGTGGCATTAGTTTTTGTCCTCTCTTCTTCCTACTCCAATTATTATAAATAATGAAGATAACATTTACACAGGAAGGGTCTTCTCAAGTAATAACCAGGCCTAGCTCTTACAGTAGTTTCCCAGATATCAATCCACTCTACAGAGAGGTCAGCATCATGCTTCTTTAAGTTTTGTCTTATATATTATGAGCAGAGTATCAATGAAGCATTTCTTTTTAAGTTAGGTACAACTTTTAAAAGTTGTAAAGCAATTTTTGGTGGTTTTCCCCAATAACTACATTTTCCCTTTCAGAATTTACAGACCCCTGAGTGAATTGTGCCTGTTCAGCTACACCGTGAGTTATGCCTGAGCCAGGGTTCATTATACTGAGCATGTACGAGTGTAAACTGAAGAAAAAACAACAGAGTATTACATTCTCAATTCATCTACCCCAGACAAATATAGACTACAAACATAATGCTGAAGTTGTGACTGTTGAAACATCCCAGGTGAAGGATGAGCCATCAGCAGCTTTAATTTACAGAGTCCTCACCTTGAAATAGGGAACATGCACCTCTTTAATTAGTAATAAGCAATACCGCAAAGTCATGCTTCTAGAAGTTTTCACTGTGAAACCTTATATACAAAAGCACAGTTTTATCTACTCTGATTTTTCTTAGTACAAAATTTTGCAGGATGGCAAAAATTTTCATTGTTGAAACTGCTACAGTGAAAGAAATTCCCAAACCAGTCATTATTTACTTTATTTTTGCTTAGTCTGCTGAAGGTCCGGGGTAAAACTTCACTTAAATAGCAACAGGAGCATTCAAGTGCCTGTAATTTACTGTTACAAATAGCAATGCATTTTATACACCAGAACATCTACACATATGGAGAAACAAACCCAGCTACATTCACTATAATAATGATTGCTTCAGCAGCATAAATGACAGAGTTAATGCTCAGCTATGCTAAATGACTGCTATTTCCCTATTACAGTCAGCGATACATCTTCGTTGTTTCAGTAACGTGGCCAACAATTGAGAGCTAAGTAGTAGCGACTATTCACCTTCAGTAAGCTTTACAGGTATTTTATATGTAAAGAAATAGAATCCTTAAAATATGCCATTTACTACATCCTGCTGAATTACAGTGTATAAACAATAATGGTTATTTGCTAAAACATTACAGCACATATTTGTTGTGGTAAAGGGGAAAAGCCATGAAAACCAAGGGCAACATACAAGCTTTTAGTTTTATACCAAGATAACGAACACGAATGACTTTGTCAACATTAACCATGGGACTTCCACATTAACGATATAGGTTTTTATAATCAAAAATCTGTTGTGGTAGTTTAAGCTTTTATTCGGGAAAAAAAATTAATCTCACAATAATGCAAGGTAAACCGTTGCCTTTAGACAGGCTCATGTAATGTTAAATCAGTGCTGCTCCTCTGGCGAAAAGGAGCAGCCTTTTGCAAGTGTAAATCTTGGAACCTGCTTCCAACTTCCCCTCCCTTCTCTCCCATCCTTCCCCCCAAATAAGGACACCCTATTTTGGATCTTCTTGCTGACCCGCAAAGCTTAACACAAATCAACGTACCTTGGCGTCTTCCCCGGTGAACAAAACACAACCAAAAGGTCACACAACAAATGTGACATCGTTTTGTGCTACCATTTTCAACCTGTGACATAGGGGAGGAGGGGAGCTTAAAGAACAGTTCAAACGTTCTCTTGAGAAGTTAAAAGAAATATGTTCATATGAGCTATATGATAGTGTGCTTACAGGAGGTTCATGAGGGCGATCTCACCTTTGCATTTAGGGATCAGAAACACCACTGCCAGGGTGATGCTTTAACGTGTGACCACAGAAAATGCCTTGGGTATGCATTGCATGTAGTGCTGCTGACATTAGCCTTCTGCAAAGCTTTAGAAGCATACCATAACATATGCAAAAGTAGCAAAATTATTTTATTATTATTATTATTATTATTATTATTATTATTATTATTAAGCATCTAGAAAGGGTATTTGTTACCAACATCTATTCCTTACTTGGAATTTCAGTAAATTTTTAGGGGCTACTTTGAGAAGAAAATAGCGTTCAGTCATGCCTGGCTCATAATGCAATCCTACGTATAATTCAATATACAAAGTTGCTTACAGCACATCTGACTGTTCCAGGCCAGACAAAGCGAAGACCTCTCTTAATACAGAAAGCAGTTCAGCTTCGTTTTGCAGCAAAACACTATAAGTCAGCCAGCTCGTGGAACATTGCACTTCTTAGGATTCCTGGCTAGTTTTGGATAAATGGAGTTGTAGAGTCTGTAAAAGGAGGAAAGCATGCAAACATCTTGGTAAAGACCTCCTGTTACGTATGTTCGCGTTACTGCAGGATGCTAGGTGAGAATGGCGCGCCAGCTGCTCCCTGAGAGCTCACCATGTGCTCGCTTGGTAGCTTGCCCTCCCTCCCTTGTCATGAAGAAGCAGAGGGGCAGGCGCCACAGAGAAGCTGATGAGGCAATTCCCTTAGCCATGTGCCAGCACACCCACAGCCCCCAGGGACCTCAACTGGAAGAGGCTATAAAATAGCAAGGAGTTACTACAGAACAGCTGCGCACCCGTATTTTCATAATTTACATTTAACTCACTGTTCTGTCAGAAATGAAAGCAACACTCCTGCAGTATTGTGGTTAAGTTTTTATACCTGGCATTTAAAAGACCCTTTCCAGACCAACCACACATTTTACCATACACTGCTGCTTTTTGCACAGTGACCTTGGTTCTAGTTCTGATTTTATTCAGCTCCTTAGGAAGGCAGGGCAGATATAAGCACAGGAAACTGGCTTGAACAGTAGGTGCTCAGCAAGCCTTAAGTGCAAGGGTGCACCAACAGAACAAAACCAACTTGTACCACAACAAGCGGCACAAAAACGTGGTGAGTGTGCATCTTCTCTGAGATGTTTCGGTATCAACAGACATTTTTAAATGTCTCAATGGATCTTAATTTATTCCACAGCGGAAGCTCTAACTCTTCCAGTCACTAACATGCAACATACACCTAAATGAACAATAACTAATTCAGTTCTGTGGCACCTCAACTTAAAAAGGTATACCTTGCCCTCTGTGTTTTAACCAGTGCACATATGAAGTACCAACAAATTAAATCAGTTTTTCAACCCTGCGTGAAAAGCAGACAAACCAAGTAGAGCATCGTTTGCTCCATATAAACTAAAAGAAATAGGACAATTATTATTATTATTTTTTTTAAACAGTTGTATTCTAAGCTTTATAGAAGGAAATTGAAAAGTAAGTCTCACCCCTGAGGCCAATTACTTGCTATACCTGACTGAAGAAGTCTCCAGTGACCCCATCACAGACCCTCTTTTGCCAAATAACAGGAACTCAACTTCTCCTAAAGAATTATAAACAGAATCTGAGATGGGTTGAAAGACTGTTCTCATCCCTACTTTAAAAAAAAAAGAGAATAATAATCTTAATTTTAGCAAATAGATTTGTTCACATTTTAGGAACTCAAAATAATTAGATGCAGATGAAGAAACAGGACAGACTCTGTGACCCAGCCTTCTGCAAAAGGAATACAGCACAGAATGCTGCTGCTAATTTTTATTAGGCATGTTTTTAAACTCTGCTAGTTGACAGCTGGAGAGTTGTTCACAGGCAAAAAGGAGCACCCACATTTTATTTTGCATTGCATGCACTTACAGGAGTACTTCACACCTGCCAGTTTGCATCTGCCTAGGTGCAGAATCCTTCCCCTGATTTAGCCCCACACAGTACTCTTGCCCCCAGCTTAGAAGGCCTGTGGCAGAGCTCAGCAACATCAGCTATTTTTGTACAGAATAAGCCATAGGTGCTTGTGGAGAGGGAAAGTTAGACTACATTGTATTTCACCATACTGTAGAATGGTTACAGTGCTTTGACAGCTGTTCACAGAGGCACAGTTATGAATCCCAATTTTGCCTCTATCTACCCCATCAGCATTTACTCTTATTATGAAGAAACATGGCAGTGATTATTATGTTTTACATTGCTATAACCCTAGGACAATTCAGGAGCTTAAACCATAATGCAAGGCAGTGACTCCCTTGGAAAGCAAGGAATAGCTAGAGCAATGTGAGACCAGTGCTCTGTCTCCCAGTTCAACTTTTTTGGAAACCTCTTTTTTGCCATTTTTACCCCCATCTTCTTAAGTCAAAGAGATTTCTCATCCTTAATGTGACCTCTGAAAAAAAGTGCAAGCAACTGTGTGCTGCCTTCACTTTTTGTTTTAAAAAAATAAAAGCTTTTTCAGAATCAGACATATCTCTACAAATGTTGATTCCTGTTTTCCCTAATGAAATACATACTGCAAAGCATCAAAGACAACTGATGTTCTAAAAAAAAACCCTAAGAATGAATGAGATATACTTAAGCAGCTTCTGCTTACCTATTCTTTACACAAACTTTGTTTAAAATGAAAGCATGCTTGAAACACACACACACAAAGTGATATGCAAAGATCTCACTTTGACTCTTAATATGCATTTCTCTGTTAACTTCAAGATGTACTTTTAATACCACAAAAAACTTGAATGTCACATTTAAAAAGCTGTCAGCAGTCATATGTTTAGTTATATTATCCTTTATTATTTTACAATATATTTCAAAAACTTTTACAGATGCCTTAAACTGTTCTACAAGAGCTGCAATACTGTCATAAAAGCACACCTACAGACCGAATGCACAAACAAACTGTAATACCTACTGGTATTGAACCATTAATATCCAAAGGGTGTAGTCTTTTAGTAAATAGATGTGCAGCAATGCAAATGCAAACAGATGTTAATGCAGAAAAGAACAAACTCTGCATTCATGGCTATAGAACAGAGGGCTTTTCAAACACATTTGGTACTGTAACATTCTAGACAGCAACATGAGTAATATTACATATTTAAAGCAATACATGCCCTGAAAAGCCTGTATTTTCAATCTGTGCGTGTAAACCTGAATCAAAAATAAACTAGTTACATTAAAAAACATGAGACACTTAGTCTGCCAACAAGCTTTCTTTTCTTTTTTGTCCTAGAATGACAATTAACTTGGGTGGGTGAACTCTGATCCGTGTTATTATTTTATACCATCGTTTCCTCTGCATTTCTGTAGTATTTTTCTGTAGTATTATGACAGCCTGTGAATTTTCTTTTATTCCTTGTGCAAAGGCACACGGGAATTAACTTTGATGCATTAAAACTCTCTTTCTCCAAGTCTCCAAAGTGGTAAATATAGTTAATATTACAGCAAATACATTACCACAAAAAAGCATCAGATAATGAGGTTTATAATGTTATTTAAAGTCCTCAGCTGTATTCCTCTAGTGCAACGAAGCAGTGGCACTGCAGTTTTCAAGCACTGTGTGTTGAATACTCTCAGGCACACAGTGTTAACTAACAGCTCAGGTCTATATTATTCTCTACCTACAAAAGTTTTGCTTTTATTATCACTTCTGGTCACAGAAACTATCAAGACATCTTTAAACCTATGCTGTCTGTAAGTAACAACGTAAAGCCAACTGTTTGCACATGTTTTTAAGCCTGTCCAAGCTGACATACTTTCATGGGAATCTCATGAAAGACATCAGGAGAGAACAGTAATTACTTATCAGATCTGTTAGGTAAAAAAAATAAAAAGGGTTAAAGCCTAAATTTGAGTGGCACTGTGGCAAAAGAGGCATTCCGTTCTGCTTTACTCTTCAAGTTCATAAAGTTTCAGTTACCATTAAATATTTCTTAACAGTGAACATCATTTCTTAATCAAATAGTTTACATTCCTCTATTCTCTTCAGACAGGGCTGCAATGGGCTGTCACTGCCTTAGACCAGAGCTTTTTCTGCTGCAGTCTTCCCAACTAGCCTGAACAGCAGTCAGTGGTATTTATTACTTATATACATGAGTCAGTCACACCCATCATTACAAGTATGTTCTAGTTTATTTACTGTACAATGTATGTACACATATTTGTGTTTACTCAATCCCCTTATTTCTTAAGGTCAAGCACTCCGATGGTTAAGGTCAGACTGGAAACAATTTTAATACACATAAAAGGGTTATAAATTTCAAGTCTGTAGTGATTCTAGCTTACTAGCAAAAAAGGGAACATCATGCTCATTCTGTGAACACAGTTGGCAAAAATGAAGGCAAAAAGAGAGGCAGACTATTTTTTTCTCTGGAGTCAAAACCTAGGAATTAAATGAAATTAGTTGAAAGGGATGCAGAAATAAAAAGGGCATTTTATTTCATGTACATCTAGAGCTATTAAGAATTTTCATTCACAGAGGCCCTGAGACTTGAATTAAATGAATTCTCCCTATCGTGTGTTTCATGTGACGTCAAACTTAAAGCTCTATACACATAAATGTTTGGTATGTAATAGTGGACCCATTTTAAAAAGTGAAGCAATAAAACCTACATGAAAAACAAATGAAAGACTGACTTGATTGGAGGCCTCTGTCCTCTGACCCCTGCCCTATCAGGCTAAACGTCCAATAAAATGTAAAATGCAGCATACGTTTGCGTAATTAAAATTTCTGTGATAATTTATTGCAAATTGCACTTGGCAGTTCACCACACCAATGGAAAACTGGCCCCCCTGTTGGTTCACACAGTCTTTTAACACCAAATACAAGTCACCAGTAGAAAGATCTGGATAGAAAGTTTGCTGCTGTGCTGAGCCAGCTTGCTGCACCTTCTGGGTGTGACCCAACACGAGACACTGCTTTATCCTGTTCCTTAGTAGGGCTTTCATCTTCTGGTAAGTACTCAGGTAGATCTGTATTCTGTTCTACTTCCACTGGAGTATCTTGGAACGGAACTAGCATCTGACAAACCGCAAGAGATTAAAATCATGTCAAACGTTGTAACTTAAAATAACAAATGAAAGTTATATATCAGGATGATAGGCATGCATGCTGTGAGACCCCCCAATTCCCATCCCTCCCTACAGAAAGTACATCAGTGGATACATCTGAAATCTGCCATGCTTAGAAGACACACAAGAAAAACTTTTGCTGAACATGAAATAAAAGTATAAATTGAAAGGATGTTGCCCTTTTACTATGGTTGTGAAATAAAAACACACTTCACACTTCAGCAACTGCTGCCAAAAAAAAGTTTCAGTCTGAATCTTTTCATATCAGGAAAACCTATCATTAAGACACGAAACAATTACAGTGTTTCTGTCATCCTCCCAGATGATTCCATTGTAAATTCTGCAAAATCATTTTACGGATACATGTCCTAACACAGGACACGCTTTATGCACCTTACACTGTTTGGGTAATGGTCCCAGTTACAAAATTTTGCCTGTCATCAGGTGCTACGGACACAGTGCATCAGGCATTAGAGACAAAGACGAATCAAACTGCTGTTTAGAAAGATACAAATCCTACCTCTTCACCACTTTCACTTTTTACAACTTGCTGTGCCTTCATAACTTTGGTTGATGCAATTGCTGTTGCCAAAGCCTAGAACAAGTACAGAGAAAAAGCAAGAGCTCAGTATGACAGAAAAGCAATAACGTGAGGATCTTGAGAGTTACTGAGCACTTACCTCTGCTTTTAAATCTGAGCGAATTCGGACCACACATCTTTGAACAGCCATTTGAAACGTAAAACTAATAACACCTTTAATTTTCAACAAAGCTTCTTCACAAAGATTCCTTCGAGACTAGGGAAAAAAAAGAAAAGCCCCACGAATAAAATACTCACATAATACACCATATGAAAATACTAACAAATAGTTGCTAAGGAATTCCTGTACATCTGAAGGCAGGTGGTTACTCAACAGCAATTTTGTCAAATAGAAACTAAGAGTTACATTTTAGTGCATAAATATTAGGCTGTCTTGCAACAACAAGAAAAAGAAAAAAATGCTTACACTTTAAAAGTCAAAGAAGGATGGAATCAACTGTAAATAATTAGAGGAAAGTGCTGAAAAGCAAAGAATGTTTTTCTCCGTATGATCAGCTAAACAGTCCCCTCTGGTTAAGTCCTGATTGACTGAAGTGCTCACTGATGAGTAGTTAGTGTTTAAGTTGCTATTTATCAGACACCTTGCATCCATACTGACTGAATGCATCAAAGCAGCTGTTGTATCTTGCAGCTGCTTCATCTGTGGCAGCTCAGACATCGCTGCACAGCATAAGCTTACCTCCTATTTCAAAGGAAAAACATTTGGCTGATAACCCACGGAATGTTATGTTTAAAGCAAGTGACATCACCTACTGTGCCGTAACATTACATTGACCTATACTAGTTGCACCTTTTCTGTATTATCCTAGAATGTTCTCTTTTTTCTTTCCTTTTCGTATTTGCGTGACAAGATGCTTGTAGCAAAAGGGAGTAAAATATATTTGGAGAGACTGTTAGTGCAGAAAGGGAACAAAGAAAAGATGCACTGTACTAGGAATACGCTGACAACATTACAAGAGTTCAAAATAATGATGTATTTGACTTTCAGTCCAAGTTTCTGTGATATTTTAAATAATAAGTTATTTCAAAGCATATTAATGTTAGCTATCAAATAACTACTGGTCAGTACCTGGGACAGTTTCACGCATAAAAAGTAAATTGACTTATTTTAATCTCTGGAAGAACTAACTGAAGCAGTTTGTTGTCAGCAGTTTAACATACGTATTTGAAACAATTCACTGGTGTAAGTTTATGTGTATTGAAACAGTTAACATTTCTGACCGTTTATTAAAGCTAACATTGACAGGCTGCATTTATTATTCACAAAAAATATCTGATAGAAAGATGATAGGCTGCCTTCTATGAGTGGAAGTCAAAACTACTTTGGACACAAGAATGAAGTAATTTGTGTTTTGTTAGCCTAAATAGACAACTCATGACAATAAAGGTATATAGCAATTCTCGACAGAATTTGGCTTTTTACTCCAAGATCTCAAGTTTACTCACAGGCACCTCAGTTCAATTTTAAACCAGGCTTCAGCGATCAGATAGCTCGTCTTCTTAAAGACACTTCTTAAGAACAAAAAACTTACCAACATCCTTACAGAACCCTTAGAAAGCTGGAAGCTTGGCATCTTCCAGCCTTGCTGCCCATACGTCTTTTGCAAAGTATGTCTGACTATGGCAATCGGGCACAAACCCCCGCAGTACACAGCAAACCATCTTTCTGTACGGTACTTCTGATACACGGGCACAGGGTAGGACAGGTAAAGATTTTACTTAGGAGGTTATTTTCTTGCAGATACTTTTTGTTAAGAGACGGATACAGGGCCAACTTCTGCGTCCAAATAATTTGAGCAACTCCGGACCATGTGGTAATTCTGAAGACTAAGAAAAGCCAGCTGACAGGGCAGCAAGATGATCAAAAAGAGAAGACCTTCCCTTGTCCTCCACCCAGACCTAATCTTCTTGAAAAGCTCATCAAATGCTAGGGATCAGTAAAGATTACTGCTTCCAATTGTGCTAGTCTGCCTAACACTGATTACCACACCCTAACAAATCCTACTAAAATCTGCAGACTAGAAAACTCACGGGAGGGGATGCCATAGCCTCCTGAAGTACTGCCTCATTTTTTTCTTTTTAAACTTACAATCAAATATGATAATTAGATCCTAGTAACATTTCACCCCACACTAAACAACGACGAACCTTTCCCCTTCCCTTCCTGACATGATGAATATTTACTATGTGAGGTTTCAAAATCCACAAGCAATTGTAGGATTTGCAATCTTTCCTAAGAGAAGCCTTTTGCTTCAAGTCTAAATGACTAAAAAAAACAGGTAACTGAGAACACAGTATTTACAGCCCTGCATTTATTTACTGTGCCTTCTAACACTCCTATGTCCCACCTAACATTCTTTGCTACTTAGGTTGGGAATAAACTGCTTTTACCGTTCACATCCTTCATTCTCAAAATCTCAACTTATTCTGACATTTTGAACAGCACTTTAGGGATGTTTAACTGCTGGATGGGCACCTGGAGTACCAGTAGCATTTCTTTAATCAACTGATGAAATACAGAGCTATTTACACTAGCTGTCTCCAGCGAGCACACAGTTAGATTTTTCTTTTCTTCAGCAATGAGCTAAGAAAGCATGCTGGTGTGCTCTAGGCAACTACAGAAGCCTGCAGTTTTACTCTCTGGATCTGAATAGCTAAATACCCTACATTTTTTCAGAATAGCAGAGAATACCTTTGTCTCAACACTTAAAATGTAAAAGTCTACAAATCTGGCTAGGTTCCATTTGTAAAAGGGCAAACAAAATGCTTTTAAGATAGAATTGAGCTATAACCAGTACATCTAAACTCACAGTAGAAGCGGATGAAATTTCTTTCTTGGAGACACCTATGAACAAATAAACCAATTACAAGCTTAAGAACAAAAGAAAACAAAGAACACAATAAGAGAAAAAGGAAAAAAAAAAAACAAACGGAGACAACTGATTGGACTGGATTAAAAGAACACTTCAAAGTACAAAAGCCAATGCAGTTGACAAGGCACAGTCTTTCTAGGCAGAGCAAGTGGTGGAAAGACAAAACTGTAGAAAATATTTACTCTGCATAAAGTGAGTTAGAACAGCATGTTATTTCTAAAAGAATTAACTATGGTCTTATGAAAACAGTACGACGGGCATGCTGTTGATAAGCTGGGCTTGTGGACACGCTTACTTGGCAAAATGTAAAGCAACAAAGCAAAGGATCAGGTTTGATCATTTAAAATGGGTACAAAACTGAAGATACAGAGTCCGGAGGGCACTTGTGGATAACATGCTTAAACAGCCTACATGCTGTTTGGCAGCCGTAAAAAGGCAAACATGGCCCTGGGGTGTTATCTACAGGGGTACGGTAGATAAATCCGTAGAAGTTATTCTGACATTACATAAAGACTCCGTGAGACCTCATTAACTCAAATGCCATTCTGGTCACTACAGTAGAAAAGATCTCACAGACAATGAAAAGATGTAGCAAAACCAACTCCAAGAAAACATAGTGTTTCCAAATTAAGGGTAATAAAAGAACAGCAACTGAAATCTCTTCATAACTGGAGGGAAACTTTCTTTTTTAATTTAACAGACTGATACAACCATAAAACATCATTAAGTGAAACTGATGAAGGTACCTTGTTTATTCCATTTATTCTTGAAAAAAAAAAAATTAGGAGAGGTAGAAATAAACTAGTTTTTAGAGCAGCTAAACATACAGGAAACTTGCCTTCAGAATATCTTTAGATACTGAGTAAACTCAGTTTATGCAAGAATTTATATAAATCTTGTGGTTCAAAACACCATTCACAGAAATTGCTGACAACTGATGATGCCACACGCAAGTACCCTGAACACATTATTTGTGTGTGCAGAAGATATCTCAGCACAGCATGCCTTATTTACACAAATGCTGAGGTTTCCTTACCGAGTCATCAAGGCCATCTATATGTAAAACCACCGTCTTGGCACGTTTATTTGTGCTGCCAAGGAAAAACTGTGCTTTCCGTCGACGATAATTCATCTCATTCACATTGTCCGTGTCTGACATGTTGGATGACTGAAGGATGTCATAAACTTCAGAAGCCAAAAGCTTCGTCTCTCCTGGTGTAGTGGTCCTGAAAGAAAAGGGGATTAAGATTTGTAAAAAATTATTTTTACATTAGTGCTCCACCTACCACTTGTGTACTGCTCCAGCTACAGAAATACAGTTACATAGTCAATACATAGCAAAAAAAATAACAGATTACATTATTACATTACATTATCATTACATAATAAAAATTATTTCTCTATAGAACTGTAACCTTGACAAATGCTTTATTCTCAAAAATTACTGAGCAGCAACAGCAAAGCAGAATCCCACATTTTCCTGAAGAATGGAAAGGATATTTCTGACTAGACTAAAATTTGTAGTATGAACTATATGGTAGCATTTTTCAGATAGAAAAAAATCCAGGTAGTAAGCTGAACATATATTAATTTCCTATGATTAATGAAAACTAATTTTAGTAAAGTACTAAAGTAATAAATCTGTTGTCCAAATTCAACCCTGTATTAATTATACCCGTGATTTAAACCTATGTGTAGAAACAAAATTATTGCAGCATGAGCTTGCAATTAATCTTAACATGATGAATCAGAGCTTTTCTGCTTTCTTTAGCAAACACCAAGTAATTACCCAAATCTTTAGGATTACAGAAACAAGTGCTGAAAACTCAAAGATTTCAACTTCATCCTTCCATAATTTATTAGATAAAGTAATAGAATAGATGAAAAAGTTTAACATCAAAGCCATGCAAGCTGATGTCTTGAGGTAGTAATAAAATAGCTTGCACAGGAGTGATATCAAGACACCAAGAAATTTATCCACCTGTTAGTTTTGGCAAATTCTTTCAGCCAACAAAAAAATCCTGTTAATATCAAGTGAGCTGCAATACAGGACTCCTATTTTTAACATTAAAAAATAATAATGAAGCACAGTCAACTAAGCACATTATTGCAATTTCACTATTCCACCTACAGCACCCACTAACAGTTGGCAAGTTTTTATTTGAATACAATTGTGCTATTGCACCCTGGAACTTAAAACAAAAAATGAAAGAAATGAGAAAGACACACCTATTAATATTTATAATATGTATATACACACACGCACACATTTGTATGCATACACAAAAAATTAAAGTTGCCGATATGGCAGTAAACATAAAATATTCAGTTGTCTAAAAGTCTAAAATCAATGGTGAATTTCATAGATTTTGTACTCCTAACATTATAGTCGGTGTAATTTTTGGAAGAGTAGTAACATACAAATAATTGCACTACTTACACACGTTGATTTGAAAGCACACATTTAAATCCACTCTTATTTGATAGCATTCTAAGATATTCCTAAAACAAGTCTACACAGTAAAATACACGTGTACACACTTATAAACTACTCATATTGCTTCCTGTATTTTAATAGAGGATTAGCACTACTTAACACCAAGATGATAACACTAATTATTCCTTTTACGTTACAAAATAGTCCCAAACACAAGACTACTTTTATATACAAGCAAATCTGTTGAGCTAAATGAGAGACCGGGTAACAGAAGCAGCAAGAAAGTCAGACACTACTCTACAAGGGCAAGAACAATCCGTGTGACATAAGAATATCCGACTGCAAGACAATCTCAGAAAAAGGCATAAGCCAACGTTTTATTATATAGTAAAGCCATACCATACTTTCAGCAACTTAAATCAAAGATACACAAAATCCCACACAAAGCCTTTATAATTGCGTACTTCTAAAATGAGTGAATACAGGTTTTGCATCAATCTGTTATACATTCATTAAAGCAATTTATGCAACAGCTATAAAAAATAGAAACCTTAATATCTCTCAGAGAAACATCCATCTGTAAATAAACAAGTACAATAAAACCTCCCTATTCTAAAGCCAAATTAATGTTCAACACTGGCTATTTTTATACACTATATTCGTAACAAAACAACAAAGCTACATGCAAAATTAAAAAAAAAAAAAGTAGAATAGTGGAAATTAAAAAAAAAAATAAAAAAAGAGGATAACACTTCAGCTGTGATTTTGTTCCTTGAAATGAGAAATAACTTTAACCTTAAGAGGCAATCATTCTTAAGGCACTGACACAGGCCCTCCCATCAAGTGTGCTTCAGTAGTTTCAAATACCTCTGTTCATAGCCGCGCAACCCAGCCTCCTGCCACTGTCAGAGCAGCAGAAGGGAACTCCTGATTGTCTTTCCATCACCCTTGTGCACACTTTGGTACAGTACTTCATTCACCAAAGAAGGTGCAGAAACCTGCTACGGAGTCACTGTGCAGTGACTAGAGCTGTCCTGGCCCCGCTAGGGAAATAGTAGTAGTCTAATTAAAGAAAGACTAAGAGTTGGCTACCACCATTCTCAGAGGCAGTAACATCTTACATTATTTCAGCAAGATTTACAAGATGCCTGTCAGAAACCCAAACCTTTAATTTTAACTGTCTTCTTGAATTCCCGTCATCCTAGACTGCTGTCTGTCCTTTCAGTACGTTCACTCAAGGCTGGCTCTGTAAGTAAGATGGACACAGAATCCAAGTGATGTGTGCTATATCTGTGAGAAGAGGATACAAGAAACATTTCTCGTTTTCTATTAAATCAAAAATAACTTTGTAAACGTAGTCCAAGTGCTACAAATGTTTTTAACGTATGATATTTTAAAATCGGGACTTAATATTTAAAAAAAGGGCTTAAATGAGATAATTAACAGCCACAACACCAAAGGTACGTGTCATGTGCGTAGAGTATGCATGCTCAGAAAGAATGGCAAGCAGCAGCATATAGCATTATGTATCATCAGCATGTGATCTAAGTACACATACAGCATCATAAATGAGAGCAGAATGGCCCCAAGGGCCTTCCTGGAATAGCTGTATCTGACATACATGGAAGAATTACAACTTTGCTACTTTAGAAGTACAAAGGCTGAGGAAAACAAATATAATAGAGTGGATCTTTTGGAGAAAGACAAGATACAAATATGTTTGTTTATACACATATATGTGTGCATTTGTGTAAAAGATCACCCTACTCTTTTTAAAGCCATAATTTAGTATTTATTTTATATAAACATACATAGATATATACACTTGCACCCCTGAATCAGGGGAAACAGATGCAGCCATAACCCTGCTCAAAGTACAGCAGATCCCGTGAAAAAGCCATTGTGTGCATTTCCTTCGTGGCATACATGAAGCTCCAAAGACACATTAGCTAAACAGATAGCAGAAATACTATAATTTCATTAGAATGTTCCTACTGAGTTTGCAACCCAGAGACAGGAGGTTTTCAAATTAAAAAGGATACCTTTGTTTGCCAGAGATTCAATGACATCCCAGATTCTATCAAAAGCACTTGTGTCATTTAATTCCAAACATAAAACTCAGTCTCACTTCTACAATGACACCGCTTTTGGTGCTCAGTTTGTCCACTACCCATAAGACAAAGTTAACGACTGGACCATTCATGAGATTTCAAGGCTTTCATTAATCTTTGAATGCTCACTGAAACTGGGAGAGGTGCCTGAGGACTGAAGTAAATGTCATATCTATCTTTAACAGGGGCAAGCAGGAGGACCCAGGGAACTACAGGTTGGGCAGTGTCACCTCATTCCCTGGGAAGTTAACATAGCAACTAATTCTGGAAACCATTTCCAGGCACATGAAGAAGGTGATCAGGAGCAGTCAGTATGGATTCACCAAGGAGAAGCTATGCTTGGCCCAGAGGGTGGTGATTGGTGGCTGCGGGCCTGCAAAGTCTGCAAGCCACTGACTAGCAGCGTACCCCAGGGTGCATAGCGGGTCTAATCATCTTCAACATCTTCCTTAATTGTCTGGATGATGGGGTAATTGCACCTTCAGCAAGTTTGCAGATGACAAAACTGAGGGGAGTGGCTCACCAAATGGTTGTGCTGCCACCCAGAGAGGCCTGGGCAGACTGTAACTACATGAAGCTCACCAAGATGTGGAGTCCTGTACCCGGAAAGGAACAACTCCAGGCATCAACACGTGCTGGGGGCAACCCAGCTGGAAAGCAGCTTGGTAGAAAAGGCCCTGGTGGACGCCAACTTGAACACCAGCCAGCAATGTGCACTTGGTGCAAAGTATACTAACGGTACCCTGGGCTGTGTTAGGCAAAGTACTGCCAGCAGGTCAAGGGAAGTAATCAACACTCTGTACTGGTGAGGCCACACCTGGTGCGTGGTGTCCAGCTAGGCCCTGAGCTGGGACTAGAGAAGGCTCAGGGGGTGATTTTATCTATCAATTTAATCAATTGATTTATCAATTTCATCAATTTTAAAATACATTTTAGCAATATATTTTACTGATGTATACAGACATTTGAAGGGAGGATGCAATGAAGATGGAGCCAGATTCTCTTCAGCGGTGCCTTGTGATACAAGAAGAAGACATGGGCACAAACTGTAACACAGGAGTGTTTGCCAGAACATCAGGAAACACCTTCACCATAAGGGTGACAGAGCACTGGCACAGGTTGCCCAGAGAGACTGTGGAATCTCTCTTCATGAAGACCTTTAAAAGCCACCTGAAATGGTCCTGGGCAACCTGCTCTGGGTGGCCCTGCTTGAGCAGGGGGTTGGACCAGATGACTCCAGAGGTCCCTTCCAATCTCAACCTTTCTGTGACCACATTCACAAAGAGCTCAGCTGAATTCCATACCAAATGACCTACTCAAACATCTAAAGTTAATTGAAGTGAAAACAACTCTCAAGTTTAACTTGTGCTTTTATTACAGAAAAATCCTATGCACGTAACATGTAATATGCAGTGATAATGTAACCAAGGATGGAATGTAACATTTTTTCTTCTAAATACTAGTTTGAGAGACTCCATCTCTCAAACGACCAAAGAACCTTTCCAAAAAGTTCTGGAAAACACGTGGTCACGCAGAAGTAAATATTTTCATTTATCCCTAATCCTTTTCATACATTCAAGGTAGTAATGCTTTTACCTAGAATTCTAAATTGTTATTTTCAGCCATCATTTTACTTCCATAATAAACCTTATTCACAGCAGTAAATGCAGTATCCTGAATGACAAAAAAAAAAAAAAAAAGGCACAAACAAGAATTTAACGGAATGGCAAGATATCCATCCAAATTTGTTGGGTAAATATGGCTGTATTAGAAACCTTCAAGCATATAATTGGTAGAGATCAAGTGATTACATTAGGGTTAAAAATGTCTACTATTGATATTCAACTATGCCACTAAGACCATTGATGTGTTTATTTGCAGGTGACCAATTTTCTCTCAGTTTGTTCTTCCTATACTCAAAGAGAGAAACGTTGTCTTCAGGAACATCTAAAAGGAGCAGTAAATTACAAAGAATTGCTATATTCTGTAAGGAGAGGGAAAAAAATCACTAATCCTTGATTCTAGAAGCGAGGCACAGTGATTGACATGGTTTTGATGAAAACTTTGAGCATGAATGACAAGCCTAAAGAAAGAGCATGGTATTAGAGAAAAAGCAATCTGTTTCAAGACAGTTATTTGATCTGGCTGTTTTTCTGGCTGTTCTGCTCCCGTGCCAGGGCAGGATTCCTTCTTATCTCCAAGAACGCTGCTCTTTCTTGTGAGCTTTGAGTGCATCCCATAGTATGTTGGTCTCACAAGCATATGGCTGCTCTCCTGACTCGTTCCAGGCAATGGGCAGGCCATCTGAAAACAACTTGAGAAGGAGCATTACTTCAGTGCACGCTTTCTCACAGCCCCAGGAAGGTGCTATTTCCGTGCCACCCGTTACAGTACATCGCTTGCTCAGTTTCCTCTAGCCCTAAAACACCCAGTAAAGCCCAGATAACATTACACAGCAGCTGACGAGAAGGATTAGGATTACCACCTACTTTCTTAAAAACGCAACACCTCAGTACAGCAGTGGGTTAACAATAGGAAATACAATTCATAGGAAAAACACCAGAACCTGTAGGACTGGGCTAGTTTAAAGCGACCCACTGAGCTGCAGCACTAAGATCCTCTAAATCCAAAAAGCAAGCAGCCAGACCACTTGATGCCTGAGCACAGTTGTGTTACGTGACTTCACCCCAATGGTATCAACAATGTGCTAGCTATGCATCACCTTTATTTACTCCAGAGCTGGCACATCGTGGAAACAAGGCAAGGTCAGGCTGACTTTCTTAGAATGCTTTCCAGACCTGCCAGATGCCTGACACTTTGCAGGTCTTCCAGTCCCTACTCACTCAAACTACTGGCCTTGACAGTTTGACCAGAAGATACCTAACTGAGAAAAGTTTGGAACAGAAAGAAGATACCTGATGTATTGAAGTTGATTTTGTAATAAACAAGAAATACATCCCTGACATTGGGAATGAGGACTGCGTTTCCCAGTGCCACTTCAAGCTTGGTACAAGTGATATGCCTGCTGACCTTAGAAATTTAAAGAAATCCAATGTAAACATTGGGATATTCTCAAGACTGCTAAACACCAAACCCTAAGTATTAAATACAAATTTTAAATCTGAGTAAATTCACAGTACAATTCCATTAGCTAATCAGTGACTGTGACATAATCTTAAACATTTAGCAGACAGAATAATTATCTGGTGCTTAGATCATTTCCTTGATTCATTCTATTGTTCTCTGATCACAAGAAGAGAACCTTCAAGAATGGGATAACAGATTTGAACATATGCCATATGCTTGACCCAGCTATTCATCCAATTTTGTTTAACTCTTGCTATTTATATGCTAAATGGAGGATCAACTTTTGATCTTCCACAGCTTGCTATCTACCATATGGACATATTCTCCATCTCAAAAAAAAAAAAAAAAAATCAGGGCCTGCTACTCAACTAAACTCAAAAGGCTTCAGAATAGCATTTGCTAGACAAGAGTCTGCACAACAGACACAAACTCCATGCTGAATTTCACAGTAGCTAGTTCTAACATCTTGCCTGCTAATGAACAATAATCATTTAATGAATTTATATGGCAGAAATCATGCTCATTATATGGCTTCAGCAAATTGCACTGGGGTTAAAAAAAAATCTTAAGTGTAACATCGCTTTCTGCTCCTTTCTGGTGTAAGATACCAGATACTGGAATTAAAAAGGCAATCTCTCCCAGTAATAATGCTGTAGCAATCAGGCAGGAATATTGGTAGTGCTGGCTTCAGGCTCTGTAATGAGGATTTTAGGAAGATGAAGGAAGACAAATACCATTTGTATTATCAACATTTTAATGCCATTAAGTATGTCACAATAATATACGATGATAGCACATCACTATCTGGAAAATACTTAAATATCTTCCAAAAATATTTGAGTGGTAAGCCTATTTCCTTGAAAGGAGAAAGTGGGGAAAAAAAACAGGGGCTGCAACCTTACAGGTAAGGTTGCCCTGAACATACCCTCTATAAACAGTAAGAGCCAAAAGAAAGCACCAATCTGTAGCAGATGAAAAAATAGGTTTAGTCTGTACAGGCTTACCTGTACAGAAGTTTTGGTGTTGTATTTATCAATATAGTTAAGATTCATCTATCCAGCAGAACCTTGAAGTAGGTAACTCTAAAAAACTCTATGAGCAAAACCCATTTAGATATCTTGTTTTCATACTAAAACTACTTGTTTGCAATGGATTCTGGATTTTTGTTTGTTTTGCATTAAAGCAAGCCATTAGTAGCAGCTTCATTGCTAGCCAAAAGGACAGCACTCATGCAAAACAGTTTGAAGTATCCATCAATTTTTTTTAAAAAAAACTTACTACCTTCATGAGGTACTATGTAATTACAGAATGTGTTATTTTTTACACGGGACTGTCAACTTGCAAAATAAGACACAAATACTGCAGAAATAGATACTCTAACATGTACTGCAAAACAGGTGTCAAAACACATTCCTGAATAGAAGCGCATCTAATTCAGAATAACATACTCACTTTGCCTTTGTTGTTCCAGAGCAAAATTCCCTTTCTTTTGAAATAATAGCTCCGTTCAAAAACTGCTAATGAAGAATATTTCACAGCAACATTTTTTTTTTAATTAATTTCCTTCTGTAATATATGCATGAAACTATACAAGTTCCCATCACACACCACACAGTGTTCCTTCCTTGGATGACAGTCAGGAAAAATAAGGTAATCCAGACCGGGTTTAACAGAAAAAAACCTGCCTTTTTTTTTTCCAGAGACACTTTGCACAAAGGTCAAAAACCAGAGACAAGCATCACCTGTGGACATGCTCACTGTAATCCAAAAGTAGGCATATGACATTGGCAAGATAAGAATCTTCTCAGAGGTATGTATGAATTCTCTTTTCAAAGATAAATGGCTCTAGCCTACAATACTGCCAACCCACACCTGCAGTAAGTATTAAATACTTCACAGGAGTTTGCTATTTCAAAGCATCTTTGCTTTTATTTTAGTGAGCTGTCAGAAGAAGTCAGCGTATCATTGAAGAACCTACCTCAGCACTTT
The DNA here is from genome assembly GCA_011076525.1 of Nettapus auritus. Lineage (NCBI taxonomy): Eukaryota > Metazoa > Chordata > Aves > Anseriformes > Anatidae > Nettapus > Nettapus auritus. Next base: position 122,036,557 of record CM021766.1, read on the forward strand.
TTCTTGTAAACTCAGTGGTAAACAGCGAAGGTCACTGTTTCTGAAATATTTGGACAACAGCTGACTACAAGGTTTGAGTGTAAAGGCACCTTGTGTTGCCACTATTCTCATCTCTCTTGCCAATTCAGTCTTTTCCCTCCCACCTCAGTACCCAATCCCACCTCAAAATGAGAGCATGGTTTTATTTTGGTGTGCCATGCCAGGCAAGTCTTGATGCACTCAATTCAGCATGGAGATTTTTTACTTGCCACATAGTAATCAATTTGTTAAATGCCAATTCAGATTACTTTAACAGATCACAACTATTGCAACACTCTGTAAATTATCTCATTATTTAATATTCAAAGCCATAATACTTCTTTGTATTCTTTGTTTTAATATCAAAGTCTGCAGAAAAAAATAGGAAATAAAAACACCTTTAGCTCACACTAAACTTTCTGCTCTGGACAGTTTCTAAATAAAGAAGAAAGTGGCTAAGACATTAGGCATAAAAAGATTTCAAATATATATGTATTTATTAAAGTGTTTTCTATTCTATACACTTTTTGCCATGCTTTCAGGTTCTCTTTTTTATTCTACAATATTCTTCACAGAATTTCTTGCCTATGAGGAAAAGTTACTAGCTCATTTTCAATCTTCCCAACTTCTTTCAAACTTTCCAACTCATTTTCAAACTTCCCAAGTTTAGGCCCTGAATTACACTGAGACAGAGATCAGATGATGAAAAGCCACACAGCCAACAGCCCTGATGCACATGCAAGTGGAAGGTTATACGGTAGAGGCAGTGGTTGGAGAGCAGAAATTCAAACCAAACCGCATTACTAAGCGCAGTCAGTAATAATAGGACCATCATAATAGGCATTATAGAAAAGCACATGACAATGAAAAAATACAAATAAAAAGCCAAGCTAAGACTGAAATGATTCGAGTACAGACAGAATACTGATCATATAGTGTCCAACAAGTAAAAAACAGGTTAGGTGCAAGAACAAATGATGACTTTGTAATAACTCTGACTACAGAGAAGTCCAAAGATGAAAGAAACAGAACATTAAAAGCAAAATGATCCAGTACATCTCACAGGGCACAGAGAAGATCCTTCCATTTGATCACACTTCTGTATTTTTCTCAGTAACCTACTCCACACACACAAAAAAACCCCTTCCCCTCAAATTGCCCCTCACAGAATCGAGGTTGAGAACAGCTTTTTAAAATGACTGCTAATTTCTATTAATCCCAACAAAACAAATCCACAGTAACATTTCAACATTTAAATGACTACTTACATCTGAACCGCTGGCAATCATGTCTTGGGCTGTTTTTACAAATGATATTAATCTATTCAAGCTTTTATACCTTGTTTTCTCGATCATACAAAAATACTAAGATTCTCCCAGTAAGTCAATTAGGTCACAACTAAAGTCAAAGTTAACACTAATACTTTAGAACTAGGATTTTTTATGTCATTTCATTACTTAATGCTTTTTGTATTTTATTTATTGTTACCATTTGTCTCTGTGCCTGCATCTGTCTTGAGTTTATGACTTCCTCTGCCTTTCACAATGCTAAATATACTACAAGAATACAAAAAAAGTCTTCAAACATTTTAAAAACAATTACTGAACCCTCATTACTTTGTAATAACCCACAAGCAAAAAGAGCAAGAACTTTTACTGTATAAATGCTGTAGTGATGTAGGTAGCCTATGACATTGAACCCATCCTCCCCCCCCACCTTGCTACTCCCTCCAAATCATGTAACAATCTCCAAACACCAGGAAGCTGATTGACAGACAAATAGAGCATTCAGCCACTTAGAACAAGTAATACGGTATATTTAAAGAAGACATTGATGTTGCTTATATTCCCTAATATTTCACTGTGATTGTTGTTTTTTGACAGATACTTTTTCCAAAAATAACTTCAAAAAAGAAAACATTTCTGAAACTTAAGATGAATATGTAATAAAAACTTTCCTTAAAGAAAGTAGGCACAGAGGAGTGGGATATTTAGCCATTTTGCTTAACAGTGCTGAATAAAGCAGCCTGCAGACGCCCTCCTGCTGTGACCATCTATTATTAATAAGCACATTGTTACAGCACTGAATAGACTGGAACCCCACAGCCTAAAGGGATGCCCCAAATGTTATCTAATAGAAGCACTCAACTTCTAGTAGTCAAAATATAACAAAGTAGTTAAAGTAGGCTTGGAAAGATAACGGAAGGTAACATGGCATAGAGCGCATTTCCAGGTCAGGAATTTAAGGTCCAGGTGATACACTGTAAATCATTTCTGAACACAGTATTTCTGTAACCTTATGCTCAAGGAATATTTAAGACATGACAACCATGTCTTCCAGAGAAAAACACAACTTCTCAGCATCAAAAGTATGGATAGTACAGTACAAAAATAACCATGCAACAGAATCAGGTTTCCCATTACCCAATCCTCAGCCATTTCTCCATTTTGATGTAAAGTGTTGTGTGTGTTTTTTAAACAAGGATTATAAATTCTGTACAATCTCATGTACAGAAAAATATCTGTACAATCTGTAAAAAGCTATTTGTCTCATGTTCACACCAAAATTTAAATATTAGAATCAATAGCATAAATATATAAATGTATTAAATGTGAAAAGTTGTCACTTTTAGCTGTATTTTACACAAAGCGTTATCTTGTGGCCAGTTATATGGCAACATCCCCTCTATCCTGATACATCCTTGTAAATATGTAATTAGCTTTCTTACTAATTAATACGTGGCCTTTGCCCTGCCTTCCCCCAGTCATTCTTCTTTTCCCACAAAGGAGACAAAGAAGTATGTCAGACAACAAAAATAGCAAAGCTACTGTGGCACTACAAGCCTACTGCTCTCATTTCAGCAAATACTACCTGCAGGACTCTGTTGGGATTTTCCTTTTTTTTTTTGTTTGTCAAACACCATAAATTTAAACTTTGCTGGTTTCAACGAATAATTAAATTTTCAAAAAGTCTAAGTAATTAAGACTACCAAAAATTAAAATTGAGTAAGAAGTCAGCAATTATAGACTGCATGTATTTTACCATATCTGCAAGGGACTCTAATTAAGCACATATTAATTGCCCTAATCTTCTTAGGCAAGTAATAAATTGGAAGAGCTGATTAATGCACTGGATTTAGTTCAGCTTGTTAAATCTGACACCCTGGCAAAGGAAGACTATCTTGAAAAGCTCTTTTAGCTAAGTAATTGGAATTTTACTCTCAGTAATTTGCCGTGCCATAATAAGACCTATTCAGTATATTGACTCCTCGTCTTTTTTTTTTTTTAGAATACATGTGAGTTATATTTAAACAGTTACCATTATGCTCCTCATAAAGATTATGAAAAATTATGAACTTTGACCTTTACTGTCCATCAAAACTCACTTTCCCTCTGAACACAAATTGGTGTATTTCCTTGTAGGCTATAAACCCTAATTAATTCTAATTCTAGAAGCAGCTAATAACATTTTATAAAGTCCATACGGACACATTAAGTGCTCCATACAATTCATAAGGCCAGCAACTAAACCAGTTTCAGTACAACCAGTTTTCTGAACTGCTAACTACTAAAATACATTGAAACACCATTCTCCAATGAACCTCAGTCTCTCCTCTTCTCTTTATCTATTTACACAAACACACTTCCAGGCACTCAATCACCTGGCAAGGGAGTGATAAACATTTTTTGATAGCAACAAAACATGAGTCATTGAAAAAAAGATGTTTGGAATCCTCCAGGTAGAGATTTTAAAGGTCTGATTTCTCTCCCACACACTTATTACTTGAGATGGTAACACTTGAAAGAAAAGATGCATCAAACTTCACCTAAAACTAAGCAGGTGTGGAAGAACAAATAAGAAACATTCCCTGATCAGGCAAAAATCAGCAAGTATAGAAGAAAAATTTTTATATTCAAAGTGTCTTGAATGGCTCCTCATATGTCCTAGAAAATGCAGACTCCTTTCACATGAAGTATCTCAGTCATACAAGCTGCAAATCAAGTTCAGTCTGAAAAAAAAATCCTAAATATATATCACTCCCTTCAAGTTTTATTCTGTACTCCTCAGAGCTGACACTTCATATTTCTGCTCTAGTCTATAAGCTCCAGTCTCTAAATCTAAAATCTGTTACTCTTTTGTTCGCAAAACCTAGTATTCATACATCTCGAAAAATCATAGTCATTGTGATCCTGAAACCTATCCTTCGTTCCTTAAGCGAAATGCAGTCAGCTGACCCTTCATTTTAAGCATCAAAATGATTTTTCACAATTGAGCTATAATGCTTACTGTAAACAAGCATCAAAAAGCTGATCAGAGGATTCTAGGGAACTGATAAGCCATGAAATGAGACATGAAGGTGCCTCAAAGAATTACAGTTAAACTGGGAGGTCTCATATAAATATTTCCTGTCTGTTTTCTGTGATGCAGTACAGATAGTACTTATCAGATAAACAGGTGGCAGTCAATTTCCACTTTCATTCTAAGCAGTCTTCTGAAAGAAATAGTGCTTCATGGTCATGGTGGAAAGCCCAAATACGTGCTGTTTCCCTTCCGTTGGTTGTATATTACTTGCAACAAAAGGTTCTTGGCCTGATTGAGGCTTCCCTGTACTTTTACAGCAAATTGTAATTAGCAAACCAGTGATTTTCCAGTTGGTGATATCAACCATTCAAAATCCTCCATCTGTTAGACTGCCTAAGTTCAGGCAGGTTTACGCAGACAGCCGTCAAGAAATTCCACTCCTGACCCTGAGGTCTTATACCTCCAAGGCTTATAATAAAAAGTCACTCAAACATTGAGAGAAGCCCTCAAAGTTCAGGATGAACATAACAGAAAACAGAAGAGAACTGAAATTCTAAACAAACTCACAGCTTCCTAAGCACAGCGTTTGTCAGTTCACTGCTGAACTGTATTACCTTAAGTCTAAAGTATGACACCTGCCCTGTTTGTACCTTGCCTCTTTGTGCATGCTGCTTGGAAAGATACACCACCACTCCACCCATGGCAGAATACAGTCACAGCTCAGTATTAAACGTGGAAAGCTACTGCCTGTTATTTAGGTAAAAGAGAAATCAATGAAAGTGAATGGTGAGCATTAAATGCCCTTGATAAAAGGGCAAAATTCACACTACAGGTTGCATTTAACTCAACAAGAGCAAAGGGCCGGTGACTAGAGGTTCTGCTCTGGAAGATGCAGGGCTCCACCTTGATCAAAAGAACTGTTGAATAACTGGAAAAGCATAATTCATATTTCAGTATTAACTGTTTGTATTTTTATAACGTCATAAAAATCTTGAAATACAAATTAAATTGTGAAAATAAGACTTTAGGTGACAGCGATGAGCTAGATATGCAGATTCTGCAAAGTATATATACTGGAAAGTACGTACAATGGAATGAACCAACTGAAGGCGGTAACACCAAAGCATTTATTACTGCACTTATTAATGTTTACCTTCAGTTCAAGCAATTACAATTTCTTCTGCGAAACTGAAATCACGTAAGACAAAGTCTCCATTTTTGCAGAGCAAATGTGAAGAAGGTAGAGACCTTCCATTCTCCCCTACAGCCTTTGTAACAAAACAACCCCAAACCATTGTTTTTTGTGACACAAATAATTTTCATCTATCTTTCTCAGCAGTTTTTTTTTTTTTTTAAACCATCTTTCTCCATATTTCTCCAGGCAATACAAAACTTAGTTTCAGCATTTCCTGTCAACATTACAGCCTAAAATCCTGACAAGCACATGACAAAGTCTTGTGTTTGAAGATGCTATGTATTTAAATTTTCATCATATCACACGTTCCAAATGTTACAAGCATACAAATCAAATGTATGTTCTTAATCTTGCCAAAGAGCTTTCTAGCAAAAAAAAAAACAAAACAACAAAAAAAAAAAACACCTACAAGATTCCCAGTTTTTAACTGACTTATCTCTCTTCTTCTGCAAGTTTCTGAACTTCACACTCTTTTGGTCCTTGAAATTGAAATATGGAAAAAAAAATGTTGTTTAAGGAAATTTCCATAAAATTCTTTAAACTTTTATTTATGACTTTTGAGTAATATTTGTTAACTACAGAAACTGATAAATACCATTCCCCTTTCACCAACTTCTTGTGGATTACATAAAATGCTAAGAAACTGTACTCTAAATAGACATCTGATCTATGCTAAAAGGAAGTTTGGCCAAAACAAACACTTCTAATACTACCTATTTTTTTCAGTTCTTGCTTTTACTATAAAGCAGGATGCACAGACTTACATATATTTTACCTTAATTGTACCTGTCCTTAAAAGTGGTCAATAGCGTAAGACTTAATTCCATTTTTAAATCTACACTATTAGGAAAACCAATGATTTTAAAAAGTATAATTAATACAGTACACTAAAAATTGCAAACTGTTTGCTTCTGAACTTTAGTCATTCTGTTCATCTACCTGTTTCAGACATTTGTTTTAAATCCTTGTGTTTTGGGTTATCTGGTTGATAATGAGATGACATTTTAGCTGAAGTTCATGCCACTACATAACATCGTTAGTTTCAGTAGAACTGATGAAGGACTTAAAGGTAAAGAGTTTTAATCTCTTTTTTTGAATCACATAGGACTCATAAAGAGACCAGGAAATTTTCCCTTCAATTTTTCAAGTTCAAATCTTTATACCAGCTGGGTCAAATTTACAATGGGAGGGAAGGAGGACATTAAACACTACCAAAAAAACTGGTGGGGCTGTGGGATGAAGGAACTAACAGAATCTAGCCTTGGGTTCTCTCCACAAACTTCATACTTATATACTAACATATTAAACATTTGAAAGCTTTCACTTGAACCTCTAACATACAAATTCACTTGAGTTTCATCCTTTGAGTTGTTTTACACATTCTTCTGAAGCGTATCTCTGTGCAGCAGGTTTTTTTTTTTCCTCCCTCCTCACAGTTAAGTCTACTTAACTACAACACCAAAGTGTGTGTAAAATAATCACCTGTTGGATTACTTGACAGCAAATTTACTTGTTGGTATGACAGACTGATCTCTGAAGGAGTCGTTTTTGTGTTTGGTTTGGCTTTTTTTGCTAATGATTCATCTTACTTTATCATCTCTGGTGTGCATGTATCCATACATCTTCCAGTATTTAAAAGACCCAATGTCTAATAAACTTAACAAAGCCCAGCAGTACCACATTTTAAGAGATATAACCCAGCTGACATTTTGTAATTTCCACAAAGAAATTAGAGACCACTACAAACCTCACTAACTTCCACATCACCACCAAGACAAGTTTCTGCAACAAAGAGCTACAGGCACAAACAAATAAAAAAAAAAACAAATAAATTACATACACTATTTCCCTCCCAAAAGCGGGATTCAAAGAACAAACGTGACAGATGCCAACCATTTACATTAAATACACCAGGGGGCATGGCACCCTTCTAAAATGATGAAAGAGGTTACAAAAGAACCTAAAGGGAAGAGAACAAATTACTTATTTGTAACAAGAACAAGAAAACTGTTGTTTGGCAAAGGACTTTCAAATGAGCATTTCTTGTATATTATCCAATTACTTTGCTGTACTGCAAAATGAAGACGAGTAATTGCTAGCAGTCACAATTTCAACAAGAAGGAACACACTATTAAAAATTCACTATACAAAGTCATGATTGCAATTTTACTTTGCAACAGAATGTTACATTTATACAGCCTTTGGATCCAACAACCCATCATAAACTTACTTTTGTATTACATTCTGTAAGCTGAGCATCATACCCAATTCACTTCTCATCTTTTCTCTGTTGGCACGGCACTCTGCCAAATAGCGGAGAGCCTAAAATAAAGAGGACAAATCAGCAATATTTCCAGTACATTATCATTCAGTTTTATCAGTTTGCACCCACAAAACATTCACAATGTCACCTCTAGTAAGAAGACAGAATATTACCACCGACTGTGAACATTAAGCTTTATTCTCAAATACACAGAAAGCACAGACTCTCGAATCTACAAGAAAAGGTTGAAAAACTGGGTTTTCTCATACTAAGAGAATCTAAGGGACTATCTAACAGCTTCCTACAACTACTCATAAAGCCTTTAGGAAGATGGCTTGAGACAAGCTTTCCTCTACTGCAGCATACAACGTAACAAGGGGAAGCAAACACAAATTGCCATTTGTGAAGCTTAGATCAGATCTTACAATAAGCACTACAAAGGTAGTTCAACACTGGAACGATGACCTAGTGGGACTGGAGAATCAGAGACAAATCTAGAGCTGACCTGAGTGTTGGTGACAGTCCCACTTCAAACAGGAAGCTGAAGGGAATGACTTCCAGAAGTCCCTTCCAACCAACACCTTTGTGTTCCGAGATCTAATGCAATTCTTTATACACAGAGCATACAACTTCCATCAGTTCTATGGACTCACCCAGCACTAGAAAACCATCACCAGGAACAGAGGTCTACCACATTAATAAGTTTCTAAAAACTAATTGCAATTAATAGTGAAAAAGGTTTATAATGTTTAAAACACCTGTAACATTGAAGTTATTCATCACTCCATGCAAGTACAAGAATAAGAACACAGAAGGAGCGCTCAGCTGCTTAGGTTACTGTTACCTAAACTGGGAATTAACACTTATTTGTGTTTATCGCCCATGGATTTGTTTGTCATTAACTCTTTGCAGAACTTTACATTGTTGACCCCAGCCAACTCTGCTTACTCCTAACATAACGCTCTTCCAGTTGAAATTTCAAGTCCTTTTCATGAGACATGTCTCTATGCTCAGTGCTGACAAACTTTTCTTAGAAGGAGCTTCCAGAGGTGGATTTTCATTGTGCTTCAATCTGCTTTACTCAAGTAGGCACAAGAACTGCATACCCAGAATCTTGCAATTCACAAATGCAACGTGTTATAAAATTAGTTTTGTGAAAGCAAGGTTAGGCAGCACACTAGTGACTTTATAAATAGTCACATAATAGCTATGCAGTTCACTAGCTGGTTTAAAAATAACCTGCTCCTTAATCCCTGCAGAGATAGAGAATTAATTACCCATCTTTCTCCCTAAATCATCTTTAGCACACACTAGGTAAAATTCAAGACCATTCTACGGCCTTTTCAGAAAGTCTGGCTGCTGTCTGGCATGATACAAATTCTAATTGTGATCCCTGCTATTTCCTGATGCTGATCAGTATCTAGCTTATAAATGCTGCACGTTTTCTTAAATACTTACCAACTACGGGCAAATAACCGAATGATGGTTTTTAACTCCTAACTTCCATGTTAAGGCAGGTATCTTTAACAGTGGGAAAAGTTTCTCATGTTTTAAGTTTGTTTAGGCAATTTAGCAAGACAATGTTTTTATAAAGAAACTCCCCTTAACAGCTAATTAAGAGTTGAAATACAATCTCTTTCCCATCTGTTACTTACTTATCCTTTATACACAAATGTAGCTTCCACTAAAACAGGACCAAGGACCAGTCTGTCAAAACAATTTTAGTGACCTGGCTTTTCAGCATGAGGAATTCCTACCTGTTTTCCAACTCCATGGGATATGCAAACGTCTGCACCTTCAAAGAAGTCAGATCATCTACACTTCTAAACTGCAGTCTACTGAAGCATGAGATTACTAGCACAGACTTCAGCTCAGCCTCTGTTCAGCAAAATACTCAACCATGTCAGCCTTCAGCTCATAAATAATTGCAACATAATCAACAGGCCTATCTCCATACTGGAATACAAGCATACTGTTGTAAATCTTAAAACATCAAAGGTGTCTTTTATCATTACATCTGGAACGTTAATGCAGTTGCTTAACTTCAGAGTCTTGCCTTTGAAAATTCTAGTCCAAATTTTAGAAAAAAAGTATTATCACCTGGGTCACTTCTGATTTTGATTTAAAACATTCAAAGCCTTTTAGCATGTAAAATGTACCACAAAAAAAAAAAAAAGAATCCTGGAAGTAAACTAGAGCAGAAAAAAAAACACCACTCCTTGATCAGACTGAAGAAAGGACTGAGCTGAAATTGGATCTGGAGAAGGAAGCACCCTCCCCGAAGGATCCTACAACATATCAAAGAGTTAAATAGGAATCTATGACTCATATTGATTATTTATAATTTCACCTACAGGAATCGCAGAATGAAACAATGAACAATTTAATATCAGTGCCGTACATCCTTTCATTGAGTACAAACTTAATGGAAAAATCATTACATTTAATGACTCCCATTCGAATGGAAGCGCCTTTCTGAATGGATGGCTAGAAAAACAAAACCAAATGAGCTCACATTTCCGAAGGGAAAAGTATCAAAAAAGGAGACTAGAAATCTGTAGATAAAAGCTACAGAATCTACGAGGTTCAAGAACTCATCAACACAAGTAGTCTGGGTAGCAGGCAAAAAACTTGTTTTGTTAATAAACTGCTCAATTTCTGACTGCAGCCAGACCCTGGAATATCTGGTGGTCTCCTCTAAATCTTGATTCTTAACTTAATCTACCTGAGGGTTGTCACTAAATGAAAAACCACGACTGTCTCCCATTCCCACCAACCAGATGTCCGTACCACGCAATTTCAGCAATATCTGGGGCTGTGGAATCACACTGCCAGCTGGAGTAGCCCTCACAGATCTGTTAGTCACTTCTTTTTATGCAGGGTTAATTCTTGCACGTGATCACAGAATCATTACCAAATCAGGCAGTGAGAACACGAGCAAAGGAAGGAAAAGAGACTGAGACACCCAAACAAGATCCTCTTTTAAGACCACAACCTAAGGAACCTACATTTTAATGAAAAAGAATGAAATATATTGCCAAGAACCATAACCTCAACTCAAAACTCTTCTAGTGAAGAACATCTGGAGCAAATGCTATGGCAAGGCTGAAAACCAATCAGCAGGACATGTATCTCCTGGATTATGGGGCCTCCTTCCCTGAACCCTGAAGAGTATCAGAGACACTGGAGTCATTCCAAGAAGTTCGTTAATATCCGTTGTGAAAGTAAAACAAATGAAAAAAACAATTGCAGCATGGGTAAGTATTACTGGCATAAAAAATAATGTATAATTTTATGTAAAAGTCAGAGCTCTTTATTTTTTCTTTAGTTTCACCTTGCTTTAAATTCAATAGTGATATAAATATGGAAAAAAGCATAACAAATTTTAATAACTCAATCTTGTGAGAATTAGACTTTCAAGGAAACCTTGACTTTTATTTGTCCTGTTTCGAAGCATGAGACAGATTTTTTTTTTAAAGTTAGTACTTGGATTTATGATGAGAAATTAGTGTTTATGACTTAGAACAAAATGAAATGGACAAGAAGTAGAACAAGCAGGATTTCTTTTTTTTGTTTTAAAAAATCCTGTGAGGATGGTGAAACGCTGCAACAGGGTGTCTGAGAGGTTATGGAATCTCTAACTGGACACAACCCTGAGCTGTGATCTAATTAGTCTCAGTTTGAGCATGGGACCGGACTACATAACCTCTGGAAGTCATCTCTAATCTAAATTACCCTAGAATTTATGATCCCTTTTTATGTAAATGTCAAATCAATGTATTTAGCAAGCTCCACAGCTTTATCTTAAATATATATATATTATGGGTGCTTACCTCCCTCCACAACAGAAGTGATATGGCTGTATTAGGGGAAAAATGCAAAGCACATTAATCTCTTCCAACAACCATGGATTCCCCTGGAATAACGTTTCACCGCTAAACAATTTCTGAATTGGATGTTTCTCTTTAAAAAGTGTATAAAGAGTACTTAACATAAAGACAGGTTCTATCTTTTACAGTTCTCACTTGCTTAAAGACATAGCAACAAAATTGCAAAGCATCCTAATGACATTAAATTTATCTCCAGAATACTTACTAGCAGAGCCGAATGAACAACTGGAGGGTTGGGGTGGTCCAAAAACAGGATGAGACCCGGCAGACATCCTTGGTCCTGAACGATGGCCCGTCTGTTCAAGGGGTCAGCTGCTAGATCTCGCAGTTGGTTCACTACGGACAGCGCGTCAGGCTCCTCACTCATGGTAGAATTCATTTTTCCTACACCACAGGTACAAAACACCTGTTGAAGAAAATCTGTATTAGTAATGGTTACCGTCAGTTGAACCACAGATGAGACAATAACACAAGTGCAACAGTTTGTTGTATGTGTAAGAGTACCAAAAAAGGAACAATTCTTAAGGACATGATCTAAATTTCCCACGTAGAGAACAGATAGGTTTGGTTAATAATATTGTCACTTGTTTCCTTTATATAATTTTAGACCAGTCAACTTTTGAGTACATACCTGTGTATAAATAATATATAAAAGTCTATTAATATTTTTACAGTACTAACAAAGATTTCCAAGAAACCTATAGCTTTCTCACAACTAGGCAACCTACATACCTACAAACATACTTCTGTATGAACACATGTAAAACCAAAATCTGTATTTTCAGAGTGCCTTTAGCAATAATCTCATTTTACAGTAAAATTAACCAAAAAAAGTCTTCAAAAGATTAACCCCGCATCAAGCAGAGTGATCATTACATTTTGATCTGTATTTACCAAAGAACTAGCATAAGACCATACTCACTGAAAGGTAAAAAGGGCTTAGGGCATTTTTCATAACTTCTCACTAGTTCACCTTCAATAAAAGGGGAACAACCAGGTCACGCCTCGCTCCAATCGAAGTCCAAGCCACCGCATCAATTTCAAATGAGACATGTTAGCATGACAGTCTCAGATTCCACAGCTGTTTTAATGAAGTGTAACTACTCAACAGGCAACAAAAGCTTATGTTTACTCAGAAGAGAAGGTCTACGCCTTGGTGCAAAGGAACAGTTTGCTTCAAAGGACTGATCACATGCTTCTGAAACTGCTGAACACAAGCTGTGGTCCTGGTGTCACCATACAAACTCACAGGAGTGATTTTTTTTAAAGGCACAGAAGCATGAATAATGGCAATATTGTTAGTGTTCTCCTTTCTTCTCTGCATTAAAATAAAACAAATTAAATTTGGATCTGGTCACACACTTTTCACGTAATTGCCCAAACAAATAATACTGTTCAAGAATTATCTGTTTTTCTTCTATTCTGTTTCTGAGAGTAGACCCTTCAGTAAGACAAATTAACCATGCTCATCACAAACAACCACAAATATGCATTTTGGTTATGATAATTTCTGGTATTTTCACATTGAAAAGAAAATGCTGCTAATATCTGCATTACTGGCCCAGCTTTCAGGAGAGTGCTAATGTGAAAGGTCAGTGGTTAATTTCCAGGTTCTTTTTCTCAGCCATCACAACTCCTAATGATTTCAGTTGGAAACTACAATTCCACTCAGTAATACTTTGCATTTTCAAAACAGACAACCCTAAATGTTTAAAAAGGCTCTAAGTTCAGCACTGACTGCATCCCACAGCTGCCAAGAGAACTTAAAGCCTAAAACTCAAGTCCATTGTGAAGCCGATGCTAACAAAAGCCTGTGGCTTTCAGTTCTATGCCCTGAGCATGGCCTCCTTCCCATTCGAGGAGTCACGCTGACCACCCCCTTTTCCCCTTTATTTTTCCTAACCCCCTGCAAAAAGCACAAAGCTCGTTTTTATCCAAACCCTGCCCTACCAGGCCACACATTTCCTCCCCGGCCCCTTCTCCCTATCACTACCACATCCGAGAAGAAAATTAAAGCTCTTACTTCTCCACCACACGATTTAAGAGAGCTGGGCGCCCTGACGCTTTTAAGAAAAACTACAATTCAGCGTTTTTTCAAGTTTTACGAAGTTCCGGATAACCCGGGGGCCTGCCGGAGGAGCCCCCCGGCCCTCACGGGGCGCTGAGGGCAGCAGCGGGGGCCGCCTCCCCCTCCCGCCGGGCCCGCTCCCCTCCCAGGGCCTCGCCGCCTCCCCTGAGGGCTCCCCCCGTTCCTCGGAGCGCCCCGGCCCGTACCGCCGCAGGGGCTCAGCCCCGGGCCCCCATCGCCCGCCCAGGGCTCCGGGCGCCTCACACGGCCCGCTCCGCTCCTCCGCCCGCCGCGCACACACCCCGCGCCGCCGCGCCAGCCCATTGGCCGCCCTCCGGCCGCGCCTCTCCGCCACTCGCGGCGCTTCTTGTTGCATGGGGAGGCGCTATTGGATGGAGGGGCGGGGCTGTGCACGCCGGGAGTTGTAGTGCGGAGAGGGCCGCGGGGTGCGGTTAGGAAGCAGCCACGGGCACCTCGCGTCTTTATTGCATGGAAACGGAAGGGAGCTCACCCCCGAAGTAAAGCTTGAGGAGTACTTTAATAACGCTTTAGCGTTACTTAAAGTCCGAGCTACATGGAAATATAGCACTTACCTGCGCCCAAAGCAAGCACAAAGCACTCAGCCCCCAGCCCACCCGTCCCACTCGTGTTAATTTATCATAAGCAGGCTTTAATCTTACTTGCTGAACAGCTTTATTTTTCTCTTAAGTAAACAAACAAAAAAACTTGGTGTAAAGCTTTATTCCTTCTCACATTCTACTGCTGCACTCAGCACAGCTGAGTTCTCTAAGGCTTGAAGCGTCAGCACTAAAACTTCAGAGTCTCGTTAACACTTCAGTAGAACTTCCAACATTAGGAATACCTTCTACAAGGAGCACCGGGAAAGCCATCGTTTTCTTTCTGAGCCGGCCAACGCTTCATCAGCCCCCCGACAGGAAATTGTTTCAGCGTGCACCCCTCCGTCTCGCTGTGCACTACCACAGCAGCACTCTGCCTAGACAGGGCAGTACTTTTTACCCTTTTGGGGATGTTTTAACGAGACACAAACAATACTACCACCAGAGCCGCGAGGCAGCCACACCTCGAAGCGCCGTTAATAGGCAGCACGCGCCAGCAGCGCCGTGAGGCAGGGCCGAGGCGCCAGGGCAACACCACAAAACCTCTAGCACACAAACCGAGCGCTCGGCGCTTTCTGCACCGACACCTCCCACGCTTCCGAGGAGCATTCTTCAGGCAGGGAGCGCTACGGGCTCCGGTCACTCCACTAAAAACCAAGCACAAACATCACCACAACCCCGCCCCCTGTCGCACAGGAAATGGCGGCCGCTTTTATAGGCGCCCCGAGATCACGTGACACACCATGGGGGCGGAGCCTCTCTTCTCCCGCTGCCTGCCGGGTAAGGTCGCCACTCCGCGTTTCCAGAGGGCGTCCAAGATCCCGCCTCCCGGCGGGCGAGCCAGCCTCCTATTGGCTGAAGCGGTGCCGGGGCGGATGCGGATTGGCGGAGCGGGGGGGCGGGCGGGGAGGGCGGGGGGGGGGGGGGCCGCGGCCTCGGTGGCGCTGTGGTGGCCGCCCGGGGCCGGAGGCTTCGCAGGGAGGGTCCTGAGGGGGCTCTGAGGGAGTTTTGGTGAGGCGGAGGTGTCTGTGGGGAGAGGTTTAAGGGCTGCGGGCGTGGTGTCCTTGTGGTGTCTACGCCTTAAGTGGTGCTGCTGCGGTGCTGGGTTCTTCGGTAACTGTGGTCGTTGAGAGGTAACTCGCGGTGTGCTGTCCGGTAACGCGTCCAAAGTCCCCAGATCGCGCTGATCTGCCTGAAAGCAGCAGCAGCAGGACTTCGTTAATATTCCCTCCTCGGGCAGCTGCGAACGCAACGCTTACAAAGCATAGGTGGAAAGGAGGTAACCCGGTCTGCTTTTTCCCTACTGCTTAAAAAAAAAAAAAAAAAAAAAGGGAGGTGAGTGTTCAGCCCATCACCTCTAAAACTTACGGTTTCATGTTGCTCAGTCAAAACGATCTTATTTGGACAGGTTGCTAGCTAACCGGTGCATTTAGGAGCTCAAAGTTGTTCCTAAGAGAGATTTTGGGGAAAAACATGGGGTGTTTTGATTGGTTTTCAGATAAATACATGCTTTTCTTAATAAAATTTACCTTTTCTTGTTTCTCGAAGCTGTAGCAGAGGGACTGGCATCCACAGCAAGAACCAGGGAGCTGGGTCTGGCAGCAATGTAGGTGTGTGGTTAGGTCTGTGTGGTGTGAAACATAGGGCTTAGACAAGTTGGCTTAGACATGCTGGCATCTCACTTATCCACGCTATATCGTCCTTAGCTGGCAAGGTGTGGTAACTTTGGTAAGATGTGGTACATGTGGTTTAATTCTTTGAGGTGTGTACAACTAGGCTATATTTTTAAGAAAGCTTTAACAACTTCTCTTGGATATATGTATTATTTTCAAATCTTGCCTTTGATTTCTTGCTGATGTTAGCTTAGATAAGCCCTCAATGTCTGTGAAGCATCCACTGACTTTTATCTCTCTGGGTCTGTCATTCCAAGCAGGTGCTTCTGAAAGTAACAGGCACTTTGTTACTTGTGCCTTCCAGGCCAAAAGCAGAATTCTGTAGCTGACAGCGTGACCTCTGCCAAGTACTTATGTTACTTGTAAGGGGTCTGTGTTGATCTGGGAGAGGGCCCGGTCCTTTATCAGAAGATTCTGCCTGCCTGCTTGGTTTCCTGTGATAATTCTTTGTTGGCTTTTATCTTTCTTCATTAATTCTTTGTGTCCTTATGGATATAATTTCGTCAGGTGAGCTTTGGTCATGTGCCAGTCATCAAGACTGAAGATATGCGTGGCCTGGTTTCCTGCTGAAGTAAGGAGGAACCTGCTTGTTTTTTTTAATACAATTTTGGATGTGCTTGGTGTTTCGGGAAAAAAAAAGTACTTGTTTATGTTATGCACACCTTTCAATTTAGAGACGAGACCTTTCATTTTCCAGATTTTGTGCACTTGTTTGTTCTTTGCATATGGCTGATCCACTGCATCAAGTGCATTAAACCATTCTCTTTTATTTTTGTGTGGAGTTTACATGAATAAGAGAAACTTCCCTTAGTAAGAAAAATATTAATGCCTTCTTTTAAAGAGAGAGACTTCATAATTTGGAAGGGACTTGAATAAATACAGCATTGGAAAATATACAGAAATATTTCAATTTGAAAGCAGTTGCATGTAATTTTTCCTTCTTCTTGTCTTTCATGTGTGGCACTCACTGGAGAGCCTGGCAAAGGGTTTCATTTCATATTTGCTGACCAGTATGCTTATGTGTACAGCTTCCAGAGCCTTTGTATTTATTGCATTAACATTTTATAATTTATGAGTGGTATTGTCTCTCAGCCTCCCGGGCTGATACTTGATCTGAAAGTATAGAGTGAAACCTGCAAACGTGATTGTAAAAACTGGGGGCAAAAGAGAGCTCCGGGATGGGAAAGTGAGAACCTGGACACTCAGGAGTGTGGACCTGCTCGTTTCCGAACCAGGGAATTTCAGCATATTTCTGTATCAGGCAGAAAATTTTCGAGCATTGTTAATTTCTGTGTAAGCAGAGTTTTATAAACAAAGAACCCATGAAATTCCCACCCAGCCTGCTCTATGCAAAAATGTAATTCTTTGTGTTATTGCTCCTCTAACCTCTGCTGGGAATCCTCTCTATGCCTACTGCCTATCATTGTAATAGTTTAACTTAAGCACAGCAGAGGTACTGCATTTCATAGCGATATTGCTGTCACTTGGGGCATTTTATTGTGGCAATTGAGTTGTGGAAGCTTTAGAGGAATTAAACTGCTATTATTTTTAGCGTAGGAAGCATCAAGAAGATAGAGGATAATCAAGAGCATAAAGGATAAATAAAACAAACATGAATATTTTAAAAGAGGTGTTATTCTAGGTTACTAGAAGCAATAAATGCTTAACTCCTGCTTCTGAAATTGGCACGTATGCGAAGCACAAGAGAAAAATCTGCTCATGCTTTTATTCTTGCTGTCCAGCAGTTTCATTTGGAAGGAACCCTTTCTGTACTTGGGTCACAGCGTAATTGTGAAATAATTGAGATTTTAGTGCAATATAGTTTGGAAGAAATGAGGATAAAGTTTGGCCGGGGGTAATTCTGGAATACCAATCGATCTTGTAAAAATAACAAGGAGATACACTTGGAAACATTTTCCTTTTAGATGTGCCTTTAGATGACTAATTAGCTGGTCTTTATTAAAGCATGTTTGTCTCCAGGAACTGGGTGGTACTCTTACAGACAGACCTCTGTCACTTTCTTCAACAAAAGCAAACAATGGGGCATTGACAAGATCGGGAAGCTGATGGCTGTGGTTTGGGTGCTTGAAGTATTTAGGCTACAGGAGAAACAATGATTTATAATGTGAACTGCAGATCATCATCTGAAGTAAGTCGCTTCTGGCCGAATCACCTTCTGTTCTGAAAGACTCAGCCCTCCTGGTTGGTCAGAACCCAGGTCGTCGATACCTTTTCTTTACTTGCTGAACAAAACATGACTAAAATGACATAACAGAGGTGAGGTTTAGATGGGATGTTGGGAGGAAATTCTTCATGATGAGGGTGGCGCTGGCACAGGTTGTCCAGAGAAGCTGTGGTGCCCCATCCCTGGAGGTGTTCAACCCAAACCATTCTGTGATCTCTCTGTAGTCCTATCCCTTGCCTTTACCAGCCCACCCTGTGCTCACAGTTGCTCAGCGATACATTCTCTGCCTTTTCTTTTCCTCTTTCGTTTGAATGCCTTGACACAGCCTCCATTTTTTCTTCTCTTTGATTTCCACACTACGTGTTCAACAAGCCTGAATTTTGGAATGAGGCAGAGGAACTCCTTTGGAGAGGCACGCTTCCGGAACAGGTTTCCCCTCTTAATACAGTTTTCTGTCTTTTATGTCACCGCATCTCTGCGGTGCCAGATACGATGCCAAATCTAATACGAGGCATGTAGAAACACTTGTATTTCTCCTGCCTTCAAAATACAGCAGGTGCAGTGTGATCAAAGACGCAGTCTAGCAGCTTGTCTAAGGGAAGAATTAACAGATGCCTAAAGGAAGACTAGATCAAGTAGATGGTAACGCTTCCCTAAAAGACTTTTCCAGCTTTTGGTAGTCTGTGGCTTGAGGACTTCTTATTTATTATGTATCAGTGTAGTTTATGTTGGTGGCTGTTTGATAGGCAGCCCATTATTTTTCCCTTTTGTTTTTCTTGTAACAACTGCATTTTCCATCTAATCTTTTGGTTCACTTTGTTGTTGTTGTGTTTTTTTCTTAATATATTTTTTTTCTCTTAGGTTTACATTAGCCGATAGATTAGTTTTTCCTAATCTATTCAGCAGTAAAAGGAAATGCTGTGTGTTTTTCTTTACGTGGTGGTGAGAAACTAGTACCAAACTCTTGTTTGTTTGTTTTCAAGCCTGTCTAAAAAAAGGTAGCTGTAAAGTTGCGCGGTTCCTGCCAAGTTTCCACAAGAAGTAGGTTATTACTAAGGAACCGTTGGGAAAAAAAAAAATGTTTGTAATGGAAACAGTGATGATTGAACTGTAGTGCTGTGGGCACTTTCAAACAGCCGAGCTTTTCCATCTCCCGCCTTCCAAACTTTGGAGCTAACAGTTCCTTGCTGCTCCGTTGCCTTAGTCATCCTTCTGTGTGCAATGGCTTCAGCACCACACTTGTTCATGCTACAAATATGTTGTTCAGGGTGGTTCAGCAGAGTGTTGTTTCTAGTCTGATGCACAAAACAAACGTAAACCTACATCTATGGCTTTTTTTTTTTTTTGGTGGCACGCGCATCTCGATGGCATCCAAGTTATGACTGGTGCAGAACATGTTTAGAGGCAAAATACGCTATTTTCGCGAGAGGAGCAATGAAGACATCTTGATTTAAGTGAGTGGTAGGATGTATAAATAGACACAATTTGAAATCTGGCCAACTTTACAAGTCACTTGAGGATTTTCAGGTCCCGCAGCTACACTATTTCCTGTCTTTTTCTTGTATTAGTCATTTTTCCACATTTCCAGTCTCTCAGCTGTGGGAAAACGGAGGAAACGGCAAAGCTGTCAGGGAACGTGAAAGAGGAGAGGTGGTCTGCTTTCTGTAGTTCGTTCTTACATGGAGAAGAATTTCAGATAGGGGTATGGCCCGTGGATCTGGGTGTTAGTCCCTTGCTGCCGTCATTCTGCGGTTCCCCAGCCTTTTAATCATTAACTTTGCAACAGCTCTGATTTCTTAAAAAATCACCCAGAAAAATCTTTGTCACCTTTACTAGGTAATAGTTTTCTGGATGCCTGTACTTTGCAGTACTTGGAATTGTCTCTGAAAGTATCTTGTTGTCAGTAACTGTTTCTAAAGCTTGTTTTTGGAACACATGGAACAATTTCCTCCTGTATGTGACCAAAACATGCTTCTAAACTGTTTGTGTTTCTCGTTTCAGAAGGACTATGGAACCTCCGCAGTCCTGCAGATTTGGAAGGCTTAAATCCGGGCTCGGAAAGGCAGTTTCCAATCCAGATGATTTGCTGGCTTAAGCGCTTAATTAGGATGGCTTTTGAACAAGTTGGATTAAACATGGAATCAGTAAGTGATTCATTTTTTTTCTGAAAATCAGGTGCGGAATACACGTTACGTATTTTAGCTTGTACACATCCACTCCAGCAGAACACTTTAAATATACTATATTCTCATAGGATTCTGCATTGCTGAAAAATTACAGAGTTCACTACTTGGACACTGAAGTACCAAGTAATGTATGTGTTAAAAATATCGTGTAGCTCCTTCTAGCTCCAATAATAAACTGTTCACAGTGTAAATGCTGCTTTTCATGCTGGGCTTCGATGTGTATTCTGGAGCTAAAGGAAAACTTTCAAATGACTTTTGACAATGATATTAATTCTTAAATGTTGCTACTTCTTTGCTTGCATCTTGGAGATGTGCAAAGCTCCATGAAACTGAGATGACAAGAATTGTGCTGTATCTGCCTCTCCTCCTCCAAGTGTTACTGTACATGAGAGCAACACGGCTATGTTCTTTATTGGGGTAACAGAGAAATGCACACGCATAGGTCTCCGCCTGGAGGAAAGTGTATACACAGTTTTCTTTTGATGTTTAGCAGAGAGAGAGATGTCACACATCACCTGCTTTATCACTGGGATCTTTAGGAAGCTATTTTGAGCTGAATTATTGGCTTCACTGCAATAATCCCAATAATTTGACCATACATTTTAGTAAGGTGGAATTGCTTACCAGCTGCGCAGTACTTACGTAAGGTGGTTCTTCCTCCAGTGGCTGTGGTAGAACCCTTTATTAATCTCAGGAATTCACAGAGAGCAAAACTAACATACCATTGTAAGTTACCCATAAGAATCAGTATTTTAGGCTTTTATCGGAACTTAAGTCTG
The DNA here is from genome assembly GCA_011076525.1 of Nettapus auritus. Classification (NCBI taxonomy): domain Eukaryota; kingdom Metazoa; phylum Chordata; class Aves; order Anseriformes; family Anatidae; genus Nettapus; species Nettapus auritus. Next base: position 122,057,733 of record CM021766.1, read on the forward strand.
GATTTTATGAAGTGTAACTCTGAAAAATCAAAGTCTGAGAATGTGCTGTACTGTGATCATTGTCAGTCTGAATAGAGGGGGAAAAAACAGGTTTTTAACCTCTCTTAACCCCCATTCTCTGCTTGTATCGAGGCTGCGATAATGCAGGTACCTTTCCAGCTGTCAGCCATCCTGCAGAGCAGCAAAACACTGATGCAATAAGGGGTATGACTAACGAGTATTCTTCAGACCTGCTCTGCCAGTGCTTCAAGTCAACAAGAAGTCGTGTGAACAGGGGTGAGACTTACTAGCTCACCTCAGGGGTGTGCTGACTTTATTGACATTCCTGGTGGCGCAGCTTGCATGCGGTTTTCTGAAAATATCGCCCAGCCATATCTTGAGTTACCTAAACTGAGTCAAAAAAACTTTGGCACACCAAACTACTGCTTGGTGGAAAAAACCTGAAAGGCATTTGGGCGCCAAAGACTTTGGGTACATGGGCCCTAGCCAGCCTCTTGGCTGTGGTCTGAGCAATCTCTAAACAAGCACTACCACTTGTTTAAATAATGCGCTGCCCGTATGTCGCTAGTACAGCACCTAGTCTAGCCTCTTCGCAGCTGGGGAACTACTACTGTAATTAATCAAGCCTTCCCTTGCCTAATACTATTTTTTTCTGATGTACCGTCGCTTTGAGGCTATTGTAAACTGTCCTGCTTTTAGCAGCAGAATCTGCTGTGAATAGTGAGGCTGTGTGACTGTGGTACTGCCTGTCAGTGATGTATTGTTGAAGGCTCCAGGTCTACCTGCTCTTCGTTCAGATGTACAGACAAGCATTCATGTCACAAATGTGGGGTCTTTGTTTGAGGAATCCAAAATTCAGTACCCGTAGAGTACTCTGTATGTTGGAAAAAATGTATCCTAACTTAATTGCATATTAAGCAAGAGAATTTGTATTTCATATAATGAAAAAATGGAGTCTGAGTGGATGATTGGCAAAGTTGCAGCTCTGATGTAGAAATCTAGCGTAGCATATGTGCCATGCATATGTGCATTTATTTTATCAAATTTCATACATTCAGTTAAAGTCAGGGGAAGGCAAGATGCTTCAGTATAGGACTAAGCAAAATGTTTGTGTGAAGGTTTTGAAATAATATAATCTGGGGATAAATACCACGGAACATACTTTCTTCTGAATAGAACCTTTGAAACCTACGAGTCGTGATCTTTGCTTGGTATATCAAAACACTACTGGGCCGTGTGTGGTGAAACTCCCACAGCTTCCCTACACTGATCACACAGGCGATACAGCCGCGCCACATGAGGGTTGGCTTAGTAGTATTAACAGCATGGATTTTATCTAAGTTTTCTGTTTGGGGCAACCTTCTAACAGGATGTTGAGTTGGCTTGAAGCTATGAGCCTTTAAAAACTAAGGTCTGAGTAGTAAATTCATATCTACAGTCATAAGTAAACACAGTCCAAGTATTTTCAGTTACCTGACAGTGGTCTAATTGTTTATTAACCACATAATCTTATAGTCTTCCCATTATTCTTTTTTTTTTGCTTTGTTTCTGTTGCCATTCTCTCCACTGAAATCTTTCCTGCTTCTGTCTCTCTGCTCTTTTCTTTTGTTCTGGATCATTTGCAGTATTGTCCTAGGATTATAGTCTCATTTTATTTCATCCAGCTGTGGTAAACAGCAGTGCAAACATTCTCGACATTAAGTACAACAGAAATTCAGTCCCTACTGAAACAACGCAGAAGGAATGTGAATTGCAGTAGAAACAGTTCAGAATCAGAAGCCAGGTGAATTGAGGTGCTATGTGCAATTTTCTCTAGCGCATGTGTATTTTATGACAGTCTCGTTTTCAAATATTTCTTTTTTTCACTTTTCCTTTTCTCTACCCTTGAATTCCACAGTTACACTTTCTAGTTTACGCTATTAGGGGGTGGTTTGTTTGTTTGAAGACTGGTAGACGCTGTTCCTGCGTCAGAAGAGCTGGTAACGAAAAAGGAAAACAGACTTTGGGAAATGTAGAATTACATAACTTTATGGATTAGTCGTGATTGAGTTGCTTTTCATGAAACCCCTTAAAAAGTGGGGTGTGACTCAATGCAGATAACTCCTTACTGTCTTAAAAATGGATAAATTATGCTTTTGAAGAAACTACTAAATTTTGAATCCTTCTGTATTACTAGATTTATTGCTTTGAATTTAAACTTAACGCAAAGGCTGTCTTGAGCCTAAACAGGCATATTATAATGGCCAAAACATTTTTTTTTTTTTTTTTTTTTTTACAAAATCAAGTATAAAATGGAAGGAGTTCAATAAATTAAGTGATAGAAATTTGAGTGAATGTGTTATGTTCTCTCTCCTATCATGAAAGGAGTAACTTAAAAATCATACATACGTTTAGCACAAGATAGTACGGAAGGATAAGTGGAAACTACTTTGATATGATAGGAAAACGAATCATCTAACGGCTGACTTCTTTTTTTCTCTTCCTTCTAGGTACTTTGGTCAAGCAAGCCTTATGGTTCATCTCGAAGTATTGTAAGAAAAATTGGTACTAACCTCTCTCTAATACAGTGTCCAAGAGTTCAGTTTCAGGTAGGCACAAGTTTCACTACGAAGATAAAGAGATTTGTTCCCATTGCGAAAGATTTTAAGCAAATCTACAGTTCATTTAGAAAATTGGCTAGGGGTTCCTAAAATCAGAATAAGATAAACCTGGCGCATCAGAGAATTAGTTTACTTCAGTTCTTCCCACTTCAAGTTCAGACTTTTACCTAATATGAAGTCTTCAGCTTCTGTACTGCCTGAAATATGAATCCACATTGCTGTAATATGCATAATGAAACTGCAGACAAACTTTTTTCCTAAAGAAAATGGAACTTAAAATGGCACAATGCAGTATTAAAAAGTTACCCATGGAAGAAAAATTATTTCTTTAAAAAAAATGGAACATACTCCTTAAAACAGTCCATAAAGCTAGGCTTAAGAGGCATGTGAAGATGAACAGTGTCACTTAAAAATATTGGGAAAATAAACAGCTTTATCAGAAAGTTAAAAATTAGTTCTAAGATAACATGAGTACTCTTTTGCTTTTTTTTTTTTAATACAAGGCTAGCATTGTGTAGGTGAAAGGGGAACATCAGTGCTCTGCAGCTTTCTGATTTGTTTGCTTCTAACTCTGACTGCGTATAGTGGGAGGGTAAAGAGCAGGGGTAAAGCTTAAGGAGGAGAAAACCCTTGATTTTTATAACAAGTTGTTCAGGAACAGATGGAAAAATGGAAGCTGTTACACATAATCTCTTCAACTCTGGGTGTGCTGTGGATTGGGGGCGGGTATAAAGTTAGAGAAATCTTGTGTTTGAAACTGATGCTGAGAAAGGAATATTTCTGGGACTGAACAAGGGAGGGGAACATAAAGATGATGAATGGTGGGTGGGAATCATCACCCACGCTAAGACAGGGTGATTGCTACAAAGCTAAATTTTTCACTTTTAAATTCACCTCTTTATCCTATATGAAACGTATGAACAATATTTAAATTTGAAATAATGTTGGTAAAATCAGATAGTTCAGACTATCGTGGAAGCCTTTTTGGTGTGGTAGTAAAAAACAAACAAACAGAAAATAAACAGGCTGTTTGCACTGTCTTAGATCGTTATTTCGAGAAACTAGGGGGCCAAGCATCTCCCAGTACTGGTGACTTCATGAAACTTTTGTTTTTATATATATATTTATATAAATACATATATGTATGTATATATGTATATACATACACATTGCAGGGGAGAAATTTGTGCAGGTGGGAAGGACAAAAAAATGAGATGCTGGATTGGAATTTTCAGATATATAATTCACAGCAGTTGTGCTAGCAGCATGGCTCCATGTGCCTCTACTTTGAAAGCAAGTGAAGTCCTCCTGTGATATGTCTGATTTTCATTGTAAAGGAAGATGGTGCTCATTTTTAACAATTAGCCAAATAATTTCTTCTCTCAACACAGTATACAAAAGGATTTAGGTACTTGTAGAGAGCTGTAAGATATGTCTGGGGATTTTTTTTCCAAGATACATATGCATCTTCGTCTGAATTCTGTGTTAGAACAAATAAAAATTGCCTTTTTTCCTCTTAAAGTGTCAGTCAACTTTGTTTAGACTTTATGCACAGTAAGGCTAAACATTCGTCTTCTGTTAGATGAAAGGAAAGGATCCTAAAAACAGAAGTACAATTATCATAGCTGATTGAATTTGAAATATTACAACATGGAGCCTTTAGACGTATTAAAGTGTATGTGGTTTATGCAAGGCTTTTAAATATATATTTTATAACTATTTATAAGTATTTAAATATATAAACTGCTGAACATGTAAAACTGTGATGCTAACATCTATTTTTATGTCTTTATATTAAGATTCTGTACTGAAGTTCAATGCCAGTCTCGATCATTTTTATGCTGTTGCAACTGATGCTTTCCTATAGCTGTCTCTTCCTTTTTCTTTCTTGCCAGCTTTAGCTATGTTATGAAAGGACCATGCACTGAACCTTGCTGTAAGTCACTTTATTAAAAAACAAAGCAAACCATACTTGCCTCGTCTGAGGGTGCATGCGTATCATCAGTGTTTCTAACTGTAAGAACAGTAAGCTTTCTATGAGCTTTCATTTTCTTTCTCATAAATGGGTAAGAGAAAGAATATCTCTGTTATGTTCATTCTTTTCTCCTAGCATGCTTTTGTTCTGCTCATCTAATAAGCAGAGTAATAGCCTAATACTCTGATTTTTGAGGTCTGCAGCTGTTGGGCCTTGCCACAGTCAGCATTTGAATTAACTGCTACGTGCAGCGGTGGCAGAACTTACCTTATCTACTCTCTATGGCATGAGCAAATGGAAATGGTTCATAACGCTCTTCTGTCTGTCATTATTTTAGGTTTATCTGTGGTCTTCAGGAGAAAAAACATAGTTAAACATCAATATAGCCTAGGTAGATATAAACAAACCTACAAAATACTCAGAAGATAGAAGCCTTCCTCTCCCTGACTTACCAATTCAGTTTCCCCCGAGTACAGCACCTCTGTTTTAGTCCCGTGCTGTTCCTGTTTGTCTGATACAGACCTGGTAACTGAATACAGGTCCTAAGGAACTGGCTTGAATCTAGCAAACATCAGAATTTGAGAAATCATAGCATGTTTGTCTTATTTGAAGAAGTATTTCCAAATTTTTAATACCTAAATCTATTAGTAATTTGAAATTAGAGTTTTTATTATATTCTTAAACGTATAAAAATATTTGTTCTGCTGTTTCCTGGAGCAAACAAAAGAAATAGAGATCCTGTTTTGACATCATCTAAAACAGAACAGTGAGTGTTTTGATTTCCAGAACTTCTTTCAGAAGTGGATCTGAAAGCCACAAGTGCATGCACACGTGTATGTGTGAAGCACACGCACCTACTAAAATAGAAAAAAAAAGTATGCTAAGGAAAAAATTGGGGCAACAACTCTCTATTTCTTGGAAAAGCAGGCTACTTCCACTCCTTCTCCACCTCTGCTTTCAGCTCTCTGTTCCCCATTTCTGGTGCTGGCAGAGCAGTTGTCCAGGCGTTCTTCAGCCAAAATTGGCTGCAGGAATAGGGTATTCAGCAGGGCAGTTGAAACATCATTCCACAGACGAGCAAAGGTTTTAAGAGATGGGTGTTGGCTTTTAACCTCTCAATTCAATTAAAAATCTTGTCTCAACTTGAAATTCAAAATCCACTGCTGTGGAAGGCCTTGTCATTTATAGGGATAGAGAAAAGAAACATCTGTATATGGGTAACAAGCAGATTCTGTTTACGTATAAATAAGAATAAAAAAGTAAGACGAAACTTGCATCACAATATAACAGAAGGCTTGCTACTAAATGTTGGATTAGAACTTATTTATCTCACAGAGCAGGAAACCTGGCAGTGGGAAATGCGTTCCTTACTGTCGATTTATAAGATGCTTTTTGATGCAAGTGCTTTTATTTAAATACGCCTTCAATCTTTTCATGGTAATAGTTCCTCACGTGACCACTGCCATCAGGCAAATGTGTATCACCTGCAAGAACTGGCTGACATGCTACAGATGCTTTTAATTGCCACTAACGTTAATACAGCTGCTGTGGTCATGATCATTTCTTTTTCATTTAGAACAGCAATGGCAAAACAAGGAAACCTCGAACAATGGAAATCCTAACGTGCAATATAGTATTCTCTAGACTGTTTTAAAGTGAGGCAGACTGTGATGGTATTAGGCACAACTGTTAATGTGATAAACATATTACCATCTGTGCTGATGCTACCTGGAAAAAACCCTGTTGTTTCCAAATGATCTGATGATGCCAATATACGCTCCTGGGAGCTGTGAGAGAGGCTCACGCGCAAGTTGCAAGAGTACGAGGTGAAGATGAGTAATCTCAATTTCCAAAGCTGTTTGTAACAATTCCTGGGGGAAGGAAAAAAAAAAAGAACCACGACACACGAGGAACAACAAAAATAAAAATAATAAAAAATAACAACACAGTTTCTGTCTCCCTGGAACTTGTAGCAAAGGTTACAGCTGTGAATGTTCACAAATACCTGTGAGTGTTCTTCATAAATGGGTTCACTTAATCAAGACCGCAGTCCTACTGTGCTAGGTCTGCTACAAATTCAGGTTACTACGACCATTCCATAGTTGCTGCTCCTCTTAGGTGAGTTGCCTTGAAAATTGACTTAAGCATTAACAAGACAGATCAAAGCTACCCGTAAGAGATTATGATACACCCCCATCTCTGTATTACCAGCTTCTTGGCCACAACCAGGTAGCATGTAAACAGCTGCAACTATTCGTGTGCAAATTTGGCACGTGGATTATATCTAGTGCAAGCAAAAGAGGTGGCGTAGTTGCACTGGAGATAAATAACTGAAGAAAGCAAACTGAGCAGAGGAAATTACTGAAAGGTATTTCAGTAGCTTTTATTTGCTAAGGTACTGAGCCTGGGCTGATCAGTAGTCCAGTGACTGAGTACACATGTCCTTGTCTAACCTGGGGAGGCAGCCAATGTTTCAAAGCGGATTTGAAATCATTTTGCGTAGCTGTGTTGTGGAACATATATTAATGGTCCAAGCAATTTTTCAAATCTTCATTCAGGTCTGACACTTAGCTGTAAATGTAAGAAAGGTTCCAGGCTCTTGAGCCTTGTTCACCCTTGGCTTCAAAAAAGCCGGTGACAGAGCTGTGCTGAAAAATAGTCTGTTTGTTTGGCACAATATAAATGAGATTTTTAGCAAATAGTGCAGTCGTTTCCATTACGGCTCCATCCTACCTCTCACTGAAAGTCCATGTGATTGTGGAGCTAGTAGGGGTGACTTGTTTCCTCTCTAATGTTTACGCCCTAACTCTTGCACAGAAATCCTGCAAGTTGTAGAGGAAGGGAAACACACTTCAACAGAATTTCACTTTCATAATAACACTAAATCAGAGTAGAAGTTTAAGAGGTAAGAGTAGTAATTATTGTCTCTTCCAACTATTGGTAATGAATGTAATTAAAAACATTATTTGAGATAACGCAGCACGCTATGTAAGAATGTTGATGCTTGTTTGTCATTAAGGTAACAATTTGCATTGGATTTTCAGTGTTAAGGTCATGGGAGAGTGTGTATAGCTAGCCACTGACATCGAGCTTCTCAGTGAAATGCGTTCTGGACCAAGCCCAGGACAGTAACAAGTGTAGTAAGTTGTGTTTTGTGCACGAATATGTTAATAGTAATGTGCAGCCTCACTAAAAGCGTTGGGTAAAATGACAGTGAAATGAACTGGGAATCATGACTCTAAAACCTTCAATCTTCTCTTTAAAATTCAGCTTACTTCTCATGGCCCAGAAGGAAACCATCCTCATCAGTTTAGAGAAGACGCAGTGGCCTCCTTTGCAGACGTGAGATGGGTCGCTCAAGAGGAAGGTGAAGTTTCTACGAGGCTCAGGTATGCTCCTCAGATCTTCTCCTTCGAGTTAGAAGCCAAGATAGATTCTGTCCATTGGGAATATACCGTGCGTTACAGTTAACAGAGAGCACCTGTGTGCTGAGAGACGGGGAAGAGTGGTAGAAAAGGTAGGGACTGGAAAAGAATGAGAAGAGATTGAAGTAATGGGATTGTGAATGGAACGCTGGTTTGAGAACATGTAGGAGTTCGGCTTCCTATGAGGAAGATTGTGGCTTTTGTTTACCTCGTTATTGCAAAGAATTGGAGTGTGACAGCCTCACACAACCTTGTCCCCACAAATATGTCTGCTGTGGCATGGCGTGATTGCCAGCACTGATTCTTCTCCAGTTCTCCAGAGGTTTTCATTAGTATGGGGCAGGGTGTTGGAAGGCCTCCTCATTAACAGCAACGGTCATTCTGACAATCTGGTAACTGTCACATCGTCTTTCACCTTTCTGGTTAAGACTCTGCATTCTGTAGCAGACAATTAAAAAATTATGGCATATTTTGTCTTTAATCCTTATAACGAGAACTGGCAGGGAAGCGTGTGGGGTGCCTCTGTCCAGAACCACAGCGCAGGTGCCATCGTGTTGGACCACGAGCGCTACGTGGCAGGGTAGCTGCATTAAACAGTTGGCTGAAGTGACCAAGTCCTGTATCGTAGCCTACCCAAACGGCTGCTCAGGCTAGCCTGAGACAAAGGCAGGGTTCTGTGGAGCAGACGAAGTTTTTCTTCCAGCTGACCTTCCAGAGAAAGGCACAGATAGAGACTGCTGGAGGATACATTGTTAATTTAAAAGCAAGGAACAGATTAGTAAGGACCTAGATGCCCTCCAACAACTTGCCACAGTGAAGCTTTGGGTGATATCCCGGTGCTGCAACATCAGTTTCACAGACTCAGAGGGGAGTCCCAGAAATCAAGGCTTGTTTGGGAAAAACTGTTTGTACGACTGTTGTTTGCACAGAAATGTTTTGTTTAAGGATTGAACTGTAAAGCTATTAAGTCGAATGGAGACAAGAGGGAGAATAACTCTTTGTTGCTTCAGAGAACCTGTTATGAAAGACCTACGACTGGTGTGTTTGCTGAAATGCCTGCATTGTGTGAAGGAGGAGGAGGGGATAGTTAGAGTGGGGTGGGACTAAAATAATCCTGCAGATAAATAGCGACCTTAGGGCAAACAGCTTGTGGTGCAGCGTTGTAGGTGGACTACTTAGCAGATAGGAATATTTCAGTATGTGCTGGTTATTACAGCCATGCACGGTGTTAGGTAGTGCAGCATGCACTGAGTGTTTTCCTTACTTTTGAACTTCTGTTTCAGTTTCAAGGAGATCCCATAGGTGTTACTGTTAAAATACGTATTCAGAATAATTCCACAAACAGTCTGGCAGATGTTTTTTTCTGTGAATGCAATTTTATAAATGAAGTAACTAAAGGACAAGTCATATTTCTCCTACCCCTAGTCAGCAGTACTGACAATTCAGGCATAATATTTTTCCACGGCATTAAATTCCACTGAGGAAATTTGCTTCAAATGCCTTTGCTGCTCAGAGCCGAAAATACCCTTTCTGTTCAGCTGTTCTGCTCCTTTTCAAAGCCTGTAGGAGGTACATTTTAAAGAGAGAAGCGACTGCTGGCCCCTTGCACTTTTTTTAGGGAGTGCAGAGAGATGGCTGCCATGGGAAGCATCCTGGGATTGTCTTAGCTTTGGTTGCTCTCTATGCCTGTGGAGATAGCACCACCTAAATTTTAACATCCTTCATAATATTCAGCTGTGCTTAACCGAGTTTTGCAAGTTGTGCTGATGCTCTCTCTGTCGGCATTGTGAAAGAGTCAGTTGTGTATCTAAGACCACGTTGAGGTGGCCATAGGCACAGGGCTTGTTCTAGCCCCAGAGCCTGGCTCTTGTTGTAAGTGTAGCACCGCTGCAGATCTAACGGGGTGCCCACCCCGAGCAGCTCACCACATACACCCAGAGCGACTGGGCTCTGAAGCTGTTTTTGGTCTAGAGCCACTGTACACATTTTGAAAAGGCGTATCACCAGACGCCGTTCCTATTCTCCCGTTTGAAATAAATAAGGGAATCCTGACCTGCCTGAGAAGTTTCAGGAACGAGGTAAGAGCTAAGTATGTAATCACGATCAGCAGTTATGAAGTATTCCTGTTCATATTAATCTATTATCATTAATCCTTATCAGTTCTACTTGAGATAAACTGTTTTTAAATGTTGGTGTGTTCAATAAGTGTAACCTTTTGTTAGCTGCAGGTGCACGATAACCCCTCAGTGTTTCACATAGCTTTAGTGGGTAATAAAGGAAAGCAACAGTTGTGTTTTTTGCTCTTATGAGAGAGAGAAGGGAAGCTTCTAGACTCTTTATAATTGTATGAAGTTTTATTCTCTATAGCTTTATTTATCGTTAGAAACCTTGAGATGAGATCCCTTCCTATTTACTGATAAGCAGTCTGGAAGCAGCACCACTAAACTGTTCCCTGTGTTCCATTCTCCCACCACTAAAATGGGCTGGGGAAGTCCAGGAACAATACAAAATATGCCATGGAAGGTAGAAACTCTTCCTCCTTCAAGGGAATCAACTACAAATGACTTTTTACAGCCTCTGAGGAAAAAATAGTAGCATTTGGGGGGAAAAAAAGAAGTTTTAAATCTTAATTTCAACAACAACAAAAAAATATGCATGAGGCAGAGAAAGATTGAGGGCAGGTGGGAATAAATTCCTTTTTCTCTGGAAATCAAGAATTCCGTACAAAGCTGGCAAGGCAGAAGGAGAAAAAAATAGGCAGTGATGCAAACAGAAAGGCTGTGAAGTTCTTACTCGCTTTGAGGTGTACAGTGTTTTAGGAGAAGTGATCTGTGTGAAGACAACTTGGAAGTCACTCCTTTAACTTCTGTTCCTGTTTTGTATATAACATTGCTTTTGTTTCTATCTATTAGAAAGCCTTTTGAAAAAATAAATGTTTTGATTTTTTTTTTTTTTTTTACAGGTCAGAAGTTTGGTCCAAAACAGCCCAGCCCCTTCCAGGTGAAGTACATCAGCGTGGAAGGTCCCCGTCCCATCAGGGATCCTCACCAAGCCCAGTAGAAGACGAACCAGCATCCAGGAGCACAGTGATAGCAAATGAAGAAGCTCTGCAGAAGATCAGTGCTCTAGAAAATGAACTTGCCTCTTTGAGAGCACAGATAGCCAAAATTGTAATCTTGCAAGAACAGCAGAATCTGTCCGCAGGTATGAAATTTGCTGCAATCTTAGCACAGATGAGTTAATGAGTTTGTCCTTTCTACGTTCAGTACAGTGCTAATTCATTTTTGTGATACACCGCACTTCTCCACGCTGTTTTGGTTAGTTTGATAGACAGACGTAGCATACAAACCAAGGAATACAGAATAGTTCTCGAAGACAAGAGACCCGTCAGATTTTCTTTATTTTCTAGTATTTTAGAGATCTTTACGTTTCTGTGAAAACATGCCAAAATTCTGAATCTGTGGATAAGTACAGAATATTAACAACTTTGAGAGCAAAGCTCTTGATAAACATGATGGAATAAACCAAGCTAAAAGAGTGTAACTTAACTACTAGCACCTAAATCATCCCACCCGGTAATGAAACTGATTCTCTTGTATCCTGATGTAATTATGTGAGTTGCTAGTTAGGCTTTTGGAACATGTAGCATACATGCATACATCTAAAGCTTATAAAGTAAGTTGCAGAAAAGGAGATTAAAATGTTTTCTATAGTTATCTCTGGGATCAGACGTGTTCATACAGAACCAGAAGCAGTGCACTGTTTTCTGTAGTAAGCAGAGTAACTCCTCGGAAGTTTCTTTCCCTTCTTTTCCTCCCCTTCAACTACCATCCATCCAGTTCTAAGTCTACAATCTGCAAGGATTAGTGGAGTTAGCCCTTGCTCAGTGGAGATAAGAGCCACTCAGCTTTCATCAGTTGCTACAGTCACTTAGCAAATACATTGTTTTGTTCATGTATGAAGTAATATTCTGATTCTTCAGATGTTGTTTTGTTTTGTTTTTCTGTGAACTGATAGCACTTACTTTATATTTCCTCAACTGTTCAAACTGAAAACCGTAAAACAGTTTTAAGGATCACTCAGTTACATCCTTGACAAAAATGCCACCACAACGTATTTTTCCTCATTCTCCCTTTTCCTTTATTAGAAAACTTAAATTTTAATGTGATTTTATCATCTTTACCTCCCTCTTCTGGTAGAATATGGTAACGATTGTGTATGAATATGTATATGCAGAGTAGACTCCTGTATTATTTACATCCCTACTTATACAGACTTTATACTCTAAGCCTCAAAACTCTGATTTGGCCTGGTCTTGGTGATTTCTTTAAAGGGGCATTTCAACAGAAGTTTCTCCATTTATTTATTGCTATAACTTTTTTTACCTAAAGAGCACAGGAAATTTCAATTCAAGATAATCCTGAGAATCTCTTTCTTCAAACATGATTAGCTGTCCACCTCAAAGAGTTGGAATAAGATTGAATGTCGGCACTCTTTGAACTCTGGAATTTACATTTTAAATCTTGTATGGTAACTCCCTTATTTCTGGTATGTCCGAAGAACCATTGCTCACGTGACAGACTGGCTGTGGCTTCCAGCTCAGCGCTTGCCTCTCAGAAGCAAGTGAAATACTGGTAGTGTTAAAATCAGGATTTAATTAAAAGACATCCTGACATCCATCCCACTGCAGTAAAAATACTAATGTATCCAGAATTTGAACTGGAAATCCAAATAACTTCTTCAGGAGGATTTTTACATGCCTTTGCAGACATGCCTGCTTAACTGGTTTAGGATTGAAGTTGTGTGATAAGCTACAGAAAGGAGAGAGGAAGCAATCAAAGTTATTTTCATGATGTTCTTACCTGAGCTCTTGTGACGTAGAAAGGTATTTACAAGTAAACTGACACAGAACGCATGTTTTATTTGTAGTTGGGTTGAGTCCAGTTGCTTCAGCTGCTGTCCCTGGAGCGCCACCGCCACCTCCTCCCCCTCCTCCACCACCACCACTCCCTCCCCCGGGCCTGCAGCGGAGCGTGTCTGCCATTGAGCTCATCAAAGAACGGAAAAACAAAAAAAATTCTGGACAGATTCCGACGGAAAATGGGCCAAAGAAGTCTGAGATACCAAACATGCTAGAAATCCTCAAGGACATGAACAGCGTGAAGCTACGGTCGGTGAAAAGGTAAGATGTTTATTTGTGTTTGTTAACTTGAGCATTAATGGTTTGTTTTTATGACTCAGAACTACTTCAGGTTAAAACAGGTGGTGATGCAACAAGAATGCAGCATTCACAACTTCTCCAGCTTTGTTTTGGACTCTGCTAAATTTTCTCATTGACTTTTCTAGATCACCAGAAGATACAAAAGCCAAAGTAGCTGACCCTACAGATCCTGCTGCATTAATAGCAGAAGCACTCAAAAAGAAATTTGCCTATCGATACCGAAGCGATAGCCAAAGTGAAACTGAAAAAGTGATTCCAAAGACTGAAACAAAGACAAAGACTGACGTAGTGCTGGTGAGTATCGTGCTTCTGACCGAACACATGCTTGGACTAAGTGATAATTGCCTGGTAAGCCAGAGTAAATCTTGCTGCCAACAGATGCAAATACCTAGGAGTTAATATCCCTGCCCACAAAGCCCTGTGAAGTACTACTGACACGCCAGGATTTGTGGCAGTCATGTTTTGGTTTTGGTATCTGTTCTCAAGATTGTGTCCTGTTTTGGCTTGAGGTTTAAAAACCCTTCCTAGAGTTTTCGTTTTCAAACAAGAACCTTATGTGTTGCTATGAGAATGTGATATTCTTAACCATTCAGACAGCGCATGTGCAATTTTGAAGCAAGATCCTGAAACATCAACTGTTCCTAGGGACGTAGAAACACAACAGGCTACTGTAGATCAGTTTTGTTAGTAAGCAGTCCTTGAAGCTTTGTGCTATTAGAACCAGAACAGAAAAGTAAAGCGACTTTTCCCTTTGTGGGTTTAGAAAAAAATGCACATAAAATCCAAAATTTAAAACAACCCAAAGAGTTGGCAGTACTCTGAATTTATTTTTAAGGAAAATAAGCTTTCCAAGCCACAAATCTCAGGATTTCTGAGTACTTCAGCTTATTAATGTTGACTTACTTGCCTTCTGTTTTAGGCCTTTAATGGTGTTTCTGTAATATTCAGGCTGTTCTTCACAACTACAAGGCTGTATATTTCCCCCAGATCCATCACTTGTTTCTAGCAGCAGAGGCTGTAAGAAGAGTTGGCGATATTTTGTTTGCACAGGAGCTTTTCACAAATTTTGTTTTGGAATTTGAAGTCCAACTTTTGAGACAAAGGATCATCGAATCCTCAAAAACTAAGAGAACTGAAGGTTTTCATTTATTGAATGAGAAAACGTTGATGCATAATGAGCTAATAAATACCTGTCATCAGTTATTTATCGGTATGTAACTCTTTGCCAAATCAGACCTTTTGTGCTTTACAAAGACTTGCACAAATAAACAGGACAAAGAACAGGAATAATCGTAACAAACTCCTGCTAGAGCACTTGGTTGTCAGCTTCTAAACATAACAGCATCAATCTTCATGTTTTGCTGTGGTAGAGTGAAGGATCTCTAGTCAGAGCTTCTCCAGCAGATGGTTAGCTGCCTCATCTGAGTGATTGCAGCTGACTGCTGACATGTTACCCTTTACTTTATGGCTACAACGTGGGTAAAATCTACATGAAGAGAAACAAGTTGATCGAGGCAATTCTGCTCAGGTTCTAGTTTTACTCACAGCTTGGATGGATAATAGTTCAGCTAGGTCTCTGCTGAAAGCAACCTGAATGTGTTTCTGCTTTCCTTCTCAGTTTGGACCGCACATGCTGAAGTCTACAGGAAAAATGAAGACTTTAATTGAGAAATCTTAACGTATGGCGATCACGACGTGAAAGACTGTTGAGCTGTTTTGTCTGAAATCTCTGAGGTTGCAAATAGCACTAGTACTGAGCGGTCTCGTACAATGCGGAAAAACCTAATGTGAAAATATTGAATTGAGGAACTAAACATTGTGGTTGAGGTGCGTGTTGGTGATTTATCAAGGGGAATAAGTTTGACCATTGTACTCAGGTATTAATTTTGTATCCAAACCTGGCTTTCTACTCAGACTTACGGGGTGGTTTTAGTTCATTAACACTAAATTATCTCTGTACCATTCTTTGTGCATAACTGACCGCCTTAAAACATTGTGTACATGTTAATAATGACAACGATACACCCTTAAGTTAATCAGTCATTTGAGCTCCAGTGATGACTTGCACTACAAAGTTTAGTTTGATACTGAATTTTTCGTGTAGAAGTGTTTCTTTTAAACTCAGTTTTAGCAAAAATTTTAGCCCAAATTAAAACCGAACACGTTCTGCTTCATACTGAAACAAAGTGAAAATAGAAACCTGCTGCAAAGGTCACCCGGTATGAGATATTTTAAATAATGGCACATTCTTGGTGTTTTGTGGTTTTTCCCCAAAAAATGCTTGCAAAGGAATGACAGCAAAACCGATCTGAATCATCTGGTGGCTAACACGAGCGCATGAAGAGTGAATCATGCTGAGGGAGCCTCTGTGACTAGTTAGTGCAATGCATGTGAAATAACCAGTAGATAGCAGCAGAGTAAAACGATTACAATTAGTGTCAGAGCATGTGTTAACTAGCGTAGGAGTGATGTAAAGGAAAAAAAGGTACAAAGTACTGTGGGGTGCAAGTTGCCAAAAGGGTATCGCTCATCTCAGCTGTGCTAAGAGATGCTCTTCGACACCTTTTCATTCCCGGTGGCCTTTGGCTCCCTGGATAGGATTTTAGCAGGTGAGGACTGCACGAGCCCTCACGGTCCTGTTTGTGGGAGGCGATGGTGGGAGCTGTTGCACATCATCTGTTTTCCAGGGGAGGTCCTGTGGGGATTTCCCAGAGCAGCTTCTTGCTGCCAGACCTGGACGGAGCCCATCCACTGACGAACCAACCCCTGAGCTCAGGCCTCTGTCCACAACCTAAAAATTAAATTGAGATTGGAGAAAGCTGCGATTGGAGAAAGCTGCTCAGCAACAAGAGCACTGTAACTCAGCTGCACTCTCAGGTGAAGCCAAGGTTTGCTCTGACTGTGGATAAACTTAGAAAAGCCACGTCTGGCTAGTTCATGCTCTAAGTTTATCTGGCTACTGGAACACGTACAAGTGCCTTTTAGAGCTGCTGTTTTCTAGGAAAAGAAAAACGCAGCGTGTTTTACGTAGAGACAGCTGAATGGCTCCAGTTAGGTTACCGAAGATGACTAAAGCTTTGCTGCTTATAACTGGAATGTAGATTGTATGATCAAGGAAGATGTTTTCTGGTGTGAAACTTGCAATGGTGTTAATATGTACACAATACAAATTCCTTTCAAAATGCTTGGCCATCAGTTTTACTGATAGGCCTTTAAATCTTCATGTTCTTTTAAATGCCTTTAAAACACTTTTTTGACAGATACTTGTGGGCTCAAGTTTTGTATTTAATGCTCTATATTGCCACTATGTAAAATTAAAAGCAGTTAAAATAAACACCGTGTATGTGATTGATTCATGGTACTCTACAAATGATGTCAGCCACAAAGTGTGGTGTACGTTCTGTTATAGTGACCATAAACGTACTCACAGCTTGCATCCCTTTCATGACTGACTACTCACCTTGCTATGCAGCAATAAGAACAGTAGAACCAGTCCTTGCATTGACTGTGCTGTGCTGTTATAGTCAGATAAACGATCAGAGAGCACAAGAATTATATGCTTCCCCAGAAACTTAACAGGAAGATACTCAAACCCTCCTTGGACACAAACACTTCCCCTCTCAGTCCCAGTCAAAGTGTTTCCACCAGCTTCATCTGAACTCTCTCGTTTACAATAATGGAACTCAGCCCAGGTAATGATTAACTGTAAAGTTGAGGATCTCAATGGGCCTTTTACACTTGCCTAAAATGAGAGAAAAACCCACACACTAAAACTTTTCCAGTCTGAAAGGTGGATCTGAGGTGGAGGTGTTCAGTACCCAGGAAAACCAGAAACGTGGCAAGACGTGATGTAAAGCCACAGTAACAGAAATGCTGTACAAGAAAAAATAATCACAAAGCTGTCATCAAATAATTTATTTTATGCTTTTCTGTACCTTAATTTGTATCTTTCTACTTTAAATCTTTTATACACACATGCCACTGCTGACAGAAAAACCTCCCAAAACACAAGTACTCAAACTAAGGACATTCACACTGGACACATACCTCAGACATAAGCTAAGGGCTGTATCTGTCTCTGTGTTAGCAAATGGCACGGCCCAACAGCAGCAGATTCGCAGATTAAAACCAATTACGATGGGAAGCTGACATCCATCCCGTAACACATTTCAGGACTCACATGGGCTGTGACTGGCTGTTAGCGGTTGTAACGCGTTAAGTACACTCCTGGCATATTAATGCTCTGGGTTTGTACCCAAAACAATTAAGCTGCAGGAATGCTGACATCCAATGTAGGTTTTTAGAAGGAATTTCGAGACAGTACTTTCAAGAAAAAGAGACATTTTTTTTTTAGTTCAGTCAAGTGTCAGAAGCTTCCATACACATTAATAAATGGGATTAGAACCATTTTTTCCAAATCCAATGCTGTGGGAAAAGCCAGAAGCCCCTCCCCTAGGAAAGCTGGCATAGAACAAAATTACTCACATTTTACTCCAGGATTCTGACAAGCTGTACTAGTCCCTACCAGAACAGATCAATCTAACAATAAGACTGCAAAATGTTGAAGAATCACAGGTTGTTTATAAATCGTCTATGTAAGTATTGCTATATATGTACTTGTAAGTTCATTAATTTTCATTAAAAATTCTTAGTAAAATACAAGTAACCTGCAACAATTAGCAAAGTTTAAAGACAGCCTCAATGGCAATACAAACTGAGTCACATTTCAGAAAATGTGAGAATCAGGAGACATCAGATTCTGATTTTAATGGTTGTTTCGAAAGTATCTGCAGGCTCAGAACAGGTTTTATTCAAAAAACAGAGAAATCAGTACTTTTCCACGCTTAACCCTGCAAGTCTGTATAGGCTGTAAGGAAGCTCCGCTGCCATCTCTCCACGGTGAACTACTCAAACAGACAGCTACCTCCTCTTTGTTCTGGCAGCTCCGAAGAACTCTGGCAAGTATCACCACCCTCTTAAAGACAAGCTGTTAAAATAAGGCTTTTTTTTTTTTTTTTCTCTTACGTCACGTTATAACCCAAACTCGCAGCACATACGATCCTCTACTGAAGACAGACAATAGCAAGAACTTGCACTGGCAGCAAAGGAAGGAAGTCCACGCAGGTTCCAAAAAAAGTGGTTTCATTACAAATTTATTTCTTTAAACATGGCCACTTCGAGATTAATAATATTACTTCAGGGAACATGAAAGAGTAAGAAACAACTTAATTTTAGAAGGGAAACAAACAGGTAAGTCAGAATTTGCTTTCGAAACAGTGGAAGGCCAAGCTCAAAGAGGCGATAAATTTTGGAGTATCAGGAGGACTAGGAGTTTCAAATCCAAAAAATGGGCGTAGTTTTACAGTGGAAGCTCACTGCAACCTCAGCTATCTTTCCATGACTCGGTCATAACTTAAATGTACAGGAGCATAACGTGAAAAGAACTCTTTTATTAATTAAAAGTTAACAGCAACAGGCACATATTAAAATGAATACGGCAAAGCCTTTACAAATGGCTTTACGCTGAAGCTCTCTCCCAAGAATGGCTGTTGCAACAAACTGTAAACAGAATTAATAAACAGTCTTTTACAATAAGAACAGGGAAATACAAATGAACTAAAAGAAAGCACCAGTTTCTCAAATCAGATTACAGTTGTGCTTACTGTACTTAAAACAATGTAAAACAAATTACAAAAATGGAATGTTTAAAGTTTAAAATTAGTCCTTTAATTTTGTCCTAAAAAACATTTTCTCCTTTTCCCATCAAAACCCCATTAGCGGGTAATGTTTCAGTAGAGGGAGGAATAAGTAAACAATGCACTTTTTTTATTTTTTAACTTTTTTTTTTTTCAAATCAAAAACAAATTTGGTCACTTAGCTTTGTGCATAGTTTAAGGCATCTGTAGCAATTTGTTACAGTTTCCTCCCCGATGTGGCTGTTCATGAAATTGTCACATTCTAAAAGAATAAATAAAAAAAAATGTTGCCGTTCAAACCCTTCCCAGGCTCCCTCCCGCCCTCCCCCGCCCCAGACATACTCACACACCCACACATACACACACACTGCAGCGAAAGGGGCATTTGTACCCTTGTTCTGAAGGACACGCTTCCCATCCCACTTTATTTCAGATTGGCAAATACCCTGAGCTGATTATGGTGTTTAGACATTCCACCTTTTTCTTGCATGTGCAGTTCAAGTGTACAATGGTGAAAACAACATGCAATGTTTTCACTGCAGAATCGCAATGCAGTTCAGACGCTTCCCCCCACCCCCCACCCCTTCCCTTCCCAAATTCAGAAGTGTTTTCCGCTTTTAAAAAACTGCATTCCCATACAGCACTGGAGTAAAGCTTGGCTGTGCTCTATGATGAATGCTCAGTTCCCAGTGCACAAACAAAATTATGGCAAATGGGAGGCTTTTCTGGCATCCAAAGAAACAAGAGCTGCAGTCTCGGATTTGATCTTTTTCTTTTAAAAAAGCAAAAAACCCAGGTTAGTGGTTCCTTCACAGCCATGCGCAAAGGTTAAGTCTAGAACCAAGAGTTTCAGAGTACATTTGTAAACATCAAGTCTTGCCAGAGGCAGCAGAGGATGGGCACTTCACATTTCCGTATTAAAACAGGGACTGAGTGGAAGGTATGCTTTGAACACATTTATGCAAGTCTTGCTAAATTCCAAGAAAGTGGAACAATCCATCTCAAGTCTTAGATTTGAAGACCAGATTTCAGATTTCACAAAAAAATAAAACAAAACAAAATGTGTGGCACAATGAAGCTCTCGTACTGTTCCTTCAAGGCTCAGTCACTGCTGTGCTTTGCATATTCAAGGTTCCAAACGAAAACCAACTGAGGCATATGCATATTGCTCTATGTTCGGATCTTGCAGTTAAAAAAAATCAGGTTCAAATGGTCTGTGTCAAAGGAAAACTTGGAAATAAATAATGCTGGCATCATTTTACCATTTTACCAAAACCTCGGGCAGACAAGTATCTCCTTTAATCCAGCTGTGCAGATACCAAGAGAAGAGGCAGTTTTGTCATGAAGATTGAGGTCAGGACAATCGAGGTTCCTGAGGTAATATGTCTGAGTCCATTTCCTCAAAAGTGGGATCGACGTCATCACTGCTAGACTGTTCTCTCTGCACTCCCTTCCAGCTCGCCTTGTTCAGTCCCAGGTGGCCAAGCATCGTCTGCGACAGCCTCGTGTTCGAGAACCGGGCCCACTCCCCAAACAGCGGCTCCACTAAGTAGGTCATAAAGCCTTGAAAGACAAGCAAACAAACATACCCAAGTGAAAAAAAAAAGGAGAAAACCCACTAAATTTAAGTAGAATTCAGTAATAAATTAAATAATGCATCAGACTATTCAAATACCCATTTTAAAAAATCATTTTGATATTTAGGGCGTCTTTACTAAATCTCTCAAAATACAGAAGATTTTACTGGTCAGTCAAAGGAGCAGCATTATATTCGATCACAAATTAGCCTGCTTATTTCAGAATGACCAAAAATAAAGTAAAATATTAGGGAGAGTAGGGGGGCGGGAATCTAAGCTTCAGTAACTATGTCACACGAACTACACAAATCTTTCATTTAGACATGTATGTTTTCTAAGAAATTGCCCCATGGATGATTGAACTATATTACACAAGAAAAATAAAATAAAATGAAAACCTGGGTTCTTTTCACAATATTAAGCTGATTAAAAATACAATTAGACTAATTTTTAAACAAAAAGAACACAAAACACCAACAGATAAACATTTACATTTTTGTTCGTGTATGTGCACCTATTTATGGCATCTATTTCTGTGAATCAAAAACTGAATGGTAAGCCTACCAAACTGGGCTTCTTTAAATGTCAACTACAAAAACGTATCATTCTCTAACACTCTAAAATCAAAGCAGTGCAGCTGATCAAACGTCTTTTTAATCTTTAATTAACTTCAAGCACTCATTCACAGTATGTTTGTGGTTAAATTTATTGTTCTCTTTACTATTTTTAACTGAGTCCTATTCAATCTACATAAACAAGTTCATTAAAACAAATAGGAAAAAAAGCAAGCCCATCAGCTATTTCAAATTCAGCTAAAGATAGCAAAAAATAACGTAACAGCTTTTCACAGCTCTCCATTAAATCCCTGTCCACCACCCTAGGTAAGGTGGTATTTAAAATGAATGCTGGCATTCCAGAAAGCAAACTGCAGAGAGCTGGAATCCTTTTGCAGCAACCTCAGAAGGCACCAGCCGCTGCATGGGCAAGGTGAAAAACTCCTCAAACTGGTTATCCCAGATTAGGAAGGCACTGGGCAGCAGCACAGGAAGTCACAGAGCTGCCTCCCATGCTCTCCCTGTTCTGTGAGGAAACAGTGACCTCAGTCTCCAGGACTGTCTGTACAGAAAATTTCATGAATACTACATTCAAGGGAGAAATGGTATAGCAAATTAAAGAAATCAAAAGCAAAAAAGAAAAAGCTCATTGTAAAGAAGTGCTGCTATACACAGAGATCAGGTACAACTTCCAGGAAACGCATGGAAAAGATATGTTCTTTGGTACCCATCCTGAAAGGAATCTACTGAAATAAAATGAATTGCAGTTACCAATCTGGATGTTGGCAATAGTTTCTGTCTGTCGGTCACAAAGTGGACTCACACCCAAATGATATTTTTTTTCAATATCTCCTAGAGAAATAAGAGTATAATACAACTGTTAACTCATCAGGTCCAATACTGCGTATTTTGATCACACAAGCAGTAATTCAAGAAAAACATCAGAGCTTTCCTGACGGATTAACATACTTCCTTGCAAAAACTCCTGGATTGCTGTAAAAACGACAAATTGAGTTTCTCTTGCTTTAGCCTTCAGGAATTTCTCACTGAAGAGAATTTATGGTTCTATTTCAATGTAATCTTGTAGTAATAAGTTTCACATGCTTCGCACCAAATAAAAGTCAGTTCTCCATTTTTCATATCTATGCAAACTAGCATTTCTCAAATCAAGGCAGCTAAACTAGTCTTCAAAAAAAGAAGCTCAGTTTTAATTATTAAAAGAATACAATAATAATGAGCAAAATTTATTTGTTCCACTTGTACACTAAAAGCTTTCTTAGCTGCTTATCACACAGTTAAGGCTACTTACATGACTAAAAATCTCCTTCCTAGTTGTTCCTGCTTACCAACAGGTCCTCACAGCCAAATAAATTTTAAATATCGAATATCTGGCAAGAATATACTTCACAATTTACTAGAAACATATAAATTGAACCTAATTACTCATCTGAAGCACCTTCCAATCTGAAGGATCTATTGAGCCAGTCGTTCCACATTCAGATTCTAAGCAGATTTTTCACCAGGTTTCAGTTCCACGAACCATTTGCAAGAAATACAACCCAATAAAGAAGAAAATCCCACACTGTACTGTAAATCTCTATTAGTACTAAATATAAATCACTATTTATTTGCAGGCAGCTATGACTCACGATTGCTCTCTCCGCAATATAAATACATTATGAACTAACAGATACTTCTACCGTTACTTGCCTTGATGGAAGAACTCCTCTGTTACTTTTTCACTCCACTGCTTACTCAGCTCCCAGGTCCGACATGGGTTGCAAATATCAGCACACTTCAAAGCCATCTAGTAAAGTAATATACACCGTTATGTCACCCTGCTGACCCCTGTCTCAACAGCAACATCCATAATTACCTATTTCCTGGCAGCAAGTATTTTAAGTTTTGTAGATAACAAGCCTACCTAACATTTGTGCTTCCCTCAAGTTTATGTACCATGATCATACTTACAAAAACACTCAGGAAACTATCAGATCTCATTATCATTTCTGAGCAAAACGAAAATTGAATCAAGTCAAGTATTTCAGGGACACTACATTTAGTTTATTCAGTAATACAGGAGGCAGCAATGAATTCAGAAAAGGAAACATCAATAAAAGCAAACATGATTTTTCATTTCTAGCTCTGAAGTTCACATTTAGTAATGGTTTGCACAGGAAAGAACTTCTCATCTGTCCGTTTTCTCTTACAGTCCACACAATGAACCTAGCAATAAAAATTTCTATGAAATTGAAGCTGATGCTATGAAGCTGATTCACAACAGTAGTGCCTTTTTTTTTATTATTATTATTCCTGAAATACATTCTGAGAAAGCATTTCACAGTACTGATACTACACTAGAATCACCAGAACTAAACCTTGTCTCAAAAATATATTTCTCTTTGGTTTAGTACCTCCAAGTTACCTTCCAACATGTGACACCACTTGGGAGAAGTGCTGGGACAGAGAGGGGGGAGAAGTGGAGGGAACCAACTTTTTGCAATGAAACAAAATGACTAGGGTATTTCTACTTCATTTTGAAAGTAAAAATATAGCCTAGAACTAGTAGTATTTACCACTTCAAATTATTTTTCAAGTTAAAATCTTATTTTGAAAATATTAGCAAAAAAGGTTACCTGTAAAATGAAGTGACGATGGTTTGCGTCCTCTAAGCATAGGTCTCCTCTATCCAAGTGGGACCGAAACATGGACAGATACTCATTTTGCTGACTGATGTCTGTGGCAAGAATGAGATCACCTATCTGGCTTTCCATCAGCTGCCTGTAGTAATTAGTGATACCAAGCATTCAGACAGCATAGCAATTAAGAATAGCAGCCATCACGACATTTACATGTCTTCTTTATCATATTCATTATGATATAAATTCAAGTCACAAGCTTACTGATCAGTATTTTCACAGGATGGTTTCTTTTTTTAATTTCTCTTCCTACAACACCCATAGAAGTATCAGAACATTTCATCAGCAGCTTTCAGAAAGATTAAAACAGCTTTTAGCTTTTCTGTTTGTTTTTCCTTAAATATGCACAAATTGTTTAATGTATATTGATTGTTAAAATAGGTGAAAAAGGTCTATTTTGAACTGCAATTGCAGTGACGGAATGAGAAAAGGCTGCCAAGTTTAACATAAATTAATATAACAGGTGCTTGACTAGATGAACATCTCTTCAGTGTGCTCACAGTAGATGTTATTTTCCAAATATCACATTGCACCATGAACTCCCCTACTCCAGTAGCATGGTATCTGGTAATTCTTAAAATAGATGTAAATGCAAAATTTAAATTATGAACTGCCATGAAATAATTTATTCTTTTTTAAGTGACAGCTAACTTGCATCTTAAACTGATCTGTATTATTTTGTATAAAATGTACCTGTTTTCCAATGACATATGTGCAAATAGACCAGACTCTCTCAGCAACCCCACTGCTGATCTCCAGTGATGGTTCTCCAATACTGAGGTATTCTGGAAATGAAAGTGGTGTCACAGATGTCAGTGACCTTAGGTCTCAAAAGGATTGAATAGCTTTACACGAAGAGCTGTAGCACAGAGGGGGGGTTGGTTGGTTGGTTTTGAAGTGGATTAAAACTCTCACATCCTGAATACTTTGATAGCTTGCACATTTTTATCCCAGTGGCATGGAAACACTCTCAAATTCACACCTACAACTAGCTAAAGACATCGCAATTTATATTCCTTTCCATACTCCTCAGGAACTCTCCAAATCTGTTTTTCCCAAAACAACCAATTTTCTCCTTACCTTATACAAAGTTGCTAAGTAATGGTTTGTTTTAATTAGGAAAGGTTGATTAACGCCTGGGTGATCCAAATCATGTGTGGCAGCTGCAATTAAACTGAGCAGAACATCCCATGGAGTTAAGGATTGGGAAAGCTGTAAGATAACAACAATGAATGTAATTCTGTCAGCAACACAAGTATACCCCCCTAAAGAAGGTGCAAAGGTGTCACTTTTTTTCTTTTTTAGTAATCAAAAGCAAATAGGAATTCTAAGGAAATTTAATGATGTAAAGCCAAGATTCCACTGATTCCAAAGTATTTTGCAGGGAAAAAGAGCTACAAAAATTTCAATGGTTTAAGCATTCTTCTTTCTGAATGTCAAGGTTCAGTCTCAGAAAATGCTGGCACAGAAAACGCTACTTTCTGTTTGGCAATGAATTACTGTTTCTAAACAGATCCTGTTAAAGGCAGCAAATTCTTAAAGCGAGCTTTCTCTCATTTACCCAGCCTGTCTGTATGCACAGAGACTGCTTTAAATACATACTATATTTTTAAAAAATACCGTCACCTTAGAAGGAAGAAGCTAACACTTTAGAAGCCTTAAGAACTGTTCAGAGCAGATTTCTACTCTTTTGCACAATTTTATTTCAAAGCCCACTGGGAAAAGAACTGAAGGAAGAAAGTCTGCTGGAGATAAATATTTTCAAGAGCCATGTGCCTGTTAATTAATTAACTCAGCATGCAACTGCATGGTCTTCTTTTCACTGTTCTTAGATATTCTTCCTGCTACTACTTCTGGTTGGGAAGTTTGGGTTATACTCAGTATCAAAGTCTAGCTTGCATTAAAACGGAGGACAGTACGACCTGTACAAAAATGAAATGCAGCAACCCCCTGCGAGGACAGGAGTTTATATTCCCTTTTGCATTTGCCATCTATCACACCTCATACATTTACAATGCATTTGGGTACAACAGAACCAGTAGCTATGTAGGTTTCAAAGAAGTCCATACTTCTACCAGAAGCATTACAAAACTTTCATCATGAGTATTAAATAATAAATGCTCAGAGACTCCAAACTGCATGCCATAAATATAACTGATATCCATCAGTTCTGCCACTTGTCTCACTGCCCCAACAATTGATGTGAGAGCAACACTGAGAAACAGTGGGAGGAGTGGGTAAAGAGCCTCTAAAAATGTCCATGGAACCAGCACTTATTTGTTTTTACTTCAGAAACAGAATACAGAAGCATTGTTTTCAAAAGAATACCAAACTAGAGATAATTGGCATCAAGATAAATATCT
Source organism: Nettapus auritus (assembly GCA_011076525.1). Classification (NCBI taxonomy): domain Eukaryota; kingdom Metazoa; phylum Chordata; class Aves; order Anseriformes; family Anatidae; genus Nettapus; species Nettapus auritus. The sequence goes on from CM021766.1 coordinate 122,083,843, forward strand.
TGTCTCACCCTGGCTACAGAGTACTACAGTTTGCATTGATTTAATAAAAAGGACAGGATTTACTGCTGAGGACTGTGAACCCTCAGCAAGCTTGCAGATGACACCAAGCTGAGTGGTGCAGTTGATACAACAGAAGGAAGGAATACCATCCAAAGGGACCCCGACAAGCTTCACAAGTGTGCCCACGTGAACCTAATGAGGTTCAACAAGTTCAAGGACAAGGTGCTGCACCTGGGTTGGCACAATCCCAGACATGAGCACAGACTGGGAGAAGAACTCACTGAGAGCAGCCCCGCAGAGAAGGACTTGGGGGTTCTGGTGGATGAAAAGCTCGACATGAGCCAGCAGTGAGTGCTTGCAGCCCAGAAGGCCAACTGCGTCCTGGGCTGAATCACCAGAGGAGTGGCCAGCAGGTGGAGCAAGGTGATTGTCCCCCTCCACTCTGCCCTTGTGAGGCCCCACCTGGAGCCCTGCATCCAGGTCTGGGGTCCCAGCACAAGAAGGGTGTGGACCTGTTAAAGCAGGTCCAGAGGGCCACAAAGATGATCAGAGGGCTGGAGCACATTTTCCTATGAAGACAGGCTGAGGGAGCTGGGGATGTTCAGCCTGGAGAAGAGAAGGCTCTGGGGTGACCTCAATTGCAGCTTTTCAGTACTTAAAGGGGGCTTATAAAAAGGGTGGAGAACAGCTCTTTGCTCAGTCAGATAACAACAGGACGAGGGGGGATGGTTTTAAACTAAAAGAGGGAGTATTTAGATAAGAGGTTAGGAGGAAATTCTTCACTCAGAAGGTTGTGAGGCCCTGGAACAGGGTTTCCAGAGGCTGTGGATGCCCCATCCCTGAGGTGTTCAAGGCCAGGTTGGATGCGGCCCTGGACAATCTGATCTAGTGGGTGGCATCCCTGCCCATGGCAGGGGGGTTTGGCACTAGATGATCTTTGAGGTCCCTTCCAACCCAAGCAATTCTGTGATTCTATGATTTATCCCTGAAATTGTCTAACTTGCTTATAACAGACTGCCAGCAGTCCAAGTAACAGGAAGCAAACACTGAACTAGCTCAGCTCCTTGAGGTCTGTCACACTGCATGTTTTCCCTCTTTGCTTTTCTTAAAAGGAAGAAAGGGCAAAGCATACTCTTGATGTCTTGCTATAATGTGCCTTTAGCAGAAGCATATTATTCATTAACATCAAAGATGAGCCAAACAAGAGTAACAGTAGTTCTAGAGTGGGAAAAAAAAAAAAAAAAAAAAAAAAAGAGAAAGGTAAAAAAAAGACATGAATACACAGTTTATTATTGCCAGCTCTGACTCAGGCTGCAATTCCATGTAAATGTCTTTGGGCACAGCTCTATGCTAAACAGCTGCAAACATAATCAATTTGCTCATCTGGTTCACAATGAAGTCACACAAAAGACAATGCCAGCTCAAAAGAAAAAAAAAAGAAAAGCACACCACTAAGTGTGAAAACACAGCCTCAGCAACATGGAGATCTTCCCCTCTGCTCCTTTTTGTCCTCCTGTTCCACCACCTGTTCAAAAAGTGGGTTTTGGGTTTGAGGGAAAGAGGCTGTTGTTGCATGTTGTTTGTTGTTCTTTTTTTTTTTTTTCTTTAAAAGGAGTGTACGTGCACATGCAAAACTCATGTATGTGCACACAAACCACTTATACACATACAGAAATATATGTATTACTATATTTACATGCAATGTAAAATTGAGAATGCTCCCTTACCTTAGGCTCTTGTAAATAACAGTGCATGGCCTGAGTCACATCAGCAGCATGAACTGCATTATGATAAGGATTTTGACTGTGATAATCTTCTTGAACCATAACTGCAGGAAAATAACAAATATCCAAATTTAAATAAAATAGCAATTTTTTCCAAGTACCATTTTATGTCCTTGTTAGACACAGAAATATGCAATATCACAGGTTACACACACATAAAAGTGTCAAAGTCAATAAATTGTCAGTTGAACTAACACCCAGGTATAAAAGAATTTTATGTGAGCAAACTGTATTTTCTAAAAGAAATCAACTACATGTAAAGTCATCTCAGAGCAAAAATTATACAACTTGAAGTCAGTATATTATCTGAGATACTTTGACTTTAAGAACTTTCCAGGAAAGTCTCCCTTTGAAAACCTAGCCTGCCTGAATGTTGAGGCAACCCAGAATACAAAATGAAGATAGTATTAAACAGGCATCAGGACATTTTAATATCATGCCTTCAAATCAGAGGAATTAGGCAGTGTTTTATTGCCGTATCAAGTGCTTTTCTTTCTCCTTCAGGACAGCAGTTGTGGGAAGACACCTCTACATAGTTTGGGCATTTTCTCATACTTTCACTCAAAGAAATTTAAGCCTATGTACAGTTTAGAAAATAATTTAATTTAGACCACGGTCTGATTAACCACTCCTAGATTTAGTATTTCCTATTTAACTTCTTCCTTGTTTTGCTGCTCTCTACTCCATCTACCTGTTTTTCAGCCCTGTAAGTAGAGTATTTTATGTAGTTAAGCTAATATGGATATCCTTTAGAGTACAAGAACTGTAACATTTGAAAGGATGGAGGGGGAGAAGATCTGAAGTACAGCAATCAAGTTAGATTCTAAATTGCAGAGTTTTGCCTGATGATGCATTAGTTCTTTCAAGTAAACTTTGAAAGAACATTTTCCTGGCTGACTACGGCCTGTCATTCCCATCCAAATCTCTTTCCCTACTCAGTTTACAAGCCAGCACCGTCCATGTAATTGTGACTATAATGCTAAAGCATTACTGCCACAGTATTTCTGAAGATTTCTGGCTCATGAAAAGTTAAGATACTGTAACCATTATGTGATCTCAAGAGCATTCAATGCATAGTTGACACCTCATATGGACAATAATAAAGAAAAGCATCTTTGCACTCCATTAACCTGAGGTAGAACTCCCTTTCACATATTTTTTATGTTCACTGCATGACTGAAGAGGTCCTTGGCTTACTCCTTGATTTTTATGGATTCATAAGCTGGCCGTTTACTTGAAGTCCGCAATTTTCCTAACTTACTTTAAGAAAGCAGACCTAGGATAGTATTTTGGTTGTGGTTTGCCAGAATTAGCATGGCACATCAACCATATGTTTCCAGGAATGTAGTATCTTATATTTTCTCTAAGTCTGAAATAAGAAATTGAGAACACATAGAAGATGACAGATCTCCAGGTAACCTTTGGAAATCACAGAAAGACTGTGTGTACAGATATATACACATATAGATATGTAGTATATATATATATGTATACACACATATACACACAAAAATAAAATGTTAAGATCCCATCAAGGACTAAACTTAGATTTCTCTCTTTATTAAAAATAAATACCAGTAAGTTCTCAAAGTGGATTTAGCGTGGCAGCAGGGAACATTTGAACTGTCTTAGTCTTCTGGAATTTGATCTTCAGATTGCTTTAGAACAAGGTATAAAAGGTAGCAAAAGAATGATTTAGGTTCATGCTAATGAGCTGTATTTGGAAGAAAGGTTGCTTGATTGCACAGATGGGCAGGGACAGAGCTAAGAAACGTTTTTGTTACTGCTGTTAAGTAGAAGGCATCAACAAAAACAGGAAGGTGGTGAATTTCAATGTTAGAATAAAAAAAATTGCCTTCTTCCACAGTCTGTTTTAAGTAAAATAATCTTTTGCTAAATCTCAGCTAACCAGGAGATAAGCAAGGTGACAAAGACAAAATACAGTTACAACTTGAGCGGCTTAAGACCAGATTTCTACAGCTGCTTTCTTCACACTGCAATATGTCAGTTCTCGAGGTCAGCTGCTCTACCTTTTTGGAACTGGAAGGAGTTGAATCTACTTTAAAACAATGGTAAAGTCATGACTGAACCAATAAAATTTATGAAGTAGAAAGAGAATTCAGTGATGAAAACAAAAAGCATTCCCTTACTTAAAAGGGGAGAAAAGTTTTCTGAATGTGGTTTCTCCTCTCATTAAATGACAAGCTTTGGAACCACAATATTGTTTTCTCTGAAGCTGTGAATGCCTGCTAAGAGGGACCTGAAACCTCTTTCTCCTGCTCAGTTAGAAATCAGCATCCTACTCCACAAAATTAAGTAAAAAGTACCATCACACAAGAACCAAATGAAGGACGCCTCACACCAGGGTCTTTGGGCCGTGAGGATGCAAAAAGACAGCACCCTCAGCTGTCAAGTGGAAGTACTGCTTGGTTTCAATACTCCACATTTACATATCTTCCTACTGAAGCACTGCACTGCCACAGGCCCAAACGTCCTCGTAACATTGTCTTACACTGTCCATGGAGGCAGTATGTCTGCAGCACAGTGAATATTTGTACAAGGACTTGAACAAGCAAGAGACAGCATCAAATTGGCACTGTTAAGTATTGCCAACATGGGTATGATCAGCAGAGTTAGGAAACTACACTGAGAACTTCAGAAATGAAAATTAAAACCTAACTGAAGACAAAACCAAAGAAAGGAGCAGCCTATCCTTTCTCAATAAAAATGCCACATGAATGAATTCACATATATTCCTGATGATTTAGATTTAACAAATACAACACAGCATCTGCTATGAAGCTACTCAACTTGTCAATACTTGCTTGATGTTAACAGAGATTTCTATAGTCAGAATCTTTGAGAGATTTTCTCTCAATCAGTATACTTCAAATCACTGTACAATCTGGACCGAATTGGTACTCTTCAAACCTTATTACTAGACTATAACCAGCACTTCAATTAAAGTATAAAAATGCGGATAAACAGCAATATTCATCATAATAAAAAGCTGTATTTACCCAAAAATCTACGAAGTTTCATCGTATCTAACTGGAAGTGTTCAATTAGTCCATGAAGATTAAACAGATGAAAGGTTAAGCTGACTAGACTGTTTCCTAAAAATAAGATGAAAATACTAATTCATTGGAAGTCATGAAATCAGTGACTTTCACAAGAAATGTATTTCAATCAAACTGGTGACAAAAGTTACACAAGCAGAGTTCTCTACACCAACTTAAGGTAAATACTTAAATTTTATTGCATAACAAGATTCCATCAGCTATCTCTTGTAGCAATCACCAATACTGTCCACTGTCAGCTGATAAGAGGAAAATATTACCAAACATTAAAAAAAGCAAAGAGTTTCAATGTGCAAATCTGTTAAAGCATTATTCAACTTTTTGGTACATCGCATCACAAGTTTTATAAATGGACACACGGGTTAAAAAGGAATACAAGAACAGTCAGGCAAACATAAAAGCCAGTCAATGCTGTCAATTCGTGTACATTGCACATATGCAATCTTGTGTCTTTTCTTTTTGTGAAGCCATTCTTACTCAACCCAAAAATCAAAGAAAAAATGTTTACATTTCTCTAGGAAATGTATACTACTACGAGCTTACAATGTACTTTGCCTACTCACAGCTATAATATTACAATCACTTGCAATGACAAAACAAATAGAACTGTGCAAGCCAGGGAAATAACCTGAGTGCTTACTGTTTACTTGAAACCGCTTGCAGATTATTTGCATTTACTCTGCAAACAATACGTAATGATGGATTACTCAGTTTTGGTACATTTACTCTGACAATCTTCAGTTAACAGGAATTAGAGAATGTAGCACAGGCAGAAACTGAGGTACAATAAGACAAAAAACGTCTGCTAAATCTAACTTATTACTAGGCTTGACACGTGCAAGCCACTTCCTTACAGTAAGATACGCAATTCTTCAAACAGCATTTACTGAGTAGCTTATTTCTCACAGGCTCGTCCAGGGCAGCTCATCTAGCAAAGCTTTGTATACAGCATTCTCCTCTTAAAAACTTTAAAGAACAAGAGTGCCTGTTCAAAATGCCCTCCTAAAATGACTGAATTAGAATGCAAAGAGGATAGTATAGAAAGGCTCCCACAACAGATGCTGCACTGAGAGTAACTAAAAGGTATCCAAAAAAAGCATATTTAAGATAGAGAAGGCCCCAAATAGAAAGGAGGACTTTAGTTTATCAGAAGGGAGTAATCTGATCTGAAATAAACTGTGCTTATAAACAAATTAGCTTGCGCACCCAACTTTTTTCATTCAGTTAATTAGAGCTTATAATTACATAAACATACTATCTGTAAGAATCCCCACTGTTTTCATTTTTCTATCCATGCTTTGCATTAAATGACACTGTGAGGATACTACTTTTACTGTAGGTTAAGCCAAGCATCCTTGTAACAAAATAGCAGATAAAATTATCTTTTGGTGCTATGTTTTCCTTTTTGAACTTCGTTTCTGTTTCTTCCTGCCAAACTTTAAGCACATTGACTGCATCTCTGCTACCAACTCCTCTTGACTGATGAAAGAACTGCAGCAGCTGCTCTTCATTCACAGCCCAGGCTCCAAGAGCTTTCCACACTGGCACACATGCCTGTCTCCTTGGTGCTGGACTCATCTCCTCCTTCCATGCTATTCAAAATCCAGTTTCCATTGCTGCATATTGTAATACTTCTCCCTATCCACTCCAGCAGCCTTCCTCCCTTCCAGCACATTTACAAATCTCTTTTCTAACTGGCTGCCTATTAAAAAGTAGTAACGGTCTCTAAAATAATTAAAGCTGTTCTACCCAACATTCAATTTATCCAAAAAATAATTGTTTAGTGAAACTGACCTTTTGGACACAGACATGTAAATAAACAGCATTCCACAATAATAAAAAAAAAAAAATAAATTAGCGAAGTTAATTGTCAATTTATATCAAATTACTACTTACAGTACAAAAAGAGAGAACAGCATCTACAAAGTACAACAGCCTCTTCTAAAATCAATGATAATTATCAGTACTGACAGTAATGGCATTTTAACAGTGTGGCAAGGCAAACTAGAACTTAGACTACAGACTATTACATCAAAAAGGTATTACCTGATGAAATCTGTTTTTGAGTGAACAAGCAATCATATCACAACATAAGAGCAATATCTAAATTATGCTAAGAGATAAAAACACAAGTGAAATAGAAAAAGTAAACTCACCATTTGTCAGTCTATCAAAAAGAAAAATATCAAAATTCCAGTTTCCAACCTTCTCCAGCATACACTGAAAGAGAACACAAAAGCTGTTGACTTTGTTTTCCTCAGCATACGCCTATCTTCCCATAGCCCAGAGGAAATATTTATGATTTCAGGCTGATATAAATCTTAAGAATCTCTATATAGAAAAAATAGTATTAAAAATGATTGTCTGATTACTTGAAAACTTTAACATATACGCTACAAATCATAAAACTGAAATATAAGAAGTGTCTTGACAGTATGGGTTTGAGATCTCCCCTTCATACTCTTAGTCATTTGCTTAAAAGAAGTGACACAATTTTAAAACAATTAGGTTATAAACAGAAGCAGTATGACAGAGTAACTCTGTTTAGACAAAAAAAAGTTCAGACATCTTAACAAAGGCCCACACTTGACATTTCACGTAATCTTTTTAATATAGATGTATGGATCACAAAACACGGTAAGATGACTTCCAATGCTTTGTTTCAGAATCTCTTCCAGATTTTTGCAATGCATTAACAGTTAACCCATGAGTAGTCCTTTATCTTATTTTCTCTTTCCCTTTTTGTTCATACAGAGGAAAAAAGTATCTAGATTTTTTACTAGGAATGTAAAGCAAGCTTGTAATAAACTAATAAACTTGCTTTTCACTTAGCATCTCGCTGGAATTGCACTTCGCAGCCACTCTACACAAACAATTTTTTTCATGAACATGGATGAAGAGCAAAGCACATTCTAGTCCTCAGAGTCCAGCACATTTTAAAATCGATACTTGCTTTCTCATGTTCTCATTAAATTAGTAGCTGTTTTGTGATCCTGTTACTATGTCCTAGTTTTTCCTTCACCAGCCATTAAAACTGAGCTACCAGAAGAAATAAACAGCATTAACAAGATGTTTCTGCTGTTAAATTACATGTATCTTTTTAAATCCATCCTCAAGGTTATCAGATTCTTCTTATACTGCAGCCTGATCACGTTGAGTATCAGACATTATTATCAGGATATTCTTTTTCTGCATCAAGGTTACCAACAAAAAGCATTATACACAATCAGTAGCAAGACACAGCCTTTGGGCTATCAACAACCTGTAAACTTTGCCTGCTCATTCCCCTTCGGCATCCTCTGTCACCAATTCACTAGTCCTCTAACCAGGTGACAATTTTTTAGCATTGCCTGTCTTTCCAGCATGCTTTACCTGTACCATAGCACAGGTATATAACAGCTATCATACTTTCCTAGAAGAACTGCATGTTAAAAAAAAAAAAAAAAAAAAAAAAAAAAAGTCATTTTAGTGTAATACTCTTCTGACAACTTCATTTACTATATTTTATTGAGTTTACAGTAGTAGTCAGTCACTCCTTCAGATGGTCATTAATGAAATCAGACTGAAAAGGAAAAGGGGAGGGAGGGTAAGGAGTTGCCCAAATTGTGCCATTACATTTCTTAGATGGAGAGATACATTCCCCTTCCTTCACTTTTTCTTCAATTATTATGGTACATCTTTGATTCACTAGACTTTTAAAAAAAAACGCAAGCCACGTAAGCTCTAAAAATTATCCCAGTAAACTCAAGGGAGTTGAAGGAGTTTGTCAGAAACCACCTAACTTTGGCTGGACTTTACATAAAGTATGCACAAAACATATATACACACATAAAAATACATGCTTAAAAACTGTATTTCCTTGCACTGCCTCTTAACATGAGTTCATTATATGCAAACAAACATTTTAAAGACAAACTTGATAAAACCAAGGTAGAAGTTAAGCAACCAACCTTTGCTTGTCCATTATAATCGTCATCTAAAATGTTTGAAGAATTTGGAACAGTGATACCACGGAAAAAACGGGAAGATCTCAGGTATCGCTGGAAACTAAGCAATCTTCTCACATTTCTGGCAGACACAGACACTTCAATTTCAGAATTTGCTATAAAAAAAAACAAGAAAATAAATACTCTCTCTAAAAAAAGTTTACCAAGAAACACTGTTAAAGGAAGTCTGGTAGAACAATTGCACAGCCTTTTTTTTTTTTTTTTTTGGTGCATCAAATGTTTCAGCCATGAACAGAGATCACTATGAATAGTGAATGCAGAGATATGGCTTAGAAAAGAAAGTTTTCTATTTAAACATTCTGTGAAGAAAAACAAGTATTTAATGCATAGCTGGAATGTTTCTTTCTAAGGAACACTGCTACTGTTAGGACAGAAATATTACAGAAACTCTGTAAAAACACAAATATTGCAAGCAAGTTCCTTTTGGAAAACTGCTGTCATGTATGTACAGTCCCCAGCAAATCATATTAGATACATATACCATCTAAATAATGCGTTGATGCAGAAGTTATAGAGAGATTTTGAGCATCTACAAGTAACACACAGATTTTAATGCTCAGTAGTTTTCTTAATTTTCCTAGAAAGTTTTAACACACAAGCATTTTAGGTGCTTTTCCAGATAATTTTACCCAGAACCTCTTCTCTGGAAAAAAGAGAAACAACCACATACCAACCTACATTTCTTCTCACAGTGTAAGTAATTCTCTTTCTCAGTACAGTATAAAAACTACAGAATTAATTTGTAGTCTCCTTTCAAAGAATAATCCAACTATTTTGCTTTACTTTTATTAGACTAACCAGTTTAGCTATCCAAAGGACTCATGCTAGCTTATGACCACTTTCCCTTGATATGGTTAAAGTGTCCCTCTGTTTGTTTCAGAAACCTGCAGACCAAAGTACATATAGATACCATTTATTTGCAGCGTTCCAGATATTTCCAGTCTGAAATATTTATGGCCAAACTTCACCTTTACTTTCTTTCCAGCACTACTCCAGACAGTAGTTCCACATAACCAACAGTCAATAATTTTGATGTTCCTTCATTTTGTCCAAAAAGATGTATATTAAAAAGAAAAGAACGCATTATGATAGGAACTAAAAGCAAATATGCTGTTTTCCAAAAATACAGACATTCAAAAACAACATCAACCCAACTTCTTGACCTTCCACAAGCAAGGCAAATTGGAAATCAGTGAAATAAGCCATTGTAGTATTTGTTTCAACACACAGTCTAAAATATGTTAGAGACAAAGTTGTGGCCTTATTAAGGACCTAAATTAAAAGTCTTGATGATTTCCAGTGACAGCAGTTTGATTCTATGCAAGATAATATGCAAGATAAAGCTTTAATCATATAAATTGTTCTCCCTGCAGAAGATACACCATACTTTCTGCTCCACATTACCTCCTTGATTTATTTCCAGGCTACACTAATGAAATGTCTCTGAACAGAACAGAATTACACTAACATACAATATCTAAAGTGCAGTAACATTTTATATCAACTGTCTGAATTAACAGCAATTTAATGGACAAAAGTGGAATAATCTTTCAGATATGCCTGAAAGGTGTCAGGTAGTTTATCAGGACACTGATGTAAGTTCCCATCATTTTCAAACAGCTAACACAGACAACTTCAAACAAAATATTTTTCTCCAACTCGTCACAATTAAGTTCAGGGGCATTTCCTCTGAAGATACTGATATATATATATCCAGGTTATGTAAGCAGGTATACTACATATGATAAGTTTGCTTATGAAACAGCATTCTCACATACAGAAGGCAAATAGATTCTGTCATGATGCATTGCCATGCCAATACTGCTATATTACAGAGCCACAGAATGGTTGGAGGCTGGAAGGAACCTCAGTCCAACCCCCTCCTAAAGCAGGGCCACCCAGAGGAGGCTGCCCAGGCCCATGTCCAGGCAGCTTCTGAAGATCTCCAAGGAGGAGACCCCACAGCCTCTGTGGTCAACCTGTGCCAATCCTTGGTCACCCACACAGTGAAGAACTGCTTCCTGTGCATGTGCCGGTGCCTGGGGCTGTTCCTCCTCAGGTGCAGGAGGACCTGGCATTTCCCTTTGAACTACTATTCATTCCATGTGTATATCCCAAGGTCAGCTGAAGGTACTAACAGCTCGACCAAGAATCCACCATTTAGATCTCCAATTATTAGAGTAACTTCCAAATGAGAGAAGAGATTTTGAGCCTTTCCAGATTCTGCACTTCCAGAATACCCAAGTGAACTGATCTCCCTAAAATAGTTAAACATTTGATATGGGATGATTTGGGATAAGTGAGTCAGATGTGGAGGTTTGACAGGTAATTAATTTTAAAAGGAGGCTGAAAAAGAAAATAGCTAGCTTTCAAGGAAGAAAATTTCAAGGAAGGAAAAAAAAAGATTTTTAAGCTGCAGTAACACTGATAGCATCCATACTTGCAGCTCCCTTTTTGTCAGAAAGTATTATTATAAGGGATAAAATAGAAATAAAAATAAAAAATCCCTTTATGAGTTCTGGAAGACCAGCAAAGACAAGTTCATGGGAAGGACTGGTAAAGCCTGTATGATGCAATGATGCAACAGAAACTTGTCTTCCCTTTATATACATGATTTACATGTAGTTTTATGACTAATGATAGAAGAGGGAAGGCTGACATTTTTTGCTAATTTCACTGACCCTAGGTTAAAAATAAAAATAAAAAAACACAGGGCACCATAACAACTTTACTTTCTTTCAGTTTATAATGAAAGAGTGCATTACATTTGCTCAAGACATGGCATGAAAACATTCCTCCTCCCAGCCCAAATGTCCTTCATTTCATTTGCTTCATTTCATGAGCTTTCCATGTGCTCAATGCCTTTCTAATGTCTAACCCTGAGCATTTGTTCTTAAGAGATAAGGACAGTATAAGGACAAATGAGAATGATAAAATAAATAAGTACATGACATGAAAGCAAAGTCAGGATGTTGGAAATGCTAAGAAGGAAGCTACAGTACTCAGAACCAGCTTTGATGCAAGAAACCAGAAGACAAACTGTAGGTCTTTGTGCCTAGTCAACAGCAGCTCTCCTATGACATTCTTCCTTTTTTAGTTCATTCCACACTTAAAGTTAGAATATCACCCAATGTATTTTTTACTTCCAAATTCATTTGTTTTTTATTAAGACAGTCATTCTTGTTTCCAGGCATCTAGAAATGAGATGCTAATAGGACAAAAAATCTTAAATACTCTAAAATAAAGAAAAACAAATAATTGTTTAATAACGTCAGTTATTTTAGCAAAATGTTTTGAATACATATCAAGAAAATAGCGTTATCTAAGTTGCCTTCATGCAACAGGTTTCATCTGCATTCCAAGACATTTAGTTTAATTTAGTCTAATTTAGTCTAATCTTTTTTCTCCCCACTCCCAGTCTTCGAAGTGTGTTCTACTTCATGAAAAACTGAAAGAAAATTTGTCACATTTATCATATTTCACAGGGATATTAGATTTTTTTTCTCATGCTGAAATAAAAATACAAAATAGGGAAAAAAAAACAATCAAAGACTTCCTTCCTAGAAGGAAGACCTATAGATTGATATATTTATTTTCAATAAGAAAAAGAATGAAAGGAGGAATGACAACTTAATAGTTTAATTTCTTATTTATAGAAACCTTAAAACCAATTCATTTTCTTTTAATGCAAATATAATAACTCAGCCTCTGATGGGGTTTTGTTAAAACAAGGCAATCCAGCACATGAACTTTACCTCCACATCTTCCGTGCTACAGCCTAAAACATAGATATGAAATTACCCATGATAAAAACTGATTTTTACTCTTCTAAGTAGAAAGAGTTTAACCGAGGATATCTGATATCTCTGCCACTAACAGAAAAACAAAGGAGGATATATAATAAAAGAAGTAAAAGGGCGGATATTTCTTATGTTTGAATATCAAACTGAAGTTTGAGGTTCCACCAGAGGAGATTCTTTTTCTTTAAAAAATGAACTACAGAGCATCTCTTCTCTCTTCATGGAAGATCTTACAATTTTTGTATAGTAAATACAACTACACTTTTACTTTTTTTTTACTTCACTTTTACTTCTAATGATTTTTACATAGCAGATATCACCAGCCCTGAGATACTAAAAGAAATTTTCAGCTACCTGTAAATATATTGAAAGTTTTCACGACTTGTAAATATATTGAAATAAATATTCAATTTCACATTTCTAAGGCCTCCCAAGATACAAATCATTTTCTATTTATGAACAATTTAAAAGTATTACCTAGCACATCACACCACTAGAGGGACCCATAAGCATTCTAATTTCCCATCTATTTCCATCAAACCGTTAGGAAGTGCATTACATTAGATCCCTCTCTTTTCTTTGAGTTCTGTTTAGCTCTACATTAAGTTTTTCACTGTTGTAGTTTGCATTTTTAAGTGCTTTTAAGACATTTGGTATTAGAGTCATTAATAAAATCTATGATATAATTTATAAGATACAATTTCAGAAGGACTTTGAAGTTTATGTATAAAGATTGCTGGTGTCTAAATTACATCGTTATATTTTCTTAGATCCACTCTTAAGCCCTGTTAGCATCATTGTAAAGCAATAAATCCCCTTTTAAAAGAAAGTCAGGTCAAACTGTTTTAAGGAATCCCATGTATGTATTTCTCTACACATTCACACTTTTTTTTTTTTTTTTTTTTTAAGAAAACGATCACTGAAAATTATGCTATGGATTAAGGATTAGTGAAAGAAACATTTCTTTGCAAGTGTCTTCTGACTGAATGGAAAGAAGAAAAAAAAGTATTAACTTTCAAGAAACTCTAGCAGTACTACCAATCTAGTAGAAACTCTAGCAGACAGATAACCAACCCCCAATGATCAAGTACAACCATTAGGCACTACGATCATGGAAGATAATCCCCTCTCTGAAGGATCTTGCAGAATAAAATACTGTCTTAGTAAAGTATAGAAGCCATAGACCATCAGAATACTTCAGGATGGAAGAGACTTCTGATAGCTCGTTGGACCAATTCTCTGCTCAAAGCAGATAATTTGAGAGAAATGACTCAAAGTACACAAAGTATTTTACTACTACTGTACAAATTAAAAGCCAAGTCACCAATGGTATTGTATGCCTTTAAATAACACAGCACCAAAAGTGTAAAGAAAACACTATGAAAAGATAACTACAAGGACTCTATCCATATAATTCTTTTGAATTTTGGCTCCTTAATCTTTGTAAATACCAAAGGAACAGTATACAATTAACTGAATTGAAAAATGGAACTCCTGTGCTAGACTGCATAACATTTTACAATTATGTGAGAACTAGGGAACAGTACACATAAGAGGTAGGTCTTTCCCTACCAATATAACGAATCATAACCCTAGCTATCTTGTAGTTATACACTTTCTTTGACCCGACTCCATCTACAGGACAAGGAAAATCTGTAGCTCGCACCAGTATAGTGTAAACCAATAAACTTCATTGAAGGAAAATATTTAGCTGAGTATAATCAGAATACACTAATACTTCTTGGGGGGAAAAAGTTATACTTAAGTCTCGCCAGTGTTGAGATGTTAATGCTCTTGAAGAACAAACAAGAACACATGACAACATAATTGTTCAAGTCTTCTCCCAAAACAAGGATAATATACTCCAGACCATCACCAGATCTTTATTCTAGATGTCTTCCAAGAAAACACCCACCCTTCTGTGTTCTATAATTCTTCAGTTCCATGACAATGGAATGACAGAACTATCAAGTAATTCTTTTTGGCCATTCTTCCCCACACACAAATGAAAAAAGAATTCAAAACAGAAACACACTGGTTGACAGAAAAAGGAGAATTCCTTTAAAAGGCTGCACGACTGTAAGTAGAAAAGCCACACTGGGAACAGAGACAAAAACAAAAGAATGCTTGCATTTTTTATGATGGCAAACTTGGCTCCAAGTACAACTTTTAAAATAAACTACCTGGTAAATGAACACATTAGAGAGGTTCAAAAGAAGTGAAAAAAACTAGAATGTGGCTGTGTCTTCTAACGTTAAACTTACCTCAGCAATAAAACACTGCACTGTACATATGCAAGATTCCAGAGCGCACATGCTGTTTTACAGAAACTTGGGAAGAAATTTGTAGATAAAACAACCATCCATGATAGCAAAATATATATGTAACTGTCCTGTATTCTTAACTGGAAGCTTTTACATAGAAATCTTCCTTAACCAAGCTTACAAAAATATACTTGGATTTCAAGTTTAATTTCACTGTTTTCTTTTGACCAAAGCTCTTTTTAGATTTTCCTGTGACTAGGCTTTTGCAACTTCCCTTGTGTGATTGCATTGTCTGCACCTAATTTAAAGTAAAAATCTCTCTGATCTGAATAAGAAAAACTAGCAATCCAGATTATGAATAAAAAGATGCTAATTTCAGAATGTGTCCTGCACAGAAAGGCAGCTTTCAGAGAAATCTCTTCAGTGTGAGCCTTTCAGTCCTTAGTGCTGGTATTTTCACAGGGAAATAAAATACTTAAATCAACCTCTCACCACACAGGCTTCTCCTCGCATGATTTTATTTGTTGGGAAATTTGCTTTTCTTCACAGGAGAAGATTTAAGAATAACTTTCTTTCCTGATCAACAAGTTCAGCTCATTAATTCCTCTATTTTCATGTAATAAAAAAGAGCATTCAGTTTCATCTGGGCTGTGCTCACTTTATCTCAGCCTCCAGATGACAGTCAAAAGCATGTTCAGGTACTGTTACAGATTTCCCAGACTCTTTAAGGCAATTAATTTGGACTTGAATTCTTCTTCCTCATTTGACTTCTGGCCTTTCTTCTAAGGTAAGTCTACTTCACTGTCCAAGGTATATCTTTTTCAATAATTTGTGAATGAGGCAAGTTCAAAGCAACACTGCAAGCAGCAAATGCTGACACCTTGCCAGATCTCGAAGTAGCAGATACAATGTTCAGTGAACTAATCCACACTTATCCTTGTCTGAAAGTACACTAGAGATAAAATCTGGCATTTCTTCATGTGTTTGCACTCAAAGAGAATCAGATTTATACATCGCCAATGCAAGTCACCTGAACTCTTCCTTTTCACTATAAAAAAGGCTCCAAATGCAGCCAGGGAGAAGACATCTATCTATATCTCAGTGATGTCAGTGAGCTCCAATCACGTTTTCTTTTCAGGATGCATCTCTGTACTGTAAGCACCAATTTGGTTCAAAACTGAGTCATTCCTAGATGTTTACAGAAACATACTGATTAACTCAAAAATCCTTTCTTACTTCTATGATATTTTAACTCAACAGATGTGACATACTCAGTTATCTCTGGAATACAAAATAGAGCCACATGTTGGCAACATCACCATCATCTTGCACAAATATGCTCAGACTACAGTGGTGTAGAGTGAATTCTGATAGCCTTTTGACAAGATCTTACCTGTTCTTGTGCAGATACAAAAGGAAAGGCAAGAAAAAAAAAAAAAAAGTTTGCTCTCCACAAGATCAAAGTTTTTTGTTTGGTTGGTTATTTTTTTTTTTAACTTTTTCTTCCAGACTATACCCAACAATCTTTTCCCAAAAAGGAATTTTATAAGTATTAAGTTGTATCTGCATAAGATGCTTCACAATTTTGTTTGTTATCTTACTTATTCATTTTGGCTTCAATTCCTCACTGTAACATATTGTATATCTCACTGAGCATATTCATTGATTTTTCTCACGTGAAACAGTGATGAGAGCACACAATATATTCTGTTTGTGTATGTCAAAGTCTTCACAAACACAAAGTATCTATATGCACATATATACATGCATACATTTTAACAAATTAAACTTTACTGATAACGTCTCAATAACCAGAAAACAAAAACCTAAAACTTTATTGTTGGCTTGCTATTTTTAAAAAGGAAACATTCATATACTATCATTTACCAATTATTCTAACAAGTATTTCATTTAGCAGCAGCTTTTATCAATGTAATCTGTTGATATTAAATTGTTCAGAAACAATTCAAAAACCAAACACTTCAACTGTAACCTATTCGTAAACCACCAGAGAAAGAGAATGATCATAACCACTGCAATCACTCTTTCAGTAACTTCCCTGAAAATCACACAGCACATGACGGTAGTCAGACAGTAAAACGTCAAACCTGTTACCTGAGGAGGGCAATGTAGATTCAGTGCTCCATATTCAAATCAGTAAAATACTGTTAAAATATATGCAATTTACTGTGTAACTGTGAAAAATGTATATCCACTGAACAAAAATAGACCACTACATTTAATTTACTTCTGAGGAAAAAAGTTATGTGGCTGCTCTCCCTTCTCCAGAATCCACAGCCTTTAGCTGCTACCTTGCCCATGGTTCCACAGAAACACAATCAACAGATGGCAGTAAGAGATAAAGGACTACTGACATCCCAGTGACAACTGATTACAAACCAACACGTGAGACACAATACTGACTTTCCCCATGTGGCAGGATGTAGTCTTGTTCAAACAAAAACCTGTTTATTGTGTTGTTCTTTCTGATGAGTTCCTGTGAAGAGCTAAAAAAATGTGATTCCTGGAACAGCGTACAGTGTAGAAGAAAAGCTGGCACCCAAAAAATGTAGTTTGACCATCAGTGAAATCTTGCATTCATAATCCGCAGATATGTCTCCCACATTACTATCTCTAACAGCAACAGAAACGAAAACATTTTTCCAACAGTCACTTTACAACCGGTTTTCCTAGAAAGAAGTTACAGGTAAGAATACTCCTAGCCAATTTAGGGAGCTGAATATACACATTCAATTACAGAATGCTGGGGTGAAGATGCGGACACTGAGCTCATAATCCTTAAGAAGAAACAGAAGTGATCTTGAGATGTTAACAAAGTTTACTTTGGTATTTGGCAACACAAGATGAAGTTGCAAAAAAAAATAGTATTAAAAATAAAATTGTTTTCCAACCTCTCCCTCCCCACACAAAAAAAACAAAAAAAAAAAACAGTAGCTTTCTGAAAATAGTCATGCATTTAAAATTCTGTACTCTTCAAACCTATCAATAAAAGTTTGCATTAAGAGCCTATTAATAAAACAATGGAAAAACTAATCAGCAGTTTACTAGCTCAACTTTCTGAAAGACTTTGATATTCTTCACAGAACAACATTGAGAAAATGAGAATGATGCTTAACAACAAAAATTAGCTAAGCAAAATATAAAATGACGATAATGCTTCAACACTGTAAGTGATAGCCATGGTATATCATCTGTAAAAGAGGTAAGCAATGATCATTGCAACATTTTTAGAAACACAACTTGAAGTTAGTCAATAATAGATGAAAGTTACAATGAAACTTTACAAACACCATGAAGGAAACATAGCCATGCATTACTGATGTTCAGTATGTAGCTGTTGTGGAGAGGAAAAAAAAAAAAAACAGACAACACTCAGATGCCTTAGCCTGCCTCTGCTGTAGAAGAGACCCATTTCAGCGCAGTTTTTGCTCCAAGCAAAGGAGGACGTGTTTTAGCTTGACTGGCTCCTCTCTTACAGCTGACCATTTCTCAGCCCCATAGCTGAATGTGGCAAAATTCTTCTGGAGTTACCAGAGGAAAAAATAAATCCCCAAAATCTGGTCAGATCAGGTCCCACAACTCCTCTCTATCTGCAGTCTAGTAGCAAGACTTTTGCCTAAAACTGTTAGCTAAACACTGATCAGAACTCAATTAGCATTGCAGGGAGAATGATTTTTTTTTTTTTTTTTAATTCTGTAAATGAACAGATAATTTATTGGTCCTGTGGGATATGGGGCTGAATTCCTTACGTGCCCTCATTCACCTGAGAATTCCTTATTCTTTATAGGAAGGAAACTCTACATGAAGCAGCAGGAGTCTGAAGTCTAAGATCAACTCTGCAACAGGCCACGAAGTGCAAAATAAATCTGACTGTAATATGGCAACTCTGAGAACTGCCACAGCAGCTGACTCCAGAGGAAAGTTACAGCTGAAGAATTTTTGGGCCTCCTAGCAACATTCCTTGCTGTCATCAGACACCGCAGTTGATGTTGTTAAAAGTTGCTGCCTGTGCCTGAACAAGTAGGGGCAAGAAGAAAGGGTGAAAATCCTTTTCCTCATCTGCCTGATGCACAACTGTCAGGACAGAAACAGTGTGATGAGTATCATAGAAAATACAGTTAATTTGACAATGGCAGTAATATCACACAAGACTAACATGCTGTTCTTTTAGTATTACCGTTAATATTTTCCTGTATCAGCATGAAATGCCACATATCTTTATATATGTATATAAAATTCATAAACTGCATGCTATTTTTACAGAGTTTTTTTTTTTTTTTTTTTTTTTTTTTTAAATTCTCAGCAGAATTATCAGGACTTGAGGCAGAATCCTTCTCTTCTTTATTTAAACATCCAATACATCATACTCTTCAAACTTTGTTTTCTCACCTATTTTATGAAACTAACTTTTGAATGAAACTAAAAGTTTAAGAGTTTTAGAATTAAGTAGTGACCTACTTTAAAAATGAGCAACTTCAGGTAAGATCAGACTATTATTAGAACAGTTTCTGCCACTCATTTTTTATTAATAAGGTAATTACAACCACACTTGTTACCATGAAATAGCTTTTCTAGATCTCACCCTTGCACACACTATTCAGAATAGTGCAGATACAACGTGGTATGGATATTTCATGGCAATACATTAATATTATTTGCATCCTTGAATTAACACATCTTCTGCGTTCTGCTGCATATTCAGGTATGGTGGTTACTGCAGCTTTGATATTACAAGTACTGATATATTTAGTTATGACAATATGGAAAAAAGAGAAAAAAGTGAATTTATCCAAAAATATTCTTACTGTAACACATCTCTGAGAAAAAAAAAATGTTTCCTAAAACCCATAATTAAAAAAATTAGTCTGTTATTTGCTTATAACACTTTAATCTTTATTTTAGATTTGTCTGCCTGTGAAAAATATAAGGTCTAGATACTTGTTTGAAAAAATGAAATATTGACTGACTACTATCACGTCAAGAACAATGTACCGTAATTCTTTTCAAGCATCATCCTGCACTGGGCCCTTCTACTGCTTTATAAAAGCAGGAAAGTATTCTTCTCAACTGATCGTGTCTTCCAAGTAAGTACTCAGCATACACATCAGTATTTTTAGATAAGTTTTCATTTCCATAGGAATTCAGGTCTAAATTCAATAAATACAAGTTTAAGCTGTATTTTTAGAAACAGAAATTTAGTGGTGAAGATTTTCTTATTCAATTTTTGGTAATGAAGTAGCATAAAAGATTTTCCTAAGTAATATAAAACTGGTCTTGCTATATATGTTGCTAACTCTATTTTTAGAGGCTCATTAGTTAAACTTAATGGAAGCCTTTGTTTATTTGTCATTAATCTGCTTTTAAATACTTACAGTGAAAAATACGGAAATCAATGTATGGATGAGAACCTCTTCTCTCTGTTTCAAATCCTGCCCGACTTCTTACTCGCACATCTCCTAGAAACAGGGTCAAGAGTGAAATAAAAGTGTGGAAGAGTGGCAGAGATAAAATGCAAATGAACATAGCCTGGAGGGGTAAAGATTCATGTACTTAATGGAGTAGGGTTATTCAAACAATAGGCCTATTTCAATGCTTTTCGTTTTAAAGGTGAAATCCAAAACAAAGTTTGAAGACTTGTTAAACATGCAATTGCATGCTTTCTTGTCAAAATCTCTCCTGCCTTAGCGTATGTTGCCAGAAGCATGTGACAAGCATTCAGATGACATTAAGAACAGCTTGCTACACCAGTATGGTAAAAACGCACCTTGATATGACAGGAAACAATAACATTAAAAGTTGACTTGTTCCTCAGTAACACACATAAAACAATAACATTTCGTATAGTACAAAAAAGATTCAGCTTCTAGAAATGGTAGCTTTTAGCAAATAAGCTAGTTACAATATGATTTTATTTTACATAATAGAATATTTTCCCACTAGCATTTACTTACTTGTGCTCAGCTGTTTGAATATTACACATGAGCCTATTAAAATACCAAAACTCAGTATTAAAATTTTATAAACTACTTTGCACTGCAATTAGCTTTAACCTGAATTTTTAGCATGCTTGTTGATTTCTACTTAGGCATTTTACCAACTGAAAGCTGATCAGTATTCTTTTGTAAGGCAGATGTATGCGTAAGTAGTTCTCTTGCATTAAAAGCTTTCACTTAAAAACCTTTAGCAATTACAAATTTGGGCAAACCAAATGAATTACTATTTCCACCCTGAGACCTTAACAAAAAAGTGAAATCTTAAGATGTGGAAATTCTATGGTTTCTAATTATGAAAATCCTTTAAGTGTAATATGCTCCTCTCCTCAAACACAGTGATTTTCATGTTAATCAAAACTATTTAATGCAAGAAATTGAGATTGGCTTTAATATATATATAGCACTATTTAATTTCCAGTTAACTAGTAGTATTCTAACTTTTTCTTTGCCAACTGGCTAATTTGTAATGTTGAAGACGACAATGGAAGTCAGAAGATACTAAAGTTTTGGTCAATGTCTTTAGTACTATACTTTCAGCACTTAAACATCTGTCCAGAGATACGTATCTATAAACACAGACATATCTATAGTGACACACTTCACATGAATGTTATCTTGTGAAGCATGCTGGATGCACCACAGAAGATAAGTATATCCCAGGCTCCCTCTGTAAAGAGT
This sequence comes from Nettapus auritus, assembly GCA_011076525.1. Taxonomy (NCBI): domain Eukaryota; kingdom Metazoa; phylum Chordata; class Aves; order Anseriformes; family Anatidae; genus Nettapus; species Nettapus auritus. Next base: position 122,105,470 of record CM021766.1, read on the forward strand.
CTAAAGTTTTCTTATCAGTAAAAAAATAATTCTATATATATTTTTTTAAACTGAAATCCTTAACAGAGCTGCTAGGTAAAGTAAGTCCATTTCTATCTATAGAAATTATTTTCAGACCACTGACAATATACTGAATTAAAAATGTCAAGCATTCATCTGAGCAGAGGTGCAAGAGGCTCATCTTTTTCTAGACAATACAGAGGCAGCAAATTGTAGAACTCTTCTGCTAGGCACAAAGACAGCTGGTGGATTTAAAGAATGAGCGAATAAAAAGGAAAAGAGGAAATTTAGGAAAAGGAAAGGTGAGTACATTAGTAGTTGTGTAAGAAAATGTTTACACAAAGGAAAATGTAACCTTCATTATCCATCATGTATATTTATCTGACAAATCAGTCACAGAAATAGCTGTGTAAATTTTCAGTGCACCAGCTGAACTGAGCAGTTGAGCTTTTTTTTTTTTTTTTTTTTAAACAGAAAATATAATGTTTATGAATGACACTCATTTTTCAAAGTATCCTTAACTTTCAAAATTTACTAGCCTTAACATGAACTAGCAAGTAGTTTCAGGCAGTATACAACTGCTCTTGCGAACAACGTACTTTTTCAAAGTGTCAAGATAAGGAAAAGTTCACCAAAAAATACCTGGAAACTAACATGGAATTCTGCAAGCAACAGAACAAGCAGGTTCATCTGACAAATAATACCTAGAAAAATTTTCTCTCTTTTTTTTTTTTTTTTTTTTTTTAGTTATTTGCTAGTGCCTACTCCCAACAGCTAGAATAACAATACCTGTATTTCTCTTGAAATGCCAAGAATTGTTGTGGATTTTGAGTAGGACAGAAAGAAAAATGAAAACTAACTCCATTGCTTTTATCAGGAGTTATAAAACTTCCTGTTTACAGGAATAGTTAATCAAAAGTAGAAGTGGCATATTAAACATATATGTGGCAAAAAATAAAAATTAAAAAAAAAATGATGGTAATAAAGTACAGGTAAAATGAGATTATTTACTTGTATACATATTAATTAAAATCTCAAAGGAAAGCAAAAAATTGTCACTGAATAGCTGTTAAGCAAAATTTTCCCGCTCTGGTGGTGGTAGAAAAAGGGCATTTTGTTAAGAATTAAGTTCTCAACAACAGTTTTTACAAAATACATTTGAATTTATTCTGGAATTCTATAGAATGTTATCAGTTGTACAGGGCTGGAATTTATTGCAATAACCGAAGTAGAAACTCCTATTGTGTCAAAACAAAAGCATAAGAGCTGTCTTCACTATTGTTGTATAGTACTAGTGCATTTTTCAAGATTTCAGACCAAAAATGTGTTTTGAAAAATTGCTTCAAATAGAAAGGTAGTATGCATCTGTCTGAAATTCCCACATGTATAGAATAAAAAGGAGTAACGTCACTGACTGCATGTTAGCACATTATGGTATCATGTGCCAGAGCACAATGAGATTAGTCTCTATTTCACATATATTGTTAGTCCTACAACATCCAGAAGTACCTGACCATCATTATGAACATGTCATTGTTCAGTTGGTCTGAGTTCTGAAGATCGATTGATGCCAAATGTGCTAACTTTATTGTGTGTGCTCAGAGCATTCACGCTGATTTGCTTGGGAAATTCTGCATGAGATTTTGTAACCCTATCACTTGAAAATGAATTTAATTTGAAGAAAAATGTGTTCATCATCATAGGTAACTTAAAAAAAAAACACATAACATTTCAGATGACTTTTACCAGAAACTACCGTATATTTCTTTCAAACAGCAACAGAAGTCAACATCAGAGCTAGTTATTATTGTAGTAGCTGAAAGATAATTAAATTCAATACCTAAAACAAGATAACTTATGAAAAGTTATTTATTTAGGCCTTTTTAAAAAATATCGAAGTTGTTTCCAAATCTTTTGAAACCATCAGATCACACTGCTTATACGGCAAATTTCCTTGAAGGAGACAAAGTTTCAACAGTTTTCAATCTTGAAGTATCACTTTAACCCTTTTAACCCCTGTGAATTATCTCCTCTGCTTCCTTAGGAAACACATTCAAGTCCAACATCTTAATGACAGTGAACTTCCAGGAACTTTTTTTTTTTTTTTTCCTGAGAGTTTCTGTGAATCCAAAGCATTAAGATTATTTACGTTATGTTCTTTATAAGGGAGGAAAGAAAGTATGAAACCTTTCTTTCAAAATTTGATTTTGCACACAGACCTGACACAGTATTTGTTGGCTGAGTGTTCAATCAGAATTGCTTTTCTTAAGACAAAATCCATGCAGGGAAAAGATTATTTGAAGGCTCAGTAAATTAACAGAAAGAATAAGGCGTAAGAGGGAAATTCGCAGGTACAGCTGAAAAGGAATCAGGCCTTTAGCAGAACTTACCTTGAGACAGCTTGTTTAGCTCCTACCCCTCTCTCAGATTCCTGCTTACATTGCAGGAACAGCTCTGACACTCACAAGGCAGCTGAAATGCCATAGTTTATATCCCTGTACGTTAAGGTTACACAGCACATATTTTGTGCTACCCTAATCTTCCAGTCTGAACCAGTAACCATGCAGCAGCTGCTTGGGTAGCCGAGGCCTTCTGGAGAAGGGGCAGAAATCTCAGAGATCACGGAGGACAGCTGGGAGCAGAAGCCACCTCACGGTAAACCACCCACACTCAAGTCAAAGCCATGAAGATGTGAAGAGCAGGATTTCCCGAAAGAATTACTAGCTTCAGAGATTCAAGTTCCTATTAAATTTGCTGGAGAAACAGATGACAGGTCAGCCGAATATGCTGGAATTAAAGCAAAAGCAATACCACATAGCAACTGCTACCAACGAAGAGCATGCACCTGCATTACATATTTGCTTGCCTCCACTTTTTTTCTATGTCAAGTGATCAGGACCCCTAGAACAGAGACATAGCTCCAGGTTTAGGGGAGAGGTGCATGCTCCCTGACACAAGCAGTCAGTGCCCCAATCCTTCCAGCCCATGCACAGTAGCAAAACTTTCAGGCAGTACAAAACAACTACCAAAACAAAAATAAAACAAACAGAAAACAGAAAAGTAAAGAAGAGAAAAATCAGTGAAGTACCAAGATTACATGGAAGCACTTTTAAGTATTGAGACTTCCTCATAGTTGCTGAGAGAAGTAGCTGACTGAGGTGATGCAGAGATATTAGCCCGTCCAAGGTTTTAAAAAGAAAAATTCTACAATGCTGCATCTGTATCTAAATTTTAAAATAGAAAATCAGCCACTCGGGAGTGGCTTAGTGTATATTTTGGGAAGGGGGTATGACAGCTGAGTCATTAGAGTCAATGCTGTTTGTTTATATTGACACCGGATGAAGACAGTTAAATTAGTTACTTGTATCGTGTGCCCCTAAAATTTCAACTTCTAAGTTGAACCTGGAAACACTGTCCTACCACAGGAATTTCTACCTACTTGGTGCAAGTGAATATCCATTGGGTTCCCACTTGAACAGCCTGAAGACATTAAAGGAAGCAACTCTACAGGCAGCTCAACTAAACAGATGCAGAGGGAGGTGTCCTAGATACCCTTGGATTTGTATTTTTGGTCTGCTAAAATATACAGTTTACTGAGGTACAGTCTATTAGTAGACATGGTCTGTTTGGAATAGCAACCAATGAAGTAAAAAGGCAGTACCTCCCATGACTTTGCAACTTCCCTTTAAGCAACAGCTAAAGGATTTCTTACAGCTTACTATGCTAAAGTTTAAAAAAAAAAATCATACAGTTCTGTATGGGAAATGTAACACTTCATTTTTTTAACAAATATTCTAGTCAAATATATTCATTCTTCAATCTACTCTGATATGAATGTTTCTACATACTGATGCATCCAACTGTTCAGCTTTCAGGCTGGTCTTTTGTACAATCCATTTATGAATACAACAATAACAAATCTGTAAAAAGTTGCTATCTTGTATGGTATGGTGTATTTAACATTTGGGAAAACAAAGTGATCACTAACAAGTGAGAAAATAATAAAAATTTAGCATACTGATTCAAATCTCCAGTGAGCAATTTTGTGTTTGCTTGTTGATATCCTCCAGCAGAAGTTAGAAGAGGTCTATCCTTTAACAGACTTACTATTTCAGAATAGCTAGCATACAGCATTATGAAACAGGAATGCCTGCAAAAGTTAATGCTGTTCATAACAAGCACCAATCACATAATCACATAATCTAATAAATTAACTCAAATTAGCAAACAAGTGCAATTCAATTTACTCAACACATCTGCACACACATTCTGAATATATTCCATATCTGCCTGTTGGCACGATCAGTGAAGAAAGATTTCAAAAATACTACGTTTTCCCCTCAGGTCAGCTGTATATACACACCAGTAACCACAGAAAATCATGCTTTGCTTTCTTCTAGATTTACTTGATCATTAAATAAAAACTCTTCTGAAGAAATCATGGGCTTAACTACTAGATGGTACAATTAATTTAAATTTCCAGAGCAGCTGAAGATAACTCTTGATTTCTGGACAGAGCTATTTCTTTACAAGCTGAACTTCTACCATTAGCAGATTAGTATCAAAAAGATAAAAAACAGACATATGCTTACAGTACCTTTAATTCAAGCTTATCAGTGCATTTTTAAACAAAATGAATGCCTATTTCCCCTGTTAGGGGATTAAATGTATTCAATTTGTAAGATTTTTTAAGCAGAAAATTTTTTATTTTCTAATTATAGCAAAATAAAATTAGTTTAAAACTATGAATCACAAAACCAAGGAAACAAACTACCTCAGGCCTGAATTTACTGTCTTATTCTTACGACTAGAGCAGAAGAAAATCAGATTTTGAAAAATTATAGTGTTCATCTTGCAAGGATGATTGAAAATAAGTGATTTTAACTTTTTAAAATGAAATAAACCTGCTTCTTCCCCCCCAAAAAAAAGTTAGCACCTTTTTCAATTAGCATTTAGAAACCAGCATCTTCTGTCCTCCTACTTCTCTTAACAAATCTCCATACACATTCTCTTATCAAAAATTCTTTACTAGACAGCCAGTGCTCTACTATTAACTTGACAAGCTTAAAAGAAAAAAGAACAAAACTGAAAAATAAAACTGTAAGATGCTAAGTCAAAATTCTATTTATATCTATGCACACACATACACATGCATTTGCCTACACATGTAGGCTATGACTATAAATTCATATATATGTACACACATGTACATACATATACAGCTTGTGACTAAATTCATAGAGAACACAGTCACGAATTTCTGAGGACTGGAATATGTACAAATTGCAACTGAATTGAAAAGATTCTGGGTGTAAAAATACATGTTCTGGCTGATCTAGTTGAATCAGGTTAAGAATTTATAATCACTAGCTGCTTATCTTCGTCAGGCTGTGCAAGACAGCACGTAAGCATTCGTAGTCCATACCAACAAAAAATCACAGCTGAAGTTGGCTTAAATTAAGCAGTGTAATTTTGCAGTGAAACAGACTTAGGAGCATATACAGAGTCCATCGTGTCATCTGCAAGAGCTTTGCATCTTTCTCCTCTCAACCACTGACCTCAGGTCCATCCTCTGTGCACTCAGTATCAAGGAGGTGTCCCCTGGTGCTTGCTGCTCCCAGTACTGCCCTTTCTCTTTGATTTGGCTTTACCCTTTATCTAGTTGCTACCCTGGAAACATTCTTCAGAAAGCTGACTAAGCCACTAATCCTGTCACACACCCTTTCCCTTGAAGTCATCTTCTAAAACTAATAAGAGAAGTATTGTTTAAAGCTGTACCATTATTTTAAGAACACCTTGAACATTTCACAGCCTCAGCATTGAAATTTTTTGAAGTGTGTGGTAATCCTCACGCACACACATTCTCTAAGCTACAGTTTTAATCAGAAGGATACCAGAGGTGTTAAATTCCATCACAGAAATAAAGATCCATCACAAATAAATTAGAGTCATTTGGAAAACTGAACTTCTACCAAATGCATTACATTAATTATAAGAACCATAATTGAGTTTTCTTTAAATGCAGAAATAAGGCATCTGACACAATGGTTAATTCAAAAATAAAAATGCCAAACAACAACAAAAAAATAAGCACAAAAATGATTTTCTAGAGAATGTAACCAGAATATTTTCCAGAAGAGAAGTTTAAGAGTACAATATTCAAGTATATATATATATATAAAGCGATCATAACTGTAAGTTCTTTGCAATATTGAAATTGGCATGCTTACCTAGCATACGAATGTACAACGCAGTCTGATCAGAGCTGTCATAGGAAATTGCTCCACGTCTCTGAAGAAAACAAAAAAAAAGGTATATTTCAGGCATGTTACAACTGATTTTTTTTTTTTTTTAATTGAAACAAAACATTGATTGACCATTTCCAATTTACTCCTCAAAATTAATCTTCAAAATCTGAACATGCATCCTTCAAATATATGTTCTGATTTTGGTTTTGGAGGGGACAAAGGAAGGACAGGAATTCATGAAGAAACTATGAAAAACAGGACTAGAGTGTGGAAGAAAAACATCCCTCTACATTTCTTTCCAGATGCTTGTTTCCTACAATTTCCTACAATAAATAAGACACAGAACAAGATTAAACAGATGCAAAGATGTGTTCCTTATAGCCTTCTATGGTGTAATACCTGAAACAAATACTTGCAGTTCCTAGCTTACTTATTTACCCATAGGTTATTTCCCTCTTTAAAGCTAAATTAGTTTTAAAAGAAGTAAAAACTTGAATGACACCATTGCTGCATCTGAGGAATTGAACGCATTTTCTGCAAGGGCAGGACGTGGCTGGCGTGTGCCACCTTCCTTCCACCCAATACTTTCCGTAGGCAAATCAAGGTACCAGTGAAGCAGGATGCAACCCATAAAAGTTGAAGAAAGGTCTACAAGAGTCATCAAGCTATCCGCGCAGGACACAGACTCCCAAACAGGATGTATTTCTTACCTACACAAAGCCGTCTTTATAGCTCCACACACATCCAGCTGATGTGATAACAGTTATAATTCAGGAAGTTATAACTAGTCCTGCAACAGCTAAAAACTGGGGGAAATGTTCCTGTAGTTAAAACACCAGCATCGTGGAGTCTTTAAAGCTTGGCACAACCTGGCACTCATGCCTTTCCTTTGGTGTACTTTCACCACCTTCTGCCACTTGCCACCCTAGGGCCTTCACCCAGTGCTCTTCACCCAGGATCAGAGGATCACCTTCACAGTCACAGGGCGATTTTGCCAGTTCACAACATGTTTAACTAAATGGATTTTTTTTTTTTTTTTTTTTGGTAAGAACTCCTGACTTCTTCTTGTCCAACACACACATTGAGAACAGCGAAGTCCTGTGTACCTAAGAGATTTATCATACCCCTTCAAGAAGCTCAGGTAAAAGCCAGCCTGGAGGTGAGTGCAGTTACCCATTTTCCCCTCTGTATAGCAAGAAAAATAACACACACCACAGACACAGGCCTGAAAATGTACAAGTTCAGAAGACTGGAAACAGCACAGAAAAATACATCTTGGCTACTAAGAATTATACAAGAAAAAATTATTTGGAAGGGGAAAGGCAAAGCTGCTTATAAGCACCTATACACAGTGCAAACAGTGAGTTAATAACCTCCATCAGCATGATTTGTACAACTAATGTGTTAAAACCCCAAACCCACAAGTTACATAGTAGTTTTAGTATTTTTCATGGGGGGGGGGAACAACAAAACACACGAAACCTTAAACTTGAGGTCAGAAAAGGTTTTTTCCAAACTTTAAGTTTAATGTTTAATTACAGAAATGATCAAAGACCTAACTCCAAATCAGGTCCGATTATATTAGCTGTTGTAAAGACTACAAAAAATTCCCTGTACGGCATTTTTATATTGTCTTAGCTTTTGTTCTATACTTCCTTGGAAGACCATAAACGATGCAAATAACCCTTCCTTTGAAACATGTTTGTACAGCAATTCACACAGCAGTGTGCCTGTCCTGATGGGGAAGTTAGCAATCCAACTCATCAGCCAGAAAACGATGCTCATTTCCCACTAACATGTTCAAATTTCTTCCTGTAACCTGCCTTAGAATTTCAGCAAATCTCAGCTGAATGTATCTGCAGCAGCCCGGAACATTTCATGTTATTGACTAGGCACAATCAGTGAGGTAATTTAGTGCTAACTTGCAATTTGCACCTCTCTATCACAGATTACCGGACATGTCCAGCACAGTTCTGTCATCTAATGCTGGAGAAAACTCAGGACACATGCAGCTAGAAGAACCATAACCAAGTGGAGTATTAGTCTCCGAGAAGAAAAATATACAAAAATTGACCAAAATAGAAATCCCTTTGATGTACCAATTTTAAAATGTTATTTGCTAGCTAACAATCTAAAATCACACTGGCTGTCTAAAATAGCACGTCTATGTACGAGATCAAACACATGGATGTGTTTTTAAAAACACTTGCTTATACAGGCAAGTGACTTGGTTCTGCCAGGACAGTAAGAGATCTTACAGGAATCTTTGAGCAATCAAACCCTTTTAAAGTTACCTTTCAAAGTTCAGTTTCCTAATGAAAAGAAAAGCAATGCGTTGTGTAAATCTCACTGGTAAGACTGCAGACGTAGTATGACAATCTCAGTTAATGTTGCTGAAAGGGTAGAGGTCCTACAGATATTTTATTCATTGAAATTTGTTAAATATAATAGATAAAAGGAAATAAATTATCAGCAAGTTCCAACAAGAGGAAGGCGAAGGGTGGGTGCTGAGTGGTCAGACATCCGAGCAGGAGAACAAGTGAGGTACAGAGAGCCAGGAGTGTTGTGGTGTGCAGTCAGAGACCAGGCAGGGAGCTAACAGTAACGGGGTTTTAGCAGCCTGTGAGAGGTAGGTTAAGTGTAACAATACTGTGCTCTTCCCTCCACAGACTGCACTGGTGTCTGTCTGCTCATGCCCTGTAGAGTCAACAGACGGTATCAGCCAGCGTGCTGCAGGCTGGGGTACATCACCCAGCTCACCACTCTAAACTCTTGGTGTATTTGTTGAACTATACTACCCCCTACACTGTTCTAGAAAAATGTACCATCCTGCAAAAGCAAAAAAGTAGAGTCATTTAATCTACCCTGACTGCGGTTCCTTGAGGTATGCTGTCCAGGTTCCACTTTTAAATCCATCCAAATCCAACAAACAAAGCATCAGCCTCTACCAAGAACCATCGTGTGCAGTAAAGAAAAACAAATCTTGAAGAACCAAAGTTTCTGTAAAGCAAGTCACAGCTCAAACAATTTAATCACTGCGATTCTACCCCTGGTGACCACTGAAAATGACTCCCCCTGCCCACTAATCGAAGGCCCATTATCTGTATCCGACATCAGGGCTACACTTACAATATAAATTTACTTCACTTGTGGAGTGAAGATAACTAGCATATACTCTATCAACCTACAGAAACCGTGGCTAAAGACTTCAAGGACTGAGCCTGACTTCTGATACTTCAAAATACCAAACCAGCAATCCAATTTGGGCTGGATGGGTCTGAAAACAGTCACACACTTCTGACCAAGAAAGTCTGCTTCCTAACTACTGCATTTATAGAAAAAACAACTACCAAATCCAAACACATCCAATTATTCTATCCAAAATACCTTTTCTTTGTTCTGATCTTGCTCAATTTTATAAGTAATTTATAAATTTATAAAATTTATAAAACTGTATTTCTCTGCTACCTCTTGGGTCCACCTGAAGCTTTGTGTCTATTAACAACACTGAAGTACATCTCAAGCATCATTCCAACAGGCAGACAGCACTACCCAAACCCAGTGTTCTTGTACTGAGTACGTCAGTGCTCAAGCTGAAGACAAGCCTAAGGTGATAAGGCAGCCCTTCTTTATCAAGCACAAGGATAACTTGGTCCTTTGGGAATACCTGCTGGACTCAACAGATTCCTCAGATGGTTAGGAGAGGTTCTTCACCACTCCACTCCTCTCCAGCCACGAGTAAAAGTCTAAATTGGGTGGGCTCTTCTGCTTCATCAGTAAAGATAAAATGACAAAAAGACAACTGCGAAGCAGGAGGAATGTTTACACTGGATTTTCACTTTGAAAACTTCATCCTAAATTTCAGTTTCATATTAGGGTGCTGCTACTTCTTCCAAAGAACAACACAGGAAGAAAAGCTTGCATTTCTCAAATGTTCATGGAAAGGGAATGGAAGAAGTTCAAACTCAACTGGAAGATCCACTAATGCAACAATGACAATGATAAAAGGACTCCAGAAAAATGAGTGAAGGGAATATCTACTGAAAGATAGATGCAAGTCAGTTCTTTCCGAAAATCTTTTCACAAGACTGTAGGAAACTATTAAAGGTCACACTGTGGAAATGACATGCAAAACTAGCGTGTAAATACTACTTCATCAGAGGGAAACCACTTCATTGATGCTAGGTTGCACAGCGTAAGCAGGTAATAATTGGAAGCAGAGGACCTGCTCTGTTCAAGCCAGATGGAAAAGTTTCCATTAGTTTATCAGTTTTATCAAAATGATTTCCTCATCCAGTCAAGAGCAGAGCACCGGAACTACTCTTAGGTACATCGTTTGGGCCAATGTCAGCTAGGCAGTGTTCAGACTGTCAGGTGAAACAACTGCTGGTCTCATTCTGTAACAGCAGAAAGAAATTGACAGAGCTGTCAGCTTTCAAAATTCAGTACCTCCCATCCAAACGAAGCAATCTACACTTTCTGATGAGGCATACAACCTTCATTTTTCAACTGAGTTGTTTATTCAGAAACTGGGAAAGAAAACTAGAGGACGGTAGTACAGCCACAGATGCTTTTTACCTACTTGGCCCAACAACCAGAGAGACTGTTTTCAGTGAGAGAAGTTGAGGACAAGTTTGGAGAAGTTACTGTATTACGGCAACTGCAATTTGCTGGTTATGCTGCCGCAAATATACACCCTTGGAAACAATTTAAGACTCTAAGACTGTTATTCAACTAGAAGTGCCTAGCATGACAAATTAATTAGACTGGATTTATCCAACTATTACTGGATTTCAAAAGTGAGACTGTCATTTAACATAATTCTTACAATGATTTCAGTAATTAAAATTCCAGTGTTCCACAAGATACCGCCAAGCTGCTACTCACGAAGGTGCTGGAAAGTGCTCCTTTAAAGCACTTACAGCGCCGTTAAACAGAGGCAAGCCACTGCAAGGCAGCCCTACTACTACTTTACAAATCGTGCAATGAAGTCCAAAACAGTCCTTTTGAAAGTTTATCAAACCAGCAATAAGAAAATGGGTTTAATTTCAGGAAGGTGATGCTAACAGCAGTAAGATTAACTTCAGGTATGTATATACCAAATATCTGAATATGGCTACTTTCACATTTTCTTACATATAAAGCTTTTCATATAATCGTCACCCCAAGATGAAAATGGTCATTGGCAAACCTAGCTGTTGTCTGAAAGACTGTAGTTACCAGCTTCAGAGACACATCCATCTGACACCTACCTTTAACATATTTTCTCTCACGCACCTTAGAAGTATAGCATTTGGCATCATAAGACTTCCCTGAAGTTTTGTTAGCTTAAAAACTTCAAGTTTTAACAAAAAGTAACAAAAGCTTCAAAATTTATCAGAAAAGCATAGTCAAAAAAAAAGCATATAACTGACTGAAGTGGAGACAGAAAGCCTTTAGGAACTAAATCAGGATGGCAGAAGGACACACAAGCAACAGTGAAGTGGGACAACTGGATCATCAAAATATATATATACATACACACACACACACACACACATATATTTAAAGAAATGACCACTCATGTAATTAAAAATGCAGCCATACTACATGAGCTAACTGGAACTCCTGCTTTTCTCCCCTTAACAGAATCTTTGACCAAACTGAAGAAGGACAAAATTCCTGAGCAGGCTGTGTCACATTAAAAAAAAAAAAAAAGAAAAACGACAAACCAAGAGTATATACCTATGTAATGCAGGTGACACACTGGCTAGAATACCAGCTGGTAAAACTTTGGTAATTATAATCTGCTTTCATATACAACCGAATATTTATCAGTGTATTCTGGTATTTTTCTTGATGTGACAAAATTATTGCATTTGCTAGCAACTAATCCTGACCACTTGTGCTTTAAGTGAATCGAGAACTGAGCTGCTGATAGTGACTGATGATGTGGGGCACAGATACCTGGCAAAGATAATTTTTACACCAAATTCAAATTCACATTTGTTCAGACTCTCATGTTGTTTGTACTAAGACGTTAACATTGTGAAGAGTTCTTCCATTCATACACAGACTGATATTTTTATTAACACACAATCTGAAACTTCAGTGTTTCCCTCCCTTTGGAATTAATATCCAGCTAGACACTGAGCTATGCTGAGAAGAGCCTGGTCTTCTCCAGGCACCTGCTCCACCCCAGTTTATTACCATCATACGCATTATGCGGATACTTGTGTTCTTTACAACACAGGAGTAGGCACTCCCGGCCTGGTCTAACATTTGCCTGTATTTTTCTCAAACACAGGCATCAACCACCAAAAGGCTACAAAGTAAGAGAAGTAGCTGGTATTTCACCTAAGCAAACAAAACTGGTATTTCCACTCCAGTAGCCCTGAAATCAACAAGACAAAAGGATATCCTGTCCAGGAAGCAAAACACTTGAATTTGTATTATTCTCACTATGTTTAAAAGTGTTTTTCCTTATTTTCACAAAGCCTTTCAAGTGCTATAAAATTGAAGATCTGCTAGTAAAGGCAGCCAACAAAACCCTGCCCTTCAGAAGCCATTTCAGGTCGCTTTTCCCAGTCCCCTAACTGGCATGGCACTGCTACAAACTCTTCCCACTTCAAGCAAGGAAGCCGAGAACTATAAAAGCGTGTATGAACACTTAAGAAACACAGTCTTAAATTAGGAATTATGTATTTCCAAAATATAGTTTAAAAATGAAAAAAAAAAAAAAATCAGCACTTGTGGAGTTCTTAGTGGCTTGTCTTCTCTCGGGCTACCTCTAAAACCATTTAGTCCAATGGAACAATAGAATGACCTACCTTAGAAGTAATCCATTTGATAAGGATCAGAGTGAAAGACCGGTTGGGTGCAATTCCTATTGGATCACCCAAAAGGCCTGCAGCATAATCCCCTCCCTGATCCCTGCCAGTGCTGAAGGCCCTTGGAGCCTTAAGAGGCTGGCGAAAAGAGGGAGCCGGGCTCCGCAGGAGCCACAGTGGCCCCACCAGATACCACAACGCACCCCACAAGGAGGGCGCTGCCTGAAGCGGATGGCAGGACAGCTGCAGGACACTCCGAATGGCGAGCACTCGTCATCTCCATATGACTGGGAAAAGGAAATGAAGAAACACAATGACGTTTGTGCATGTATGTCAACGCTGCAAAGCTTGCTAAGCTACAGGGTGAAGCTGAAAGCACCTGAGCTCATTCCGGACACCGTCTCGCCCTTGCACTTTATGACGAGCCTGTTTCCAACAGGTTTCACTGTAGCTGACATTCATGAGTCCCTTTTTATCTCCTCCACCTGGGGAACTACTATGAACTGAACTTCAAAACTTTTTTGAAGGTTGCTTTTATGGCAAGCAACTATAAAAAATGTTAACGAAAGACAGTTAATGCAGTGAATCTACGCAGGCATTAAAACCAATCTCAGTTCTCTAATCTCTTCCTACGTCCATTAAATACCAAGTCATCCTTTATGGTACCTTTACCTCTACACAGACTGACACCTGAACTAACACCTTTCTGCCATTTATTGCTCATGGACTCGTCTCCAATTTGCCCCCACCCAGCCATGTCCCAGGGCTGGAGTCGACTGATTTCCTCTGAGAGCACTGACCACGCAGCCAAGCAGTTGTATGTACTTGGAGCACCTTTGACATTAAGCTGACAAAAACGTTTAATAAATACAAAGGAATCTCCAATGGGAAAAAAAAGCAGGTAGGGCAGGAACAAAGAATTTAATGGAACAGAGTGCAGTATATCAAGGAGTCAAAAATGATGAAATTTAACTGAAAAGAAAATAAGAAGATTCTGCGTCTCCCTAGAATTATTTTTATTGTAAAAAGACCATATCATAAACTCAAGTATGAGCCCAAAATACAAAGTCGGCAGAGAGCTACCAAAGGAACACCTTCAGCACTACGAAGAGACTTACCTCTTATTCACAAGAGATGTGGAGACATGCCCCAGTGGACATTTATGAATGAAAGATGGGGAAGACTCAACAACAGAGATAGAGCTCTGCTATTAGGAACCACATTTTAAAATATTTGTGCTGGTTTTTGAACTACAGTCATGACCTCAGCACCAGCTGGAGGTAACTACAGCACCATTACATCTCAAATCCGTATCTTCTGCTCCCTCCTCTCCCATTACCTCTGAATACCTGTCAAATCTAAACCATAGGCAGGAGCACTCCAAATGCATTCTTTGGTACCTCACTGAACAAATACTAAAGTTTGTTAGTATCCACCCAAACTATAAACCATCATGGATGTAGATTTAAAAGAATTACCATCTCCAAACACTTGATCAAGTTTAAGACACCACAACAACTAGTAATCACCAGTATGATGTAACTTTAAATAAATAAAAATAAATAAAATAGAATCAATAAAAGGCATTAGGCTGTATCTGTGTTAGTGGTTTGACACAACTGGTCCAGATCAGAGTGCAGCAGCTGCTGATGGCTATATGAAGCTGTATGAAGCTGAGGAAATATGGATATTGAAAGACCACGTCCAGTCAAATTTCCTGAATCGGACTCTACCACAGGAGGCTAAAAGCTGCAAAAATAACTGATAATTGGTCAAACCACTGTATCCCCATCATGGATCCGAGTACGTTTGGTGCACAGGAGGAGAGGAATGATTAGCTCCTTCTTAAAGAAGCCTAGCTAGTACAGATCAAAACCACGCTGTAACACATACAAACGGGCATGGTAAACAAGGACAGTGAGGTGATCTGCTTCAAAGCTCCATTCTCCTCCAAGTAGAATTAACAGAAATACAGCCTTACATTCCTTCAAAGGTCAAACACTTCTCTCTGTCACCACTGTTCTCAATCCCTGATCAATTTTCTGCTTAGCTGTCTCAAAACGCATGAAAATGCTTTTGGAGTAGATTGATGCTTTTTTTTCCCGGCACATGGAATGAGCCTTTCTTCCACTGGTACCAGAAACACGTTATCTTAGAAGACAAAGTAATCACCCTTTGCTCTTTTGTCTTCTACAGTAAGTGGTCTAATTAATTAAACTCTTCTTACTTAAATATTTTCTTAGAATGCGTAAGATTAATACCGAAACACAGGAAGAAAAACACTTGCCTGCCTATCTGTTAAATGCTAGTACAGCAGTATTTGTTGTAACTGTGCCTTGGGAACTGAAAGGCTGTTTCATAAAAAGGATTCCAAACTTGGGGGCAGGGCAAGTCCAAAAAGTGCAGATTTGTATGAGATGTGTAAGACATCAGCAAAGGAGCTTCTCTGGTAGAAAGTGCTGCTTTGAATACACCCAGTAACAATTCTAGGATGAAGGAGAGAAAAATGATGTTTTACTTAGATATGAAATAAATTGTTCAAGGTCTTCAGCAGGTCTCCTAAACCCTCAGGTACATAAAAATAAGGCAGTACTGAATTCCCTCTACATATTAACTATTGTGCTACCTAAATTGTGGGAGTACAAGCAGCGACTCTCGGGCTGCTGACACCACCAGTCTCAGCTTCTTCCTGAGATGAGGGAGCACAACACAAAGAACAGCTATCATGGTTTTTTTTTTTTGTTGTTGTTGTTGTTGTTGTTGTTGTTGTTGTTGTTTTTGTTTTTGCTGAGGCTTTTCATTTTCTGTCTTTATCTTCTCAATGCATGCAGAGATAATATGCTTGATAAAGTAAGATTTCCAGTACTTAACAAGTATCTCATACAAGCCAAGATCTAGTTCCTCCATTCTTACCATCAGCTCACGTAAACAAGTGCAATTGGTGTCTTCTACAGTTTTCAAAGGAACAAACATCCCAGTAACCTGAATTTAAACTTAATGACATAAGGCACTGTAGATGCAGCTAAACAAAGGCATGTTTGGCTACAGCTTTTGCATTTAGCAAGTATACATACCTTCTTGTATAATCCCATTTAAAAAAAAAAAAAAAAAGAATTAATTATCAATAGCACTGAAATACAGGGTCTTAGAATAGTCGTTACCAGGATTCCAGTAAATAATTTGCCATTTAGTTTCAGAATATCAGAATAGAAGTCACTTTGGTTTCCTTTTGAAACTGCCATAATACAGAACCAGCCATCAGATTCAAAGTAATTCTCCATTAATATGCCATTGTGATTTGCTAAGATGTAGTTACTTTCATATATGAATAAAAGAGCCTTGCAGATACCTAGGAGTAAAGTATCATGTGCATGATCCCAGATTTAACTGTACATTTCTAAATACCCATCTGTTCCAATCTTTTTATTTTAAAAATGAATTTAAGCCATCCTGAAGAATGACTCATTGTCTTACAAACTTCAGTAACCACTATATCTACAGATGCTTCTTTAATGCTACCCACCAAAAAAAAAAAAAACCAACTCAACAATACCTACAAGAAACACGGAGTTGAAACAACTGCACTATCTCTCACATACACTATTGGGTCTCATACAAGACCCCTGTTTGAATGCAGCAGGGCTTCCCTTATCTCCATCACGTGTTTTTTGTTTGTTTGTTTGTTTTTGTTTTTGTTTGTTTGTTTGTTTTAAATGCAGAACTTTCAGGCCTGTTGCAAATCTCTCCCACTTTCCAGAACGTCCTGATCTCACAAGCACACACTTGTCCACCTGGCCCAGAAATGATCTCTCTGTGGGGTCTCACTTGCCCTTCAATTATCATCTTCCTAAGAAGACACAGAACAGTGATTTGTGGCACCTGGATTTCTAGGATACAGCCCTGACAGGTCCATGACTTGTTCTGGGCCAGTCAGGAAGCTTAACTGTACTTACATTTACAGCATGCAAAGACAGCAGAGGATTATGTCATTTACCAAGTCATCAGCACACAGAAGAAGATAAAGCTCTAAACTCATTTCCATTTTTTTCTTCATTTTTCTCTCTGCTTTACTGTCTGTCATATGATCTCTCTCTCAGGCTTCACTAACAAAGAATAATTAAATGATAATCTACGAGCAGTATTCTTGTAACTACATGGGTAGCTGTTAGCTGCAGCCCAAACCAGCCACTAGCACCGTACTCAAGGAAAACAGGTAAAAAATATCCCATTATTGTTATGGATCCTGAGAATAAGCCTTCTAGAATTACAATATGCGTATACAGTGACTGACTTCTATAAATGCTACTTCTCTTCTGTCTTAATTTACAATGTTACCTAAGCTTTATAATTTTGATTCAATGTAATCAAAATACCTGCTTTGCTGACACTGAGGCACATGATTCCAACTGTTCTATTCATTAATAAAGCTTCTTATCAGCTAGTGAGCATTGAGTAAATATAAGTTAAAAAAAAAAAGTTTGCAAAATTCACTTTCATTACCATGTGCACACAGCCATTAACTCTGAAGTCATTGCAACTAAGCTCAAGAAGCTGGCTGATTTTAAAGTTCCAGAACTTCAACTTCCAAAAAGCCAAGGAAAACTACTGGTCCAGAAGGCAGAACTACGTAATTTCCTTTAAAAGCATTTAAGTTTTAGTCGTCTTTCATCTCAGTCTTGAGTGAGATAAAGAAGAAGAATCCAAGCTGAGTAAATACAAGGGATCTAAAAACCCTAAATCTCTATATTGCCATATTCATTCATCAGCTACTCTAACACAGCAACAGAAAATCACCAGTATCATCCTCTGTTCACTTCAGATATTATTCCAAAAAAGGGTATGAGGTATTAAATACTTTGGTAAACAAAGCACATAAATCTTTGCCAAAGTAAAGCTAGCAAGCTAGGAAACGTTACTTCTTTTTTCTGATGGCTGGTTTTAACCTTTCATGTTACTTTCTCAAAATCGTGGTTACACAGGTTAAAAGAAACAGCCTTGTGTGATGACTTGGCAAAAATGCATGTGTATCAGTTGGGGGGTGAATGAGAATGGATTTAATTTCCTTAAGTTAAACATCTAAAAATAAATTACTTCTTTCTGAAACACTTCTTTTGCAACACAAATTAGCATAAACTCTCAGCCTCTCCCTCATGTCACAAACTATAATTAATCTGCTGGTGGTTTACCTGATCTAGTACGTTTCAGTTTCTATGAATACAAAGAACACACCATTATAAATTTAGAGCATCTAAACTGGCTCATCCGTCACATTGCCTGTTTGTACCATGTAACCTGTGTTCTTGCAAAAACAGCTAACCAAAGAACTGAAATTCTACAGCATTCTCTTTTTTTTTTTTTTTTCTGGCTCCCATTTTCTGAGGCTGCTTATTTAGAATTGCATTTTAGAGGCATTTACATAAAAAAAGGGGAAAAGTAGTAAAACCAGCACACTCAGGTGAAAGTGAAGAAAGGAGGGTTGGAAATAAATTTCCAAGCAATTCCTGCACTTATATTCCAAAACTAAGATGAAGGATTTGCCTTTTTGAATGAGTAACCTGTATTAAAACAATGTGTGTATGTTTGTTCATGATTTTGTGTTTTCTTTGTTTGTTTTTTGAAGGGGGGTGTTTTTAATGCAGCATCCATAACAGAAGATACTTCAGAAGATCCTCAGTGGAAAGAATGTCTGTTCATTTCAGCGTCTGAAGCCTCAGTGACCTCTACCTTCACACTGTAGACTAGAAAAATAAAGTCGCTTATAAGTTTTTGCAAATATCAGCCGTTTAGCAAATTGTTCACTTTTATTTGGGATGGTTGGGGTCAGGGAAGAGGTAGAAGAGGTTGGATAGCCATCAGAAAAAGAAACAGGCTAACATAATTAACTGTATGTTTATACACACTTCCAAAAGTTTTATTTACAGTGTGCTATTGGATATGAAATACTCAACATTGTCTCCAAAAAAATTTAAAAACTTTTTTTTCCATAGCAGAACTGTGCCCATCTAGTGCAGACCTGTCAGCAAGCATAGCCATGTCCATGTTTGTGTTGTTCAGTCCTCACACACGAAACTTCCACTATGAAGTCCCACCTCCATTAAATCAAATCCCCAGCCAGGTGAAGAATCGTGCAGTGTTTCGAGATGCATTTAAGATGCTCTCGCACAAGCTGTACTTCCTTCCTACAAGCTTAGGGAGAGCTGCACAAAGGAAGCAAAGGCCTTGTTTAAAACCCCTGAACTTAAAAGTTCTGCTTCTCCACAGAGTAGAGAGGATGACAAGAAGCTGTACTCCACTTTACAATATCCTCTTGGAAGAAATAAAAGAATTTAAAATATCATTAAGATGACAGTCTACACATACTGTTTTTTTTTTCAGCTGTCTGCAGGACTTAGGTAAAAACCCTGGCCAGAGAACCACTTCAGCATGGTCATACAGGTGCTCAACCAGGTCTGGTCTCCATCAGCTTGTATCTGTCTACGCTTGTATGCGGATACGGGCACAGGCTCACCCTCAGAAGGTCTGTGCCACAGCAAGAAAATAGCCTATTTTCAGAAAAAAAAAAAAAAAAAAAAAAAAAATCTATTTATAGACAAAGGTGAAGCCTTTGTCTATAAAGTTAGTGAGGGAAAAAGTATGGCTGTTACAAGGCAACGTGCTGTCAGGGCATCAGCTTGCCACACATTCACTCGGGACAGACTGTGCTGAAGGTCAAGTTTTAGCTGCTGTGAGTTGCTGTGCTATACCACTGAATGCATCTTCACACAGACTGAATGGTTTATTGGAAGCAGCCAAAGAACGATTTCAAATCCAACAGGCTTCGCATATTGCAAGTAACCTGGCTATGGAAGTGAAAACAGATGAACAGTAATATGTGACAAGAAAAGCTACCAGTGTTTGAGACTTTGTAATAAAACTGCCATGTTCTGTTTCTAAAGCACATCCTCCGAACAGCGAAAGACTGTAGCACTGCCTGTCTTATCTGTAACTGGAAACCTAAATCCAAATTGCTGAGGTTGCAATCCCAAAGAAGGACATAAAAAAATTGTCAACATATCACAACACCAGAAAAGGAACATACGTAAATCGTAGCAGTTACATCTCACTGTAACCCTCCATAAAGTATCCACAGAGCTCACAAGAAGTCTGCCATCTAAACTGAATGCCTAAACTCCTTGGTTTGGAGCTTTTTTCTTACCCTTGGCTTCCCCAGTGATCTGTATGGCTATAGCTGCCCTTATGAAGGTTACTTGCTCACCTCGCAGCTTCACGGTTCCAGAAGTGTGTGTGGGGCTGGGAAGTAATGGGGGCCTCCACAGACAGCAGCTGTAGGTATGAATTTCCAGACACATTTGTCTATCTCGCGAACACAAAGAGCAGAGCAATGGAGAGAAATGAGCAAGGGCTAAAAGCCAAGGGGCAGAGTACGGGAGCTGCTGCTCTCCGCTCTTTGACTTCCTCCCTGCCTTCTCATTCAGAGATGAAAAGCAATCAGAAACGAACAGATTGATTTTTTTAAAAATGATAGCTTCTATTTCTTCTATTTGACTCCCGGGTGATGGGCCATCTCCCATAACCACCAGGGCTCACCTCCCTCTAAGCCTTAGAAACATCTGCTTGCTGCCTCTGCCTCTTCCCAGCATTTGCTACTCCAACACCGCGAAAGGAGGCGCTTCACAACCCACCCCCGACCCCACGCATGCCTCAACTCACTTCACAGGGAGTATTTATAGAGTAGTTTACACAAAATTAAAATATTGACATCTACTGAGACTCCCCAGCTTTCATTTATTATAGGCGGATATTTATTCAAAAGATTTTAGATATCATTTTCAAGTTGTATTTAAAAAATAGTGTTCCTGCGGTGGGAAAAATATCAGCATTCCCCTATGCACACAGGTATATAGTACACATTAAAGAGGCAGTAATAAAATCATAATTGTTTTGGATTCCTTGTTAGCAAACACACAGAAACACAAAAATGTCACGTTGTCAAAAAAGATAAAGTTTAAAGCAGAAAGCCGAAAGTTTCAGGTTAATAAATTAAGCAAAGCTGGCAACAGAATATTCAGATTATTTTATTTCAGAATATTTTATTTCAGAATAAATCTAATCTAGCTTTTGTTTCACTATTCTGTGATCATTTCCATTAAAATACCCAAATGACTACACAGAGCAAACACTGAAACTGGTTATACCATCAACTGTCAAAGCCACAAATCAATATAGCATTTTTTTTTAATATTTTTAATATAAAGGCATTACATATGAAAATAATAATTAACCTAAATAGTCACCACAGAGTGTATAAAGATTAAAGAGATTCAAAGATAGATCAGGTTGGCCATGCCCAAACATCTCACAAAAAAAGTAAAGCACTTAAAGAAGTAACATACACTATCAGAAATACAAGAAAGATACAAGAAAGGATAAGAAAAGTCACATTAGTCAACTGCATTCAATTTGTTTCACCTCAAAAAAATTAACATTTTAAGCTTGTGAAAAAAAAAAAAAAATACAGTTACAGTTTCTGCTGCACCGTTCTTTCCCTCTTCTGGAGCCTTTCCCACTAAGCACTTACTTCAGAACTTGCTGATGCACCATATCCAAAAGTGCTTGTAGTCTTCCGTGCGTTTTCCCAAGAAGTAATTAAACCTACGCCCATTAAGGCTGAGCTGACCCATTTCAACTGAACTGGTTAAGCAGACCAATTTCAGCCAAACTGGTTAAACTCACAATGGCTCTAATGAGACCCCTAACCTTCTCCATGCCAGCTCAGCACCTGCCATTGCAACACCTCGTGCTACTTCCCAGACTACAAGGGAGTACTGCCGCTTTCCCGTCTTCTGTTTTACCGAGCCACTCCTGACTTTTGTCTGTTTTATTGAGCCACCCTGTCTTGCGTGCTTCCAGGTTCTCCTTCTCTGACCTGTAACAAATGCAAATTTCTTAGAGTGAACGCTTTAAAGACTTGCTAATAAAGTTTAATAATGGTATTTTCATGCAAGACTGATATTTTATAGGCATTTACATGTTTGTAAAACTGTTACTGTACTCCATTAATATTCTGTTAGCATGTGGGTGCCAGCAACCACGCAGCCAAAGATCTTTCATCAAAAACAGTCTACTTATTTCAGCATCTCACCCACTATTGATAAACCATTAACAGAGAGCCCTTCAGCAGTGCCTTGGCTTATGCCCATGAGCCTTAAATTGAAAAGGGGCACTGTGTTAGAGACGCTGAAAAGGTTTGGCATTTTATTATGGAGAGATCAGCATAAGATACTTTTTTTGGGTACAGAAAGAGAGGTTGATTTATTTGTTTGTTTTTTAAACATCATTAAAGAGCTGACAAAGTAAGAGGAGAATTACACACTCAATGCTAAACTAACCAAATTCCCAGAGAAAAAAATAATCCATGAGTGCAATCCCAGATTAAGTTAAAGGAGGTATGGAAGCAGGCATATAAAGAAAAGCAGTCTATTAATAGACTAATTTTTGATGCACTTCACAGCTGACACATTGACATAGACAAAAGGTAGTAGAAGAAAGTTCAGGGGCTTCTTCAACTGTAACTACTATCCTTCTGTGGTCTTCTCAAAAATATGTTATCCTTGTACAGGCTTGTTATTTTACCTGAATGCCCATTTTATCTCATTGACAATATTCCGAGATCTCCTATAGTTAAAAACCACTCGTAACTCATCTTTTTAGTGGGATTTCATAGCAGCATACATCTGAATTTAACATTCCATTCTTGAAGGTAACAAGGAGCTGCTCTCATTGTCAAGCTTTACATTAAATAGAAATTGAACTCACAAATGTAGAATTAGAAAAGTTATTTCAATAGGACATAAAAGATTTACAATCCAAAAATTCAGTTCCAATCCTGTTTTTCATAGTTACTCTGCAAGAACACTGGAGGGAAAAATAAAAAATAAAAAAAATAAAAATAAAAAGCCATACAATTGCCACATTGTTTCTTAAAGAAGCTAGGATTGTGGCAGCAGGGACCAGAATGTTTAGCTGCGAAGCTCCTTGCCACCCACTGGACACCTGTCAGTCTTGGCACTGGCCTTTCTGTGCCCATGTAAAGAAGATTTTGCATGGCATAGCCCTCTCTTGACCAAATTAGGCTAACCTCATCTGCATTGACATCAGTGCCTATAATTTTGGAATCTCATCGACAGAAATAGCTTTATCACAGGGCCCAGCATACAAATTAAGCATCTGTATAGGGCACGCTGAACTTGTGGAAGTGATGAAAAGCTGTAGTGGAAAATCTTAGCATACGCTTTGAAGCAACATCTAATTACGGCAACAGTTAGCTACTTGGGGTGAATGTATTACTTGAAGTCTTGATTTTGGTCCACTTGCAGCATTCTTTGTTTGCACACAAACCGACGTTAAAATCTGTCATTTTAACCGAGAGCTCCGAACAACAGCTCAATCTGGCACCTCTGAAAGCCTCTAATATTTCAGGTACGCAGGAATCACACGTGGCTCTAGCGCCAGACCCTAGTTCTGGCCTTCAGATTCAGCTCCATTAGTCACTCCGCTGTTCGGCGAGAAGCCAACTCAACTTGCTGCGGGATTACCTCCAGTATTACATTCGTGCTGTGTGTGTGTGACAAGCCGAGATGCAATTAATTTTGCAATTAATTTTATAAATATTCTATGTCTTGGCCGGGAAGGGGAAAACGCAGAATACCGGATGATCGTTTCCTTTTGACTGCCTCAATCTGACTTTATAGAGGGACTTCTGGAAAGAAGCAGAATGCCCGGGTAACTGAGCTACACGAGCAACCTCTGAAATACCTTTGGGAAATGAGGGAAGAGAAGGAGAGGAGTAACAGGCTCCGAGAGAAGGAGCAGCTCAGCACCTACCCGAAGTGGAAGATGCAGCCCGAGGCGTGCAGATCCGCGGGCGCTGTTCTCTGAGGAAAGGAGGATCAGCTGTCAGCTACCACTCCAAACGCGACAGAAGATATATGGGAGTCTGTGTAATTAAAGCCTTTCTCACCTTATGAGGGAATTTTAAGGCTTATGGAAATCCAGATGAGCACGTGGAATTAAAGATCAGAACAAAAGAATAATAGAAAACGCTGAAACCATTCTTTGCTTTACTGGTTACTGAATATGGATGCCATTGCTCCTGAAGGGAACAGCACTGGGAGCTCTGAGCCTACCCACAACGGCTTACCTACAAAAAGCAGAAAGAAATGCAACCCACCCTGCAGTTAAAGATCCCAGAGTTGCGTTTTGTGTGTGTTGTTTTACTGTTTGTTTCTTTTTGTGAGAAGAAGGGAGGAACCAACCTGTGACATACGAGGCAGAGCCTTGCTTCTCATGCTATAGATCAGTATACCACCATCACAACCCCGTTTTTCTTCACTGTTACCTACACAAAACTACAAGTTGTTGCTTATTTAACCAAAATTTTCAGGTGCAACCATCCTCATCCTACTGTCCCTTCTTCTGCATCATATTCCAATAGTGTAGGAGAACAGGAAAGGAAAGGTACCGCATACTGCGGCTGACCCATCAGCCTGGTCAAGTCCCACTGCGTCCCACGCCAGAGAACTCCTGGAAGTCACTGGTGAAAAACCCAGCTCCTGGTCTTTCATTCACTTCTCATTTTGTGAATAGCAAAACACTCTTCAATTGATGTATAATTTTCAGGATTTGATATTTCAACACTGAACTTTTATTCTGCTTTGAGAGAAATGAGCATTTCTAAGAAGCAGTTCTATTCCTTTCAAGAAAATTTCAGACATCCTTCTAGACAAGTGAAATAGATATTTTGGAAAATATCCTGCACTGAAAGGTATTCATGGCAGTAAGTCATTAGCTGCTTATAACCCATAGTTACAATGTCCTTAATTTTAATCCCCCTCAAAAAAAAAAAAAAAAAGAAATGAAAGAAAGAAGAATGCTGGTGCAGCTTAACTCTTATGACATACTTTTTTTTTTTTCAATAGTCCAAGAGTAAAATTACATGCTGGTTTTCCACAGTGCTCACAAGTCAATATTTGTGCGTAGGTTGGTGCTCCCATAATTAAATCATAATACATTACTTAAAAAGAGAAGTGAAAGGTCTGAAATGGCAATATGTGAAGCCTATTGCCAAGTGCTCAAACTCTGAAGGCAGAATTAATTTTCTCAGTGGCTTCTCTAAAGCAATCATCAAAAGTATCAGAGCATTTCACAAGTATTTATCTTCAAAACCCCAGCCCAGCACAAAGATCAGAGCCCAGACACGAGTCCTTCTGGGCACAGAATTTAAGACTACTACATTTGTATTCTTCCAGTTTTCAGATCACTACGGGCCTCATGTAAGCAAATAAAGTTAAAATTAAAACCTCACAGTGTGTTGATGTAAGGATGTTAAGGTGGATTGCACAGGCAATCCCAACATTTCCTAAATGTGCTGTTCTCTTCAGAATTACATCCACAAGGGATGAAAAATTATTGTTTCTTTTGATTTAGAAAAAGAGAAGTACTAAGACAATTCTATTAGGTCAGAACATACTTTACCCACGTGATTTCCCAACACTGCAAACTCTAGCTTCATCTCAAAGGCCGCATTAGCTGCTTTAAAATATGAACTGCATACCAAAGTCCTCATGCTCCAACAACATAAAACTAACAAAGTCAAAATCTATTTAAAAAAATAACAAATGAGAAATGTTTCATGAGCAATAAATGCTTACAGAGACATATAAATACATTCAGCATAGAAACTATATTTGGAAGCAAATCCACAAATTCAAGGCAACTATTCTTAACCAGTGAGTCCCAACTTCTTACAGAAAGCAGTACAATGCAAATTAAATTAGTTACGTACACAGACTCATTTTTATCCTCCTTGACTTGAGCTACTTACACTTTACCCTGGACAATTTGAACCCTCTCCAATGGGTTTGCTGCTTCTACTATCTATAAACCTAAAAGATAAATAAAAACCTTTAAAAACTCCTAGGTTTAGAAATTGTCCATAGTCGCTTCCTCTAGGCAAGTCAGTTCAACATACAAAGCCTACTGAAGTCTCAAGTGGAACAGTAATTGGGGTTAGGCATGGACAGGGCCTAAAATTATCTGTAAAGCAATCGGTCCTTAGTGATGAGAGTAAGTTTTCAGAAGTGTGCAGTTCACTCTAAAATGCCTTTGACCCTGAAAAGTTAACATCATACAAGCTTTGAACAGGTTAGCCACAAGGGCACAGCAGAGCACTTGAGATCCTAAGAACCTTTGCAGTAATTACAACGAGACTAAACATCACTATAATTAAGTTTCCTTGTTTAATAAAAGTAATTGCTTGTTTTAAAATCCACGGGCATACAGCAGTTTATCTGAAAAGCTCACACCTCTCATCATCAGGTTACGGCTTGTGTTTACCTGTACAAGTCTACTATCTTAAGTATTGCAAGATCACCTTAACTGAGGCTAATTTGCCCTCAGAGTATCTGCACATCGGGTACTACACGTGGCTGGGGTTGGCTTGCACCTCGATGCATCCACTTCATTAGATCTTCGTTTTATCCCATTTTTTCAGAGCTGAAGCGTAACATGACCTTGGAGAAGGACATCTGTACTACCAAAAAGCTGAACTGCAGCCCCTCACCACCATCCAGCTGCACACTTCTCAGCCTTCCACCCAGGCACAGCTTGAGCTAAGGCAACATAAGGCGTTCTGCTCCTTCCTCCTTCCAGCTGTGATGAGAAGCAGTGGGAGAACACCATACAAATACAGGGCTGCTGAAGAAAAGCACTGGAGACAAAAGACTCCTTTTTTGCAAGTAGGCACCTATTATCATACCTTGAAACGAGCCACTGAAAGACAGCTTTGAAGTTGGATTGTACCTTCTGCAGGGCTTAGTACAGCAATTTTATTATTGCATTAGAGAAAAACGTGATTATGTTTAATAAACAGCAAACATCTGTGAAACACTCAGGATAAATTTCAGTTTACATCAAAACAGTGTGTTTTTATTTTAATATGACAGCATTTTCTTTTCTTTTTGTAAAAAAAAAAAAAAAAAAAGGCATCTAGAAGCTAAAAGAATGCTTTGTACACAATTATAAAGGTCATGGATACATCCACTACAAAACCAGCTGAAGGGACAATAAGCTATTTTCTGCAGGCGGAATGTCACAATATATTCATGGAAATCATTCCATACAAAACAGAATTCCATATGCAAAATTAATTATATTATCAGCCCCCAACTTCTTCTACCATATACACTTTATCACAAATCCCTCAAGAGAATAATTTTATTTTTCTTCCCTCGCAAAATAATACAACATATACTTATTTTACTTATTTTTTTCCTAGACATTTCATACCTGTATAAAATACATGCTCACAAATTCACTTGATGGACTTCTTAGGTATTTTTCCCCCCTAATGTCTGTGACTAATTTTTGTGCAAGGCTTTCTTTCTGTAGAAGAATTTGAAAAAGTAATGATTTGTATAGCTGACAGTATTTTTGTTATTTCCACATAAAAGGAAGGAATCTACGAAACCCAGTGACCTGGATGAAAACCACCCCTGCTGCACTTCAATAATACTGAAATGGGTTAACTCAGCAGTAGAACTACTTATTTTTATTTGTTCTTATCTGACAGCAAAATTGTTTATTACTCAAGAGTGTAAAAAAGGGAGGCTGAGGAAACCCACCTCAGGCTTGTAGCAAGACGGAAGAGCTTCATGATGAAATAACATGAGCAAGCTTCCTGAAGTCAGAAAAGTAACTGAATTATTTGCAGAACCCAAACGAAAAAGTGATGGACAGAATCCCTCAATCTGTAAACGTATGCAGCAGACAACAGCAGACAACATCCATGAGCTTTTCCTTAATTGCCACCCCCGACAATTAACTAACTACAGGGGGGAGCTAAGCCCCCCAATACCCACCACCACCAGATCCATCCAGAAGAAACATGGACTCCACAGTTCACACAAACAGGGAACCAGAAGAGAAGCCAGGCATGTTCTTGCCTCCCTCAACAAGCAGCAGGCAGATTATTTATTTCCTCGTCCCGTTTCCGTTTTGGCATGCATATGCAACAGCACATCTACAAACTTCACCAGTTTGGACAAAGTTCTTAAAAGCAACCTAGCCAATTTCCATACATTTATCAATCCGGACTGCCAGAGATCTGGAAGTCCTTCAGAGAGCTCCTGGTATCACACACAGTAAATCAGCACGTTCTGGGCACTGAGCTCATTCTCGATGATCAAGTCTGTTACAAACTCCGGGAGCTATGAATATGGGAACAGCCTACACGTATGCACTAAATCGGTGCGTGTCAAAGCCTGCTGCACATGTGCGGACAGCTCCTCAGATTCCTAGCCACTTTCTCCAGTAGAAACCAAGGAAAAAATATATACTAGGTGACTCATGTCCTCAATGTCTACATGCATCATCAGTGTAGGTAAAAAGACTTCTTTTTTTAAACCGCAGGTGTTGTCATACTCCATCAGATCAAGTCAGCATCACACCAATGGGATCCCATTTAAATGAAAGTAGTCCTGCTAATAATCCCTTACCAAATCTGAGTCCAATGCACTCTCCTGAAAGTTGACTGGAGGGAAGAAAGAAATCTGGTCTTCCAGAAGGTTTGTTGTAACGATGGTCAAGATTGACAGGAAAGCTACCAAAAAGGATCCAGCACTAGAAACATCTTCAAATTAGGAGGGAAAAGAAATGAGTATCTAGAAACAATGTATGATATCAAGTATTACACAGATTCATATCTCAAACTTTCCACACAGCCAAGAACTGTAATACCTCTAAATGGCACATCAATTCTGTAATAATTATCAATGAACTAAGAGACCCTGTATCTGGTGATATAAAAGGCTAATTCATTACAATTTAATCTTTAAATTGATAAAATTGTCTTCAGTATCCTGATTAGATGCTTTCTAGATCCACAACCCCTTCCTTAGGTAAGGCATCAATTACTTGTTTTTTTCTTTGTGTCCCTGTCTAGGCTTCTGCAGAATATCAACAGCCTGCAACTTGACTTATATGTCACAACAAAGGTCTCTTTCAGGTATCATGAACACCAGACTCTGGATCTGCGTGATGACTATAGATGAAGATTTTACATTGGCTTCTTTATTGTGCAAGCAAAAAGCAGTCTGTCCATTGAGGGAGCCACAATCATTAATCCACACAAAAAGTTTGTTGTAAAAGAAATGTAGACCATAGTTTGCATGGCAGAAATGTAGCCAGATGTTCATAGTAAGGATCTTCCCTTCCTCTCCAAAAGAGCAGACATTTAAATTCTCTTGGAAAGCCCCAGTAAAGAGACTGCTTTCAGGAACACAAAGCCCTGCCAAAATGCTATCAGAATAATACACTTGGTTATAAGGTAATAGCAAAGGTAAAAACTTATTTTGTAAAACATAAACTGAAAGCATAATCATCCTTCATTTTCATGAAGAAACATCTTTTCATGTTTGCAATTACAAAACACTAAAACACTAAAATAAGTTTCACCTCCCCTTTTTCCATCAACAGAAAAACATTAACTGAAGTTAATTGTTACAGAAATACTAAGAATTTGACCTTAAACCTTAAGAGTAATTGAAAACATGCAATCTTTAAATGAATGCTGAAAACAGGGGAAGCTGAACAAAAATAGAGTGTTCTCCTTAGCTTTAATGCCCTCCGCTAATATGAATAAAAGCCTAGGAATAAAAAAAAAATATGTATTCCAAGAGCTGTAACTATGACGCTTCACCTATTGTACTTGAATGAAAGCAACAGGATACAAAAATAATTTTTATTTGCAGTGACGCACAAAGCATTTTTAATCAAATGATCTAAATCAATACTATCAGCAAATTATAATAAATGCAGCATACTTATATAACATTTCACTTTTAAGGAAAACTTCAGCAGCTCATGTGAACTTGGAAACTCTGAGACAGAAAGAAGTATTTGATTGCAATTGGGGCTAGTTACCTTTGTCAGTACAGATCAAGCTTCTAGAAGGTTGCTGTGCAAGCTTTCAATGCACAGCTATGCCTATATTCCAGGCAACACTGAGGCAGCTAGTATTACCCGTAACATAATTCATTTTGCTTTAAAGAAAAAAAAAAAGGCAAACATCCAGCCTAGAAGTTCACTTGAGAGGAAAACAACATACTATTTTTGCACTTAATCTGCATACCCTGAAACCAGTTTGCAGACACAGACACGGAGTTGAAGGCATTCTGTGGGTCCCATCTTCCAGAAGGGAACTTCAGCACCAAGCTCTTCAGCTTCCACTCTTCCTGCTCAGCTTCTTCCAACTGCAATTTCCTTGCCAATAAGCAAGGTACCACAAATTCTTAAGTAACTGACATCATTTCCAAAGACAAATCACCTAGATGGCTGGACAAAGCCGATTAGGAAGATACAGTACAGCCATACCAGCTTCATTTGGATGCGTAGGAAGAACCGACATCGGTGCCAACACGTTTATGTAATGTGGTCCCTGCAGATGTTCAAACGCTTTGAGTTGTCAGCTGGCTTTGGAGATACACATCACAAAGCTGACTGGCAATTTAAAGTAGTACCCTCCAGGTGGTGGTGTGTGGATTTTAACACAGTGAGACATCTTGAGAAACATGCTGGGATATCTACCTTATAAACCAGAAAGTTTTAAAAACCTCAATGACACATTCCACCATGGGCTAATTAGAATTAATTTGTGCCCCATGGCCTCAAGAGCTGCTCTTAGCACACGCAAAACTCCTTAATCATCTTTCAAGCAGGCATATTTTTGCTATAATTTGATCTATGATTGCGGGACAATTTAAAGCAGTCAACTTAAGTTTTAATTCTGAACTTAGTCCATCCACATTTTTAAATGCATATGTTTCTTGTTGAAGCGTGTGCATGAAAAAGAACAATCCAGTTTGTCCATTTACCACTGCCTACAGCAACCAGCAGAAGGTTGCACCTGGGCTGCCCTTTGTACGCTCACAAGGAATAAAAGGATAAGACCAAAGCATGCACATTTTTTAAAATCACTGCTTGCACAGGAACTCCTATTTCAAGTATTTGGAAAAAAATCTGTTTGAAACCCATATGCACATAATTTTTTAATTATAGGCACTGCTATGCATTTTTTGTCTTTCTTATTGGTTTTAGAAAGTCAAGCAGCTTTTTTTTTCCTTCACACTATTGTTGCAGTATTTTACCTATGCGTATTTAACACAGGCTCACAAAATGGTTTGGGTTGGAAGGGACCTTAAAGTTCCTAAAGGAACCCAGTTCCAACCCCCTGCCATGGGCAGGGACACCTCCCACCAGGTTGCCCAAAGCCCCATCCAGCCAGGACCTGAACACTTCCAGGGATGGGGCATCCACAGCTTCTCTGGGCAGCCTGTGCCAGTGCCTTACCACGCTCTGAGTGAAGATTTTTTTTCCTTATATCTAATGTGTATCTCCCCCTCTTTCAGTTTAAAGCCATTCCCCCTTGTCCTATTACTAGGGACCCTGACAGAGTCCCTCCCCAGCTTTCCTGTATGCCCCTTTAGGTACTGGAAGGCTGCTGTAAGGTTAAAAAAAGCACAGATCGCACTCCTAAACACTACATATTTGCTTATTATTTGCCAGTTATATTGTTTTTGCCAGTTATTAAACTTGTGAGGGGGAGACAAAAATAAGCATTCTTCTTAGATCAGACCGTAGCAGATGCAAACTTCCATCTATGCCATTTTGTGAGCTGATTATTGGAGTTTGTGCTCTGGAATTGTAACTCAGAGCTACTAAGCACAGCCCCACAGCTCTGTTCACTGGCTAGCTTCATTCAAACACTGCTTGAGAAATTTCAAAGCAAGCAGCTTGGCAGTCCCTCAGCCTCCTCTTAGCACAACACCTACTAAAACCAGTCAAACTGAATCATCTAATACTTCATACTTGAAGTGTACTCACATGGGTGAACACTCATGAAAGATAAATGTAACTTCTTTAGCAGGTCAACAGCATTTTCATATCCATGCCACCTCTGGTTGGTAGGCTTTAAAAGAATATTCTTTGTCCAAGAAAAAGAGGTAGATGTCATCACGTTGCTTTCTGCCACAAGAAAAACGTGCCTAGTAATCAAAATATTCCATGGCTGCTGTTAGAGGCTTCAATAGGTGTTGGATAAATAACTATAGCATAAAGTATTATAAAATAAAAAGAAGTCTGTATCTCACAGTTTATTTTTTCCACAAACATAAGCATATTAATTTTATTTAGTGAAAAATTAGTATGCTACTACAAGACTGACACTTCTGACTGACTTTTGGTGGAAAAAAACACCAAAAAAATCTAAGCACTAATACTTATTAGAGTATCTGCTCCAATAATTTATTTTCAGTCTTGGGCCCCAATTTGTATCATCAGACCTCAGTAAGTGTCTTAATTCTCCCCCCTTTTCTGCCCTGTACAGCCCCAGTGCTGAGGAGCAGACATTTTACCCCAGCGGTGTGAAGGATAGATGTCTGACCAGACCCTTTTCCCCTAGGCACAAGTCCCTCCTCCTGTGAAAAGCACAGGACCAGAACTGCCATATCCTGTAAGAGCCTATCAGGCCTGGAAAGGGAATATATGAGAGAGGAAAACATGGAGAAGAAAACATGCCAAAAAAAAAACTAAGTGAAGGGATGTGCTTCTGTGTACCTGAAAAGGGCACAAAGATGGTGAAAGGGACGCACAGGACATGAGAGGTCTCAGTTGCCAGGGCAGGAACTGCCTCACTTACAGTCCTTGTACAATTCCTCACCCCTTGAACAGAGGTTTAACAGTGTTTGATTCCTGGCCTTATCATAACATTGCTTCTCCTAAGAGTACTGACAGAGGTTCAGAATGCTCTTTTTTCTTTGCACATTTCAGCCACGGAAGACTATCTTACAAGCATGCACACACCTAGTTCAGAACTCAACCTGAAACAAAGTATTTAGAGTAAAATCTACATATCTGCATTTTGCAGGCTGCAAAACAAAAGAAAATCATCAGTTTAACTACATCAATTAACTACACAAAATTTTCATCTGCCTTCAGAACTGCAAATCTCCCATCTTTGTTGAACCAAGGCATTACACTGTGAATACATTAATGGATTTTCCTGATATGCTTTTTTCCTGAACAAGAAAGTGTATGACCATGGACTGATAAAACAGTAAAAATCTGTAGAATGCCCTGGATTTAATTTATAAAAGAAGGCATTAAAAAAACACCACGATGATAGGATGTTAATTCTTTTCACAGAATCACAGAATCGCTGAGGTTGGAAGGCACCTCTGAAGATGACCCAGTCCAACCCCCCTGACAAGCAGCATCACCCAGAGAACGTTGCACAGGACCCCAACAAGGCTGGTCTTGAATATCTCCAGAGAAGGAGACTCCACAGCCTCTCTGGGCAACCTGTCCCAGTGCTCTGTCACCTCACAGTACAGAAGAGTCCCCTCATATTCAGCCAGAAACTCCTGTACTTTGGTTTGTGCCCATTGCCTCCCGTGGCCTCCATAAGCTAGCTGAGGCCTACACTCCTTGCTGGTCTACTTGGATGCACAGTATACTCGCA
Organism: Nettapus auritus; assembly: GCA_011076525.1. NCBI lineage: Eukaryota > Metazoa > Chordata > Aves > Anseriformes > Anatidae > Nettapus > Nettapus auritus. The sequence continues at coordinate 122,139,102 of CM021766.1, forward strand.
CCTCAAGGGATGGGTATGGTTTCAGAAGAGCTACAGAAACTGTAACCATACTCTCCACCTGAATGCTCAGTAGTATCAGGCTTTCCAAACCCAGGGCATTTCTTTCACTACACCTTCCCTTATCTTCCATCAATTCAACTGTAACCAGCAGCTCCCTCGGGAACCAGCACCTTAACAGAGACAAGGCCACTCCAAGAGCACAAACTTTTATATGCTGCACTGTAGCCAAGCCTCCCCAAAGCTGGCCTGAGACCCAGAGATGGGGCTGCTGAGCCCAGTGGTAAGCCTCAAAAGCCCAAACACATGCATGCAGCCCTGGATCTGCTGGCGCTAGGAGGCAAAGCAGCTGTACGTGAGGCCCTAAATGGCAGCACAGAAGATAACGGCTGGGAGATGGCACTTCTGACCAGATGGACGTGAAGCAGTTCAAAGCCAAAGCAGAGGCCCCAAGCCAGGCCTAAAATGCCTCAGGTGAAAACACTCACAGGTGGAAACCATAACTCAGTAACCACTGCCTTTTCCTCCTGTCCTCACTGGGGGCCTCTCCACATCCTGCCCGCACTGCCCCACTCTCTGCAGCACGTTAGCTTGCTCACCCCTGCAGAGAAGGAGTGGCACAGCACAGAGCATCTCCTCACAAGGAGCAAGGATGAACGTACTCACCACTACGTGACAACACACACAGCCACAGGTGTCCGTGGAGTCCCAGAAGCCCACAGCTTCCTCCTCCTGCCCAGAAACGCTTCCTTCTTTGCCCTCATGCAAGGAAATCAGTGGAATTCATAACGAGCAGCCAGCAAGACATGAAATGGAAGCTGCTACGTTCACTGCTGCAGCTCCTTCTCTCCTGCAGCAGTTTATTTCTTGTTCCCCCATCTCCCTGGGCAGGAATGTCCTCCTGGTGCTGCAGCAGGGCATCCCAGCTCCCTGAAGGCACTTCTAGCAGAGGGGCTGGGACACAAGCACCCAACAACCCACCCACAAGTAACTCACAGAACCGGATGCACTTCAGGCTGGGATTCAAAATACTGCTGCCAATCAACACAATCAGCATAACATGTGCGCTACTAAATTCAGCAGAAATGGACGGCTGAACAACTGTGCACACATGGACTCAGTCAACCCAAATTTGTTTGACTTGGCAACTCAGTAACGCAGGGAAGAGCTATTATGGTGCGACTGTCCTTGGCCTACGACAAGCTTCGGGGCAACCTCAACAAAGTTTGAAGGAGATATAAAACAGCCAGGAATCTGGAGAGGGAGGAAGAAAAGAGACTAAAAAGAATAATCCCAGCTGTCATCTGACATCATCCTGAAGCACTACCTTACAATGGCAAAAAACTAACTCGTCTTTACCTATTGTTCATTCCAACCAAGTGTTTCTAACATGTTATTGTACGTGATAAAAGACTAGAAATCTAGTAAATTTAAACTTCTTAGGAAAAGAAAACAAGTGGAAGCAATAGAAACCTTCAGAAATTGATACATTTAGGATATAATTTTGTCCTGTGCCTTGTCAGATGCAAGACAACATCTCAGCAAATGGTAGACTGAATGCTGTTTTTCCCTCTTAATCTATGCAGCACCCACCACACCACCGTTTAGTTAGCACATTTTACATATTCAGACACACTCACAAGCCTTTAAGTATTCCGAGCACTTCTCCAAAGAAAAGAAAGGAATGATCCTCATGTTCTGACACATTTCATTTATAAGCTGTAACAACCACAGCTACTTTTCAGTAAAAGGTACAGATAGGAAAGAAGCTTTCAGTTTCACAAGAAAATAACCTTTCATTTGCACATTATTTGTGTGTTATTTCTAACTGTAGTGTTCATACACTGAAGAATGTCCCCCCGAATTTTATGTTTTGCCAAATCTATTAAGCCAAATTCCCAAATTGGATGTTTTACTCTTAAAAAAAAAAAAAAGGGGAGGAGAAAATATACATTCTTTAGACATCATGTAATCTGTCAAGCACTTGTTCAAAGGTTAACAATAGCCCACCTCTTTAAACATTCTGATTACCAAGCCAAGCGTACCCAATACCTGAAAAACACGGGAACACAGACCCACCTAATAAAGACGAAATTACACATTTTGGAGTTAAGCAAATACTAATGTATAAGAGCCACGGGGTGCCCGCTGCTTTTACAGACAGCGCAACACAGTGCACTAGCTGATTTGAATAACAAGAGGGCATTCATTATTCAACCCTGGTAGAAACTGAAACAATCGCACACAGTTGTCAGCTGTGCTGGGCATTCCCACAACTGCCCTGGAGACAAGCCCAACGCCAGCCAGCGCTGCCTCTGCTGCGGCTGCCATGCCTCGCACCAACACTCCTCACGCCCTGCAGAAAGGCGAGCAGAGCTACATCAGCAGAAAATGAGCACGACGAAAAGGAAAGGGTTTTCTGCTGCACAAACCAGCTCTCTGCATGGTCAGAGGAGTGCGACTGTCAGCAAAAGAGTAAAGATAGGCAGCTAGAAGCGATACTGTGCAGCCAATACTATGACGACTGCAGACATTCAATAAAGCCGTCCTCTGAAAAAGGAGAAATTCTGTTTAAAGTAAAAACTATGGTTCCAGCCAACAGTCATCACCAGCTAAGCACTAAGCTCAGCACCAGAGAGTCAAACAGGGCAGAATGACAGAAACCACCCTCATCTTTTATGACATACTAAATGCAAAATATACCGTGCTCATCTTCTACAGTCTTATTTTGACGGGTGTCAGATGAAAAAATCTTCTGTAACAATTCCTCCATTTCATTATAAAATGTGCATAAAACGTATTCTTTAACTGACCCATCAGTCTCCTTGCCCCCAGCCGGACCCTCTGCCACATTCGGTATAAAAGAAAAAAACATGACTTCCCCTCTCCCAAACTGGTTTCAACAAACCAAGTTTTTTAATATGGCCTTCTTCCTATGCTCTGTTATAAATAGAGCGGTATCCAGGAGAAAGGGAAAAAAGTCTTAAACTTCATTAGTCCTAATAGTCTTTCCTACTTATTCAACCAATCATGAATAATAACTTCTTGTCTAATCCTCTCAGATCATCCTTCCTAAAAAGCTCATGAAAATGGATTAGCATTGTAGTGCACAGATTATTTCACTTAAATTCTATTGTATCAAAAGGCAGTAGGGGAAGGGCTTTAATCAAGGGCCTCTTATTAAGACATAAAACATTCCTTCACGCCTCGAGCTGGAGGGCACTGGCAAAAATAATGCCACAATATTACGCGAGCAAGAAAAACACCAAGGTAACCATAGCTTCCACCATTCAACACCCCAAGGGAGATGGAGCCTTTCTTCTCTTTAAAAGAACTCACCATGGATTGTCGAGTACAAGTCCAACACATTCCCAGCAAGCGGAGCGTACGGAATTTTGTACCTGCAATTTGCTATCTTTATTTTCCAGTCTTCGCTTCAGGTAGGTTTGCAAATTTATCACAATTTTGTGACAAAGATGTAAGCAGGAAGTAGCAAAGATTTAAGTAGGATGACCATATTCAGAATTACAGGGTCCTCCCTCAAAGGAGGGCAACAAAACTGGGGGAACATTTTTTTGCTAGTATTTGGGACATTATGCAATTCTCAGCGTTAAAAGCTCAAGTTCACTTCTTTTTTTCCTTTTTCAATTCAGGCAATAGCTAAAATTATACCATTTCCTCTGCCAGTTTTGTAGGTTACATACTCTACGCTTTATCTGGACTAAGATGTAGCCAGTTTACTTTGCCCAAATGAAAACAAGCTAGGAATAGCTGATTAAATACATTTAAAGTCCAGTGAAAAGCACAGAAATTCCTACCTACCATCACCATGCTAAAAGAAATGTAGCTCAGACTTCACAACAAAAGAAATGACAGAACAAAACCCCATAAAGCCGTTCTCCCGATCAGCCGTAATAAGCAAGAACATCAAAGAAAACTCCCCACGTGTACTTCCACACGTTGACATTTTGTGCTGAGCCGTTTTGCACCGTGTTTGCAGCCGCAAAACAATTAATGGATGGGATTTTTCCACAATACAAGAAGGAGCTCGATTAATTCAGCTGCTGAAATCTACAGCCTAAAATTCTGCAGTTAAAGAAATGTAAGTGCTCCGGACTTTTTCAGAACCAATTACATGCTCTCAGTGCTCCCAGAGAGAAGCTAAGGCAGGGCACTACTGCCAGGTCCCCCACACATCCCTGTGCCTATTTCAAGAGATGGCCGATGCACAAGAACTTCAGTACACTTTTTTTTTGTTTAAACGGAAGTGCTAATTCATGTCTGACTAAATATGAAACTTCCTCAGTGCATCTTCAGCTGCAACATCGATATATGGCCTTTAATAGCCACAAAGCAAGAAATAGCCCAGACCAGCGTCACTCCTGCCACAGCAGCTACGGTCCCCAAAGAGAAACTCCTCTACTGGGCTATGCTATTAAAATACTACTATTTGTAAGAGCACTCGTTTTTTTTTCCCCCTTTTTTTGGATCTAGATGTAGAAGCGAGTCCCTCAGGAAGTCACTTGCTTGCCAGCATCCATCCCAACGCAGCATCTCAGTTTCTAAGACAACTAAAGAGAAGCACATCAGTAGGAGACTGCACACAGCCGCGCTGAAGGCTGATCCACCTACCCGAGTCCCAAGCTTCGCAGCGTAATCTTTCTTCTCATAGCCTTGGAACAAGCTCCTATATCTTCTCCTGTGTTTTTTGTGCCCTTGGGAAAGAACCGATGGGCAAGGGGTTGTCTTGTACATGTAGTAAATATCCCATTTTACCAGTCAGAGTAGCCTCCAGCTGTGTCTGCTACGGGGGTGAGGAGGGGGAAGAAAGATTCCTCAAAGGAACAGCCTCCTCCCCTCCACATCTCTCATCTGGCAGCAAGGAGCAGGAGAAACAGTAAAGTCTCCTGCTGACACAAAGCTGTTCTCATTACTCTTGTTCCAGTATACAGCTTTTTGATGTTCAGGCAGGCCTGCTGCAAAGTTTGGCTCCTTCACACTTCCAGCTAGAAGCAGAGAGAAAAATCTGCCCTCCACCTTGTGATGAAAAGCAGGCTCCAGGAATCTAATTATAATTGTTGTGGGAGTGTGGTCAGGAAGATAATAAATCACATTGCCCTATCACAGGTGTACAAAGTGGGGGAAAGTGGGAGGAAAACAGGAGTCAGACTGCTGCAACAGGAATAAAACTTCTCAGGGTATGGAGGGGAGGAGGGCAAGGGAGGTGAGGGAACAGCCACAGAAGTTGTTCCAGGCCAGAAAGAAAACAAAACATTTGGCTACAAATTTCTTACAGCACACCTAGGATGTAAACACACAAACAATTCCCCAACTAGCCCTTAAATCCAGTTCTCTAGAACCGTGTTTTTATAATAAAATACTTTGTCTTTGGCAGGCTGCCTTGCTGGATTACACCGGGTGCTTATTTACACCGCAGTTAGCTGCTAACGGCACAATCTGAACGAACGGAGGAAAACTTCACATGGAATGAAATGCAAACTCTTCCAAGTCCTACTATGAAGAATTTTGTGCATCTTATTGAACAGGAATTTGTGAGGCCAAGGCTCAATTCCTGGTCCCAGACATAGGTGTGTAAGGCCCTACATGCAGGCATTTGTATTTGCTCACAAACCTGCTTACCCTGCAGAGAAAATTCTTGTAAAATTGAGCGTTGTGGTGCGAATAGTCCTTTGTCTGTGCACAAAACTAAATACAAGTGCTATTTAGCATGATTTCTGAGATTAAACTCTTCAAGTTTTTTAGTGTGTCAATCCCAAATCTCACATTTACAAGGGAAGACTATTCTAAATTACAGAGCACGCTACATGCATTAAATCACAACACAAGACACGTGAGTTTTACATCCTGGGCATCCAACTGCTTGAATTCACACATGGAAAGCATCGGTGTGTTCACAGAGGTTTACACAGTAGAGGACAGCTCAATTAGTTGAGATATTTTCCCCCAGAAGCGTGAAAACAATCCGAGCAGCCAAATGACTTACTGTCTGCACACAGCTTCAGTAAATTTTTAAGAAAGCCAATGCAACATGCTCGGCCTCACCCAGGTGTTTCGTCAACGGGAGCCACAACCTAGCAGGATGTACAGTCCTGCTATTGAAATGAATCAGAGATCCACCATGCTAGAAAGTGACCGAGCACACTCGGAAACTTACAGCTTTGCAGAAAACAAGTGGAAACTTGTACACACGAGCGATGAGCAAAATGCAAGAAAGCAAAAAGCCAGCGGTCATCAGCGTGACGGGGAAGCACTCTGAAGTGCCACGTCCTAACTACTGCCAGGGCTGCCCTCCACCCCTCTGCAGGCTTTGCAGAAAAGAGAAGAACTGAAGAAATACGGATTCGATTGCAGATGGCCCTAATGTCATTTTCCACACAGCAAAGCTGTAACACAACAGAAATGACCAAAAATTAAGTGGCTTTTATGAGAGCTTTATTTTACTTCTTAATAGAGCTTATTACCGTACCAAATTGTAGTTAGCCCAACTTAGATCTTTTCTCAAGGAACCTGAAAAAGATTCACTTAGCAAATGCAGGTTTTTTAAGAAAAGCTGCTGCGAAGGACATCCCATACAAAGCACTCCTAATTCCGACAACTTGTATTTGCATTGCATTGCAACGTCATGAGCTCCTCATTTATCTCGATTATCCACATACCAAAGCAGAATCCTTGCCAAATTATTTTATGGCTCAATATTCAATACGCCAAAACTTCAGGGGTACATGGCTACAATCTCTCTTTTCAAAGCAATTTCTTTTTAAAGATAGCATCAGAAAGCCGAGATCCGCACAAAGCACAAAATATACTGTTACACAATCTGGACAAAGAAGTAATAAAGGATTGACTTGTGGTGATTTAAGACAAACTAATTAATGAGGACTTTAAACTATTACTCTGCTTAGATCTTCCACAGGCAATTACAGGCCACGAAATAAGCTGCTGTGACCTTTTGCAGAATGAAGGTACCGATGCCGCTTTATGCTCCGATGTATGAAGACGTTAATTGGTCATAAAACTCTGAAAGCATTTTAGAAAGGAACAGCCCCAGAAAATGACTGTTGTGCATAAAAACCCCAATCAGAACTCGTCCACGCTAAGCAGAGTCAATCTCTGCCTCTCGTATGAATAGATGCAATCTCAGCAAGCAGACACAATAAAGAGGAGATGAAGGGAACGGCAAGCGGAGCAGCAACACGCAGAATTAATTCCAGAGGCTAGGAATCGCATCATGAAAATTATTTCATTATTTTAACTTATTAATTATTCACGCTGTAGAGCTATGGGAAATGGCAGGAGAAAGCTAATGAAAGAGCACGCAACTGAGGGCTACCGACGGAGAGGACTGGAACAGTATGAAAGAAAAGGCACGGAAAGCAGAGAATGGGTAAAGAAAGGAGCTTAGGGTACGTTCCCCGTTCAATAGCAGGCCCAACAGAAGGCATTCCTTCTGTCTCCCCACTGCTCACTACTCCTGGCCTAGCACACTGCTTCCTCATCACTAGCAGGCACCACTGTTTGTGGAACTATGCTATGAATCAGCCAGGGCTGAGAAATAACCTGATCAAAATAAAGTAGTTGACACAACTAAGTGGAAAATGCAGAAATGAGCAGCTCCAAGGGAAAAATAGGTCACGCCTTCTCCCAGCAAGAAGGTGCAACTGTGGTGCACCTTCTCCCAGCAAAAAGGTGCAACTGTGGGATTAACAACCAATGCCCATGCTCAGACCCTAGAAACACACCGCCCAGCTCTGTCTTCTAAGGCTACATGCGGAGCGAAACACGTTCGGATCACACCTGGCGCAATGGACAGACACTGGCAAGAGGAGCTGTACAGCAAAAGGTGGCCAAAGCACTTGGCTGATGCTGGGGAACACATCTTTCAGAGGAAACGTTGCCTCCACTGAAGGTTTCACCAGCGTCATGCACTTCCAGCTGCTCTTTGACTTCTCCCTGCTGTGTCCTCTTCTTTAAGTCTCCGGATGCCACACCCACGACCTGCAGCCTATTGTTCGGATGTGCGCAGCATCACAAGGCACAATGCTATGCTGCTTCAACGCCTGAAATTAAGATGCAGTAAGGAAGGCTCGTGTGTTGGGTTATCAAAGAGCAGATGGAGTACATGGCACTACTGCCGGCTACACAGGAATACCTCCTACTGCAGGTAGACTTGGTACCTACATTTCTGACATTCAGATTGAGACTTTTATTACTTCAGAGTGGTTTGGGTTGGAAGGGACCTTAAAGATCTCCCAGTTCCAACCCCCTGCCATAGGCAGGACACCTCCCACCAGACCAGGTGGCCCAAAGCCCCATCCAGCCTGGACCTGAGCACCTCCAGGGATGGGGCATCCACAGCTTCTCTGGGCAGCCCATACCACTGCCTCACCACCCTATGAAGGAAGAACTTCCTCATAACATCTAATCTAACTCTCCCCTCTTTCAGTTTATAAAGCCACTACTCCTTGTCCTACCACTATGCTCCCTGACAAAGACTCCCTCCCCAGCTTTCCTGTAGGCCCCCTGTACTACAAGGCCACCAGAACTTTCTCCAGGCTGAACAACCCCAACTTGCTCCATTCCCTCTTCACAGAAACTCATCCTTAGAAGACCTCTTTCTTTTCCATCATCGAGTTCAAGCACATAAGGACAGAAAGGCCAGAACTAGATCTTCACTTCCATTCAGTCGCATCAGCAATGCAATTTGTGGAGACACTGAAAGAAGAGTGGAACACGAGGCAGAATGAAAGCAAGGAGTCAAAAGTGACAGGCTAGGCCAACGTTCTCTCTTACTCACATATGATATGTTTATACGGCATAAAAAGCAATCTCAGAAACATGTGCTGACCTCTCTATTCAAGGGACTGTTGTTTTTTTTTTAGTGGATTGCAACGCAGGACATGTAATCTAGAAGCGCTCACAGCTATGTTTCTAAAGTGGTTTTCATTATAAACCCTTATTTGTTAAAGAAAAAGAGACTAAAAAATTCACGCTAAATAAGTACAGGCACAGTTTTAGAAACTTTTTAACTAATATTAACAACAGAAGTTAAAAACCAGACGAGGCAAAGAATCCAAAATTATCCTCCGAAAGCTCAGCCTTAATTAAAAAAGCATCATTTTGTAACAGTTGGAGCGGACACCCTAAAGGCACGATCCAAGGTACTATTTAACATCCACCTGACCTCGCAGTGAACCTCGAGTCAAACTCACCGCTGTGAAACGCCCTAACCAGTTCAATAGCCACCAATTCAGGTGCCCTTAAAAGCAGCTTATAACACCAGCATTTAAAATCATTTCACGTTCAACTAAAATTATCCCAAGAAAGATGTACGAACCCGTACACGAGCAGCTCTTCATTTGGCTGGACTCGAACAACGTGACAAATAACCTCCAGCTAATAGATGTCAATCTTACTACTTTCATTATCGATACTTTGAACTTGAAGAAAAGAAGATTATAAGGAAATAATTCATTCGTAAAAGAAAACCGCACAGAGAAAACGCACAAGGTTTTGTCTGCGTTTGCTGGGGATAGGAGCGGGTTTAAATTGCCACAAGGAAGATCTAAATTCAGTATTATGAAAGAACTCTTGACTGACAGGAACAGTTAAGCACTGTTAACAACAGTTAAGTTGTCTAAAGAGATTGTGTAATTTCTATTATTTGAGGCTTTTATGGATTTGGTTTCAAAAGCCTAATGGGACCATCCTTTCCTCTAAATCAGGCTTAGCCAAGACTGTCACAACTGCGAGGAGCTGGCAGGTAGCTACCCCGTGCTCCCAGCCGTGTGAGCTTTCTGCTCTTTTTGCCAGCTGAATCAGGGAGCACCTGACAAGCATCAGAGATGGTATAAAGGAAGCAATAATCATACGTGCCCAATGTCAGGACTTTAACCTTCAGCAATAATGAGTTATGTCAGCTCACCGCATCTCCTAAGACTCTATCTTAAAAAACAGATTAGGCAAACAGATTAGACAAACATCTGCTAATAATATCGCTAGCACAATTCATCCTTCCTGGGGCTGACAAGAGTAGACCACAACTCTTGAGGTCATTTCCAGCAGCGCTTTATTCATGCTGCAACAAAGCAACACACGGCCCGTTTTGAACCCACTGAGTGAATTTTAACAAAATATTAAACAGATCACACTTAATTAAAAGACAGAAATACTTGCAGGCTTAGCATTGTCACAATTAAACACTACATGCTTGTTCTTACCATCGTTTCCCATACCTCCTTGCTGAAAGGCTGAGCCTAAGATGTCTTATGCCTAAATAATTTCACTTTTTAAGTGGGAATTTAGTTTTCAAGAGCTCCCATTTTTAAAGAAAACCCACCAAATGTACATTAAACATGAAATGCTGGTTGTACACACTGGCTTCTTGAGTATGCTAGTACACACCTCCAGCTTTACTCCTATTGCTCCAGCCGAGCCCAAACAGAAAGCTGAAAGTGACAGACTGGTAAGGATCCAGACCTCATGGAAAAGAAATGGAGTGGAATACTAGGAGTCTTCCAGGAGACTTCAAAGGTGAAGTGAAGTTCAGAAGTTACACAATCATTAACCTCACCGGTGATGCTTCTTAGCCCATCATTTACACCGGCCTACGATAACCGTAGGTTTGGTAGACATGCATATCCTATTAGCCCTATGAGGCTCCTAAGGGGAGGAAAAAAAAAAAAAAAAAGTAATCTAAAGACAACAAAATATAGCTGTACTCTAATCAGCTGGCCGGTATTTGCAAGGACTCCCTCACTTGAATATCCTAGTTCTCTTACTTAGGCATAAGCATATTCCTCTGGCTTACTCAAAGGAAACGCTGCTTGGTCCCATAGGTCCTAAGCACACCTGTAGTTTCCAGGTTTTTTTACATGGTATTCCATCACCTCTGCCTGTGACTCGCTCTAAAATACCTGCAGCATTTTGGACAAGAAAAAAGGAATAGATGGAGAAGCTTCAAGGTTGGGAAAAAATACTGAAACGGCAGTATCGTATTTCATTTTATAAACTTGTGTCTGCTTCACGCATCACCTGCGCTAGAGACCACACAGAGGAGGAATAAAGACAGTGTATCACCTTGACTGCTTTGTCTGTTCCTTCTTCCAGAAGACCATCAACTCTTCTTCAAACAAGGGAGACTCTTCCCTCATTTGCACAGGATAACGTGCTAAATTGGGTTGTTTTTCAAGAAGACTTGTACATACGGAAAATTCACCATCACCACGTAAAACCCAAATCAAATGGTACAAATGGAAAGCAAACTAACCCAGCTGCTACCTGGAAAATTAATTTGTCATAAAAAACAAGTTTTCATCAAGTATTACATTCACACTTGGGGCAGGGACAGTCACCAACGTGTTTTCGTTTCCTTACTAATAATATCTCACTATGCATTCAAATTCCTGGTCATTAACGCAGTATTTTAATGGTTTTTCCTTCCCAAAGATACACGCACCTAATGCTCATACCTGCACAGACCTTCGCTGCTGCCAGAGGAGGGACAAAGCCAAGAGGCTGGGCGCTCTTTCTATGTTCTACTTATGCATGTATGAAGCAGAGCAAGGCACGAAAGGCAGAACAACTCAGTAAGACAGCCAAAAAGGTGAACAACAAGAACCGGCCATCACATGTGTAAAGAGCAAAGATGGCATCTTCCGTAAGGACAATGCAAGCCAGAGTCCTGAAGCCAACCTTTCAGGAAATCCTTGGAAGCCAAAAGCGGCTCACTTGCCACCAAAGCACATGCTTTTCTCTGCGATCCCAAAATTTCTCCAGAGACTTCCACCCAAACACAATGGTATTGGTGTTTGCTAGGAAACCATACGAGCACACATTGAGAAATTCAGAACAGTGCTCTCAGGAAAAACCTCCCTTTTGTTCTGACAGCCGTAATGACCGTTCCTGTAACATTTCCAACGAGATCAGATGCAACAAAGTACCATAGAGTTCATCTTGCGACTGATGTAATGCGGGCAGGGAACAATACCATGGAAATGAAGAAGCCGAGAATCTTTGTCTCTTCCTAGACGGATTGCCAAGTCCCAGGAGTTGGAGGGCGGCATAGCTTTGCATCCCAGATAAAACACCGCAGTGCCCGTTCGTTATTTCAGTTAAACCACTGCAGCTTTGGGCAAGGCCACAGGCAGCTCAGCCCTTTGAAAGGCACATGGAGATGAAAAGCTGGAAAGCGGCACGGGCTGTGAAACCACGGAGGGACCCCACAGCACAGCACCGCTGGAAGCGGTGGAGCCGGAGGAGCTCCCTGCTCGCCTTACAGCCTCGCAGAGCCGCCCTGGGCAGCGGCGCCGCATTTCCCCGAGAGCAGCCCGCTGGGGACCGGGGGGATCCCCGTTAAACCCCCCCCCCCCCCCCCCCCGGGCTCCTACCTGCGAGAGCTGCCGGGGGTTGGGGCAGCCGAAGAGCGCGGAGCTGGAGCTGAAGCTGATGGCCCCTCTGCGGCTGAGGACGTGCTGCGGCACTGGCCTGTCGAGGGGCAGCACGGGCAGCTGGCAGCATACTTCCATCGAAGAAGCCTCCGGGCGCCGACCCGGCCCGGCCCCCCTCCCGCCGCCGCACCTGCCCCGCCGGGGCTCGCCGCAGGGCCGGGTCAGCCCCCGGCACGGGGCCCGCGGGGGCCCGGCGCCTCCTCAGCGCCCCCGCACCTCCCCGCGGCGCCGGGCCCCGGAGCGGGGAGAAGGGGGACAGGGGAAGAGGCAGCGGCAGCGAGGCCCGGCCGGGAGCGCGGAGCCCGCGGCCGCTCCCTGGGCCTGGGAGCCGCTGTCAGCCCCGCCGCCCGCCGCCGCGCATGGGAGCGGGGCCGGGGCCCTATTGTCCGGCACCAGCGGCAGGGGAGGGGACGGAGGGGAGGCGCCGCTCCGCCGGGGGAAGGGGCCCGAGGAGGAGGAGGAGGAGGAGGAGGAGGAGGAGGAGGAGGATGAAGGGGGGGGAGTCCTCGCCCCGCCCGCCGCTGCCGCCGCTCGGCGCAGCCCCGGGAGGAGGCACGAGCCCGGCGGGCCGTGCGTGGGTCGCGCGCCTGGCGACACGCAGCGCGTCATCACGTACCCCCCCCCCCCCCCCCCCCCCACCCCCCGGAAGCCCGAGGGGGCGGCGCCCCCCGCGGGCCCCCCGCGCATGCGCGCTGCCTTTTCGCGCCTTCGGCGGGGCAACGGGAGGGGGAGGGAGGGGGGAGGAGGGCCCCGCCCCGGCACGTGCCGCGCGCCGCGAGGCCCCGGGGGGCGGGGGCGGCGTGAGGGGAGCCGGGCCCGGGCCCTCAGCCCCTGTCCCCGTGTGAGCGCCGGGAGGCAGCTCCGTGTGAAATGGGAAAGCATTACATCCCCGCCAACATTAATTCCCCATAAAAAGCAGGGCACGGAGGTGGCCGTGCCTGCAGTGCGATCCTTACACCCCCCTTAACAGGGGGCACAGGATGATCCCTTCCCCTGCAACACGCAGAAGTAAAACCACGTAATTTTTAACGTAAAACAGCAAAATTCCTGGCAAATCTCACCTTCCAGGAGTTAGCTTTTGAGGAAGAAGTGGAGTAATTCATTAGGTCATCTGGTCCATAGCGACGCACACCACACTCAACAGGACAGAACTATTTTTTTTTTATTTTTTTTTTTTATTTTTTTTTTTTTTGAATAATTCTCCCTTTGTTTCTCCCTGCAGCTGCTTTTTCTTTTTCTTTTTCTTTTTTTTTTCATCCTTTCATCTCTTTATTTTTCCATCATAAAAAAGAAAAAAAGCCTATATATAGCATGATAGGCAAGGGAACGCTGCTGTTCTTTGAAGCGCATGTACCCACTTAAAAATCAAATTTTGCAAAATGATTCATATGACTTAATTTTGCATAATACATCACTCTTCTAAGTGCTTGCTTACTGGCAGAAAGGTTTAGATTTCACATGATAATGGTTATTTATAGGCAATGACATGGCTCTGGAGGAGCCCGGTTAGAAAGAATAGTCGCTTTGTTTAGAGGATTTTCGTCTGTTTGAACTAGTTGGAGGAGCAAGAAGTTTTATAGGTGTGGGCTGGTGGCTATTTCGCTCCAAGCTACCAAGTTAACAAATGCACCTCCTTCCTCTGCAGAACTGCAATACCACGTTGTATCCTGGCTAGCTACAAGGATGTGCCTGGGAGACAACAGTAGGCCAACTGCCTCATCTCAAAAGCTTTTTCCAGCTGTTTTAATCCCGTTTCTTCAAATAAAAATATAGCATGCATTTTCATCATATAACATTATAATGTATGCAGTACTTCACAATTTATAATAAGCCTGTAATTCCCAGTAAAGTAATGTACTCATCTTTTTTTATTATTATTATTTAATTCAGGTATGTCAAGTTTTCTTCCGCATTCTTAGACATTTTACTCATATTTGGCCTACTTGCATTAAATCATGGCTGCATTTGAATCCATGGCAGAACTCTGCCAGTTTCACTGGAGTCAGGATTCTCCCACCCCCACCCTCAATTCATTTTCCAAAATTACTTCTGGTTCTCCTACACTGATAACAAGTTTGCTTTCTATACTTGGGTAACTTGAATTTTTACTCTAGCCCATCTAAAATTCATTTATCAGCAATATGTTGTGTAGAAGAAAAAAAGCGTATTCCTACTTTCACTGAATATACAGAGCATATACTTCAGTCCTATAAGGTCAAGCTATAAATGAGGATTGTTGATAATGTATTTTTTTAATGCTTCTATCAACTGTGTATTCTTTCCATCAGACTAGTTGAAACTGGTTCTTTAAGGCTGTATTTGTGCTGAGGCTGAGCCAGTATATCCTTAAATAACATAATCAGCATTTTCTTTTCGTCTCCCTAACAATCCAATTATCTTTGATCTCTAATTAACATTATATAAACACCTTTAAGGAATCTGAAATGCATTCTTATGAAGTAAGTGTAGATTTTCCAGACAGTGAATGATTCCATAAGTGTTTTGTTTTCAGGACACAAATTACTATTTTTCATAAATACAAAAGTTACTAATAGTTGCACTGTGGTTTCCTGTACGAGTTTACTGAGAAGAATCCCGCCCCTGGACGATAGACAGTCTTTGATTTATGGCATGTTACGCATTTTCAGACTAAAAAGAATGCACAAACCGTGTATTATATCTTGCCTATTCTGCTTACTGCTTTGTCTTGCAAGTTAAGAGCATGTAGCACAGCAAGGAGTGTTTTATTTTTTATTTTTTCCTTATACAGGCATAGCAAAAACAAAATGTTTTTGTTTGAATTAAATTGCTTTCCTTGTGAACCACAGAGTTATTGGAGCACCACAGTGCTGCACTTCTTGAAAGCATCATATGATGTTATCAGGTGCCACAGTTTATCTACGTAAGCCCTGTGTGGTGTGGCTTGTTTATCATGCCAGATACAGCCTTCAGTACAGAGTACATATCTGAATGTATTTAAATTGAGGGAGCGTTAATAAAGCTTCAATGATTCCTTTCACTTTTGCAGTTAATGTCTTGTACATTAGGCGTACTCAGGGGTTCTGTCTAGCAGGGAAGAAGCATTACTGACGGACAGTTCTGTCACAAAGCAGGGCACTCGTACAAAGTCAGAAAAAAAGGAAGATCACAAAAACGTAATTAGTTCAGTTTCACAGTTCCTAGGAGAAGAGGCTTGGATCACACAGGTACTTCAGCAAGACATCCTGCTGGACCAGCCGCGCTGTGCCGAGCGTCGCTTCAGGGCACAGCCAGCGTGAGCTGGCAGAACTGAACAGTCTGCACAGAACAGGAGGCTTCAGTCGTGCTCTTGTATGAAACAGAAAATAGGGATCCTCAAAGGCATAGCACAGTTGCACTTTGAAAACACCTAAGGAGCACAAAAAGTACTTGTTTGTACAGATACATGATCAAGACATGCAGAAAGTTGTCTCTTTTCTTCTTACCCGAGGAAGTTACATGGTTTATTTCTGTAGACAGGAAGAAATGTCTTTTCAAGTTGTGTTCTCAGTGGCTGCACTGTTACACTTTGTTTTTGGCTTGTGCTGTTTCTCCAGCACATGCTCAGATACATCCTTTGTTTCTACCCAGTAATTGTCTGAGTGAATGCTATACATTTCCATAGGACTTCCAAACTTGTGGCAGCCCAGCTGGAGGACACTCCTGTCCCTGCTTGGTGCATCCCTTTCTTCAGCTCCTGCCATCTTTCTTCTGCTTTGCCCTGAGTCTGCATCAGGCACATTTGAATGTTGTGGTAATGCTACATCCATGGCTCCTGTTCAGTTTGCTATCCACTGCAGCCCCCAGATCATCTTCTGCAGAGTCGATAGCCATCCTGTTAGTCTGGCAGTCCTTTCTGGCCATGGTGATTTGCACTGGCCTTTACTGGACAAACCATTCTGGGGGCCGGTCAAGACCATTTTGAATGCTACTCCTGTCCTTCCTAAATCTCTCTCACCTGCAAATTTAGTGAACATACTCTCAAAAACAGTCAACGGTGAAATTCCTGTGAATGATTAAATCTGATATCTGGAAGAGACCTCCTGAAGAATGCTGTTTAATCTAATCTGTCAACCACTGCTAACAACTCTGAGGATGTTTTCCAATCAGTTTTGCACCCACATTATAGCAGCTTTGTGTATGGTATGTCCAAGGTTTATCTTTCCTGACTTTAGACACTTAACCCAGAGAGTAATTGCCTAAGGCTACTTTCAGAGTCAATAATTAAGAGAAAGACAGCAGGCCATTCAGGTTATGTTCGAAGGAGCCTCTCCTTTCCCTGGAAGGAAGGAAGGAACACAGTGCTGCCTTTCTCCTAATTGAGACACTTTGGTCTGTTTCCACAGAGTTAATCAGATGAACTGGGGTACACAGCTTTGTCCGTGACGGTAGGTAGGCAGTGTAGAAGGGCAGTGTCGGTGAAGATACGCTCTGTCAGGTGTGCCATGCTACCATTAGCTGCGGGTTTTGTCGCTCTGCTGGAGAGGCAAAGTCCTTTAGATTTGCCTTGGCAATCCGTTTGTTTGCTTTTGCCCCTGCTTCCAGTATTTCAAATATTATATTGAAAAGTATTTAGAATCTTTTCAACATTTTTAGTAACCTCAATTTCACTGAATTTAACTTGCCTACCGGCCATATACCACTTCTGCACTAACACCAGCACTCTGCAGCAGAAATTGAAAAAGACTGATCCCAGAGGACTTCCATTCTTCCTTTGCTCACAGCCCCGAGAATCACACCCTATGGTTAGTTTAAGAGTGGAGTTTTAATGACAAGTTATAGCCTCCAGAAACAGGGACTAACTGCTGAAACAGGGTAAGAAAAGTCAGTTATGAACACAGCTGCAGACTGACAAAAATTTAATATAGTTTCAAAGACATATTTTTGTAACTCCAGTGCCGATATTATGGGCAATAACAGTGTGAAAAAAAATGATTATTTTCTACAGTTACTACTTCTTAAATGCATTTCTAGAAAACTTGCTAGAGTGCACACAGCTTAAATGGTCTCAGGCACTGAAGTTACGGTTTTCTCAGTAATTGTGGCTGTCTGGACAAAAATCCTCATATTATAATAGTGTTAAAATGACTAGGAGCGTTGGTGTCAAGAGAAGCCTGTGGAGAAAGCTTCTCTTTGTGTCATTTGTACATGCGTAACAGCTGATGTGAGGTACATTTTTAATATCAGAGTGGGAGGATATGAGAAGCCCAGGTGCAGTTTCAGAGGTGCAGCTTGCAAGTTTACCAGTGAGATTACAAACTGAAAATTCGTCGCTTTTGGTGTTGGTAATGGAAGGGGTTTTGGACCCCTATCAATGGACAGAATTAATGCAATGCACATTTGAGAAGCCTGAGGCATTTCTGAGGACCCTCATCAGCATACAGTATCTTTTAGCTTCCGTGATAATTATTAATGCATCAGTTGCCCATTTTGTCTGAAGAAAATTCAGTGGTTTATTTGGATTTTGTTTTGTAACCTTTTGTTTGTTTTGTTTTATATTGTTACAAGATGTCCTTTCTCAATTTCTATACATGAAGGTGGAATTAGTGTTTTCAGCAGTCTCAGCAAAGGATTTTTAAAAGCCATTTAGACTTGTAAAAGTCAAAGGGACTGCTAGTTAATTTTGGATGTGGAAGTTGCATTTAGGTTCAAAAGATTCTTGGTGTTGCATCTGATTCTTCATTAGCCTATTGTCAGTTGGTAAAGATGCCTTGTAATATTAAAACTGATCATATCAAATACTGCTAGAGGAGAAATAACAAGCTAAAGTTCCTACATACCAACCTTACGGAAGCACCAATCTTATTAATCTCACTATGCTGCATTGTCAAAAATTAAAGGCATGCAGCTTGTTGTCATTTAATGCTGAAAAGTGAGACATTGCTTAGTAACACCAGATTTTTTCAAAGAGTTTAACTCATTTGATTTCTGATTATATTAAAGACGAGTGCACTCCCTTGTTGCAGAAGCTTACTTGTATGAGAATTAAGAATAGTTAGAATAGTTTTCTTATAGGTGCTAAAATTACCTGAACATTTCTGAAGAAGGACAAATTAACAACGTTCTCCCCCAGTGAATGAAGTAAGTCAGAAATTGGAGTTAACATAATTTGCAGCACTTGCATGTCTGGTAATTCAGGTGACTACATCCAGGAACCTAGTAGTCTTTCTCTTAAACTCACTTTCCTCTTGCACTTTGACTTTTTTACTATTCACTTTTATTTCTAAGTGCCATTTTATGCAATTAGTCCCTCATGAAAAGAATTAAGTAAAAATGAATATGATTAGAAATTACAAGTATATTCAGGGGATCAGTTAGTATTAAAATGTATATTAATTAGTATTCTGATTAGTCTGCTTTATATTTCAATAAATTATTTTTTTGTCTTCTTCAAAGATGCTCAAATGTACTACTTCAGTTTCTTCATTACTTATGAGCTTGCACCAAAAATCAGGCATTTCTTCATTTTATGCTTCCTTTTTAGCTCATTGGTGGTACCATTTTCTATCAAAACACATAGAAAAAGAAGGTAAACCTATTCAGATTAATAGAAATGAGAGAATTAAATATTTTCAATAACTCATGTTTTTCCACCATGTTGCATCCTGACATTTATTTCCCTGTGAAGGAAAGGATGCGTCAGGGTTAGCATTAACATGACTTCTCCCTGAAAGTCTGGAAAAACATGTGTCATTCTGCCCGTCCCCCCATAACCACCTGAACAAATGCCGCGAGCAGATTTCATTAATTTCAAGAGACTACCTCTAGTTTTATTTAGTTTTATTCTTTCCTAGACCTTTTGTGCTTAACGATAGCAAAAAAAAAGTAACTGGAATCCTGTCTGATTTACAACTCACTAAATACCAATGTGCTTAATCCAATTAAAACTGGAAGGAATGTTGCCAATATGTCAACAGAAGTGCAACAAAGAGAGGGGAGGGTTAGTTTACAGAAATTTCTGAATTCCTTTGTCTTGACCAAATGAAAGAAATTTGTTCTTGTAAGACAAGTGCATACTAAAAGGCTTAACTCTTGATAAACTGACTTTTATCTTCAGACAAAGATACCCTGAGTTCGAGGCGAACATTTTTCAATTAATTTCTTGAAAGCAGCTTTGCATTTAATTAGTGTGCCTTGTTTAAAAGCTGTGTGAGGGGGTCAGAGTGCTAAGCCACAGAGGCTGGGCCTTGCAATAGTGTGGAGTGCATTGGAAACGTGGTTTTAAAATATATCAGTGCTGAGGTAGATGCTGCTGTGGAGAGGGGCCGTGCCACTCCATCCCACTCCATCCCACTCCTCCCAGCTGCTTGCTCCTGCTGCTGATGCTTATCTCTGCAGCAAGTCCCAAGTGTTTAGGGCATTACACTGGTAGAAAGTGGACCATCCCCAAAATAAATAAGTAAATAAACAAAAAGTGGGACCAGACTGGTAAAATAAATTTACCACCACAGTTGGTAAAGTAAAGCTAGGGACAGAGTACACCTTTGGGAGTCAGCCCACAGTTCCACCACCTCGTCTGTATCATAAAAACCCACATAGATGGTGTAAGCCAGGATTCTTTAAGGGATTTCTTGGCTACTGTATAATTCAAAAAGTAGTTCATTTTAGAAAATCTACCTTTAAAAATCTCATAGTTATACTCTTTGGACTCAGTATATGACATGTACGATACACGGCAGGCCTAGCAGAACTTGCAGTGAAAATATGGGTTAACTGGAATAAAGTACTAGTGGTACAAAGTGTATACTTGATGTTATGCATGTTCTTACATGCTTTGCTGAGTTGGAGTTATGGAGAACACCCTCTAGTCATGTGTCAGAACATCATTTGAATCTACATAAATCAATACCATGTCAGCATTTTTCTAGGTTAAATTACATGACTAGAAGTCTGTAGACTACTCTTTTCAAGTAGAGGCCTAACCAAATAAGCAACTTTTATAATATTTAATCTCACCTCAGACTCTGAATATTTAATATAGTTCTTTATTAAGCATTTTCAGCCTAAAACGTATAAACATAATAATTATACGAATAGTCAAATTGTTCAAAATGTGGCAAACCTGGATGTTTTACAGAATAACTAAAATGGGGGAAAACATAACATCTTTTCAGGTGTATGAGTAAAACCTAAGGAGGTTTTACTTATATGGTGAATTGATGATTACAAATAAATAAATAATAGTAGAAATCACTAGGGAAAAAAATAAAATAATAATAAAAAAACTAAAATGCCTGTAATTTCTCTAAAAGGACAAAACCAGCATAATACCCCTAAAGAACAATCCTGATACTTTATTGCAAAGCACAAAGATTCAAGAATCAAAAGGTCCAAATAGCTTAATTTGGTGAAATATTTGTTCTGTTGCTGCTGACCTTGAACTGGATGGTCTGTGGGCAAACTGTATGTCATTGCATCTGTAGCCAAGATAATCAATTGCCAGATAATGGGAGAATTGTCTTCCATTTGGCAGAAGTTATAAGTAACACTAATACATTGCAAGTCAATATAATTTGCATTCAACATGAAAGCATCATTGCAAGATATGGGAAAAATGTACAGCCTGGAGTCATGCTTCTGAACATGACAGCTGTATGAATGCAAATACTTGCTTTGTCATTCAATTATCAGATATATTTTTATTTTCTTGTCACTTCATATCCCTACACATGAATGTCCATTTGCAGAAATATTTGATGAAGTAGATCATTCTAAAAACAAATTGGGAAAAAAAAAAGTTTGTTGTGCAAACTTATTTATGGGAATAAACATTGCTTTGTATGCAATTGTAGCATTAAAATAATTTAAATTGCATCTTACTTTTAAACACTCTGCTAATAGGAAGAGTTTTTTAAATCTGTTATTTGTACATTGTGTATTTGGAGTTGTGACATCTACATTTTGTGATGCAAGATGACGAAGTTGGGTGCCTTGCACCAGCAGAGAAGGTTGCAATATGAACAAACATTACCATAAACTGAACATTAAGACTATTAGCAATAATCTTATAATACATTATACATAACATGGATTCTGTCCGACTCAGGTACAACATGCATCCTGCAGCAAAGCATTTCACCATTCTATGCCAGAGACTGTGCACGTGCTGGGAGCCAGAGGGTGCTGGTGGCTAACGTCGACTTGCTGTAAGGAGAAGGCTTCTGCTTAGCTACCCGGGAAGGCTTGCTATTTTAGAATGGCATAAGCATGTAACAGTGCAAAGTTGGAGGAAGAGCTGTTATTCACAGCACAGAGATCATCTCGCTTTCATCTGAGAGGTTTTTACAAAGCTTTATGCCTGAGCTGGTACAGGGCTCACCTTGGCTGGGGACAGGGACTATGTGAAAGACAGCAGGGCTGCAGTAGCTCCCAGAGATGCCTTCCACAGTAGCTTACCTGCTCAAGTGCTACACATCACCTTTGGGAATTCCTACTATTTGTGAAGTCTTTCAAAATAATATGTTATTTCAAACCATTAAAGTTTGTAGAGCTGTTTTACTATTTTTTTTTTCCTAACAAAGGAAAAAATAAAGAACCTTGCCTCCCCTGAAGTGAATCATCCTCCCCCACTTTTGAAAAAAAAAAAAAGAAAAAAAAGAAAAGAAAAAGAAAAAAAAAAAAAAAGAATTTGAGAGTAAAACCCATTAGACTCCTCAGTCACATATAGTAATTTATAGGAAAAATATAAATAAGAGCTGCAAATAGTTAGGTACTTATTTTCTGTCTACCCCAGTTGGGAGTTGTAAGTTGTACCACTGATTTATACAGGGCTGGGATCTCACCAAAATATGCAAAAAGGATTCTTCTGAATGAAAAGTAAATGGAAAAAAAATCACCTTCTGAATCAGTTATTTTGTAGGTGTCATATCAGCCATAAAGGTCTTTACTGAATTCCGTATGATTCTTCCATGAAGTCCATGGGACTTCTTGATATAATAAATTCCTTTGCCTGAACTAAGAAATATGGATTATGCTAAGAGCTGTGAATATTTACCACTGATTTTGTTTTCCGGGAAAGCATAGTTCTTAATTTATTTATATACATTATCAATGAGACTTGAAGCCTGAATTTTCTCTTGCCATCAACTGGCAAGTCACAAAGTTGAAGAGTGGAATTTTCTTGACCCAGGGAAGAAATGCCAGCACTCTGTACCTGCATGATAGTACCGACCTTATTATAGGTAAGTCATCAGACTTGGAAAGCAGCAGCTATGGAACAGCGGCCATGGCTCAGGAGCTGGCTTCGTGCTGCATGGAGAGACAGCATGGCCTGATCAGCTGTGGGCTGCTGGCACAGCATGGCCATGCTCCGGTAGACACCCCGCAGCACCGGCCACTCACCCCTGCTACCCTTGTGTTTTGTTTTTCAATCATAATCCAATTAAAACAGGCAGCTGCAAAATAATCAATAGGCAAAATTCATTAGCTTTTCTTGGTATGAAATAAATAGGAAAATGAAGCTCTCCTTGGTCTTAATTAGTTCTTATAAAAGTTGGCAGGGAAACAAAGACACTTGTACACTCCTTTATTTTCATAAGAGACTTGCCTGAAAGAAAAACCTCAGACATGTAATTTCCTTTCCCCCCCCCCGCCTAACTCTCTCAGTCAAAGCCTAACCCAGCAGTTCCTCTGAGGGCAGAAAGAGAGGTGGTTTGGCAGCATGCTAGGGTACGCTGCTGCCGTGCGGATCAGGGCAGGTCCTGGAGATCCTCCACGAGCTGTTTGCACGGTGATAGGCTGCAGCCGCCTCCCGCACAGGTAATTCTCCTGCTAGAGCGGCCCCAGACAGGCGCTGTGGTTCCACCATCATTACCACTGGAGCAGTGCCATGCCACATCACCCAGCAGTACAAATTTGATCTGGATCGGGTGTGGGCACGCGATTACGTTTTTGTCAAATTAGCAGAGTGCTCCACGAGGATCTTAGGTTGCCTGTGTTCTTTCTGCTGGCTTTTGTGCCAGCTTTGGAGGAAGATGCAGCGCCTGAGCCATGAGGGGTTAGGGCCATGTGGGTGAACGAGGCCTGGCCTAGGAGTCACCCTGCCAGTGCAAAGCTGATCTGCCCAAGTTTTGTCTGAGCAAACTGAACATTGCAGCTGGAGCTGCACTTGACACTCCCATGGCACTGTAAATTTGCCAGTAGAAACCCAGAAAGTATTGGCCTACAGTATAGCCGCAGGCTAGCTGAGAGGAGTATCCCTTCTCACAACTCTTGCAATTTAATTAAACAGCACTTACTTGTACTTCACAAGTGTGTGGCATTCAGGCCCGTATATATTTACAGAGCGTTTTTGTGGTGACCTGGAGACACACTGATTCTGAAAAGGTGCAAGGTCACCACTTCCATTGCATCAGCACTAGCAACTGTGCCAGCCATGGGATGAGTCAGACTAGCAAGCTGATTTAACTGAATACTAACAAAAAAAATATTCAGTGCAAGTTTGGACCACTTCTTTGTTGGTAGCCAGTTAAGCCAACTGTAAGCATACAGATTCATACTCTAAGCTTCAGCTGAGTATTTTCCAGATGAAAGATCTTGTCATAATAAGGGGGGAAAAAGTCCCTAAGAACAGTTGTGATAGATGGTTAACAATTAAACTACTAATTTCCTGAAATGTTAGTCTGCTGAGTTACTAGGAAATATTTCCAGTTGCTCTTTTCTACGCTTACTACACTGAGAACAGCATTCATATTCATGTTTTTGAATATTTACTTTATTGGTGAAATATTTATGCTTATTAATTTTAGGAAACCTTTACTTTCACCAAAAAAAGTGAAAAGGGAAAAAAAAACATCTGAGACTTGGTCTTCTCATCCACTAGTCTGCAATTCTGCTAGTCCTGGGAGTGCATATTACTTTAATTCTTGATTTTTAACTCAGCCACTCAATAGACATTCATTTCTGGATCCAGATAGCAGGATTTTAAGACAGTTACTCATCAGCACTTTAAAAAGAATTTACCTTTGTCAGCCATCAGTTAAGTGAGCATTTCCATGACAGGGTAATACATCCTGTGTGTGGATTAATGAAGCTTCAGAAAGAGATGTCTACTGACTGCCATCTCCCCCACAGCATTCCCTCCTCCAGGGAATTATTTACATGAGGAGCCAGCATGAAGGAATTGGGAAAGAATAGTTAGAAAACATGTACCAGGAGAGAACTGAGGACTGTTCTGATGATTTCAGGAATGAGCTTCTGTAGACAGAACTATGGGAGGTGTTGCAAGGGTGGCTGTTTAAGAGAACTGTGTGAAGCAGGAACAAGTGGAGAGAGCAGTCAGGTGCTGGAGAAAGGTGGTGCCTGGTGGGGAGAACTGAAAGCAGCTGTGAATTCCTAAGGAGCAGGTACAGAGATGTGGTACTGCAGCTTCTGCATTTGATCCTGGTAAAGTGATCTGAAAAGTAGGTCAAAGCACTCACGCTCTTCAAGCTAATCTTCCTGATCCCTAGCTGTAGCTAAAATGTATTAATTTGCCTTGCTACCAAAACTGTGGGATTGTTAACTTACAATAAACAGTAGTAGAATAATGCCTTGATGTGCTATAGCAGCTTGCAAAGAAAATTAGAAACTCTTTCTAAAGGCATTAGAAGACTCTCGCACTTAACTTTTACTTGAAGTCCCAGATAACTTATCTCTGAGTTGTCAGTTATATAAGCTAGGTACATCCTATCCTTTGATTTTCAGAAAGAAATTTGACTTAATATCAGACAGAGATTTATATGATTCACATCTTAGTTACTTGTGTCTTCTTTAGCAATAAACCACAATAACTTTATTGGTTATGACTATCTCCATTTTAAATTAGGGAGGGTAGACAGAACTTCCTCCTAAACTTCAGATGAAAACAAAATTCCCAGCACTCCACTGAGTATCTTGTTGAAAACCTTAAGTATGTTACTATTACTTAAAACCTCATTTTTAAGCCTTTACTTCTAAGGAAAAAATAAATAAATAAATAAATAAAGGTGTTTATATACATATCACTTTGGTAGTCCACCAAACCTTTGAACAGGTTTTACTTGCATGTGCCGGGAAGTTTTGTCTCTGGATTACTTCTGTGTCAAACTGACCAGGTAAAGGCACAAGTAATGTGCATATGCAACAGACTGTTCATTTGAGGATTACTTTTTCAAATAGTGCAGTTGTTGAAAGATATTAAAAACCCAAAATACATTTAAAGTGAGATATTCTATGTGAATAGTAACAGAAGGTCACAATATGTTCAGAGAATTCAAATATATAGATGTTCTCTTATGAATACTTCTTGAATAGATGGAGTTGCAGATGGTTTACCAGATGGAATACCTTACTTCCAGTATAGCTATATATATTTAAAAATGGATGTAATGCAATCATATTATTTAAATCAATTCTGTTATTTCTTTTAAAGCTGTAATGACAGTAACTATTCAGTAACAAAGAAATGTGGTAAGAAGAATGTAATTTCTTGCTGTAGAGTTGTTGAGCTTGTCTAAGACTTCAAAAGGCTCATTGTTCAGAAAGGTGCTTAAAATGATTCTCTCTTTTTTAGGAGACTGAATATCTAACAGGTAGCACACAGAACAATTCAGGTAGGGCATATGAAACAGAACTGGCTGAAAAAAAAAAAAAAAATGACTAGAACATTTGGGGATGTAGTTGCCTCAGAAGTACTCTTCCCTTGTTAACAAAAATCAGTCCCCATGCCTGAGCCAGAGACCCAGTACATCTTGTCAGAAGCATCCTTTTCCACTTAGTCCCTTGCCTTTTGATTAGGTTGTTCAATTTGGTGTTATTAAAGCTAATATCATCACAGCACAATATTCAAATATAGAATAAAAGGTACATCATGCCAGAAGAGTGAAAAAATTGCACACATTACCACTGTATGCACCCTTTCTCAGGATACACATTTTCTCATCTTACTAGCCTACCATACTTGACATAAGTAAAACATCTTTATGCTTTACTTAGTTTAGGTTCTCTTTTTCAGACTACCACTCATTCTCCTGAGAAAAGTGATCTAATAGCAAGTGCATTTGTTTCAGGCTCATCTTTGTTCTTTATCTTGTCACTTCTGGTCAGTTACCAATATAAATCCCAACATCCTTGCCTGTGTTCCACCTTTTAGGCAGACCAATGCACAAAAATAAGTGATAAAAGTAATTACATTAGGAAAGTTTCAGGGAAAGGAAGTACTTGCATGTTTACATCAGGGCTAGAAAGTAAATGAGATATGCTAGTTTCATAGGTTGTATAAGACAGTAAAAGTTAAAACAACCTGATTAAAAATCAAAAAGGCCAAAGGGAAGCGAGGAGTTTATGCTGATACCATTTTACGCAGCTGGGAAAAGCAACATTCTCCATGTTAAGGGAAGTTTTGTTTTCTTATCCCTATATCTTTCTCTTTATTCCACAAATTCCACTGAAAGTGAATGCATTTAAAACATTTTTTCACCACTTGCATTAGTTTGCTAGTATTAAACTTTCTTCAGTAAGTTTTCCCTGTATTTTTTTTTTCTGGTTTTTGTAGTATTTAATTTCATTAAGAGCAATCCTAATCTTGCCTGGTCTTTATCTGCATGAAAGCTTTCTAAAAATGTTAAACAATGAACCTAAAAGCCACCAAAAAATATACGGGCAGCCAACATTAAGCCATCCTTTTACTGTCATATAAAGCTGTTCAGGTTCAAAAGGAAAGCATCATTAACATTACTAACAGCAGCCATAAACCTAAGAGAATTAACAGAAATATCTTCAACCATCATGACTGTAAAGAAAGCATTAAGAATGGTTTGATCTAACTCTAGTTGAAATAGTTTCAGTTACTTACTTAGTCATATTGCTCTTTCAACATTCAAAGCTGAAGCAAAAGCACATGAATTGTTGCTTGTAGAAAGAGCCCAGTCCTCTGTGCTGTGCTTTTATATGCTGTTGAGCTAAGCCAGATAAACAAAAACAACAAAGCTTCTTCTCATCCTGCTTGACTTGATTTCTACTTTTTTTTTTTTTTTTTTTTTTTTGCTTCCCCCACTTTCCCAGGTGATTAGTTGGGTGCCAGGTGGGCCTAATGGTATATAAGCTGCAGGTGTCTTGTTAGAGACCTCTTTCTGCCTGAGTTGCTCTTTAGGGGGTAAATGCTTTGTTTTTCCTTCAGCTAGTTGCAGGGTTCTTTAGGTGGGTCAGAGTATATGGGCTGATGTATTCCTAAATTGAGTGAGGTAAGCATGTCTTTTTGAGGTAACAGCTAGTAGGATCTTTTAGAGTAAAGCAAGCTATATAGTAGTAGGTTCCTTTACTGCATGCAGCTCTTCTTCAGGTGAGTAACTTTTAGAGCATGCTTATGGGTAGGAGGATGATGTTACTTTGTGTGTTTGATTTGTAGTTCTAGGTCTCTTATGTTTTTTGTAGAATTACAGGACTTGACCTTATGCCTTCACTTGTATGTCAAATATTATCAGTTACAACCCTGGTGTTAAAGTGATGGAGCAGGGTTTAAGGGAAGTGTATCATCCAAGATCCCTGTGCCAGTGAGCATCTGAAAACAGCAGAAGTAGGTACATAAGGTGTATTTTTTTTTCAGGGTTAGGGACAGTTTCTTATATTTCTGAAGTTTCTTCTGCTGTTTTGCTGGCTGTAGAGTCTTTAGACTTTGTAGCCTTCTAGATTTTAAGTGCTTGGAATTTCCTTAATAGAGGTATATTTAGAAAGAAGAAAAGAAATAAAAAACCTCTAAGGCAACATGGGTTCATGAGGGGTAGGTCCTGCCTAACAAACTTGATTTCCTTTTATGATAAGATCACCCCTCTAGTTGATCAAGGGAAACCAACTGATGTGATCTTTTTGGACTTCAGCAAAGCTTTTGACACAGTTTCCCATATGATCCTACTGGACAAAATGTCTAGCATACAACTAAACAGAAACATCATACAATGGGTGAACAATTGGCTGATGGGCAGGGCTCAAAAGGTTGTGGTAAATAGGGCCACATCATGCTGGTCGCTACTGGGGTCCCTCAAGGCTCCATTTTAGGGCCAATCCTCTTCAATGTTTTTATAAATTATTTGGATGTAGGACTAGAAGGTGTTTTGAGCAAATCTGCTGATGACACCAAACTTGGAGGAGTTGTAGACTTGGCTGAGGGTGGAAAGGCCTTGCACAGAGATCTGGACGGATTGGAGAGCTGGGCAATCACCAGCTGCATGAAGTTTAACAAGAGCAAGTGCCAGGTGCTGTGTCTGGGATGGGGCAACCCTGGCTATACATACAGACTAGGTGATGAGATGCTGGAGAGCAGCCCTGCAGAGAGGGATCTGGGGGTTGTTGTTGACAGCAAGTTGAATATGAGCCAGCAGTGTGCCCTGGCAGCCAGGAGGGCCAACCGTATCCTGGGGTGCATCAAGCATAGCATTGCTAGTCAGTTGTGGGAAGTGACTGTCCCGCTCTACTCTGTGCTGGAGTGGCCTCACCTTGAGTACTGTGTGCAGTTTTGGGCACCACAGTACAAAAAGGATGTGAAACTGTTGGAGAGTGTCTAGAGGAGGGCGACAAAGATAGTGAAGGGCCTAGAGGGGAAGACATATGAGGAGCGGCTGAGGTCACTTGGCCTGTTCCTCCTAGAGAAGAAGACGCTGAGGGGAGACCTCATCATGGTCTACAACTTCCTTGTGAGGGGGAGTGGAGAGGCAGGTGACCTCTGTAATCATCAGTGATAGGAGCTGCGGGAATGGTGTCAAGCTGAGGCAGGGGAGGTTCATGCTGGACATCAGGAAGAGGTTCCTCACCGAGAGGGTGATTACACACTGGAACAGGCTCCCCCAGTGAAGTAGTTGCTGCACCTAGCGTGTCTGAATTTAAGAAGTGTTTGGACTGTGCACTTAATCACATGGTCTAAAATTTTGGGTAGACCTGCGTGGAGGCAGGAGTTGGACTTGATGATCCTTATGGGTCCCTTCCAACTCGGGATAGTCTATGATTCTATGACATTCTAGAAATTACCAATCAGTGACATAAACAGGACATGGAAAGTAATAAAATGCAACCTGAATTCACAGAGTGGTTGAGGTTGGAAGGGACCTCTAGAGGCCGTCTGGTCCAAGTCCCTTTCTCAAACAGGCCATCCAAAGCTGGCTGCCCAGGACCATGTCCAAGTGGCTTTTGAAGGTCTCCAGTGAGGAACACTCCCCAGCCTTTCTGGGCAAGTTGTGCCTGTGCTCTGTCACCCTCAGTACAGAAGTGCTTGATGTTCAGAGGGAACCTCCTGTGTTCCAGTTTGTGCCTGTTGCTTCTTGTCCTGGCACTGGGCACAGCCTGGCAAAGAGCCTGGCTCTGACCCCTTTACACCCTCCCTCCATGTATTCATAGACATTGATCTCCCCACTGTGAGCCTTCTCTCCTCTAGGCTGAAGGCTCCCAGTGCTGTCAACCTTTTCAGATAGGAGAGGTGCACCAGTCCTTTTGTAGTCTTTGTGGCCCTTCTCTGGACTCTTTCCAGGAGCTCCATGTCTTTCTTGTACTTGGGGAGCACAGAACTGGACAGCTGTGGTCTCACCAGTGCTGAAGGATCACTTCCCTTCATCTGCTGACTTTAGTAAAGCATGTCATCAAGTTAATTTATTTCACTCCCCAAATTCCTCTGATTAAAATCAGAGATTTTCTTTCCCTGTCTCTGTTAGAATAAACCTAGCTGTAGGTTCTTCATGGAGGTTAGGAGTGGCCTATCTGACCACTTGTATCTCCTGTGTGCTTTGATGTCAATATTATCAACACTACATTCAGCAAACTGACAAAACAGTTCAGCTTTTAAAAATCACATTTCCTTGTCTTGGAAGCTATAAATTCACACCATTGTTGAGCAATGGTGCCAGTCCTTTCATGCATGTATGTGTACCTACCAGTCTTTCAGCTCCAGGCTCTTAGCTTCTGAACTTGCTGTGAGCCAGGAAAAGGAGGGAGCAGTGGGTGGAAGGACTGGAGTGACTCAGAGTTCTTCAACCCCTAGCTCTGCACAGCTGTAGGCTTCTGAGGCAACCCTGGACCTCCTGCTCAGTCTGGGCGATGTTTCAATTTTTTTATAGGCTGATATGCAGCTTTGCATTTCCAGACATGTTATGATTTGTCTGTTTTTAAATGCACGCAGAATATAAATGAAATGTAAAACCTAAGTAAGACTTACTTAGATATAGGTTTTTTGGGACAAGGACTGTCTCAGTTTTGCATTGCCTGCCACAGTGATGTCATTGTATACTATTAGATAACCAGGTGTTATGATACAAAAAGTAATAATAAGAGGAGTGAAGAGGTATTAAATGTTATGTTTTATTCTAAGTTATATAGCTGATCTGAAGAAATAATTATGGCAATTCATTAAAGTTTGTATCTTTTAAAAAAGCTTTAGAATGCATGTAGAATATGTACCTATGATCCCCAAGGGGGGAAAAAAATGCACATAGTGGTCATTTCCTTCAAACAAAACAAGAATGCTTATGAGAAAAACGGTATGGGTTACAAGGCAATATTAACACACCAGAGGGAGCTGTATTCACGCAGAATAGCACATGAGAAAAGACTGCAGAACGGTGCTGGTTTCTTTTGATAATAGGGTGTATATAGGTACAGAAAATTTGGATAACCTCAAAGTGATTTTATTTTCTTCCTTTTATATTTTTCCTCTCAATTTTGTCTTACCATCGTAAAGCCTTTTTGTTCTGTTTTATTTTGCAGTAATGATAAAGTTATTCAAAGTTTGAGATCAAGTATGATAGTTGTAATCTTGTATTGTGTTACTTCAACATAATAGGATTAGTTGTATCTACTGTTTTTAATGTATTGGAAAATATATGCTACTTTTATTTTTCATAACGATGAAAAACATATTTCAGGTTGAAATGTGCATTGCTTTTTCCTTGCAAAAAGCTGAAATTTGAGGAATAAACACTGTCAGCAATTGAGAATGGGGCTTCGTGGTACAGCTAAGAACAAAAGAAATACTAAAATCTCATGCTTCACATTAAAAAACATACACTTTTTTGATCAACTGCCTCATTGTTTCTTCTCTTTTCAAGATAGTCTTTTCATATGCTCATAATTATGCTTGTTTTTCAAAAATCTACTGACTGATAGTTCAAGTCTTGCAGTAGAATTCAAGCACAAGCTCACTGAATCTTTCCAAAGCAGACTTTACTGGGCTATGGGGCTCCATGAATCCATTTTCAGAACTTTAGTCTATACAAAATGTGCTGGGTGCCTGTGGAAAGGTTTTGGTACTGGGTGGCTTCAGGGAGACCCCTGTGGGAAGAGGTCTAGCTCTAGAAGAAAATGCTGCAAGGCAGGGAGGATGGGAGGGGGGGTGGGGGTGAAAAATATCTGTACAAACACCAAGTTCAGAGAAGGAAGAGGAGGAGGAGGTACTATAGATGGCAGGGCAGGTAATTCCCTACAGCCTATGGTGGACACCACAAGGGTATTTACAGTCTTTTATATTCCAAATAGAAAGGAATGGCTCTCCAGACTTTTAATAATATATGTTTGAGGAAAAGCTACATCAGAATAAAACACCCCACATCTTCTGCTTTAATATAACATTTCAGTAACTCTGTCCTAAAGGGTCTTCTTCAGTTAATTTTGTTCTGAAAGAGACTACATAATAAACTGAAGCCATGGCTGGTCTCAGAGAAGTGAAATTTAGGGCAAGATTGTTGTACTGTTAAACAAATTTAATATATTTGCATGGGGAAAAAAAAAGGGGGGGGGGAGGACAAACTCAAGTCCATCTCAAGAGTAAACAGAACAGCTAACTACATATATGGACATGCTATATTTTGGTCTCAGATATATCAGCCTTTAGGTTCATTAATGTTTTATTCATTCTTTCATAGTCTTCCTGAGAGAGAACCAATTGGATACTGAGCAAACAAACAAAAAGAGTAATCAGACTCCACTGACCTGTTTAACCCTGCATGTGAAGGATGAAAAGCAGCAGCCGTTTTAAGTGGAACAGGGCTTCTGGTGGCATTTCTTTCTCTTTGGATTGTATTGGCATAAAGACATCAAGATAGTGAATTGATAATGTTGTGACTTTACACACACCAGACTGTTCCGTCGCTTTTTGAAGCAGGTATGTTACTTGAATCACCTTGCCTTATTTTTCAGCCCAAATCCAAATGAATCATGGGTGCAGTAGAAAAAAGGCATGTTATTAGGACCCCTGTGTAAGACAGTCCTGGATGGTATAAGATTTGCACAGAAAAAGTTGAAGTTAGCTGGGCTTCCATCCTCTTAGGATGTGGAATTATTATCAGAATTTTAATATATCTTTTCATTCAAGGAAATAAACAAGATGCTCTTTCTTGCCTGTGTTCTACTGGAACAAAAATACATAGCCTGAAAACAGGATTCTAATATAATTTTAGTACTAAAATTGTAACTGCTTTATCTTCCTTAATTCAGAGAGCATATTTTTTTTTTTCTAGAAAAGTGTCATCTCCTTGTTCTTTTAGTATTTTATAGGACTGCTTTAAATAAGTAAGAAATAACTTTGAGTAGCTAGACCTTCAAGGGGATTAATTACTAAAAGACTGAGTAGGCTAGTGAGTTTAAATTTCTGTAGCTGACTGGTTATTAAAATTACTTTATGAGAAAGTACAAATTACATTACTTCTTTGTTCTTCAGAATAAAATTCATCATAACTTTGATTTTGCTTTATGCTTTGGGGTTGCCATGCAGCTAATCATCATTATGTAAGGGAATTTTAAAATAATCCTATGTAGCTGTGGCTTCACATGGTTACCTAGCATTACCTTGTGCATTATCAGGCTTAATGTGCCTTGTACAATTCCAGTGTGATCAGGATAGATCCCAGGATTATGTTAAATATGTTTTGGGCATGCCATTATTAAAAGTTGTACCTATAAGCTTGAACATAATTTCATTCTTAAGTATTTAAAAACAAAAGTTCAGTCCATTATTTGATAGTTTATGTATGACACTTTAAAAGCAGAAAATATTTTTTCTTCAGCTGATCATGAGATCCTAAATTGTGTTAGTTTATTAGAAAAAAAATATTAAATAGGAATAAATTTAAGTTGCTTAGTAAATCGCTTACTTGTTACCTGAATTACTCAGTTTATTCTATGTCTGTGTACACTTATCTGGTACTTGATTTCTTTTTTGGTACTGAACATAGCTAGAGAGCTTAAAAGTGTTACAAGGCTGTTTCTGAACCAAAATGTGGCCTAGTAAATAATATATAAATAACAGCAAGATAGTGTTTCTAGCTCAGCAGTGAGAAGGGTGAAAGAGCAGAGTGGGTAGTCTTACCTCACAAAGCAGGTTCTTAGAAGTTATTCGTATGACTGGGGTTACAACTTATTTTTAGGCTTTTTCTGTAATCACTTGCCAACATTTAGAGAAAGGTGCAACATTCAAATAAACTAAGAGGTTGTGGTGAGAGTTTTGTTGTAGCAAGTCTGCCATCAAAGAGCTGCAGCTTTCTCTTTATGAATTTTAGGTATCTGGGTGTTTTAGATTACAATGTGTGTGAGTTTCTTCATGTCATTTCCTAGCATTATCAAGGTTTGCTTTAAAATTTTTGGAACTTCAAATTCAGAAGGACAAACTGTGAATGGTAAGAAGGTAGTAGAGCCATTCAGTTGTGAATCACTTGTTTTCTTTACCTCTTGGATACCTGAAAGAATGAATGATAGATCTAAGGTAACTAGATTTATTAGCTTGTGTTTAGCCTTTACTTACATTATAAAGTAACATCACAATGGTAAATATATCAGCAGCATGTGAACTCTGTCCAAATTCTTGTACCATAAACCATGCTCCAAATACTGATTGATATAAGTATTTTCCACACATAAGGTTACAATAAATAATACACCATACTCTGTTTTACAGAGGTCATTCTCCCACTTGCCCAGATCCAGATTCATTCTATCTATCTTTAGGCACGTGAGTTGGGATTGCAGCCATCCTAAGCACCCTGCAGGGGTAATAGGGAGAAAGTGCTTGGTAAATTGTTCTCCAAGCATGTATCTCTGTCTGCTGACTGTACAGGGAGCCTTACTTGACAAAGCTTCAAGTTTAATCGCTCAAATTAGGCACCTATAATTGGTTAAACTGAATCTGACTTAGAGAAAAATAAACACAAATGAAATTAGGTGGAAATACTACATGCAGACATTAGTGCTGTGGAAAATTTAGCCACTGAATTCAGTGAGGAAAAACACCAAATCTTTGTTATGAGCAGTGGTATATATGATGCAAGAGCTTCTCTTGTCTTTTGCTTTTACACTTTTTGAAACCCCTTTAAAATCTCTTAAGGAGAATGGAGGACAATTTAAAGGAGATCTTATTTTAGTTTTACTTTCATGTGAATCATAAGTAATTTTAACCTCTACTAAGAAATATTATCAATATATACGTGCAGACTGTACTATTTTAAATTCTGTTCTACATTAGCAGTTCTGGTAATGCACTGCTAACATGGCTGAACAAAGGCAACGTGCTTTGTCAACATCAGGGGAAGCGTTATATGGAATCCTGGCCCTAGAGAAGGGAGCAACACATGATGAGATTAAGAAGTCCTACAGGTATGTAAGATGTACTTTGCAATGTGTCTAAATCACAGGCAACTTTTAAGTCTTATCACAATAAATAGTTACAGATTCATAGTGTTCTGCAAAGACACTGTATGAATTCTCCACAGAGCTTGTGCTGTACACAGCAGCCAGTCTGCGTGGTTCAAGAAGCAACCCTCCACAGAAGTTACAGAGCTATGACACTAAAGGTGTTTGCTAACATTGTTATATTCACCATCTTGCAGTGGCAAAACAAACTTATTAAGATTTCTCCTTTTTGCTTATTTTACTCTTTCTGATTTTCTTTTCTTCATACTTCTTTCTGAATTTTGTGCTTTGTTGTAGTTGTTGTTTGGTGGTTGGTTTTGGTGCTTAATTTAGCTTCTGCCTTTGTGAGATTCAGTGCTCTGCCATCCTTCAACATACTAAAATAGTCAGCAATTGAATAGTTAAAATTTGTATTATTATTTTACCATTAAGTTGAACCTGAAGTTGTCAACCAGTTAAATCAATGGTGAACAGAGGAGTTTAAATCTATGATTCATTGTCTCAAACTGCAAAACCAGAAATTATCCACACTCAGAAAAATTGCTTCTTAAGTTTAAGCCAACATACTTACTCCTCAATATGGTATTTTTATGCAGGTACTTACCACAGAGTAGTTTAATCTAATTTAGTGAAACAACACAAAATATTCTGACAGGAGGTACTTAATACCAGTATAACTATTTACTTTTTTTTTTTTTTTCCTGTTGCCACAATTCTTAGCAAAAATTGTTTATGGGCCTGGCATCCTCAAGATAGTAAAACACTTTGAGTAACCTGCACTTTAGGCATTTGTTATTACAATTTCTTTTTGGTCTGTGAGACTGAAAGGATTCAGAGATGATTCTGATAGTTCTGTGTGAATCCATTAATTTAATCCCACAAGTAATTTGTGCATTTAATCTAAAATGTTTTAATACAGCCAAACAAGAGATCAGAGTGTTATGATAAAGAATGCAGACCACACTTGCAAAGTGCAGCCTTAGAATACTACATCCAGTTTGTGTTAACATCTCTTCCTGATATTAAAAATTACAGCCTATGCACAAAGGGGATGATTCATAAATAAGACTAAGACAGGACTTCAATCAGTTTGTCTCGTCATAAAATAAATAAAATAGATTATTTGATTACAGTGTGTAATGTCCTTTAAACGGAATGATGTTAGGTATGAGAGGGGTCTTCGGTTTATGAAGAGAGGCATAACCAAAACCAGTGGATGGACTCTAAAATCAATTCAAGATTAAAATAAGTTAGTTGGTTTTAACAGTGAGTGTAATCAACAGTTGAAACACACTGGCAAAGGAATTGGCAGATTCCCTTTTGAAAAAGAAGGTAGGAAGACTAAGTTTTACTCAAACACAACTTATCAACATGATGACATGTAACAAGATCTAGAAGTAAGACTAGAAGACTTTATTGGTCTCTTTACTCTTAAATCAGTACTGCTGCTATTAAAAAAGAGAACATCAAATATAATGAGTGAAATAGATGTTCTTGATGGCAAAACATGCCAGGCATGTCTTTACAGGTTTAATAAATATAGTAAAACTTTTATTACAGCATCATTATGGATGTTGCTGGTTGCCCTGTATTAGCAGTTCCTCTTCAACACACCTTGCTATCAAATGTAAAAATATATTTGAACTCAAAAAGATGTTGGGAAATAAATCTATTCATATCATTGTTTAGCTTGATTTTTTTGTTGGGACTCGGTATTTTTGAACAAATTGCATCTCTCCCTCTTTCTGATCCCAAAAGGCATATGATCAATGGAGGTGGTAGCAGTAATGGTCAAACTATTAACACAACAGAAACAAAACTATTGATATTGCATGGTTCTGTCTTGCATAAGTACAGCACTAGAGGATGAATTTACTACAGTATAACATTAACTCATGACTTGCACCTTCTGTGTCCCTGTAGTATAGCCTGGCTGTGGAAACCATCTTCTGTATCAACACTCATGTTTTCTTGTTGCTTTTGTATTTAAGTTTCTGGAAAAGGAAGCCTTCTTTAGTCCCCAGAGGAGAGAGTTGTCATGGAAGAATGTAAAATGAAATTAACTTTATTTAATGCTGAACATGAATACAGATGATTTACACAACAATCTATGGTAAAACTGACAGTGGTGCTTTATCCATCTTTATTAGTAATTATAGTAAAAAAAAGACTGCTTCTAACTGAAGTGGAAATGTCAAAGGGATTCACTTTTAATGGAATAGCTGTAAATATTTGCAAGATAAAATGATGAGTCAGTCTCATAGATTTGCTTTAATTACCATTTAATTTATGCTAATCCACAAATCTGCTGCTGAACGGGTAATCTTTAGTACAAGGTATAAAACCAGCAATACCTGATTCTGAGTTTCATGCCATTATTAATTAAGTCAGTATTAATCATACTACCACAGCCCAGGGCAAAATTTACTTTTTAATAAACATGACGGAGGTACCTCTCTGTGTTTTTATTTGGAGTTTGGCACAGCCAAAATTTCAAGGAGATAAAGCTAACAGGCTTTTAATCAGCAGAATTTCAAAGGAGACTTGTTTACCTTCAATTCCCTACAAAAATACACTTTAGAACAATTTTTGTCATAATAACTTAAACTCCATATTGACTTCTGCTTTCCAGACTGACAGTGAAGTAGTATACAGAGAGAGCATATTTCCTGTCTTCTGCAGAAGTTTGAAAAGACCCATATTTCATATACAAAATCACAAGTACTTCACAAATTCTGCTCCAACAAAAGGACACAATTCCTGTATGAGACTACACATCAGTGAAATATGGATTTGTTAAAATGATAAACACCTTCAGGATATAATCTTTAAGGGGGTTTTCTACATATTAAGTTCTGTAGTCAGAAAAATTCTGACTAAACTAATCTGGTGTACTGATTCTCCTTTCAAAAAATTTCATCTTATCGAAGCCAGCATAGCAGTGGGAATATTAAGCTGAAATGCAATGAATCTAAAATTATTTTGAAATAATACCAAAAAAATATCTTACAACGCCTAAAAATACTGAGGCCTGTACTATTCCTCAAAAAGGTAAGAACAGTACAATATTATTAAGCAATCACCCAACACACATCAAAGAAAAATAAGGCAGCTACTTTCCAGGTAAAGAATGATCAACTCAGTGATGAACATGACCCTTGTGGTACACTTTTTTTTCACCCTGACGCATTTGTGAAACAAAATCTTGGAAATCAGAGAAACAAAAAAAATTGTGCAAACATATTCATGAATTAAAAAGTATGCAAAGAAAGAAACTAAGTTCACTTCACCCAGAGACTGTACTGCTTTAAGCAGCAGCATCCATGTCAACAGAGCCCAACAGTAGGGATGGAACATGTCCCTAGTGCTGCAGACTGGCTGTCCAGGTGAGGGGACAGAAAAGCATTGGAGAATGCGGGCATCGATCCCGCTGCCTCTCACATGCTAAGCGAGCGCTCTACCACTTGAGCTAATTCCCCAGCCCATGGCCACCCCTGAGCAGCCGTCTGCTCGCAGTCACCCAGCCCACATGAGCTAATTCCCCAGCCCATGGCCACCCCTGAGCAGCCGTCTGCTCGCAGTCACCCAGCCCACTTGAGCTAATTCCCCAGCCCATGGCCA